>CM046721.1:68570726-69205150 GCA_025584915.1 Monochamus saltuarius
TACAAAAATATTACCAAACTTTTATTACAAAAATGAATAAATAGAGTGATAGAAGATAAAACAGAAAAATGCTTTTGATTACAAAAATCGCTTTTGTAATATTAAATTACTAAAAAAATACTTTCCTTAAATTATTAGTCATAAAATTACGTAGGTTTGCCTAAACTTAAATGTCATTCTATTTCTGACGGTTTTATAGAAGGCAGAGTTCTCACTGTTGTTTAACACCTTATGTATTCAGATTCTACCTGATTTCTATTTCATCTCAATTATCTAAAAAATCCATCAAGTAGAAATGTGAATTTCTCAAGCATTATATTATCGTAATTTGGAATTAATTTCAAGAAAATAATTTGCTAAAGTAATTTTTTACCTCTCAACACATATTGAAATTTAATTTGCTGGAATGAGATCGAGATTTTAGATGATCCATCACCAAAACTAATTTCTGCAAATGGAAAGAACTATTATTTTCTAATTACTCCCACTAGGGATAAAAATACCAAAAAAGATATACCACAAAGTAATAGCTATATGTTTATTGAACAAAATTGATATATAGGGTATTTCAATAAGACATGACAATATTGATAAGGCTGATAGGACATTGAAAAAGAAGTGTGATTTGATTGTTAAACGTATATCCTAGAGCCACCTATTTTTGAGATACTTTTAGGAAACCAAAATTACAGAATAGATGTAATTTTTCTCAAAAACGGTGCATTTGCATTGAAAGTATAACTTCGATTGACTAGACTTCTTAATTGAAATACAGGGTGATTCAGAACTTATCTAAAATAATTTGGGAATAGATGCGTCATGAAAAATGGAGTCAATATCGTGAAAAAATGTAAAAGTACCCTTTACACTCAATTTTTTTTTAGTTAGGTTCTAAGTCACCCTGCATATTTTTACTATTTCTTGTATATCAACAAAGTTCAAGTTCCTAATAAAAACTAAGTATAAAATTAGTCTGAAATTATGTAAGTACACATTTTTATGTTGAATTCTTGATTCTTGATGTGGAACTATTACTTATAATGTTTACCCATGGCAGTGATGAAATTTAAATCATTTCACTGCCGGCATCTTCGTTGGTAGCTTCACAAAAGCTCCGAGCAATTGAAAAATTTTAGGCATGTGATTGTGAAATTGAGTGCTAAAAATTTAGGGCTCGAAAGCAGGGCGCCTTTTTTGACAAAAGTACTTAAAAAGTGTTTATAGTGGAAATTATCGGATATGTAGATAAAAATATTTAATGAAAAATACTTGCACTTAATTTTCAATACACATAGTTAATAAATGCGCAAAAACAATAGTAATATACCTTCATTTTTTGTAAAAAGGTACTGTATTGCCTGTATATTCCTCTCACCATATTATTTAACAAGGCTTTTGAATCTGGCATGATTCCGCCTATTGGGAAAACTGCTTTTATGGTTCTTATCTACAAGAATATAGGAGATATGATGCATGTATTGAATTTTCGAGGTATTAGTAAATGATGTATTTTTAGTAACGTTTTGGAATCACTTATATATGATGTACTTCTAACTAACATGTTTTTTTTTCAAAAAGATCGATTGATATCAATTTATTAACCTATAGCAATTATATAACAAGTGCCATTGATAGGCATATTCAAGTAAACTATTTATGCTGACTTCAGTAAGGCTTTTGATAAAGTGAATCATAACATATTGATGGCTAAATTATTACGAATTGGTGTTTGTGGTAATCTTTTTCGTTGGATAGCGTCATATTTGTTTAATACATCCCAAATTGTCACCGTTAATGGTTTCTGTTCTAAAGCGTCACTTCAGGAATTTCTCAGGGGTCTCTACTCGGCCCACTGTTTTTTCTTATTTTACATTAATGACACCGGAAGCTCTTTGCAATTATATGAATGTGTTATTTGTGGATGATATTAAAATGTTCACTAAGGTTAATTAATGGGATTGTTGTCGGGATTGTTTATTGTTAAGGAACGATTTAGATAACTTTTCCAAATACTGTGTTAGTAGTAATTTGTATCTTAATTTTAACAAATGTTACTGTATTTCTTCTACCAAAAATGTTACACCTATTAGATTTAATTATAGGATAAATAATGCAAGTCTTGAACGAGTAACTGAGATTAAGGATTTCGGAGCAGTTTTTTATTATAAAATGAGTTTTATATTTCACATTGATTATTTGGCTAGTAAGTGTAATAAAAATGCTTAGTTTTATTACAAGAATATGCAAAGCTTTTAGGTCTGCTAAAGCTATTAAAACAATTTGTTTTATATATATTTGCAGTATATTAATTTTGCCTGTGTCATATGAAATCCTTATTACATATGAAATAAATCCAAAAAAATTTGTTAGTTTCTCAGTTATAGTTTTCATGGACTGCATAACGTTCGAGATCTCGTGTACTAGTTAGGCTTAATACTTTTAGAATTTAGATATGTTTAATAGTTCTATAAATTGTTTTTAAAGTAATATTAATTATCATGTGCTGCTAATCTAGTAATACGGTTATAATAGGATAACGTATTTTTATTAGGTCACTCTATATAGTATGTACTTCGTATTACAGTTGTGGTTACTGTTTTGGACGTTTAGCCAGTTTGCATCCTAAACTTTGTAAAATAAATGATAAATAAAATAAATCAACAATAATAATTATATGTTCTATTTTTTTTATATAAAAAAATGCTAATAATATTTAATGTAACATAATTAATTTGAGAATATGTATGTTTTGGTTTTATGAAGCAGAAAACAGGAATACATATCATTATGTAAGAAAGTCTGAAATTTTTAAAGATCATTTCCTGTATACCCTTTAAACGCATAGGTATTATAATAAGTAAAACTTGTTCCTGCAGCTTCGAGGAGCTCTTACTCTTTACATAAAATATTTTCTAAATAACTTGTAGAAAACATTGTGTCTGCAAAATACTTTCCTGTGATCTTAGTCGGTGGAATATATCTCAAAGGAATTCAAGCAATTCTGTAAGGATTTGTAGGCAAATACCCGTTCCACGTTTTATACATTTTTCATTTATAAAATGTAAAATATAAGCTGGGGTATGTCTACATGTCCAATCCCTTATGTTGTGTTAGTTCAGTAACGAATAGAAGGAAATAAGGAGCTTACCTATAACTTACTTGTTACCATGATTGTGTGTAAAACTTAGTGTAACTATTTGTATAGATATTTTATATGTATCTATAATATACCTGTTCATTCCTTCTCTCCATGTGATAGATCAAATGAAGGAACTGATGAATATAACAGTGATATTTTCTACCTATATATTTAATATATTGTCACGGAATTTGCCCCACTCACACCCAAACCGACAACTGTGGTATCGCGAAATGCTAAGATTGCCCCGATCGCCCCTACACGATTTTGTTAAACAAACAGAATGGCGCGGATCGAGATGGGACTGGAAAAATCGGGAATCGCCAAGAAGCATTCCAGTCGTACTACTATTCGTTGGGTCTATAAAAGAAGAATAAACGGCCGAGTTAGTTAGTCTTGTATTACAGTCGTGAATTGAAGTGTTTAGTTAGAGAGATCAAAGAGATTTAGATAGCGATTAATTAAATAAGTGTTTAGTTGAGTTGTAATTAGTGTTCAGTAGTGTACTGAGTAGTTAATAAAGATAAGTAATTAATTAACGGATTGTTTTTCTGGTAAGTAGAAAAATTCGGATTGGGAAATCCGTGACAATTTGGTGTCAGAAGTGGGATTTAACTGGAAGTTTTAAAGAGCTTTCTGGAACTCTGTCCAAAAAGTGGGATTTGAGTGGAAATTTGAAGAACTTTCTGGAACCCTGTGCGTGAGGGGATTTAAGTGGAAGGTTGAAGAACTTTCTGGAACCCGGTGTGTGGGTGGAACAAAGACCCAAGTGTGACATATCACCGCACTCGTCGTGACTCAAGGAAGTGAACGGTGGTATTCGCAAAGGACAATCTCGAACATTCTAGAACTTTATACGGGAGTTAAACAAAGACACAAGTGTGACATATCACCGCACTCGTCGCGACTTAAGGAAGTGAACGGTGGTATTCGCGAAGGACATTCTCGAACATTCTAGGACTTTGTACGCGAGTGAGACAAAGACCCAAGTGTGACATTTCACCGCACTCGTCGTGACTTAAGGAAGTGAACGGTGGTATTCGCGAAGGACAATCTCGAACATTCTAGAACTTTATACCAAAGTAAGACAAGGACCCAAGTGAGATATATCACCGCACTCGTCGTGACTCAAGGAAGTGAACGGTGGTATTCGCAAAGGACAATTTCGAACATTCTAGAACTTTATACGGGAGTTAAACAAAGACACAAGTGTGACATATCACCGCACTCGTCGTGATTTAAGGAAGTGAACGGTGGTATTTGCGAAGGACATTCTCGAACATTCTAGAACTCTATACCGAAGTGAGACAAAGACCCAAGTGTGGCATATCACTGCACTCGTTTCATTGTAAGGAAGTCAACGGTGATAATTACAAACACATTCCTCGACATTCTAAAGAAAATAGAGTGAATGCCTGTAACTAGAAGCCAAGAGGCCCCTGATAGAACTGCAAGCATCGGCCGCAAACGCAGTCGAGGGAGAGCGGAGAAAGAAGACCGGGGGTCCACATATACAAGGCGTTCGGCCATCCGGTCCTACAGCGCAATAATGTGGGTGAAGAGAGATAACCTATTGATCTTGCACAGACGACGTCATTTATCCGAAAAAAATATCGGCGCGCGCCGCGCACTATAACATTTAAAAACTGTTAAGAACGTTAGATTAACAATATGATGTTTACATAGAACAGCTTCCTAAGCGTTGTTTGAGATCTTTACTTCAGTTAATGAGATCAAAATTATGGATTAAATACAAACATTTTTAGGTTCCTGTAACTAATACTTATACGTCGAACTAAAATAATAACGAAATATTGCATTAACAAGCAGTTGCTGACATTAAAAGGTTAAGTGAAGTAATTTCTCGGCACGCCCTATATAACCGTGTAAATTAACTCCACACTAATACTCATTTTCAGCATTTTCTATAAAAGCGGTAAGTTTGATCCTAATTTTGTTTGTAGAAATACAGATTACCACTTGTTAAAATAACAGTAGTTTTTTTCTGTAATACCCTGCATTTTGTTCCTACAAATATCTTATCTCAGATCACACTACCATTTACAGAGAAGTAAACAATTCACTTCTACAGTTTATTTCTCTTTATTAAAATGAGGATTCTATTAAACTGAGTTTAAGCTTGTTATTGAAACAAAAAAACATCTATTTTAAACTTTTCCGACCTTTCGTAATAAATTTTTATTGATTCTAGTCTAGCCTTGAAGAAACAATAAAAATGAATGGTGTTTTTACTAACTAACCTAAATTTGAGCAAATAATTAAGTAATATTTTTTAGTGTGAACATTCTTGATGTCATTTTTTCGTTCTATAAATTTCCGTAAAATTATACCATCTGGTAATACTGACCCGGCCTTTGGATATCCAATCACTAGGTTCATAGCTATGAAACGGTAATACTTTGGCCAAGGTGGAACTAGGATTTTTTTTTCTACTACAAAATTAAAGTTGAATATTTTTGGCAAAATGTATATAGAGTATTCTGAAAATAGGTGAGAAAAATGAATTCTTTAACCGATTTTAGAGGGGGTCTTTCCTGTAGAAAGATATAATTTTAGCATTCCTTAAAAAATTACAACCACTCTTTAAATGTAAGTTTCCATTGCTTTCTTTAACTTATAAGAGTATCAAAATACCAGCTAAACTTGTCACAATAATAATAAAAAGCAATTAAATAAACTGGTTATAACGGCTGTCAACTAAAGTGACAGGGAACCTACTACAAAAAATAGATATTCAGAGAATCATAGGATTGGGATGTTAGTTATATTTTTAATTTATATTTTTTTTTTGTACGAAAACTAGAAAATATTTCGAAAAAAAGGTTTTGTTTTGGACAGAGCATTTATTCCTTAAAATTTTGAAGCACGAAAAAATTCTGGTAATAAACGTACAAGGGGTGTATTATTTCATCCCCTTACTGTGAGGTAACAACAAGTGGAACAGGTCAAGAAAGTAACATTTTAACACAATTGAAGTGTTTAATTTGAGATGTTCTTAAAATAGCCCATGGAAACTTGAAGTGTTTAATTTGAGATGTTCTTAAAATAGCTCATGGAAACTTGATTCCAACATCTACTTTTAAAGGGATGTATCTTCTTAGATGAGGATAAAATATATATTTTCTATAGATAATACTTTCTAAAATCGACTGAAGAATCCACAGCTTCATCTTCCTCAACTATTTTTTAAACATCCCGTATAAAGAAAAATTCAGAATCCCTGAAAATGCGTCATATAAAAACAACAAAGAACAGACTGAAAAGTTAAAATCAATGAAATACAGTTATTATTAATTTTCAATATTTTAGTAACATAACTGATTTTTTGAAACATCTGTAAGTTTTATAAATATTGTTACGGAAGCTCACCTACCTTTAAGTCTGTTAATTAGGTTCCTGTTTGTGTTAGAACTTATAATTTTTGTAATACCTTTATTTTGACATTATCTAGAATAGTCCAAGCTATATTCTATTTTATTCTCGACACGTTCTGGATGCCGCGGAAACTTCGAAAACTCTAAAAACGTATATAAGCGAATCGGTTTCACCGTCACAGTGAGTTTATATTGAGCAGCCAAACGCGAATGACAGAAACGTCAAAGTAAAGCGTTGACAATTGTGAAATTGGTTTGAAGAATATTTCTTGTGTAATCAGGAATGGCAATAAAGTTTGTTTGTCTGCGTGACGTGTTTCCACGCTAACCCAACATAGAGGTTACATTTTTGTGGAACGTCTCACTTCTGACATCTTCGTCTTGGCTTGGGGATTCCTCTGGATCCTGTAGAAATTTCTAACACAAATAGAAACCTAATGTTTCTATATCTTAGTGTAGTAACTAAGTGGCAAATTGACTTATTCCATCCATTGTAATTTGGCAAAAAAGAATTAATAAAATTACCTATCTATCTATCTATCTAATTAACAAACTAAAAGGTAGGTAAGCTTCCGTAACATTGCCCCCCTCTTAGAACTGATCGTCCCGATCAGGTTACTCTACTGCATAACTTTCTTTACTTAACGTACAAGTACTACAATGTCGACACCATTCTTCCATATCCGGACGACTTCCAAGCCAATAAAATCGTTCTCTGACTTTATTCAAAGTTTTATTTCTTCCCAAAATGCACGCCACCTATACCACTATGAAGAACTTTGAGAACTTTTGGCACTCATTTTCGGGGTAATACAGTTTGATAGATCCTGTCTTTACCATTAGGACTTTCCAGTACTACACGCCATTCTGTATTACTAAAGGATCCCATAAGGTCCAGTAATTTTTCAAAGACAAAGATCTGTTGGAAATGTCACTCCAGTTAGGTCGATCCAAGTTTTTAATTTTCCACTGTTATATCCGAAGTCTGAATCTTCACTCTGTTCTTCATTTCCTTTATGTCTCCCTTCATTTCGTCCTAGTTATTTTTCATTTCTTTCTTCATATCTTTCATATTTCCCATTAACTGCTTCAATGTTTCTTCCATTTCCGTCGTTCTTGATCTGGTCACTGGTATTCACTTATCTACTCCAAACGTCTTCTTTGTGAAACGTCGTACTTCTGATACCAATGTAACCTTTAAATTGGGTTAGCGTGGAAACACGTCACGTAGACAAACAAACTTTATTGTCACTCTTGATTACACAAGAAATATTCTTCAAACCAATTTCACAACTGTTAACGCTTTACTTTAACATTTCTGTCATTCTCGTTTGGCTGTTCAATATAAATTTCCTGTGACGGCGAAACCGATTTGTTTATATATGTTTTTAGAGTTCTCGAAGTTTCCGCGGATCGATAACGTGTCGAGAATAAAATAGAATATAGCCTGGACTATTCTAGATCACGTCAAAATAAAGGTATTATAAAAAGTTATAATTTCTAACACAAACAGGAACCTAATTAACAAAATGAGAGGTAGGTGAGCTTCTGTAAAATATGTATCTCTATGCAATACCCCATATATCGGTTTTGATTCAGATTTACTGTCCCTTTGAGTTTGTACACGCCTTACCCCCTCTAACCTCCCCTTCTAAGTGGTCCCTAAGGAGGAGCACATGTGCCAAAAACATGTCGACATTAATGGTCCCATTGGAAACACTATATTATGATATCAGTAAATATAAATAACTTTGGATGTAATCCTCAACGACTGTTTAAGTGAAAAGTTCTAACAAAAATTGATTTTGATATTATGAAAGTAAAAGATATTACTCATAATTCTTGTAAAACTAAGTGTAGGTACTATAATATAATGTCCATATTTGGAAATTTCGATAAAAGCTTCTCGAAGAAGTTATTTGTGTTTGTAGTATAATTTGTTTACTTTGCAAAACTTTCTTGTATACTTAGATATCCCTTCTTCCGATAAATTGTATACTGGGTACACGATCTGATCTAATAATATTAGATTAGATGGATTACATTTATATGGCATTTTTATAATAAATACATATACTATGTTCTCAATAATTAATTGTTCTGTGTATTTCCAAATGAAGATGCACGATTTTCCTTAAATCTGCAGTTAGTAATAATATACAGTCAAAGCATATTTTGTATATGTTTGTGGTATTTTAATAACTTCAATATTTTCTAAAGGTTGCGTTCTTGTTGGCAAATGACTTCATTTCTTAAACCACTTTTATTACATCTGAATGGCTTGTCCTGATTTGGCGAATGCGTCCCCTGCATATTTTCCCTAATTTTTAAATTGTTTATCAACAAACTTTTCCTAAGAACTGAAAGAGCATTGCTTAGGTACGTTTTAATAATATCTGAATAAACCTACACACAAAGGTTTAAATAAAATCCACGTTTAAATTTGACTCTTCGCTTTTACATAGTAGAAAAACTATGTTTATGAAGTTCTGGGTAAGTAATGAAACCACTTTGGATTTTATTGATTAAATCATTTAAATAATCCATTCATTCCTAATAAAAAAAGTATAAAAATATTTGTTATTAAAAGGTTTGTTTTTCTTCTACACTTCAATAATTGTAGAAAAGCACGGTTAAATTAAAAAATATTAATTAATTATACCTCGGTATGTTTGTTTCAATCAACTCAAAATCACGTATTCTATCCCCTCCTAAAATTATTGTAACGATTTGCAAGACACACATATATATATATATATATTCACAAAGCTTCTTCTAGAGGTTAGAATTTGTTGGGTCTAAGTTTCGCCTATTAATTAATTCCTCATTAATTTCCTGGATCACATGTACTTTAGCTCACAGTGTTGCTTCATAAAAATTGATAAGTTTCACGTCCTTTCACGTCCTTTTAGTGCCAACAGATTGAAGTGAATTTTCGAATAAAACACATGTCTACATTTAAGCTAGTAAGAGATTCTCTTTGATTATTTCATCAACACATTTTGGATTATTAAATCTACTAATACTGTTTAAAGCGATAAACACCAGATACTAATTTGCTGTTAGGCTGCTCCATTAACGATGAATTAATAATAATGTTCACGCGCACAGCTAAACAATTGTGTTCATCGAAATTGAACACTAAGCAGCAAAAAAGTTTTGCCATTTAATAGAAACATGATGTCATAAGTGGCGCCCTCTACTAGTGACGTCAAAATTAGAAACAAATTTAAATTTCTCGCTGGAAAAAACCCCTGATTTACAAATTTTATGTTATTTACAAATATCTAAAACAAAATTTTAACTTTGACAGCCTGTATCTTTTTTATTATGCGACTTGGGATATAAGTATGTTAGGCTAAATCGATTTATTTTCACCTAAGAAATCTGTGGTTTCATTTTTGCCACTTCATTTAAAAACACCCTGTATTCCAGAAAATCTGTAGATCGCGTTCGTCGAATATTTATGTGGAAATAAGAATAAAGTCAAGCGTATGCGCTCAAAGAACGTGTGTACTGAATTTGAATGAATTTATTCAACTGAAAATGTCTTTCGATGCGCTGTGTTAAAATAATAATAATAATAATAATAATAATAATAATAATAATCATAGCCGGCAGAATGCAGAAGGCAATCGTCCTTGGTTCGCTACGTCTGCTCAGAACACACGATTTACGGGCGCAATGATTACTGACTCCACGGGTGAGAGTGGTCATTGCTTGACTCTCAGAACATCTCCGAATGTGTCGGAGCTTCGGAAGGTGTTTACAGGGAAAAAAAAAAAAAAAAAAATTATAATAATAATAATAATAATAATAATAATAATAATAATAATAATAATAATAATAATAATAATAATAATAATAATAATAATAATAATAATAATAATAATAATAATAATAATAATAATAATAATAATAATAATAATAATAATAATAATAATAATAATAATAATAATAATAATAATAATAATAATAATAATAATAATAATAATAATAATAATAATAATAATAATAATAATAATAATAATAATAATAATAATAATAATAATAATAATAATAATAATAATAATAATAATAATAATAATAATAATAATAATAATAATAATAATAATAATAATAATAATAATCTTTATTTATCCAGGACATGTCAAACACAATTAGACTAGTAGCACAAACAACAGAATAGAATTTACCTACATAAAATTGTCTTCCATAAACTCATTAGTGCTATAGTAACATTTCTGACCTAGTAAAGATTTCAACTTAGATTTAAACAATTTTAAGTTATTTAAATCTTTAAGGTCTCTTGGAAGATGGTTAAATAATTTGATACCCTGGTATGCTGGCGAGAATTCATATTTTGCGGTTCTATGAACTGGTATACAAAGTGTATCAGCATGACGCGTTCCATAGGCATGCTGGTATGGTGGTATGATAATGTATTACATTTATGGAGGTTACTTTTAACAAATAAAATACAATTTAAAATGTAAACACAAGGCACTGTAAGTATCTTATAATTTGAGAATAACGGTCTACAAGATGAGTCGGGTTTAATGTTAAAGATCATACGAATAATACGTTTCTGTGCTATAAATATACGATTTGCATAAGCCACACCACCCCACAGTACAATATTACAACTAATATGGCTAAACACCATACTGTAAAAACATCGATCACGCAGTCCAACGGCATAGATTTTTTATCATATTGATAGCATAGTAGGATGCATTTAATTTTTACTTAAAAATCAATATGGTTCGTCCACCTTAAATGACTATCCAAATGTAAGCCGAGGAATTTCACAGAATCTTTGCATTTAATTACATGATTTTGACAGGACAAGACCAGCACATCAGGATTCAAACTACTATGAGCGTTAAAATAAATAAACACTGTCTTATCAATATTAACCATAAGGCCATTAACATGACACCAATTTATGAAACACTGAAATATAGTTTGGCACATTGAAGTAAGTTCGTCAAGGGACCGTGCTGAGACCGCTAAGGATGTATCATCGGCATAAAGAATGATTTTGTTAGCACCCAGATGTTTAGGTAAGTCATTTATAAAAAGTAAAAACAATAGCGGGCCCAACACAGAACCCTGTGGAACACCTGAGTCAACAGAATGCAAATCCGATTTACATTGTCCTACCCTAACTGACATATGCCTTTCTCTAATAAAACTAGAGAGCCAGTCAAAAAATGTGCCTCTAAAACCAAGGTTATAGAGTTTATCTTCCAGGAAACCAAAATCGAGACAGTCAGATGCACGTGACAGGTCGAAAAACAAACCAGCCACATGAACTCCATCATCAATACATTTATAAATATAGTCGGTGAGATCAATAGCAGCAGAATGGGTTGAACGACCAGCACGAAAACCATGCTGACTGCTGGAAATTAAGTCAAATTTATTTAGATAATTTAAAATTCTGTTGCAAACAACCTTTTCAAAAACCTTAGAAAAAACACTCAAAATACTGATAGGCCGATAATTAGATATATTATCAAGGGCATTCTTTTATGTATAGGAACCACAGTAGCCATTTTTAGTAATGTTGGAAATTTACCACTTGAAATAGATAAATTAATGAGATAGGCAAGATGCTCAGCAATACTATCAGCAATTCTTTTTAAAATTCTAGAGGTTATAAAGTCATCACCTGAACTATTTTTATTTTTTAAACTTTTGATAATTTGAAGAATTTCGTATCCTAATACAGGTTCAAAGAAAAAGGTGTTACACATAGCACTGCCCACCGTACATTGGCTAGATCTTGAGTTTAAACCATAATATTTATTAAGGCTCAATTCATTTATGGTAGAAAAATAATTCCCAAATGCAGTGGCCACTTCATTAGGTTCTGTGACGAGTTTGTTGTTAATTATAAGAGCAATATCTTTGCTGAATTTGTTCTTTCGACCCGTCTCTCGATTGACAATATTCCAAACAGTTTTATTCCTATTGTCGGATCTATTAATAAGATTTGAATGAAATCTTAACTTAGTCTCCAGGAGAAGCCTATTATAAGCAGCCTTAGCATTTCTGTAAACAGTTTGAAGGTCATTATTATCCAAGTTAGCACACAACCAGTGTAACCTCTTCAGGTCCCTACCAGCAAGCTTCACTTCTGGAATAATCCAGTTAGCAGTAACATTATTGTTGTTGTCATAACGTTTAAGAGGACAACACTTATCAACCTCGTATTTTAAAATGTTTATGAAACTATGAAAGCTATTATCAATATCCGTTGATAGATAAATATCATTAAAATCAGTACTATTAAGAACAGTATTGAGTAAACTTAAATTATGATCCGACACATTTCTATATATCATAGAAAATGAACAGTCAGATTCATGCATATTCTGAGTGCATCCACTAAATTTGACTAATATTCTTATTACATAAGAAATGACGTGTTTTGTAACAAGTATGTAGGTAACTCCATTAAACATTTTGCTAATTAGTCATAGTAATTAACACTCCTGTCGTTTTAAAATCTGATTTTCAAATACACACAGGGTGGCCCAACGAAAATGTAAGGGAGCCCATAACGGCTAGATACATTTTTTTTTCCGGAAAAAACACGAAAACCTGTCGATTTTGATTGCGAAGAGGGCATTTTCGGCATCCATTAAGTAGTTCTAACTGCAACCCCCTAAGCGGGATATACATACAAATTGAAAATAGGAAGGATTGTCAAGTTGCACGTCGTTTGTTCGTGATTTTGTTCGTAGCGTTGCCTTACGAAGCATTTAAGGAGTGACTTGGCGACATTTGTTTATAAATATGTAGACATAGGTCTTTCAGAGAGTCTGGTTGAGTGGCATAGATTTTGGTTTTTATTTGTCCGCACAAAATAGATGCTGTTGATTCAAATTTGGCGATTTAGGAGGTCATTAAATGATACGAATCCAACAATCGGGAAATGTCTAGTTTAAGAATTCACGTAAATACCGGGCATAATATGGAGGAGCAGAGTGTGTTCTGCTGAAACATCAGTTCATCTTTTAGGTAGTCTAACTGCATGAAAATATTTAATTAAATGTGATCTGGCTCAAGTGACCGCTATTGTCTCACACTCCTCTATACTTTGGGGGGACGAACAGAATACGTTACTATTTTTTTCAACTAGTATATTTCATTAGGAATCTAGAAATAATGATTTTTCCGTGTGCATGTGGCAAATTCTTGGGACAGTCATGCAAACATTTTTTGTTATACTTCTTTGAAAACATAAAAACAAAATATAAAAAAAGATATTCGAAAGGAATTTGGAACATTTTTATTTTTATAACGGTTATGGGAATAAAAAAACATGTAATTACAAAAGTAAGACCATTTAAAATTAACTAACTTCACCAATAATAATAACAATAACAATTTTTCTATATACCTTTCTGCTACATTGCCATCCTCCGTGACTTTTCAGAGTGGGTAAATCAGCGCCGACTTCCACCAACATAGTGGGTTGTCAAAGAACTCCTTAATCCATGCCCGGTGTATTTTCTGGAATCTTCTAGCATTATGTATTCTGCAGCAATTTTTGGAACACCACTAATGGCATTGCATACAATATGTTAAACGGAACGCCTGCCGTTTCGATATGCAACAAATAATCTTCTGCTATTCATATTTTGAGGTCGTAGAACTGCATATTTACGATAAAGTGTGTAGGGCTCAAATGTACATCCTTCATTGATAATGATGAAACTTCTTGAAATATGAGTTTTTCTATCTCGTAAAAACACGACAAGAAAGCGATCATTGTCTATTACATCGTCTAAATTTAAACGTATTAATTCATCTCTTCGACACGCATTAAACATCCCAAACACTAAAATTGCTTTCATTAGTAGATATTGTTCATCTGGGGTTTCACATACAAATTTGGTTATTTGTTCTGCTGCTAATACTTTGGACTTTTTCGGTATATATGCCACAGTTTGACACTTCGAGAAAGCAATAGTTTTTGTATATTTGTAGATGTTAGCATTTTGTTTTATGGCCAAACAACTATTTATCATTGAAAATCGACTCCATAAAGCGGAAGATTTTATAGACTTTAGCTTTTTTGACAAAGTACACTAGAAAAATATTGCCACATACAGTTTTGATTTTGTTCAGAGTCCGCCATTCATTAAATGTTATTATTCGTATTCATATATTGACCTGGATTTTACTGGTAAGAAATTTGCGGTCGCTGGTGTCGTGTGCTCTAGGATGTTATCGGGAATTTCAGAATTTTCTTCTGAGTACCGCAGGAGTTTTTGCTTTTATAGCATAAATTTCTCTTGTAACGAAATAATTTTGTCAATCAGTAATTTTTTGAGACAAACTGACATGAAAAATCGCGACACCAAAGGTTAGTTTAGAGGAATAGGAGTTTTTATCGGTGATAAAAAACTACATACTTTTCTATCGCTGTGAAAGTGACAAAAGCGTCATTATCATATACACATTTTTATATGGGAGTTAAATTATCGCCATAAATTCAATTGACAGAAAATAAACAACGTGACAATACAGTGTTTGGTATGTATGATGTGCTTCCATGGTTACTCTCAAATTATTTCAAAGGTATTGTTTCAAATTAGTCTGTCAGATAAGGTGGACAAAACGTCAAAAAATATTACTGAAATATCTAAATCAATCACACATTTACGAAATAAAATACAAAATAGGTACAAGTTAAATATCAGATAGCAGATAGGCTTTCTTCTTTAGTTTACTGTCCTGTATACTACTTTAAAGCCATATTGTGTATTTTTATTTAGCGCACAGAAAGAAAAAGCCCGTATTACATGAATACTATACTGGACGGCCGAAAATCTAGAGACTGACTCATGTTATAAACATGCTCACAATTTATAGCAGTCGACACAAAGAAACATACATGCAACCCGTATATTTTTCCTATAAAATCGTGTGCCGCATGTCTCTGAGAGCATACCCGCTTACACAGCTTCTGCTGCAGTAATTACGCATGCGCTGAAGCTTTTTTTTGGCTGTGACGAATTGACGGATCCACCTGTTCCATTTTCAGCGCTATCATGAGCGAGTATATATATCTGTAACTGTAACTAATTTTATTAGTGATTTTGTGTTCTTAAGAATGGAGAATAATTCAAGCTTTACAGCGTATTCTCAAAATCGTCCTAATTTAATAAGTGAGGAAGAGTTTAGGGCACGAGTTCAAAATATGAGTGTAAGTAATGTTGAAATATGTATTTCATTAACAAATATGTACGTGAGTAGCATATATGTATAGTAGTGCAAATAAAAAAGTGGTAAAGAAGGTAAATTGCGAAATGGAAAATAATGGAAACTCGTGGAAAGCAGATGATATTTTTAAAATGAGTTTTCGACAAAAGAAATGGATTCGAAATGAGTATACTGATAGAAAAAGACGAAATAGTGATATGTCGAAGAATATATTTAAAATAAATATTAAAAGATCAGAATCTGGATCGAAAAATATATTAAATTTTGACAAAACATGGATGCATGAAGGTCATACGGAAAGCGGTACGATATGATATAATACGTGTTAATGTATGGTCGTTATAGTGACAATGCTAGGAACCAATAGTAAATTGTCTGTATGTATTCTAAAGCCTTTTGTCGTTTTGAATGCGGAATTCGCAAATATTTGCGCATTTATTTATTGGTGAGAAAATATCTATAGTAACTATAACATTTTCTATCATTGTCATCATGAAACTGCCATGGTAGATTGTCAGAAGCTCAAAACAAATTTATTAACACCACATAATAATGAAAGTAGGAATAATATTTGTAGTGTTTTACTGTTTCGCAAAATTTGTCAAAACTTGAGATTTTCCCGCCAAAAATATTTAAAATAGAAGTTGCAAAATTCGTGCATAAATCCGTGATTTACGCGTCCATGAGGACAAGGCTTAAGTGGGATATCCGCGGAGTGCGTATCCGGTAGGTGTTAGTGGGTGGTGATGGGCAATCGCCATTCAAAAGGACGGCATTCTTATTTGTAGAGAGGATGGCACAGGGGGCATATTTAAAGTAAATTGTTAGTGTACTAGGTTCAGTCGACGTCAACTTATTTTTCATAATTTTATATGTTTTGAACTCTTCTCAAGTGGCACGTTTAGGTAATCATGCCACCTGCACCTTCCGTACTCATCTCTGTGTATTGAATTGGTCGTTCTCTATTATTTTCGCTTGGCTGATAATACAAAATAAAAACTTTAAATTTGAAGATAATTAATTTTTATTATTTAACTCCTCGAAATTGGCAAAAACTGTTATATCACTGTTTCTACTAAAAATAATGAATGCTATGTAATGCAATTATTTTTGTCATTTTTGTATATTTCTTATATCTGACCGTCTTCAACTAAGAAATGTTGCTCCCCGCACGCTTCGCTAGTCGCGCCTGTCTACAAGCTAGCGATTAGTTCCTCTCTAAATTTTCGGCCGTCTAGTATAATACAGATGAAAATAAGATGTTTCCAAAGAAGTATGGATAATAAAAAAGGGTCTAACATATACTTTTCTTAAAGTATCAATATCAATCAGTAGTGTCAAATTGTGACATTGCAGAATGCTACCCATAAAAAATAGTCTTGCTTGATTGCACTAGCTGACTTTGATTTAAGGTCGTGTTAACACAAAACCTCAGATGCACTGTATATTCCAACCCAACACGTTTTTATGCAATAATTATTCTACACTGGTTAGAATACCCCTACTCTGTATAATTATAATATGTATCACAAAACATCCTACATCCTTGTAGGTGCTTGAGGCGAACATATTCGATGACGTTATGCACAAAGTAAACGGTTGAGCTAATGAATTTGTTCATTGCCCTTCGTTTTATGTATGTTCGTTACTCTCACTAATGTGTATTAAGTCTGCGTAGGTATATAAAAGGTAAGTTTAGTTTTGCTGCCATAAAAGTGGTGAAAGCTTCCTAGACCTTCTTCAATAATAATTATTAAAAAATGGCAGTCCATTAATTACTATATATAAAATATTGGAAAAGTCTGATAAAGAAATTACCTTAGCGTTGCTGACAAAACCCAACTGACACTTTTTATCGATTTCCTTGAATTTATTGACGTTCTTTGACCTTACTGTTGAAATAATTATAATCATCCTCTCTTTTCCTTGAAACTGTTCTACCGATCCAACCAATAAATCGTTCCAGCCTTCCTTTTCGCAAGCTTTGTGCAACATTTGGGCCTAAAATAAATAATGTAAATTTAACATTCATAAAACAGTTTTGTAACGTAGTATTGAAGCTATATAGAAGTGCAACAGCGTTGCCACTCAGGACTACATATACAGGGTGATAAATTAATAATGGGACAGAGCTTAAGTGCATATTGCTGACCCCAAATAGAGCGATAAAGCCAAATATGCCTTATCCGAATGTGGCTCCTTTTCGATCTACAGGGTGTCAATGTTGAAAATATAGATCATATTATTTTCTTTATTATTTTTCGATCGCATCGACCGTATTTTATGAAATTTGGTATAGGGGGGTTTCTTGGTATTAGAAATTCGAATATGCCGACGATTTTGGTGTATCTGCTAAAGGGCGCCACCAACGATGGTTTGGACCCCTTTAAATCGCTACGACTTTTTTGTGCTAAACCCTATCTCAATTTGGACTGAAAAAATATTCTTCTCTATATTTTTTAGTTAAAAAAGGTACACCTTGTTGGTGTCGCTAGAAGCAATGGTTTCTGAGCAAACGCATCTAAATCTCATGATGCATGCAATTTATCTAAAAGTAAAGTCAAATTGTTGCATAAGTAATGGGCCATACTGTAAGAGCATAGTACTGCGACCAAAATAAATCGATTTACTTTAGCTTATCCTAAAACATCCAAAAATCCACCAAAATCAATAACAACAGATATAGGTGACAAAATTGAAGAAATAAATCACATTTTATATCTTATCTTTCGATCGCTTGACGCAAATTTCACCAAATATCGCTTATTTTGATCACAGTATTATGCTGTTACAGCATGGCCAGTTACTTACGCAACAATTTCACTTTAAGTCGTAGCGATTTAAAGGGGTTCAAACCATCGTTGGTGGCGCCTCTATGGCAGATACACAAAAATCGTCGACATATTCGAATTTCTAGTACCAAGAGACCCCTCTATACCAAATTTCATAAAATACGGTCGATGCGATCGAAAAATAATAAAGAATATGTTGTTTATTTTTTCAACTTTGGCACCATGTAGATCGAAAAAAAGCAAAATTCGGATAAGGCATATTTGACTTAACAGCTCTATTTTGAGGTCAGCAACATGCCCTTAAGCTCTGTCCATGTTATTAATGAATCACCCTGTATATAATAACAGCATGTTTGGTACGGAAGTGATATATATTTTTTTCTATTGATAAACTTCTTGTTTGCAATCTAAAATATATGCATTTTGTGTTTGCCTGCATTCCAATAACGCTAGAGATTACAGTAGCCCAGTAATGTAAAGGTTGAAAATACTACAACTTCAATTTCTTTTTCAGAATTTATAACAATTTTCCAAAACTTTTTTTTACGATATTGGCTCCATTTTTCTTGACCCATTTATTCCCAAATTTTTTGGATGTTATGAATCAGTCTGTATACAACTCATTATATACAACAAACAGTTATGAATATTTCAATGACAGTTTTAATATAGCACTTACCTGTTTTTTATAAGGAGTAATAATTCCAATATCTTCGTGATTAATTTGGTTGCCTTTTACACGACTTCCAACTAGTTTTCTTGCATATCCCATAACTTCTTCTATTTCCTGAATATTGAAAAAGCTGCAATATATAAATAAAAATGTTATACATTGCAGAATTTTTGTTCTTGGACGATTATTGCCCAAAAAACCGTAATAAATCAGGGTATATAGCTACTGTTGTTGAATTTAAAAAATATCATATTTTTCAAATCAATTTGAAATTACTCAATCTAACGAGTTAGGCTAATAATTTTTTACTGTATTATGTATAAAGGTAATATAAATTAATTCTCCTGCAATCTAATCAATTAATCAATAATAAGTTTAACAGATTTCGCGTAAAAAATGTTTAAAGTTCCAATAATATAGATATAAGTTAGACAAAATACATTGGCAGCTTCGCGCTTGTATGTAGCTGTATTTCGACGCACGCCAAATCATAAAACTTTTACTGCAGTGGTGTAACGTGGACGCGATTGGTAATTTACGTGCAATTAGTGGACGAGATGGTGGCTCCTGGCAACCACAAGGTATTTTAGCAGCTCAAGAACAAGTGTAAAATGTGGTCCGTGAAAATCCGCGAATTAGTACAAGCCCGATTGCTAGGCATGTTACTGGAGTATCTCAATCAACGGTGTGGCGCTTACTACACGAAGCTCAGCTAGACCCATATCTTATCCAGCGTATTCAAGCACTGTTACCAGCGGATTACTCATTACGAGTTAAGTTTTCTGAGTGGTTGTTACAGCAAAATGCTGAAGACATGTTTGGTAACTCGAAAATCCGCACGCAATAGGCAATTTGCATATTTTTTTATTTTATTATCAAAATATTATTCAGTTTATTTTATGTGTACTTGTTAGTTTTATGTCATTCTCTGCAAAAATAAAGCGGTAATAAATTAATAAATTCATTACGTCTTTCCCAACCAGGCGGTTGGCGGTTATGTGACGTCACAGTATATGATCATGTCATGTTGTTTTATATGCGTGACATAAATGTCAAAATCGAACTGTTAAAGTCAAATTATTATTTGTTCTGTTGCTGTGCATTGTGTATAATATCCATATAATTATAGTAAATAATGGCAACAGAGAGTGGATTTGTCAAAGGACAATCAGATAACCTGCCCAAAATTGACTCATTGTCAGTATTTTCGTTTCTGGAAGAAATTCCAAATTATATGGTGAATAATTTCAAGACGTCTGCGTTTTGCATTACTTTTTTGTTCAGGTACCATTTTCCCGTGACATCTAAAATTATGGGGTATTCCACTTTTTTTAGTTGTAGTCTTTGTACATTCCCATTTAATTTGTGCTGCCAATAATTCTCCATATCTTCTTCCAACTATTAATTTTAAAACACACATCATCTTTATAATCTCTGAATAAAGTGAAATGATCTTCGCAACAATATAACGCCGTTGTGTTCGATAATGTTGCATTCTCTTTTTCGTCTCTATTCATTGAAATGAACCATTTCTTACGCATTTTCTCATGTTTAGGAACTGACAAGAATATTTTTTCCGGGGTAATTACCGTAGTGTTTTGCACTTTGGTACCACACAATATATAAATTTTGTGCATTTAAAAATTTCATTCAAATTGCCTATTGAACGGGACACCACTTCTAATGAGATGCGATACCATGACCTGACTTCTTTTTGTGGGACAATTTAAAAAATGAGGCGTTTAAATCCTAAGATTCATTTGACATCTTTTATAAGTTTGACATTTCACAATTTTAAAATTTTCAAATAAAAGTACATAACCACAATGGAATAGGTATATGTAATCTAAATTGCGATAGGAATGGCTTTGCCACGGTTTTACAGTTTACGTTATAAGTATGCTTAGGAAGATACTGCAACCCTAGATAAAATATACTTACTGCAACTAATAATTTGATGATGAGCTATCCAGGTCGACTTCGTTACAGGTGTTCAGCACCACATTGTGGTAATGCTTATTTAACTGATGCAGATAAGTACTATGAAAATAAACATTTTTCAAGTTTCCTGAATTTGTCAGTACGTAAAAAATGGTATTTTGCGATTGATAGCTGTGGATGTAACAACATAACATTTTTAGATAACAAAACGTATTACCTTTGCCATGCTCATTTCAAACTTGAATGCTTCACAAGTACGTTATTAAACAGGTTACATAGAGTAGCAATTCCCTCATTATTTAATTGCATTAAAGAGCAGCCTCAAATTACTGCTGTCGATGGCAATACTACCCTTGTTGTTGAAAATCCAATTCCTGAATGCTCAGGAATTAATGTCAAACATATTGAAGAAGAAATTAGTGTCTTTACAACTTTACGGAACACACAATTTATTCCAATAAATTAAAGTAAATAATAAAAATAATTGAAGAATCTGATAATAATATTGTCTCATGATCATGATATATACTTTTACTTGTTTTTTAATTTTCACATGAGTTCATAATTGACTGATAAATCAATTATGAACTCATGTAAATTACAAAACAAGTAAAAGTATATATCATGAATGGATATTTAAAATTTCTTATTTTAAAATTTGCCTCTTATGGTCACCGGTTTTGGTTGGCCCGTCAGTGTGCAACAGAGATAAAGATATATATCCCTCTTATTACCACGGAAACACAATTGAAAAGACACTCTCGTTTACTATTATTTTCTCTCTGGAGGATCTGCTTCCTTGAATAATTTGTGTTTATAGGAATAGAAGCCAGGAGGAATATTCGCTTTAGTACGGCAAAATTGAATAAAGTGTGCCCAGATGTGTGTAGAAGTCGAGGCATAAAATTTCGAACAGTTTTGTAATAAGGTATGTGCTAATATCTTATAAATTTCTTATTTCTAATAGTGATCAAGTACCACAATTCTTCTTCAAAATTAGTGTAACAAAATTTTATTCATTTTAAAGACACGTTAATTTGGTGAGAATATCAATTTTACGTTTATTTTAAAGTAAAAACACAAAACGCTGGTGTTGATTTAATCACAGAACTTCTGAGGTTTTTTCATGGAATATGTGACACGGCCAATTTGCATTGTCACCCCATTACAGTAGACTAGATTCCAGCGGAGTGCAAGTAAATATTTTTCAGAACACGTATATTAATTTCTCTTTGCATTACCGTATTTGTACATATATTATGTTGATCATTCCCATTCCATGTTTCGAATAAGTTCTGAATCACCCTATATGGATGAGTGAATATAAAATTACTACATGCCTGATGCCTTACAGTCTATTTCAAAGAAGGTTTATAAATTTCTGTAACCATTATATCGTACAAAAATATTTCTTTGTGATATAATAGGTATCCACCTCAATCTCTTCAACTTAACTTCCTGATCATAAAAGGAGAAAAACAGATCGATAATGCAGATATGTAGATAAAATGGATGTAATGGTAACGACATTATCTCGTGTATTATGCGGGCATTATGTATTTGAATGTGTTCATCCAACCGTATTGTCGTAGATAGTCGACGAGATTGATTAATTTTTTGAGGAAATTGATTTAATGGGCTTCATTGGAAGTTAAGAGATAATCATAAGAAAAAACAGGTTTGCATGTATTTAGTAGATACGAGAAATAACAGTGAGGTGTTTTTAGTAGTCTACTACGTACAGAATTCAATGCTACTCAAAATTTTTTCAAAACACTTGTATAGGGTGTTCAAAAGTACGCATATGGACTTAAAGGTAACAAGTAGAAACGACAGTAATTATGTTATCAATTTTCTTTTCGAAGGATTTTTATATATATATGTAACTTACTCTTCCTAAAAATTACAATGAAAGAATGTATTTGATTTGATCACTGTTTTCAACAGTTTGTCTACATATCATCTTCAGACAAATAATATTTTTTTGCCTGATAATCAAACTTGTACCTGATAAGCTAACTATATTTTTAATGAGACGTTCTGTATCTTTTATATTTGAAATTTATCAAGTTTTGATATTTAAAAAAATATCACCAAAATTATCATTGGCCACACGATACGACCGTCAGCAGCGATGTGTCTTGGTCTATTTAGCGCTTAGTGAACAACATCCGACTCGGCTGCCATGACAGCAAAAACCGCTGTGTGTGCTACCTCTCTAAATATGTTGTAAAGGTATTTGCTTCATCAGTTTTTTTTTTCTAGGACACTATGGATACTTTTTGTATCCAAGATAGTGATTTTGATATGTAAATAGATTCATACTACGGTGCGGTACTTATAGGCAGTAACTCAGAAACATATTAGAGAATATTCCAATAACTAGAATAGTTATTTTTATATTAAGTACGCAAAATCAGTATTTTTTTAATGGTGCGTGAAAATGTGAATTTTTGATCGAGACCATAGGTCGAGAAAAAACATTGTCCAAATCTTTTTTGTCCAACTTGTCCAATTTGCCACTGTAGGTTTAAAAAAAGTACCCGAGCTGTGACGTGATCGCGTGTTTTTGTTTCTATTTTCCACGAGAGCCTGCTTTTATTCATCGCTTACCTATAGCGATTAAAAAAGTCGTCTTTTTAACAGTTAGACAAAAAAAATATGTAAGGTCTGTTCAAACAAAGAATCCAGACTGGTTCTAAACTGTCTAAAACGTATTGTCTGAAGCTCTTTATTTGTGGCATAATTTTAGTTTCTATTTAGTTTTATTGGGTTTTTGCCACACTTCTGCAAAAAATTAAGATAAATTAAATAAGCCCTTGCGCCAAACGGATCAGTCACAGGTTATTTTTGAAATTAAGTTTACCTAACCAAAAAATCTCACACTGAAGTTTAAAATTTTAAACTGTCAAACTTGACATACGTTTAATATTTTGACTACTCTTTTGAGAATGAAAACAGAGTTTTTCGAAATGTCAAAAATACGGAAGTGCGCGATAGTGATGTGATTTTTGTTATTTTTTACTTATCTGCTTTTTTCAGTGTGATTTTTTGGTTAGGCAAACTTAGTTTCAAAAATAACCCTTGACTGATCCGTTTGGCTTAAGGGCTTATTTAATTAATCTTTATTTTTTTCAGAATTGTGACAAAAACCCAATAAAACTAAAAAAAATGTCTAAAACGTTTTTCCAACTACTTTTAGAACGATGTTCACTGAACACAAATTCATAACATTACTGGTCGAATATTTCTGACAGTTTCAAACCATTCCGAATTCCTTGCTTGAACAGAACGATTATGTGTATTACGTTAATAATTTAATTAAATTTGAATGAAGTGTAAAATGACAAACTCCTTTTAATCAGAAGAACGAAAAACTTATTTTTTATGAAATTCTACATCGAAAAATTATTATAATTTTTCATTTAAAATACCAGCATTTAATTAAAAAAGTAATTATCATTTCAGTTTAATAAAAAATGTCATAACGAGAAAATAAGTATCAAATTAACGCTCCGTTAAACGCATTTATCCCCTTACCTTGGGGAATTATATTCCCTGCTATCTTCTCCAACGATATGATGAAAAATAACAGGAAATCCAGGCGTCATTAAATGTTCCCAGTCCGTAAACATGTCCGAGGAGGCACTGCCAACTGGAATGAGCTCATTGTGGTAGAATAATTTATTGGGTACGTTTAATATTTCTTTGTGCGATCTGTAATTTCTTAATAACTTCGTTACGTACTTCTCGTTGTAAGGTATGACGCAACTTTCGTCCCTGGCGTAAATTTTACAGGTATCTATTAGTCGTTCCAACATGGAGGTGCCTGCAAAATATAAAAATATTACCTACTCATATTCAAGGTGGGCCAAGTTTAAATAGTCAAACTTCAGGAATAGATTCCTTACGAAATTTCATATAAAAAATTTAAATACAATATATTATATATTTTATCTCACTCTCCAACAGAGATATACGAGGTTATTGAGTTGAAGAAAAGACATTACAACCAGTAGAAACAATCTTTGTGGCATTTAACAATGGTTAATTCTAGTTTGACATTAGACAGCAGTTGTTTTAAAATTAGCCTGCCTGGATATTTCATGTGTTTGTTTAATTTTATTTTTAATGTACAGTTATCATTAAAGTACGCACTTTGTTCGCAGATCTCAGGTCCGGACTCGGCGACGACCTTAATATTTATATTTTATTTATATTACAACAAATTTTATCTTATTCATGCAAACTAATCGATAGAAACATCCCGTCCCATGCAATCTCTACAGAGGCTCGATTCTCGACACATTCTCTGAGAAAGTAACGTAAATTCTCATGAGAAAATGCAAATCTGTATTCTTGACCATTCTCATTGTAGTTATTTCCCATAAAAAAGAGAATTATTTCCCATGGTTTTTGTTAGGACTTTTTTTAAGTGGAATGAATTCTCACTCGAGTTTATTAAATTGCATTCGAAAATTGAGACCCAGGTGTGTTATTTTTATTTAGACATGTTTAAACTTACACCAGGTTACTACTCGTAAAACAAAACAGTTGCAATGGAACCGTACGTTGGGATAGTTAGAAGCAACGCCATGTTACCACATTCATTTTGACGGCATAAAAAGTATTCTATAGCGACTATACTCAAGTGATGCTACTTCTACTTTATATGATCAACAGATATTTAATCATCCTAGAATTCCCGGATTTATTCACGGATACATTCAGTTATTTGCCGTCTTGAGGCAACTGTGATAGCATCAGGATTTTCAATTAATATTGCAGTAAATAATGTTTTTTATTTGCGACAGTTTATTTCCCAGTTATAAGGACCTAGTTATGAACATGCGAAGAAAAAAATTGATAGCGTTTTGTAGAACAATCCGGGATGTAGATCGTTTTGATGGCAAAGAAGTAAATTTTTCTGAACCTACCTAAATGTGCCAGCCATGAAAAATTATATAAACTTTGGGTTTGCCCAGTGATTTATGTGGACGTTGAACACACGTTTTCGAAACCGAAATGGATTATTACCGATAAGTGCCATAGCCTAACACATGAACATTTATAGCAGTTGCTTGTCATTCAATTTTATTCCACTACTACAAATGAAGTTATGTAGTGTTTTGTAAACTAATAAACTTACTATGAATAATGTTGGATATTATAAATTACCAGTACAAAATGAGATGTTGATTTTAACTTTTTGTAGGTACCTCGGCTTCTACAAACATTAACTTAGCGTCCTAAGCGCGCCTCTGATAATGACGTCATATGCAAACGAAGTGCGAACATTAGTCATCATAAAAGTATTTATTAGTCCTTTTATGTAGTAGAAAGATTAGGCATTAAAAGAACCGCATGTTTGTTACCCTGTACAGTATCGTACCTAATATTTTTCTCAAAGGGTGTTGTAGATTCGTCATATCTACGCCACTGGTTATAATTTTATTCCAATTTAAATTTCATGAAATGATCCACCCTAAGTAATAAGTGCTTACAAAATGTTAGGAATGTGGCTTTTATCATTTTCGAGTAACCGTAAATTTTTTTCCTGAACTTGAACCTGAACAATCCGGGATGTAGATCGTTTTGATGGCAAAGAAGTAAATTTTTCTGAACCTACCTAAATGTGCCAGCCATGAAAAATTATATAAACTTTGGGTTTGCCCAGTGATTTATGTGGACGTTGAACACACGTTTTCGAAACCGAAATGGATTATTACCGATAAATGCCATAGCCTAACACATGAACATTTATAGCAGTTGCTTGTCATTCAATTTTATTCCACTACTACAAATGAAGTTATGTAGTGTTTTGTAAACTAATAAACTTACTATGAATAATGTTGGATATTATAAATTACCAGTACAAAATGAGATGTTGATTTTAACTTTTTGTAGGTACCTCGGCTTCTACAAACATTAACTTAGCGCCCTAAGCGCGCCTCTGATAATGACGTCATATGCGCACGAAGTGCGAACATTAGTTATCATAAAAGTATTTATTAGTCCTTTTATGTAGTAGAAAGATTAAGCATTCCGAGAACCGCATGTTTGTTACCCTGTACAGTATCGCACCTAATATTTTTCTCAAAGGGTGTTGTAGGTTTGCCATATCTACGCCACTGGTTATAATTTTATTCCAATTTAAATTTCATGAAATGATCCACCATAAGTAATAAGTGCCTACAAAATGTTAGGAAAGTGGATTTTATCATTTTCGAGTAACCGTGAATTTTTTTTCCTGAACTTGATCACCCTGTCATCTTTGTTGAATAGCGAAATAAAAGGTATGTTGTGTTTACATTTTTCTATTAAACTTTCGTAAGGAATCTATTTCTGAACTTGAACAGTTTAAATTTGAAGTAGGTGAGTTAGTATATTGCAGCGCAAGTGCCGAAAGGTAAGTTTTTCACACGCAGTGAAACAGATTGTGCACGAGCCACATGCGAATGCAAGTCCCACTAGTGTGAAAAATAATTTTTGGTTGTATTTTTCACTATACTTTTTCTACGATTGCATTTAGTCAAACTTTGTTTTAACAATTTTAATTGAAAAATACGGAATGACGCAGCTATAATATGTTCGAATTTGACAAGTGGATCCTTTGTTTTTAAATGGCAGTGTATCACAGCGTACTTATTTTCTATAGTTAACATTATAGTTAGGTATTCGTTATAAAATTACATAAAGAAAAAAAATATATTTTCGGAAACAATAAATAACAAAACGCACTAACTATACCAATTAATTTAGTAAAAATAATATGACTTAGTACAAATATTTTAAGAGGGAAATTTCCAAACTTATTTATAAGGCAATTTTTTTTAAAACTATTAAATACCTATTTATCGCGGTCACTGATCTTCTGTTAGCCGCGAAGTAGGTATATTCTGCCAAAGTCAAAGGTGTCAAACGTAGTGACAGGTTACCGCGTTGACACGTGTATGACTTTACGCAGCTTTGAAAGAAGAAAAAATGTAGATTATTAAGTAATGATTTAATGAGAAACACGATATGGTAGCACAGGCAGACAGGCCTACCTTACTAATATTTATTTCCAGGAGTGATATTTGGAGAGATTTTAAGAATGTTGTATCATTTTCTGTTTTCTTACTTGTTTAAATGAAAACCTGCCATTACAAAGATTGTTGTACTTGCTGTGGATCTCTGCTTACTTCTACCATTCTTTTTGTTTAAAACAAGGTACCTACTTGGTCCTGCGGTCATGACCAAGTCGATTACTTACGTCGAATAAACCACAAAAGATAACATAAAAATACACGCAAATGTACATAAGTACATAAAAACACTGCCACACGTTTACCGCCAAGGTATTATAACAGTTGTTCAATGTTGTTCAAATAGTATTCAGCATAATATTTTGTGTACTACACAAAAAATATGCGAAAAATTAAATTTGCGTAAAGCAAGTACTGAAAATTATTTTAAAATCAGAGTACCATAACCGCATGCAATATTTTTTGACATCTGTTGACGCCATCTGTAGGCCACTAATGCAAGGTGCACTTCACGGCGATAAATTTTGAAACTTCTTATTGGTGAACAGTAATTGATAATGTTTGCATAACATAATTAGTAATATTTAAAACTATAACATCCCAAGATGTTTACAGTGTTCTGTAAACATGTTTAGACCGTTTAGTCTTAGACCCTTAGATATAATTAAGCATTGCATGTTCTTTGAGGTTTGGAGAGTATCAGATGAGAGTATGCAACTAGCAATGCAGTATTCTAGATTATGTTATTTTAGAACAGTCAGTGACTAAACGTTTTATAGTAATTGAATAAAGTATTTTATGTCGTATAATATGTTAGTGGATAATTATGATGAATCTCCAAAAAGTGAAAATGTAGTTTTGACAGTGTGCAACGAAAGAACGAAGAACGAATACAATATACTGCAGCTAACCGGATTAACTGTTATCTATCAATTATTATTATTAACAAAAGTATTTATTTTCGTCGTTTCTACACTTGACAACGCTGCAAAAAAAGACCGCACGGTAGTTAACATATCTAGCCATCTCGGACGATGATGATTGTCATAGGCGCCGACTTTCCGTAGGAAAAGAGGGTTTTGCCCCATTTTTAAACATTGTACTAGAATTCCGAAATAAATTTGTTATTGTCTTTTAGACCTCCCTGAACACGTGGTTAGAATTTTTGTATTTACTTAGTCGTAGTTAACCCTGTATGTGTAACAAGCAAACCAGTTTTATAATGTTCATACTTGTTTTATTATAGCGGTGAGTACCATTATTTTGTTGTCAGCAACTGAAATATTTTATAAATTTATTACAATAACGTTTTCCCAGCTAAATTATATAACAGATTATACAGCAAATATATAACTTTTTTATAAACATTCCTGTGACAAGCTTATATAACATTTTAGCTAATAAAACTAAAATGTTTTATAATAATTTTTACCTTAGTATTATACTATCCGCGCTATAAACATTTTTTATAATTATTTCTTAGATGTAGATTATCAACCTATAAAACTATTATATGAAAAGATACTTGGAAACAGTTTTACTTCAAGAGCAAATATCTATATTATACACTGTAATATAGTTATTATATAATGATATTATCAATTGTACAACAAAAATGGTAATATAATAATTACAACGGAAAAACGTTTATTTTGACGCAAAATTACATTGACAAACCATTCTATACAATAAAGTCTAGTTTTATCTCTTGTTTAGCTTTCATCGTCATTGTATAAGGATAAACATGGCAGGTTTAAGCTACTGGAAGAAAATCAAAAGAACTGATGTATTTAGAAGAAAAGTAATGTTATCAAAACAAAACTATGACTTTCAACTCGAAAATGAAAGAATTCCTAATTTTATCCCATCCATTTCATTGAAAAGTTTTGGAAATTCCATGATTTTAAATGTCTTCATATATTATTTACCATTACAATACCACCCTCTTATGATAAATTCTTTATAAAATCATAATTTCCAGTGATTTATAGAAATCGTTCAGTTAACTTATTTGTTATAAAACAATTAGGTATGACGTATAGAAATATCACAAATTTAGGCAGTTTCACACAATATTGAATAGTCAAAACAAAGACAATTATGAAACGTTATGATGATTTTAATTCTTGTGACGCTAGTTTTAACGTGAAAAACCATAACATTTAAAAAACCTTTTTTATTTTAATTATAATATTGTAAATAATCACTTGACAAGCACATCACTTTACATCACATGTAAAATTTACTAAATATGGGTGATACAAATCACAATACAATTTTCTCTACAATAAAAAATACTTTCACAATGTGCAGTAAAACGCGTAAAATAATATTAAGTAATACACCACATAATACTTCAGTTGCCGACATTGTGATGAAACAGAGAAGCTCATTACTTTATACCTTCTGATGCCTGAAGATATAGTTAATAATAATAATTAATAGTACAGTTTTTTACGATAATTTTCTTATTGGTTGGATAATTGTATTCAAATTTTGGAAAATAATCTTTTGTTTGAGAGACAAACACGAATATCCAAATTAACTACTGTGATAAATGTACAGAGTGTTCTGTATATTATTCCTTTCAGATTTTTCAGATTAGAGATTATTTGGAAATATTAGTACCAACAGACAAAAAATCAAAAAAACTTCAACAGTAATTATACCGATGATTTTCAGTTTCTGACGCTTATATTAAATCATAAATATTCAAAGCAGAAACATATTTGAACGTTGCTGGCTATCGATTTGGTAATTCACTTCGGTGAATGTTGATATCATTTTATTTATAAAACAGATCTCTAGATGCGCAATTTAAACTGAAAAAACTCACCGTATCCGCAAAATTTAACGAAATTAGAGTGAACGACTGGTCCTAATTGCCTGGGATCCCCGGCCAAAACAATCTGGCCGACTACCTTTCCCCTGTTCGTGCTATTTGACAAAATGCCAGCTATAGGAATTAAGCTCTCCGACTCCGTGGCGTATCCACCTTCGTCTATAAAAACGTAACTGTAATGGTTGTCGGGGGTTCCTCCATTCACGAGCCTGCAACGATCAAATTATAAAGTTATACGACTGAAAGGTTTATTAGATTTGGGGCCATGTCATCCAAGCAAATACATTTCATGACTGAAATTCAGATACACGCTTCGATGTGAAAAAAAGACAGGTTCTTGTATACACTGAGGCATATCGACAGGTAGCAAAGTTCTGTTAAAATAATCTGCTTTATTGTTGGAATATTTCTTGTTAGTATTGCAATATCATGTACCAAGCATAATAAAAATTAGTTTATCGACATGATTTTACTACAATAAGTCGGTGATTTATTAAAATAATGCAAAATTTCTTACGTTCAATAGCTACATATTTTCACTTCATCTCAAAAGGTAACTAAGATAGCTTATTGCAGTAGCTAACCGACTTCGAGGTCGACTTATTAGCGATTAAAAATAATTTATCCATGGCGGGAAGGTTTGAAACTGAGACAAGTAAACATTGTAACAGTAGCTAGGTATTTTGCTAGCACGTAGTAATCGTCGCCAATCTACACAAATGCACATATATATAGCCATTTTGCGCCAAACATTACAACAGGAAGGACAGACGCCTGCCTTTCATAGTGATTAAAATATGTAATGTAATAATAAGTTTTATTTTGCCCTACGGGCTTAAATAATTACAAAATTCCTTATAGTTGACATTAATTACTAAACTCAAAACAAACTTAAACTGCCTGGCCTTCGATTCTCTGACTTCCTTAACTATCTTCATCCATTCTAAACCTCTTCGTCCTTGTTCAAAATTTGCTCTCTGCTTTCATGTCTTCCCCTCATTTTTTCACAATCGCCCAGTAGATATTCTATCGTTTCTCTCTCTTCCCATCTATATCTTTGACTCTTAGCTTTAATTATCTGTCTGCCTTCAGTTCTTAAGCGTTCTATTTCTGTGGTTGCATACCCATTTCGTCGGTAGTATTTCTCTATCTGTCTCTATATTCTCTCCTCCTTCCTTCTTTTTTCTAACCAGCACTGTTCCAGTATCTTGCAGTCCTTCTTTCTCATTATTTTCTACGTATTTTGCTGCTAGGTTACCTGCTTTCACCCTCATTTTATCTCTTTTGCTTTCTTCTCTGACAATGTAGCTCGGAGTTTATCTATCTGTGCCTAAATCCACCTTAGATATTTCTCCTGTACTTATTCTATTTCTTCAAATTCTCACCATCCCCACAGCTCGACCCGATACAGAGTATGCTCCCCACCAAACTGTCGAATAACATTAGTTGTCTTTTAAAGTCATGTCCGAGTTTTCTTTCTCCTATCCCCCAAGCTATCCCAATTGTTTGATTTGCCTTCCTTACTCTGTCTTTTATATGTGCTGCAAATGTATTCCTTGAGTTAAAAACAAATCCTAAGTATTTCAACTTCTTTACTTGATCTATTTGTTTCCCTTCCAAATTCAACTGGTATCCTTCTCTCTTTTTCCGTCCTTTTCCAACTGTTTTCTCCACAATCACTTGTAAATCTTTTTTCCTAAAATATTTTTCAAGAGTTAACATCTGTTTCATGCCCTTCTCTTCATATGCTACTATAACGATATCATCTGAATATGCGAGTACCCAAACCTTTCTTTTTTCCACTACTATTCCTCCTGTCTCAGCCTTCCTCAATCTCTTCTCAATGTCGCCAATAAATGCTGCAAATAAGAAATGGCTTAGTGGGCATCCATGCCTCACTTCTTTGTTTGTATAAACTTCTGTACTTTCCATCCCGTTCACTTTCACTTTATTCAACGTTGTTTTATATATCTCCTTAAGTTTTCCTATCAGGTGTTTATCCACTCCTCTGTCCTCTAGGTGTTCCCAAATTAGATTTATGAATAACGCATACAACTTTCCATTTTCCTTCTGCATTTGTTTGTTAATTAGATGGTGCAATATGTATACATTGTCAATTGCAATATCTACCCGTTGTGTACGCTGCCTGTCCGTCTGGTATCATTTCTTTTCCCCGTAACTGTAATGGTTGTCGAGGGTTCCTCCATTCACGAGCCTGCAATGATCAAATTATAAAGTTATACGACTGAAAGGTTTGTTAGATTTGGGGCCATGTCATCCAAGCAAATATATTTCATGACTGACTTCTTTTCCCTTCCAATTCCGCCCTTAGTTTTTTGTCCAGCACCATCGCGTATCTCTTGTATTTGATTGACCCTTTCTTGTAAATGGGGGATTATTCGTTCCCTCCAGCTTTTTGGTAAACCCTTCCCTGTCCATACATCATTGATAATTTCACAGAGACTGTTTACTACAGCGTCCGTGCCGTAAATCCAGACTTAATTTTGTATTGTGTCTTTTCCAGCATTTTTCCTTTCTTTAAATTTTTAATCTGTACCTCTATCTCTTCCCTTTCTATTGTCTCTATTCGTTAGTTTCCATCTTCTATTTGCACGCTATATCTTTCTCGGTATTCTTCGTTACCGCTCACCTTTTCTTGCTTCTTTCTTTCTTTATTAATATACTGCCGCGCTTCTGGTTTTATTTTCTTCATTTTCTTCTCTTCTTTTTTCTCCTGACTTTGTTTCTTTTCCGTACATCTTACTCTATAGTTGTTTTTCGCTTGCATATATTCCTCTTTCTGCATTTTATATCCTTCCAGCTGTTTCTTTTATCCCTTTTAAGTATTTTCTTTTTCTCTGTTGCTCCCCTATCCATTCTGTCAATTTCCTCATCTTTCCATCGACTGTCTTTCCATTCCAAGTTCATCATCTGCGTTCTTCCTCTGTACTTTACTATTCCCTCTTCTCCCCATTTCGTTATTTCCACTTCCTCTCTTATTCTTGGTTGTCTCTCTGTTGCTTCTCCTTATTTATTACACTTGCTACGCTCCAAAACAGTAATTTTGTTTTTCTCCCTGACCTCTTCCCCCTTCTTCCTATTAAAATATTATACACAAGTAATAAAAATTAGTACCCACGTAATATAGGTAATAGTGCCATAAATTTCATAGGGGTAAAAGAAAATGAAAAAAATTGATTATATCCTGTGAACTTCTTTTGTTTTCATTGTTGGGGGCGTTAAAGTTATATATATTTTTTAATTCTGTCAATATTTCCAAAATAGACATATCGTCTGTTGTATAGTAGAAAACGATGTAGATATAGTATATTCATGTAGGTAGTAGAAAAGATGACTAGAGATGTATGAAACAAGATAGCATCCTTAGTTAATAATTATTCACAAATAGCACTGATAAAGACACAACAAAAACTTAAACCAACTACTGGACAGAAATTTGGCTCCAGTGAAAACAAAAAAAAAAACAAACAGTGAAATTGAAAAGGATTAACTGATACCATTTATTCTGCTGATTCTGCTTCCTATGAATCATTTAATTAAATACATAATTTTACTGAGGAAAAGTAATGCTAATATAATCCTACAGTTTTCTTAATAAAGAAGTAATGCAAATTGGCAGTGTTAAAACTCATATTTTTCCGATATTAACTTACATGATAGAAAGCGAGGAAATGTTGATAAAAGTACTGAACTTATTAAGTATAAAGACCAGCACGGACCTGGAAAGCCTGTTTATGAAGATTCCCATGTTATTTAATGGAGCACACTAGACCTGCACCTGCAACGACCGTCTCTGCATGTCGTCTATGCTTGGCCCCACTGGTCTAACGTAAATTCTGTTTCCACAAAAAAGTCAGGGATTGATTATATATAAACTGTTAGAAATATTCGACCAGTTAAGTTGTGAATGTGTCGCTGAATTGTCGGACACCCTCGACTGTCAACAATCTCTATTTACTTATAATAAACAAACTGTAAGTCTTGTATTTTGGTGGTGAGGATGATCCAAGAGCTCAAACAATTTTTCTCTCTAGTATAAAAAACAAATGATAATAAATTAACCATTCAACTTTCTCTTTTATTGATAGGGTGAACCGTAAACGTTCTCATTTTCATCGCTTTTCCCCTCTTCCTCTTCTTATAACATCGTTAAAATAGAAAGTTGCTGGTCCGTGCTGGACAAGTGTGCAAAGTCGTGCAGATTTGCAGGTACACGCTGTGCAGGTCCATGCACAAATGTGTGGCATCTTTAAGTAGGTATTAAAAAAGAGGAAGTTATATATATAAAGAAAACTAGTATTGATATGGACCGTTATCTAATTAACTAAATGGCAAGGTCAATTCCTAATATATGTTAATATCAGTATCACATTAACTCATTAACATCAAATTCTAAACTTGCGAATTTTCTACGCTATGTACATATATTTTTTATGCTTTATGAAAAATGTTTTAATAGTTAATACTTTATATAGGTATTTGTAACGTATGAAAATTTATTACCTCGCAGCAGTTACTAAGGTAGTTAACAAAATCCTGTACTGAAGTAACTTTTCCATCGACGGCATATAAAAAGATCCATCTTTATTGATGTTTACGATGCCTTGTATTTGAGTAAGTGCCCTGTCCTTCCCATACATGTGACCAACTAAACGAAATAGATCCGTATTAGGTAGTTCTTCCGCTAACCTAATTGCAATTTCGTTAGTTGCAGAATTAGATGGAGCACATACTAATATTTTAGCTTGCGGTTGATTCTTCCATACCTAGAAAATAAAATATGTTTCAACGCTATGTGCACCTATGATATTTTTTGTGAAACATGAGTCATGAGTCCATATCATTTATTATAATATTCAAGATAAAGAACTATTTCGACGTTTATTACTTCAAAACTGCATCACATCCATATGAAGATCGATATAAGCGTTTGGATAACAGATTTCTATAATCTCATGGAGGAATAGCTTTTGAGTCATATGTAGAGAATACTAATTCAAGGTTTTCTTATCTGAAGACATATTCATAGCATATTTGTAAAGTAATCTGTTTTTCTGAATGATTATCTTAACAGTCAGATTACATACATATCATTATCATATCATGGTTTCATTTTAAAGTTATGCACAGAACTTGTTAGGTATTTTTACTAAAATAAAAACATTTTTTATTATTGCCAACGTTCCAGAAAAATTTCCTTTTTGTGAAAATGAGTGGATATAAAGTTATTCATAAATATATAACAATATATAATTATTCAACATTTATAATATACAAATAGACCAGCTAGTAACAATGGTTGATGTCTGAAGACTATTTTAATATAGACCGAAACGTTGACGCTCTGTACAATATTTTTTTATTTTAATTTAACAATCCATAACTCAGGGATTTATTCGGTATACTAATTAATCCCACTAAGTTAAATGAGGTTTAAAAGATTTTAGGTGCATTTTTAGACGCTAGATTGGATACATTTGTCAATTTTATGTAGCTTGCACGTCATGCTATGTATTCTTATTTTTGATACATCACGACGCAAATCTTCAACAGTAGTTGCAAATGAATGTCAATACAGATTATTTTGTAAGCTCTATGACAAACTTTGGCAGAAAGTAGTCTATTATTTGTGTCATCTTGTTTATTCATTTGACACTTAGCGTGAAAGTGCTAAATAAAAATGCGTTTACTGAAGAGTATGCAGATATTGTCGTTGTATATGGATATTCCAATGGAACGCTAGACAAGAAGATACCCAAATATACATCAACATGCCCACACAGTTTTTCGTAATCTTCGAGAAGAAGGTAACCTAACTCCAAAGCAAGGTTGTTCGTCCTACTGAAGTGAATGGATAAAATGAAAAAGATATAATAGATGCTGTCATTGACAACTTTTGAAATAGTGTTCAAAGAAATGTTACATCCATTTCATCATCAAAATGTACAAACGTTAAGTGCTGGAGATGCTCCAAAGCGATTAGAATTTTGTCGACGGTTACTTCAACAACATGCACAGAATGAGAGATTCATTTCCCTTGTCATATGGTCTTACGAAACAGGTTTTACTATGAACAACATAAATAATAATCATAATGAACATATCTGAGCGGTACAAAATCTTCATGCAATTAGATTAGCAACGTTTCAGTGTCAACGTTTGGAATTTCATTTTCAACAGTAATTACTGCCCGTACATGTTTTAAATAATTGTCTAAATGTAGATCTGTATAGAACTTTCTTGAAAAAACACCTTTTTAATTTCACTGATGACTTAGGGTTTAATTAATATTGTCCAAAATATGTGATATCAGCACTACCACATAGAAGAAGACAAGTATCTGCTTGATTAAATGATCATTTTCTGAATAAATGGATAGGTCAACAAGGTCCAATAGCATGGCCACCCCAGATCCAAATCCTTTGGACTTTTATTTATAGGAATAACAAATTTTTCAAATATCATCCATCCAGTAATAATTTAGTTCGCCAATGTGAGGCTTGAATTCGAGCCAAATGTGAACATTTTGAACAATTTTTATAGTCTTAAGATTTGTTAATTTGGTGAATAAAGGTTAACTAATGTTTAAATTTTAAACACAAATAATAATTATTGTTACAGCACCCATCAATTTTATTTATCAGACTACTTTGACTGAAATATGAAATTGTATGTTTTATCTTCCAAACAAAGACGAATTGGACCTATGTTCATATAAAAAAAATTGACATTAACCCAGCTACAATGTGTCAAAGTTTGTCATGAAGCTTGTAGAACACTATGTGTAAATGATCAATCACATACGCTCTAAATATTTTTATGTTATTTTGCTCCACATTTGAATATAATGGTAGGACAGACATGTGTCGTACAAAAGTTTTAACATATTTTACTATGATCATAATCATCTCATAAAGTTCATACATTATCAAATAATATATGATTTACTCATTACTTGAATCTTTGTCATATTTAACTAAAAATAGTACTATATATTTGATCTTTGGTGACATGAAGTGTAATAAACTAACAATGGATAGTAAGAAAAAAGAGAAACAAATTTTACTAAATGAAGCGTTTAAAAATACTGTTAATATCTTTTGAACTGCAGTTAACTTATCGAGATTAATTTGTATACCGATTAGTTAACCCTTTATTTCATCGAGACTGAAAGTAGCAGTCCTTACTGTGCTTATATAGATTCTGTAAACTTAATTTTCAATAAATCTAGTGCAAAAACTGCGATAAAGACTTAGTAGTAAACTGGTAATTCTACTTATCGTAACTAAAGCTATCCTACCTATCAATTTTATGAAATTAATAATGTTTAAAGAGGTCTTCATAAATTTATACCTGCAATACTGATTCAACTATAGTTACAGTCTTTCCAGTCCCTGGAGGTCCAAATATTAAATACGGCGCAGACTTTTTCTTTAGTATATTTACCACAGCCCTTCGCTGCTCCTCATTTAAATTAGGGTTAAAATATGTTATTCTGAAAATGGCCTGTTTAAAATTTACATTTCATTAAATACCTTTACACTCACTTCTCAACAGTTTCCTTTATATCTCCTTGATCTCCTTTGGGATAAAAGTATGATATAATGTTGTGTTCTCGGGCTAAAAACAGGGCTTGCTTTTGAACTTTAAGTGTTCTTCTGTTGTAACCAAATTCAATGTGATACGCTTTTTTCTTGTCGTATATGGTTTTGAATCTACAAATGTATGCAATTTAAGAAAATAGTAATTATCATTAATATTTGCTTTACTTGCGATTGAAACTTAAGCGTACAGATTTCTCAAAAACACTACTAACTATTCCTTGAAATTTTTGGCAGTCTTGTACATCTTCTTTAACATACACTGCATCATGAACTATTAGAGACGGGCGAGCTTCAGCCAAACCTGGAACCTACTTTCTAATAAAGGTATGTTTCATAAGTTTCATATTAAAGTATCAATGTATGTATCAATAATTTATCATTATTTGTAAACAGATCTGTTTACACATGCTGATATCCCGCTATGATCGTTTCTTGCATGGTTCTGGGATGTATCAGAACCTTGTCCCTTCTGAGGTGAGAGAATAGTGTAAAGCTGACTTGGGTTTTGGGTTGCAGTGACGTTAAGGATAAAAAGACTGACGCGTTGGCCAGATAAAGTTCAGATTTTATTTCTGAGGTTAAAATAAGCATTAGAACTATTACATGCCTTTTTTACGAGAGGCATTTTATAAATAGTCTATTAGCTGACGCTAGCCAGAATATTAACATGCTTAACAACTGCAACATTGGGATTGTTACGAGTTGGATAAAGAGATTGACGCGTTGGTTTCCAAAAGCTGCGGTAGTTAATTTATGAGATCAACACCAGTTATAGGACATGCATGACATGGTATTTTTGCAGGAAAGGCATTTTATAAAGAGCCTATTGGCGTAAGCTAACCATATCATTAACATGCTTAGCAAATGCAACATTAAAATTGTTACGGGTTGGATAAAAATACTGGCGCGTTGGTTTGTGAAAGCTTCGGTAGTTAATTTATGAGATCAAAACCAGTATTATGACTATGACATTATTTTGGAGGAGAGGGGTTTTAGAAAGAGTCTATTGGTTAATAGTAACCAGAACATTAATATGCTTAACAAATACATGTAAAAATTGTTCCGGGTTGGATAAACAAACTGACGTGTTGGTTTGAAAGAGCTCAGGTAGTTAATTTATGAGATTAAAACCAGTATTGGGATTATAACATGTTATTTTGCAGGAGAAGCATTTTATAACGAGTCTATTGGTTGACGATAACCAGAAAATGCTTAGGAAATGCAACATTAGGATTGTTACGGGCTGGATAAAAAGATTGGCGTGTTGGTTTGAAATAGGTAGTTACTTTATGAAATCAAAATCAGTACTAGGACTATGACATGTTATTTTGCAGGAAATGCATCTTATAAAGAGTGTATTGGCTGACGTTAACAAGAACATAACATATTGTCTGAAGCTATTTATTTGTGGCATAATTTTAGTTTTTCTTTAGTTTTATTGGGGTTTTGCCACACTTCTGAAAAAATAAAGATTAATTAAATAAGCCCTTGCGCCAAACGGATCAGTCAAGGGTTATTTTGGAAAATCTCACACTGAAAAAAGCAGATAAGTAAGAAATAACAAAAATCACATCACTATCGCGCACTTCCGTATTTTTGACGTTTTGAAAAACTCTCTGCTTTCGTTCTCAAAATAGTAGTAAAAGTATTAAACGTATGTCAAGTTTGACAGTTTCAAATTTCTTTTAAAAATATGTCTGACCTGTAAGGCCCCAGAGAAAACTTACTTACATATGAAGGTAAGATTGATCGTTATTGTTGAATAATAAATAAAAAAGTAACGCAGCATTTTTTATTAGAAAGTGTATACAAAATCACAATTAAGTAACATTTTAGGCTATTGTTATAAGTGCATTTTTCCTTTTTCAGGTCGTGCTTATATTTCGAATTGCTGGGACATTACGTAGCAATGAATTAGTTAATATGGTACTTGAGGATATCAGTGATAAAGGCGACATTTTGGTGGTGCAAATACCGGACTCAAAAACTAATATCAAAAGAACATTTACAATAACAAAAGAGATTATAAGCGGAGTATCTGTCTTGGATATGTATACACAATATATGAACTGTAGGTCCCCTAAAACAAGTCATTCTAGATTTTTTTATAATTTATGCTAAAGGGAAATAACCACGTAATTGACAAAAACATAATTGCCAAAATTCCATCCAGAATAGCAATATTTTTAAATTTGGATGATTCGAAAGGCTATACTGAATACAGTTTCCGCCATACTTCAGCTACGTTATTGGTCAATGCTGGAAGTAATATTCTCACTCTAAAAAGACATGGGGGATGGCGAACAAACGCAGTAGCAAAAGGGTACAAAGATGATTAAGATAATGAAATAATTACGAGAGAAAGTACAAAAAACGTCTTATTTTTGAAAATTTTGGTTCTACCACAAGTAGTTTATCAACGGCGACGAATTTGGAAAATAACAAACAGGAACTTATTTCTAGTAGCAGAGCCAATATTTCTTCAGGAGGAATTTCCATTAGTAATTTAACTAATTGTACGCCTCTAACAGTTTTTCATATCGATATCAATTCTATATGGAAACGGTATGTTGTCAGACACACACCGTTCTTGATTCTTTCATGACTTTTTCCAGTTTCAACATGCGGATATAATGTTTTTAATATGTATACATTCTGTGTGTTCTTTATACGAGTATATTAATTTTTTTCAATCTGCAAATAGTTAATAAAACTCTGACTGCTATTATAATGTATGCATCTATCTATCTAACTGATAATAATCATGTAATTTTATTCAGTTTGTTGTCGATGGTGGGAAATTAGAGGCCAAATTTCAAAGAAAACACCAAATTTTCTCAATTGTCGACGTTTCGTCACTTATCGTGACATCCTCAGGACATTATAAAATTTAGTAAATTCAAAACTACTTCGCAATTTATAAATAACAAACTTAACATTAAAGTATTAAAAAAGTGTGTTTAAACATTACAATAAAATGAATATAACAATATCTATATAAATATGAAAAAAAAGAAACCACAATTACACACACACTAACAATTATTATATGTCACAAATTTAAAAGCAAAAGTATTAAAATTATATAAACAAAATGTCTTTATATAATGAATATTAAAATAATAAAATATGGTGAAAGAACGAAAAATGTAACAAACAACAACCTGTGTATAACATGCAAAAAAATAATATTAAAAATTAAATCTACGTATATTGTTTATATGTTACTCACATTTCAGATGTAAGTGCTTCACTGTGTTTTCCGAGTCTCGTTGTACATAGTATGTCATATAACAATCTTGGACAGTATAGATATAAGCAGAAAATAACGTACACATATATCCAGAACATATATTAAAATATAAATCAAATTAAAGTTATCTTGTCGTACGAGAGGGTGAACAAAAACCATACAAAACGTTTACAAACATTACCTTTTTGTCTCCCCTATGATCCAAAAATGATATCCTATTTTTTCCTCCAATTCTATTGTAAAAATTATTCTTTCATAGAACCCATTGAATGTTTCTAACAAAGTGGACACATTATTTTGGATGTATTACTGATAAAAGAAAATAATTAAATAAAAACAAATTGGTATCAGAAACCTACATACTCTGAACGACTTTTAAACTATTAGTCGGCACATCCGCTATCAGTGAAAATTAATATCATAAATAATTTGAAACATAGAGCTCTTAGTTTATCTCACGAGGATTATCACATACAGAACATCAATTACATAAGGAAAATACTAATAAAAAATAATTATCCTCTTAGCTTAATTAATCAAATAAATAATTGTAATGTAAAAACAAATAATGAATGTGCCAGGGACACCTTACAAAAGTTTTTCAATATCCCTTATGTAAAAGGTCTCACAGAGAAGTTGGCAAAAGTTTTTAGAAATGAAGAAAATATCAAGGTAGTACCCAAAAATGAAAATACATTAAAAAAATATGTATATACAAATCTCAAAACAAAAACACCAGCCGAACTTCAATCAAATGTTGTTTATAAGATACCTTGCAAAGATTGTGATAGGATTTATATAGGAAAAACTGGTAGATATTTAGGAACTCGTATTCAGGAACATAAAAGAGACTGTATGAATATATTAAATCCAACAAAGACAAAAAAAAGTCACAATACTGCACTTGCCGAACACTGTTATAGTAGCTTACATCATTTTGATTATGATTCAACTAAGATTATCGGCAAACAAAATAACATAAAAAACGGTTATTAGATGAAATCATATGCATAAAAAAAGAAAAACACTCGGTAAATAAAAGATCGGATATTGAAACCCTCAGTAGATCATATTTTAACCTTATAGGGGAGATAAAAAGGTAATGTTTGTAAACTGTTTATATGGTTTTTGTTCACCCTTAGTCTCGTACGACAAGATAACTTTAATTTGATTTATATTTTAATACATGTTCTGGATATATGTGTACGTAATTTTCTGCTTATATACTGTCCAAGATTGTTATATGACATACTATGTACAACGAGACTGGGAAAACACAGTGAAGCACTTAAATCTGTAATGTGAGTAACATATAAACAATATACCTACGTAGATTTAAATTTTAATATTATTTTTTTTTTTGCATGTGATACACAGGTTGTTGTTTGTTATATTTTTCGTTCTTTCACCATATTTTATTATTTTATTATTCATTATATAAAGACATTTTGTTAATATAATTTTAATACTTTTGCTTTTAAATTTCTGGCATATAATAATTGTTAGTGTGTGTAATTGTGGTTTCTTTTTTCATGTTTATATAGATATTGTTGTATTCATTTTATTGTAATGTTTTAAACATACTTTTTTCATACTTTAATGTTAAGTTTGTTATTTATAAATTGCGATGTAATTTTGAATTTACTAAATTTTATAATGTCCTGAGGATGTCACGATAAGTGACGAAACGTCGACAATTGAGAAAATTTGGTGTTTTCTTTGAAATTTGGCCACTAATTTCCCACTATCGACAACAAACTGAACAAGAATAAGGCTGCTAATCATCATTAGTTATGTAATTTTATTCTCATTCTATTCATAAAGGTTATTCTTTATATCAAAGGTGTGTGGCATATTATTTTATGATCTGTAACACGATTTATATCCCTTAATCACAATTATTTAGGGCAAGAGAGGAAAATCTGGATAAGTTGTACAAAGAGGGGGAATCATAAGTCAGTTCATGCAAATTTATCGCATTCTCATATTATTGTTCCTTATTAAACAAATAATATCTTTGTCGTGAGCTACTTATAATAATTTAATTAGAAATGCATAATTAGTTTAATAATAAAAAATATATTCTTAAAAAGTAAGGCATACCTCTAAATCGTATGTATTTCCTGCGATGAAAGTTAACTGCGACTTTGTATCATAATCTCTTACGTCCACCATTATCTGATTCTCTTCTATGCTAACCAAAGCGTCTAATAAATTATAATAATTTGCTTCTGTTAAAGTAGGTTGTAAGTTCAGTATTGTGGCAAATGTATTGTACAAATTATCTGCCTTTTTGGGTGCATACTTCTCAATAAACATTGGATATCTTTTTGTCAAATATCTTAACCTTGATTGAAGCTCCATGGGTATGTGATATTTTTGTAACGGATATATTTCTTTATAATTGGATGCGTATCTGTAACACATTAAATAATAAATATTTAGTATCAGACAGTCGTGGATATAATTCATAATTTGTTTAAAGAATTAATAATTTGTTTTGAGTAACCAGTGACTACAAGATGTAGACACTTACATCTCTCGTATTTATGTTCTTCTGACGGCTATGGCATACCTGAAACAGCCAGGGTTTTGGTCGGTGGCCTCACCTGTGGTATTTTAATTGAGAGCTAACAAGTTCGAAACCGACATATGTTTGGTGGTATCGCTGACGACTAACCGTGGTTTGCTATAGGTTTTCTCAGGTGAAATTCAATGATGGTAGAGATATTAGTGTGCAGATCAATTGTTTCCTGATATTCCACTATTGGCGCAATGAGTTGTTTTTCAAGAAAATAAACTGCTGGCCACTTGAACTTACATATAGAGATTTTTAGGCAAAATTTAAAGTTCAATATTTTCAACAGGAATGCAAATTTATTAACGCGGCTTGCAAATTTTAAGAGCTAGTTTTTTTCGAATCAAGCTGCATGACTTATATTTATCGTAGGACCATAGGTTTATTATATACGGGGTGATCAATGAAGTCATGCAAACAATCAAAAAGTTTGTATGAGCGAAATTTCCGCAAAAAAATTTTTTTGGTCGTTGCAATATGGTTCGTTATTAAGATAACATCAATATCTCTAGACGTTTTTGTCAGTTTTTGGATTAAGGCCTAAGGGTCTTGTACACACTACTAAACATAAAATTTGGGTAGCAAAATTTTTAAAATGCTATAGCTTGACATTGAATTGATGGTTCTTGATGATTTTTGCAGATTTGGAATCCTTATTTCACGTAAATTTTCTATGGTCTAAGCATTTTATTTGAGGGTTGAAATTTACACATTATACCGGGTCGATAATAAACAAAAACGTAGGGTACGACGCGCACTAAGGTTTGGCATTATTTAAGTTCTTGTAAAAATAAATTCTCACCTCAAATTGTTTTTATGTTTAGACCATAGAAAATCTACATGAAATAAGGATTCCTAATCTGCAAAAATCATCAACCGTCAATCCAATGTCAAGTTATAGCATTTTAAAAATTTTGCTAGTTTTGCTACCCAAATTTTTCGCTCATACAAACTTTTTGATTTTTTGCAAGACTTCATTGATCACCCCGTATATAATAAACCTATGGTCCTACGATAAATATAAGTCATGCAGCTTAATCCGAAAAAAACTAGCTCTTAAAATTTGTAAGCCGCGTTAAAAAATTTGCATTCCCGTTGAAAATATTGAACTTTAAATTTTGCCTAAAAATCTCTGTAAGTGCTAGTGACCAGCAGGTTAGTTGCTTGTGTAAAGTGACTCTCTAATTTAGTCTCTATTAGTTTAAGATTTATTAAGGAATTGTAGTCCAAGTCGCCACCGACATGGCATCAGGATAATTTATTAAAATTTCTAGAAATGTGTGTCTTCAATTTTTCTAGTAATAAACTAATAGGGTGTATTAGTGGTTACGTTACGTCGCCATTTCATTAAGGTAGGTCGTAGCCTATTCTCCAAACAAAATGAAATGCAGTTATATTTAGCACTGAGTTTGAGAATGGAAGAGGCTTATAAAGTGAATTCTAGTTTATTAGTGAGTAACAGTTAATATTATGTACGTTTGTGGCTTTACCAAATCCAAATCCTGTAAGTATTATCTGGAAATTATTTGGCATTATAGGTTATCTATACTATTATTTGCATGATTATTTCTAAATGAAGGACGAACATGTAATTATACTAAATTTGCTTACACATTGTATAATGGGAAAATAGATTGTAGTGAATTGATATCCTTATTTTCTCTACGTATTCCAAATTATGGTACATGACTAACTACTGTTTCACACGCACTTACTAATTATAATTTTCATAGTCCTATAAATAATATTGTTAACGCGCATTAATAGCCTTCCTTATGATTCTGATGTTTTTATAGCTTCTTGGACTCAGTTAATGCACTTTATTAGGAGTAATATGCAATAGACTTGGATAATCTATGTTGTTATTACATATTAGTATTGTGTAGTGTACACTCATTTTATTTTTATTCTTATTCATGTTTTCTGTTTCTTTATTCTTGTATTTTTTACTTTTCTATGACCACTTGTAATTTATATGTTTTGTATTTTTCAGATCCTTTGGATTGTATCAACTGGGTTCGCCTGTAGTTATGGAAAAATGTTGACAATATATATAATAAATAAATAATAAATAATTGCTTACAATTTTTTAGGTAATAACGAAATTTGTAAGATACTTTACAGACATACACAATATTGCCTATGTATGACTCATTTAAAAAACCATTATTATTAAATTGCTTTAACTGTTAATTGCAAAATGTATCGAACAATGTTAACTGATTACGTATGTTACCTTGGTAATTATTGGTCGAAGTGTAAAATAATGCCGAAATTTAAAGTAACATACATTTTTTCTCTTGTCAATGTTTAATCTCTTTTATTGTGATATGTTCAGTACAATAAAAAAAATAAACTTTTGCCAGGTTTGAGGTAAAACATGCATAGTCTTGGACAATTATAGACAAATATATAAACACAAGTAATGGGTAAACTAAAAAAACAATCATTAGTAACATGTCAGTGTTATTAATGCTTGAAAATCTGAATGATAAAATTATTTTATCCACGACTATTGTATAATGTACCCATTATACATCTGTTTCCCCGACCTTATTAATATTCATTAATCACTACTGTCAGATGTTTCCTTGATTTAGCTATATAACATTATATTGTTCTGCTACAAACAATCGGTTTTTAAAATTTTCTCGTGTAAACCACTAAATATTTTCAATTCAGTGCTGTACATATAAAAAAAAAATTAAAAAAGTGAAAGGAGCATCTACACTGAGCCATCAGCAACTTCGTTCGTGCGTGTCGTATAACTGTTTCTTAACATACCATATTTTTTGAAACATTTCATAAATCTAAGTAGCTTTTGAAACAAAACAAATTTGACTCAAACCTGTCAACATTATTGTTTGTGTGCATAGATTTCTGTGGTTTGATATTTTGTGTTAAAAAATGAACTAAAAATGGATATTGAAAATGAAAATGACTTTTCTTTAACACCACTAGAAATTAGAGAAGCTGCTGAAGTTGCCTCATTAAATTTGTTGCCGGAAAAGTCAAGCAAAGTATATGTATAATATGGCCTATGAATCTTTTTTGAAGTGGCAAAAGGAAAAGAAAACCACTTCATTTTCTGAATCGACTTTGTTAGTATACTTCACTGAATTATCCACAAAATATAAATCTTCAACACTATGGACCTATTATTCAATGCTTAGAAGTATGATCACCTTACATCAAGATATAAATTTAGAAGATTATAAAAACGTACGAGCATTACTAAAGCGACAATCAGAAGGTTTTCAGCCTAAAAAAGCGAAAACTTTTTCTGGCGAAGATATCAATAACTTTTTAACTAAAGCACCTGATGATAAATACCTACCAACAAAGGTAAGATATTAAGGAAATCTTGCACATAGTTATTTCATTAAATTCTGTAATTTAAGGTTGCTTTAATAATGGGAGTAATGGGTGCATGCAGAAGTAATGAATTGTATGAAATGAAAATAACCTATTTACAAGATCTTGGATCAGCTTTTTTGGCTAATGTGCCAAACACCAAGACAAAAATTTGTCGAAAATTTACTGTTACAGGTAACTTTTACAAAGTATGCAAGACATATTATATAAGTCTTCGACTAAGTCATGCAACCAGTGACACATTCTTTTTAAATTTCCAAAATGGTAAATGTACAACTTAGAGAATTGGGATAAACAAATTTACAAAAATGGAAAAGGATATCGCTGCTTTCCTCAAATTGCCGAATCCAGAACAATATTCTGGGCACAGTTTCCGCAGATCTTCTGCAACAATACTGGTTGACGCAGGCGGGAATATTACTGCTCTCAAAAGACTTGGTGGATGGAAGTCAACTGCCGTAGAAGAAGACTAAATAGACGAATCCGTCAAAAATAAAACCAATACGGCCAACAAAATATCATTCCACCAAAACTAAACCAAACGAATCAATGTACATATAATTCAAATGTTTCAAGTCACCAAAACATTAGTTTTGATGTTAATTCTATCTCTCCGATAAACTTGACCAATTGTTCAAATATTACAATTATTAATAACTATAAATAAATAGCATCATCCTGGAAGATTAAACACGTGTTATTTGTTAAGCTAAATATATAGCTTTCTGTATTACTTATTATGAGATATTATACGATTATTATAATTTTTTACTGCACTGTGCATAAATGAACAATAATGTAATGTATGAAATATTTATTAGAATAAAATAATAGTATTTCTTAAAATGTGTATGTAATATAACAAAATTTTCCAACAAAAAAAAAACGTCAACAAAAATATTTAGTAATCGTGGATAAAGTATAGTATTCTAGGTACTCCCGTATAATGGCTATTATCCACTCGGTTATTTAGGCCACTCGCCTACGGCTCATGGCCGTAAACTTTACCTCGAGAATAATACCCATCAGTATACGCTCGTAATATACTATTTAAACATTCAGGATGGATAGAAACGGAGCACTTTAAATATTATTATTATTTTTAATAGCATACTGTACCTATATCGCAATATAAATAGTTTAACATTTTAGTGTAAAGTTGCCAAGTTACGTGGAAAATACTTTTGAAAGAAAAAACATAACCTCGGAACAGTTTTATTTCAAGTACTAACACTTGAAACAAAAATATTTGACAAAGTTATGGACAAATATTAGACAAAAGTGATACGATCATTTTAGAAAGTTTAAACTTGACTGGATTAACTATGACTAAAAAAAATGTAATTAACATTTTTTTTATTTCGTAAAATATGACCTTTTTACTGTAGAATTGTTCCTGGATTTTCTAATCTTTTGAATACGCTGTGCATATTTTTAGAATGATAATATTATTCGTTATGCCGCATCCACACTCTCGGCGAGCCAGGGCGAGCACTAGATTGTGGATGCAGCACTCGTCGAGTATCGCTTTCGCTATGGCACTCTCGATAGTGTGGATGCGCCATTAGCAAAAAAATGTATAACGTGACTTTTTACAGGTATAGTTAATCCAATTAAGTAATACCTTCTATAGATTTGTATCTATGACAAAAAATGTACAGTGGTTCGATTATACTTATGCCTAAATCAAATACGTATACTTACGTTGGCATTTCTCCTGGAATAATTTCATCATATCTTCTAGGTAATATCACTTTATCTAATTTGCGGTAGGGTATTCCTATCTTCAAGGAAGAAAATTCAGAAGAAACTTCGACTGCCTAAAAGTTTTAGATTTCTTTGTACTCATGTGCTTCTAAACTTTACAGTAATACAGGGCGAGTCAGTCACAATGTCATTAATTTTAACTACGTATTCGGGAGGCCTAATAAAAGCAGAAAATCGAAAAAAAAATTTTACTCGACCTTTAAAAAAATAAACAAATCACCCTATAAACATCAGTAACACGACGCTCCTGGTACGCTACGGACTTTCTGATGGCGCACTCGTCGAAAATCTAATGCCACAGACTTGCCGTATTAACCATGAATGCCACATTTACATACATAATATCGTCTAACACATCAGCGTGTTATTCAAATTTACCTGCATTTAGCAGCACTGCATTTCCCGCATTTCTTCCCCCTCAAATTTGTAGATCATGCCACACATTTGGAGGGGGGATGGAGAGAATACAAGCAGTAAGCAGTAGTTTGTTTATTTCGGTCTAATCTCACGTATTTGGCGTAAATTCACAACGCATAATTTTACAAATTCCGAATATGTGGAAATGGTAGTGTTATACGGAAAATGTTTACGAAATGCGACTGAATTTTATTAATAAAGTGCTATGGACGGATAAATGCAGTTTTACTTGAAATGTGGGCTATAAACAGGTTAGTATCATACTACTTAAAAAACAATATTTTTCTAGGCTAGATGTACGTAACTACAAATTGTACTTCTGGTTATGTGTGCGATTAATTATACTTACGAGTAATACTAAAAATTCATATTTATTTGTAAAACGTAGTGAAAACGTAATATCAAAATTATTAAACTGTAATAACCTAACATTCGAAAACATTTATTTATTATCTACATTTGTTTTTATTAACAAATAAATCAATATTTAAGGAAAATTCATTCATGTATCTAGATTAAAAAAAATAGTTTTACTCCTTGTCGTTAAATAACAGTACAAAAACTACGGTTATTGACCTAATAATACGGTAGGTCAAGGTCAACATTAACTCTCGATAACTTAGATTAGCGGCGTGCATTTCGGTCTTGGACAGTTTTCTGTCGACAACACGATGGTTTTTTAAGTACTTAATATTTAAACACGAAACACTTTTCAGCTTCTCAATAATTCACCCATTGGATATAGGTTTTTTATGTAATGTACGTAAATGGTTTATTACTCAGTTTATTATTAGACACGTTGGAGTTTTGTTGCAGTCATAACAGCTACATTTGCTCAGAGAAAAATCGACACGCAGGTGTACGGGTATCGTTTGACTGGGCCGTATTTTCTACGGGAAAACCTGAGTGAACCGCGTTTCTTGCAATTTTTAATAGAATTATTTGATTATTATTATTTGATTTTATTGGGTATTAACATTTTAAATTATTATTGGCTGAAGTTGAACTGAGCAAGAAAAAATGATATTCTAAAATAGTCAGTACAACCGTTTATTTGTGATGTCTAAAACCTAGGTGGGTAGGTACTATATAGAAAAATATTACAACTTGACAACATTGCATCAGGTCGATATCGAGTTGAACTGTGAGCTGTAACCGACCAAGGCTGTGACTGGTCAGTGACAGTCTGAAAATATGCATTTAGATTTTTTTTAATCACATATTCGCATTATACTCATTATTCCCTATCTCCTCTTAAAATTAATGACATTATGACTGACTCACCCTGTATTTTTGTTTTCGTCAATATTGAAACTATAAAACATCGACAAACGTATATTGCTCTGAGTGCAATCATAGAAATACGAAAATTGATGATGTAATTAACTAATTTACGAACATTTATGTAAATTGTGTATCTAGGTAGAAAAATTCCACCGCTAGCGTATATTTTATTTTACATTGTCACAAAAAATATTATCAATGTTGCCAAGAAAATTTAAATAGCGCTTTGCTGAGTCTACGTGTCTTTGTGACTTTGCAACCTTGAATTTTATAAAAATCTTTGGGGTCAATTTTATTTATATCTACTTAACCGGTCCTTTATAATAAATATTCAATTCGTATTTGTTCTCAGGCACAATGTGTATCAAAATAAAGATAAGAATATAGGTATACAGGATGATTTTTAACCTTATATTGTAGGTATAATACCTACATAGTATACACAATGTATGAATGGAAATGTGTAACTTCTTATATTTTCTTCGAGATTCTCCAAAAATATGCGAAAAAAGTAACAATTAAATCAGTTTCTTAACAGAACCTAAAGAAAGGTTAAGTTCAGGCGACCTCGATGGTCATGAGATTGATCCGTTGGGAACAATGCCCTGATTCGGAAAAGCGCTGTCCAAAAACTCACGCACTTGCCGGCTAAATTGGGTATTCACCATTGCTGTCCTTCGTCGACAAGATCTAAAACTTCCACGAATAATAAAACTTCTAGATTTAAGATAGAGTAGCTGAAGAAAGCGTTTTTCTTATAAAAAAGAAGCAGCAGCCCCAGTTTTAACAACACTTGCTGTAAATAGTTAAGTAGTATATCTTCTATTCATTATTTTAATAAATATTTGAATAAACTAACAGCAAAAATGTTCTGCCACTTAAAAGTGGGCAATGGTATCTGATATAAACGCCAAATTTAATGATTTTTTTATGCACCGGGGATAAATAATAAAAATCTAACAAATTTCGGACTTGCACTACTATTCAAGGATTAATTCCTTTATTTTTTTTATTTAATTCATATCAACGAGTTTTTTTTAAATCAAATAAATAGTTTTGCACCTATGTAGTTTAATAAAATTCGTATAGATGGCGCTGAGGACAAGTTTTAAACTATTTTATTTAATTACGTCTATTATACAAACCATATACAGGAAACCAGTGAAATCGGACTTCAGCAATATATTGCAGATTCTAAATCATGAGTTGTTTAATTTTGTTATCTATGAATTCAGAGATATTTCTAATAATCTTGTTAAACGGCTTAGCTTCTCCCACTATTATTCGGGATCGCCGACTTGGAATCTAGTGGTACCAGAGCCGACAACGCCCCGTTTACGCCTATCTCTATGTGACTTTTACAAATAAATCATGTTTGTGGCAAAATTTGCAATTCAGTAATATACAGGGTGTCCGGAAAAGACGTGTACAACGGAAGACCACAGACTCCTGGGTTCAAAATAAGCCGATTTAGCCCAATTTACTTATTTCCAAAATTGCTTCGTTTCGCCGCTAGGGAGCGCCAAAGTTCGCGAAAAATTTTTGTTTATTCCGAATATCTTGAAAACGACTTGATCGATGTTAACCATTTTTGGGCTACGCAGTTATAAGTCTAACCGACACTTTTTGACATTATTTAAAATATTTTGAATTCATTAGAAATATAAGAAAAATCATGTATCATGCAAATATAAGCACATATATTTTTAACCTCCTGTACAATTACTCTCAGTTTTTTTTTGTTAGTAGCTGACTTTATTTAGAAACTTTTTTTACACTTTCATAATTTTGAACAGATGAGTAGTTTAGGCAGAAAAAATACTGTGCGTATGTCAACAAAATCAGCATTCGTTCTGCAACAAATAACGGAGTACCAGAAGTAGGCTCTGATATTTTAAGTATCAACTTCAATACATATTCCGAACAAGTAGATATGCTTTTGGTTTATGGAGTTTGTCAAGATAACGGCCGCAAAAGTGTTAGGATCTACATGGACAGATTCCCTCATCGACGAGTGTCAAATCATCAAACTTTTGCCAACATCGAAAGGCGACTTTGCGAATTTGGTTCTTCCACTAAATGAATACGGTTCAAGGGCGTCAACGTACGACGAAAACTATAAAGGTGGAGGAACAAATCCTAGATAAGATAGAAGAGAACCCAAAAATAAGTGCAAGACGCATTGGGCAAGAAATAGGGATACCAAAAACCATAGTACATGATGTTTTGAAAGAGCAGTTACTACATCCCTACCATATTCAATCAGTTCATGACCGGTTCATCAACCCATTGACCCTGAAAAACGTTTAGCATTTTGTAATTTTATACAAGATCAAAGAGCCCATGATATCAATTTCAGCAAAAACATTTTATTTACAGATGAAGCATATTTTGCTAGGTCAGGAATTATTAATAACCATAAAAACACGTTTATACTGATAAAAATCCACACTGTACTGAAAATAAGACATTTTCAATATGAATTCAGAGTAAACGTGTGGACGGGAATTATAAGGCTTGTTTTTGCAGCAGTTGAAAACGGTTTGGAAACTATCAGAAATATTCGACCAGTTAAGTTGAGAACGCGTTACCATTGAATTTGACGCAATACATAGTTGAACGAACATTTCTGATAGTTTCCAAATAGTTTTCAACTGCTGCTAAAACAAACCTATAGACAACTTTATTATTGGCCCGGTTGTGTTTCTACATCGATTAAATGGGGTCAACTATTTAAATTTTTACAGCAAGTATTACCTAATTTATTGGACGATTTACCGTTACTACTTCGTCGTAACATGTGGTTTATACACGATGGTGCACCCTTCATTTTACAATACCCGTTAGTCAGTATTTACATAATCTGTATCCTAACAGGCGGATTAGAAGAAAACGATGCTCCTATAAAATGGCTACCTCGAGCACCAGACTTACCTCCTTGCGATTATTTTTTGTAAAGTATATGCCTACGCAGTTAATAATAAAGAGGAATTTTTTAGGGGAATCCAAGACGCAGTTAACATTTTACGAGGTAATCCATGGAGAACACTACAACTTCGTAAAACCGTAAAACGGATTACTTATTGCGTACGAAAAAAGGTGGTCACTGAGCATTTATTGTAAAGAGATCATAACTTTTATTTATTTGCTATATTAATATTATTATCTCGTATTTATTAAATAAAATATAAATGAGTTTTGGAATTTTCGTTATTTGTTGCAGAACGAATGCTGATATTGTTGACATAAGAAAAATATTTTTTCTGCCTAAACTACTCATCTATTCAAAATTCTGAAAGTATAAAAAAGTTTCTAAATAAAGTCAGCTACTAATAGAAAAAAAGTGAGAGTAATTGTACAGGGGGTTAAAAAATATGTGCTTATACTTGCATGATACATAATTTTTATTATATTTCCAATGACTACAAAAGATTTTAAATAATGTCAAAAAGTGTCAGTTAGACTTATAACTGCGTAGCCCAAAAATGGTTAACATCGATCAAGTCGTTTTCGAGATATTCGAAATAAACAAAAATTTTTCGCGAACTTTGGCGCTCCCTAGCGGCGAAACGAAGCAATTTTGGAAATAAGTAAATTGGGCTAAATCGGCTTATTTTGAACCCAGGAGTCTGAGGTCTTCCGTTGTACACGTCTTTTCCGGACACCCTGTATGTACCATTTCTTTTTATTTGTCTGTACATGTAATACATATAATTATTAACTTAATATTGTTAGTAATATAAATTAACTTCATAATGCGTAAGTTATATTTTTCACAAGAATATATACTTATGAATAGAAGAGAAACAACCACACAAAAGTAAATTCTTCATCACTATTTTGCCTGCATACAGTAATCAATTATTATTGAATAAGGAAGTGAATTGATTTTAGAAATTTAGAAACACAATTTTTTTATTTTTCTATTAGTTAGATTTTCACAAAAATTTCAACAGTCCCATCAAATAAAAATATTGAGATTCTATAGAAATAATTGTCGTTTAATAACTGATTATTTAGTATGAAATGTTGAATAGTTCAAAAATTAAATTGACAAAAGTGGACAATGCAAATTTACACGATTTACTCCTCGTGGTCAGCCACATGTTCAACATTGTTTGTTATTTCTATCGTTTGTTATATACAATTTATTTGTTTTATGTAATCTAAAACTAATGTTGAACTTTGTTAAGATAAAAAAAATGATTTTTATTGTCACGGAATTTGCCCCACTCACTCCCAAACCGTCGACTGTGGTATCGCGAAATGCTGAGATTGCCCCGATCGCCCCTACACGATTCCGTTACACAAACAGAATGCCGCGTATCGAGATGGGTCTGGAAAGATCGGAAATCGACGAGAAGCATTCGAGTCGTACGGGAAAATGGATCTAGAGATACTGGAATATACCTGGAATATTCGTTGGGTCTATAAAAGAAGAATAAATGGTCGAGTTAGTTAGTCTTGTATTACAGTGTTGAAGTTAAGTGTTTAGTTAGAGAGATCAAAGCGATTTAGATAGTGATTAATTAAATAAGTGTTTAGTTGACCTGTAATTAGTAGTCAGTAGTGTACTGAGCAGTTAATAAAGAAGTGATTAATTAACGGATTGTTTTTCTGGAAGTAAGAGAAAATTCGGATTGGGAAATCCGTGACATTATAATGTTAGGATATCTAGATTTTGACGATTAGCTCTGATGATGGCTGTTTGAAGCCGAAAGCGCTTAGCTAGGATTTTTTGATGATATAAATACACACTTTTGATATACACAATATTTGGATTTTCTTTTTATAAATTATTATTAATTTATAGCTTTATTGATTTATTTATTGATGGTTCAAATATTTTTGTAAATAATATACAGAGTGTTCCGGACGTGATGTAGGGGGTCCCAAAATATTGCAATTTAACCAAACATATTTAGGTAGGTATATATAAAATTGTATAGTTTTTTAAATTTAATGAGTAAAAATATTTTAAATTAAACTCTGCGCGGGATATTATCATTCTTTTAAAATTCGATCAATGGAAAGAAAGTTTGGTATAATTTTAGAGTGACTCACTCTCAATGGACACCTTGTAGTGTTTCAATTTACTTGAACTCATAGTCAAAGAAGACCAATAACAAACGTAAATCATGTTTTTGAATGAAAATGTAAAATAAGTAGCACAAATAGTACCGATGAATCTACAGCTAAAAAGAACTCGAAAATGACCTTAGTAAAATCTTCTCCCCTTAGGAGATAGAGCCCTTTAGTTTCCAAAAAAATATAGAATTTGAAAACCAAGAAAAGTATAATAGTCAAATTTTACACAAATTTTCTACCAATGCATGAGCAACTTCTTAACAATTTTTTGAACACTTTTGCCCCTTGGAGTGTGTTGAAATGAGCATCCCCTAATTTATTTGTTTGGCAAAAATTGAGTATTCAAAAATACGTATCAAATAACCTGGCTTATTTTAAAACGTTGACTTCTCTTTTTCGTTTTAACGGCCAAACAGTGTAGCTTTTATCAGGATCCGCCCATCAGCACCTTCAATGGCAAATTTAACTTTGTGCCCCTGTAAGTTAGGCAATTGTATGCAGAAATTTAGCAAAACATGTCTTTTTGGAGGACAGAGATAGAAAGGAAATAAATAATGTAATAGCATTACTGGAAACAGAAAAAAGTAAGCTTTAATTTGAACATGTTAAAGCTGCAGTTTCCTCATTTTAGACACTGTAAAATGTAGCTGCGACAGTTTTTAAACTGAAGAAAAGTTGAATCACATGTATTTCTTAAAGGCTCGTAGGTAGTTCAGGTCGCAGGACGGATCGGTGAAGGCTCGCGGTGAGCTTGCGATGCGCTCACTACACTAAAAAATGGCTGCAAGCAACGTTTAGCTCGTTATGTGCTCTCCTCGTGCTCGGCTTGCCATATCCATACGCAGTTTTCATTCATTTTTAATTGTAATTGTAATTCAAAACTGTACGGTTATATTTATTTGTTTTAATATACTTAATATACCTATAAAAATTACGAGTACCATCCAGCCTGCACCTATGCTGTTGGCCTTTCTAACGTCGGTTTAACTCGGCCTATTTACACTATATTAAAAAAAGAATCTTCCTAATCGAATTTTAGATTCCACAGTTAAATCGCTGTGTATGGAGAGCGGTACAGTGATAATGAAATAAATAATGCTCAAGCTTTTTTAAATAATTGATCGGTCACTGGTCGCGCGGGTTTAAGACGTTAGTACTTGAATCAAGGTGACAAGATCGCTGTGGGTTCGACCCCCGCAGCCGGTAGACCGTATATTAGTATATTCGTGGAGAGGATTGGCACCCTCTCTGCGGGTATGGTAGGGTGGAAGAATGTTGGCTTGGGTCAATGTGAGAGATTGATATCGGTTGACGTTTGACTACCCCCCTAATTAATGAGGTTTTCCAGGTTTCCCTCATTCCTGCACTGAATGGTGGTTAGGGCCTACCAACGTAATTCTGTCCTGGACGCAAATGCGGTATGCTTAATAATAATATGCCACCCTCTCTCCCGCAAACAAGTCTTCGACATCTGAGATAATCCTCGTGATTAGAATGAGGGGCAGATATATTATTATTGTTATTATTATTAATGATTTTATATTTTGTTTATAGTTACATTGCTTTCATATTAACTATGAGTCACTCTTTAGGTATTCGGAGATTGGGTACTCGTCATTGGGGATAAATTATTATTCTCATAAACATGCAGCATTTTCACTTATCAAACAAGAATTTGAAAAAGTTTCAATACTACGACAGGTTAACGCAGTGCTTTAACAATTAATTGGCACGCTAAAAACATCAGCATAAAAAAACAATAACGAAAAAATATTACGTCTATATTTCTAGACAGAATTCCTGCCAAACTTTATTTCCTTCTCACTTATTTTTTAGTATGAAATGCATGACATGCTTAAAATCATATAATTAAAATGAAAATCACTCTGTATAAATGTTTTTTATTTAAATAATTAGGGTAGCAAAAGGCAAAATATATGTGAAAGATAAATTTGAAAATACTCATTGAAGTTATATTTGAACCGTTTTAGAAAAGTCGGTTGTTTCAATATTTATACCTATCTACTATTTTTAAGTAATTAAACGTAAATGGAAAATTTGAAGAGAGCGGGTAGGACCTAGAGTAAACACAGTGCAATAATTAATTGGAAACTCAGGAATAGACTTATTTTATCTTGTTGCGAAGTATACGATTTAGAGTTTTATTATGAATGTTGTATTACTTACTATTTCTTTCAAAAAATATTTCTTTTCCTTTTCTTTATCGATCCTACAAACAACCACAATAGGCAATGTAAATGATGCACTGTTTTCAAAATATCCTTTTATGAGAATGCTAAAATCCTCTCTTGATTTCAAAATTGTCTTCTTTTCAACCTTGTTTACTTCAAGTTCTTTTAGATATGAATTCACATGAACGACTTCTATGACCTCTATATTGGTTTTAGATGTGTTGGTTGCTTTGATTACTGCACTTGCTTGCACTTTTCTTTCAAATTTTAATTTCGCTGTTGTATTGTGATCATTGGTGTTGCTTGCTCCGACAAACTCAAATGTTATTAATTCATTTTGCTCAAATTTCTCTCTGAAACAAAAAGAAAATATATTTCAAACATATTATTTATACACAGTGGTCTATAATTCTTTTATTTATTGCGGTTTACTTTACTATAAGTTATTCCAATGGACATACACACACATACTTAAATAGTTTTGGAGAATCTGAATGTGCATCAGAATTCTCAATTAGGAATCTAGGGATATCCAGGTATTTCTAGCACATGCCATTTGATGTAAATTATTTATATTTTATTATTTTTCACAGTATACTTTTATTTTTACTTTGCGGTTCACATATAAAATATCTCAATTATGATATGCTAGAAGTAATTTTAAATATTGTTAGATGCAACAAAATTAGAGGTTAGTCAAAAATAAGTATTGATGAAACGAACTTTTTAAACAACGAATTTTAATCCAGCCGTTTGGGAGAAAAACACATTTTCCATTATAAATAAATCACTCTATACAATAAATGACATTAAAAACCTTTTAAATTAACGTTCTATTGCTTTCTTTTGTTATGTATTATGATTCAACGGGACTTTTTGTACGTTCTCTCCGCTCTATTCTACCTTATTTTGAATTATGGGTCACTTTGTACAGGGTTATTCCACTACATTTAGGCCACCTTTTGTTTTTTTGTTATTATTAGAGATACAAAATAATATAAGTTGTAAAGCTATAACCCCTTTAATAAATTAATGGGATCACAGTAACGTGCAGAAGTTGAGAGGTACAAGAAGCAATAATACCTATACACGGTGTAACAAAAACCAGATTATTCCATTAACTGCGTATTTTTGACAACAAAATATTACGATTTATCCCTACTACCTATATACAAAATGTTTCCCTTGTAAGGTACAGGGTATTGAAGTTGAAATTATTATTATTATTTTTATATTAGGTGGGCAAAATGTGTGTTGTTTAATGGCGCATGAGAAGATAATTTTTGATCGGAACACTAATTTCGCGCACGAAATATAAACAATTTTGTTGGTCAAACTGTTCAAAGTATTTGCCACTGTAGGTTTATTATTTTCAATACGTTTTTATCTGAAGTTAGTGTCAATGTCAAAAGTGACATGATCGTGAAAGAGGTACCCGAACTGTAGAAGAAAAACTTTCTATTCACGATCGCGTGTTTTTCTTCTTACTTTTTTCCTCGGAAAGTTGAAGAAATAAAGTGTTAAAATTATATATTTTTGAATTCAGCAAGTTAAGCTCTACAAGAATCCGATGAAAAAATATAGGGGTTCTATTTAAAAAAATATCCGATGACGTCATCACGCGAAAACAAATGAATGTCGGAAATGCGTTGGTATAGAAAAAAGAGTCTTTTTAAAAAGCAAAATCGACGGGTCCGAGGAAATTTCATGAAACTTTGTTGTTTTAGAAATAATGAATTTATTCCATACTTTTCTTCCACACTGTATATTAGCTTAAAATATCTTTCTAATACAGTAAACAATCAACATAGTTATTTTTGATACAAGTACCTGAAAAACAGTTTTTTCGGTGCTGTTTTCCGACGAGATGAAACCAAGTCTGGAATCGAAGAGAAGTTTGAAAAAACTTTTTAGGTACATGTTACAAACGATATTTGTTGTTAAAACTTCCAAAAAAACATACACACCTCTTATTATGTATGATTAAAGTAATCAGAGCAAATATTTCTCGAAGAAGTAGCTTCGGATTTTAATTACCTTGCCATTATAGTAACTAGATTGTTTAATGTAATCTATTGATGTTTATTTTGTATAAAATAAAATTAGTAACTTTTTGGAATTGAGTTCGAAAAATACTCATTTTAGAGACTCAAATAAGTTCGTAAAATAGCGTATACAAAAAATAACTATTTTGGAATTAACTCGAATTGAATTATTCTGCTTAAGATTGAAAAATGCGCTCAATTTGAAGACCGTGTATTATTAAAAAAAACATTTAATTGAAAATTTAGTGCGATTATGAAGTTCTAAATAAATTAAAATACTTACACATTATTTACATACAGTATCCGCACTTTGTGCTTTTCGCATTTACAATGCTCTTGATAACCTTTTACATCAGAAAATTTTAGCAAACATAGCTGGCAGCTTTTATTATCACAGACGTTTTCTTCCGAGGACATTTTCTTTTCTAATGGTTCTTGTACTGAAAAAGATTAGGCAAATTTATCGGAATTGTTTTAAGAATATTCTTAAAAATGTACAGGGTGTTTTGGAAAATTTGCCTTAAACTCAGAGAGGTCTTTCCAAATCACTCGTTACATTTATATGTTCTAAAAAATGATCTTCCAAAAAATGGAAAAGCCTTTGCTGACGTCATGATAAACATCCATATTACAGGGTGTTCTGAAATTAAGGTGCAATATTTCTTCTTCTTTGAGGGTGTTCTAGATTACATTCTCTTAATATAAATGTAAGATCAAAAATTCTCCCTTGGAAATTATAGCCACAGGGAATAGAAATTTAAAATATTCTCTAACAGCAGTTTGAAAAAAACTGATATGTATCTGGCGTCATTTGTATTGACAGTTCAGTTATTGACTTTTTGCTTAATTGTTATCAGTCAAAAATGCAACATTTGACCAATGTACAACTAGCAGATATTCACTACATTTATGGTGTTTGCAATGGAAATACGTTAGGTGCAGTACAAGAATGTCGTATAATTTCTCAGCGCAGGGTATTTGATAACGTACATATAAATTTTAAATCACGTCTTAGTTTTCAACATACTCATGAACAAGGGAGACTTCAATTTACAGACCTAAATCTTATAGACGACTTTCTGTGAGGTAAGATGTAGGTTGTAGTTTACGCTACAGAAATAAATTCTTTGTATTCATTTGACTGCGAATCAAATTAGACAAAATAATTTTGAAATCTTCTCGGGCAATTCTACGTTGAGCTAGAAAATGTATTAAGAAAAATGGAAATCTGTATTGCTATGCTAATTACTAATAAGATAAATTATTTTTAGTAATTTATTGTATTTGTATTTATGTCACAGCTAAAGTGTAAACTAACTAGCTAGTATGCAAAGCAACTGAACCATTAGTTATTTTGACAAAAATGCGTATTCTACAATATTAGCGGATACTTTTTAAACTAACCCGCTTGGCTAATTTACTTAAGATAATCAGAAATACTGAAATTTTTATTTGGTTGGTTGTTAGTTTATAAACTATCCAATTTGGTCTAACTGAAATGAAAATAATCATTCTGGTATCACAAAATAGCCAGTTCTTTATAACCTAGTCGGTTATTTCTTTATTTTCTATGGGTGATGTACTTCTTATGTTAGTTGGTCGTTGTTCTTGTTCAGTTTTATATTAAAGTAGTGTTATAGACATGATCTCGTAATATAATATTGCTTTAATATGAGTGATAATCGCTCCGGTGTATAAAGAACCAAAGATAAAGCGCAAACGTTCCAAATGGATAAAACACTGGTTTAAAAATCGACAAGTGTATCCCATATGCACCTAATACACCTAATTATGACTGGAGCATCATAGTTATACAAATTATCTGCCTATATACACAAATTTATATACGGAATTACTTCAACATGTTTCTCCATTGCGTCAGATAGATACTACTCGTATATCTTCTATTTTCATTTTCTATCAACTTATTGGTAGGCAGTTAACTTCAAAGATTTGTTTAAATACTGCTTGCTCTTTGGTCATGCAAACCTATATAGCTCAATAAATTCTGTCGTAACTCCGTAAGACCACGTCCTCGTATTAGTAATTTTTTTAGAAAAATAAGTATTTTCCTGTCCTGTTGAAATAAGTTAACCGCTTTCCGTTGTTCTTACCTTCGGCCTGAACCCACTACTCACAGTTCGACTTGCATGCGAGAAGGTAAACCGGCAAGTAAAAGGCTTGTTATGGTTTCGATAGCGTTCTAGAGTTTTTCAAAATAACTGACCTTTTCAGTGGATATTCAGTGAATACCAGTGTACCGCCAATCAAATGCAGACCCAGTCTAAAATTTCTAGCGTTGGCAGTTTTTCATGGTTAAACGGTTGGTTTACTAATCGCAAAGCCTGCGTTCTGATAAACCGCATCTTGTAAACCGCCCCCTCATTATATAAAAAAACAGCGCCGGTCCTGAAAGCCCAAAAACTGTACCAGGTGTTTCCTCTGACACTTTCAGTGCTGGTTGGTATACAAACACTAGATGGCCAGTAGAATCTGCATGGTTATTTCGCCAGCTCTTATATAGAGAATGCCATTTTCGGCTAGAACTTATGTTTAAACTGAAATATACTTAATTTTGAACTCAATATGATAAAAACATTAAAAATTGTAAATTTAACATAAAAACGCCTGCAAAAGTGCCCTAATTTCATAATTTTATCCTGTAAAATGGGTATAACCTCGAGTCAGACTTACGTCAAGGAAACTAACATCAAAACTATGAATTGTCAAATTAATGGAGTAAAGTAATTTATCATACATAAATAACGCTAAATAATGTATTGAATGCAATTTACTTATGTAAAATGGTACTATTGAGACTTGTGTCATAAAACTTAGACTTCAGTTGATGTTTTTGAAGCAATTGGATCGCCGCGCCGGCACCGCCTTCCGTTTGTCATGAATATTGTGTAAAATATTTGTTAATTGTTCCATTACAATAAAACTTCAGTAACTTATTGTTTTTTATGTTACTACAGTTTACATAATAATTAGAAATCTGCTTGATCACAGAACAATTTACAAGAGCGTGAAAATAAAGAATATTATCTGATACATGGTGATTGGTTGTTATGCCGTGACTTCGGTAACTGGTAGCTGCCAGAAACAGAGTTAAAATGCACATCCCTAGCATTAGCTGGGATATTTTTACCTGCCCTGGTTGTTCTCGGGCTAGGCTCTGTGGGGACAGACCCGCTATCGGTGTCTCTGGGCCTGTCCATATATTGATTTCGGTTCCTACTGTTGGTATTACGACTGCTACGGTCGGAACCGCTTCTCGGATACTGGTGGTCCTCCGAGGCGTTCTTCAGTGGTGACTCTCAGAGTCACCACTGAAGATGCCGACAGTGAAGAGCGGCGAAACGTTTGGAAGCATGGGATGCGACCAGTTACAGCGGCGGCTACGGAACGCCTCGGAGGACCACCAGTATCCAAGAAGCGGTTCCGACCGTAGCAGTCGTAATACCAGCAGTAGGAACCGAAATCAATATATGGACGGGCCCAGAGACACCGATAGCGGATCTGTCCCCACAGAGCCTAGCCCGAGAACAACCAGGGCATGTAAAAGAATCCCAGCTAATGCTAGGGATGTGCATTTTAACTCTGTTTCTGGCAGATACCAGTTACCGAGGTCACGGCATAACAACCCGGAAAATCACCATGTATCAAATTACAGCACTGGCCGTGAAAGCCTAAAAACCACTATAAGAATATTATCTCTTTTCCTACTGCAATAATACGTATCGATTACTTATTTGACAACAAATAAGTTGGAACAGAAAGAGTCCTAAAACTTTTTTGATTATAATGTGAACATCTTTGTTCTTGAAAGTCATAAACGGAACCTACCACACAAAAGAAATATTACTAAAGCATAACCTAGAAAAGACTGATGATAAGTTTGTTGTTGTTTCTATATATTTCAGCACTTAATTAATGTTTCTGATGGATAGGGTACGTTTAGGAAGGACTAGATCTAGTAAACAATGTATTACATTTTCTGTATTTCGTATGCTAAGGAACTAAAATAAAGCAACTGGTTGCTGATATGAATAATCAGCTCTGAACTTACTAGACCCAGAATGTACCACATAGTCATTAAAAATAGACAGCAATTTGTAATTATTGTTTTTATCATTCCGGTATGTGTGTGTAGTGAAAAGAGAAATTACATTGAAACAAAACGATTCATAACATAGGATACCAAATAGAATGTGCGAGAAATAACACACAGACGTTTTGTTATAATTAATTCCAAACATGGAATTTGTTCATATAGGCAATTTCAGTTTAGGCTTAAGTTTTAGCGGAATTGACTACCAAAAAATCAAAATTAAACCAATTTCCTGAACAATGCAACACCCTGTATAATAATTGATGTTACCATCGGATTCTACGCGCCATCTAGTGTCTAAATACCAAATTTCGTCGCACTGGCTATAATAGTCTCTGAGGTATAAGCACTGAAAATCTTAGAGGGAACACCCGGTGTAACATATAAAAAGTTTAAAAATAATAACTGCTATTAAGGCTTACGGTGAGCGCTCGATCCAAAGGGATATAGTTTTCGCTCAGTAACTCCTCAACGAAAAATGATAAAAATATGCGGTGTTTTTAATAGACTACAAATACTATTTTACGTCGGCGCTGTGTTTTGAAATTTTGAGAATATGCAAAATTCATTTTAAAAAAATTTATTTTACACTTTTTCAAAATTTCAAAACACAGCGCCGACGTAAAACAGTATTTGTAGTCTATTAAAAAACAGCATATTTTTATCATTTTTCGTTGAGGAGTTACTGAGCGAAAACTATGGGTTTGTTCCAACACAGCAAGAATCGATTCCGAACCGTCCAGAATTAGTCAGTCAGTTTAGTTGTTAATGTACTCTCGGCGAATGCGACGTAAGACGGTGTTGGTCAAACATTTCTTACGGTACTGAACAGATCTCGACGGTTGTTGGAACAGATGTTATATATCGTTTGATAGAGCGCTCACCGTAAGCCTTAAATTGTTGTACAAAATTTCTATTTGTAAACGGAACACAGTATACTAGTAAAACTGTATGTAGTTGATACTTTAGTAACTGTATTGCAACGTACGGTTTTATATATACCATGTATTTAATATAGTATGCTTAACAGTAATATGCCGCCTCCTCTCCCGCACAAGTCTTTGACTTCTGGGCTAATCGTCGTGATTAGAATGAGGGATACAGATATTATTATCATTTATTCTTGTAAATAGATCCATGTCTGTCAAATCTACTTTATTTTTATTTGTTTATATAATAATGATATAATGTTCATATTATTTATTTTTAACAAAATTGTTAATTTAAATCCATATTTAATTAAAGAGAAGATATATTGATGTGGTATTGTTCTAATTTAAACCTGTTACTATACTGTTATATGTTCATATCTTTATTTTATCTAAAAATATATATGAACAGCATGATTTGATTTGTACACGTCAATCATTAAAATCTGAATACTATTGTTATGCCACGCAATTTTAACTAATATTTGATATATTTGGATATTAAATTTGATTGATGTAATTTTCGCCATACCATATTTTTATTATTTATTTGAAAAATGACCATTTTCCTTTAATTAATTCATTGACAGCTAAATAAACTAGTTTCTTATACCTGAAGACCCTGTATACCAAAGGCTTTACCTTTTGTATACAGGGTTTTCAAAAGTTGCATAGTTTTTGAAATTTTTAAATAGTTCATAGAAAAATGTTGAAATTTAGGAGATTTAGAAGACAAACGGTTATCATTTAAGAATAAAAATCATTGTTTTTCTTTTTCAGCGGAATATTATTATAGACATTACTATAATTGAAAACGTAAAATGAGTGACTTGGTACTAACATTGTAACATGTTTTGACAAATATTATCTTTAATCTATTAGCAACAAATAATGTCGTTTGACTTTTTAAGTAAATACCTACAAGTAACATTTAAGTGATTTAAAAATTGGCGAAAATAATGATATTTATTATATCAAACTTGATGGCTGTATATTACTAAAAACAGATTATGAACATGATTATTTATATTTTTTGTCTTCAAAATGTTCAGAAAATTCTGTATCTTGGTATCAAAGCATTAGCACACCCTTTTATAGATTTTTTTATCTTAATTTAGTGATAGGAATACGATTTTAAATCGATGCCGATAAATTTCGGGAAACTGTATCAGTTCATATAAGTGTTTTGTTTGTGTATATAGAGGATGATTCAGAACTTATCTAAAAAAAAATCTGAGTGTACAGGGGACTTTTACAAATACAATTTTGTAAAGAAAAAATCAAAAAGGACAGTTCCAAAATGATTTAAAAATACACTTCTGTAAGGTACTGGAAACTGCTCCACTGTAAAACCTGATAAGGCGGCAATCTGCGATCGGACAAAAAATGAAATGAAATGCTCAACGAAGGAAATAAATAACATTTTATAAGGCCGATTTTATACAGCAAATTTAACTGTTTTTGCCGCTATTGTTATTGTAATATTAGTATTTTACAGCTAGCATGGTATACTTATAGCTGTAAAATAGTAAATATTCACTAATTCACATTTTTCATTGTTTCAGTTTTAAAGAGTATCATACAGAATAAATTACGAGAAAGTGATTTTTATCGATTTTTTAGGTTTTCTCAAATATTTGCTGTGTAACCCCCAATTTTAACTTCAGATTCGTGTTCAGCGGGAAAAAATACAAAGGAAAAATATAGTCTAACTCCCAGCACACGACTTTTTGTGTGGACCTGTGTAATCTTTTGATGTGATTTTTATCGTTTTTATGGGTCTCTAAAATTTGCTGTGCGACCCCCCATTTTGACTTCAGATTCGTGTTCAGCGGGAAAAAGTACATGGAATAAATATAATGGGACCCTCAGCACACACCCCTTTTTTTTGTGAATAGTTACAACTACATTTTGGACCCGCCTTACCCAGTTTCTACAAACTAACGCAAATGTTTCTGCGTCTTGTCCGTTTTGAACTCATAAGTTATTGGCGGCAACTATGATACGTTCCCATAAATCATCAATAGTATGTATCCACTTCGGTGCGATACACTTCATTTTTGAAATATCCCCACAAAAAGAAGTTCAAATGACTTTAAATCAGGAGATCGTGACCGCCATGGTACCGGTCTTCCTCGTCCAATCCCTTGGTGATAATGCTTGAACATGCTGTACATGGTACGGATACAAATCAGCATCGTACATGATACGTTACACTGCTGCAATAGGCCGTAGAAGTACTGGACCTCCATTTCTCCCACAATTCGGTTTCAAATTTCCCTCGCGTTGCACTACACTTGCTGTCACTGCACACCGCGATAAAAGCAGTTACATTTGGAACATGTTTACCAGAAACTAGTTCTGCTAAATCATTTTCACAGCGTAATAAATTAGAACGATATCCTTCAACTCCAAGTTGGTACTATACACGTAAGCCATTTTTGACACTTTAGTGCCTACAAAAAGTAATCGGATTTCAATATTCTGAATTGCCTGTCTAGAGACTACAGTGGCGATTTAAATGTTGAAAATACTACAATAGTATTTTACTCGGAAACTATAAGGACTTTTAAAGTTATATATAATATATATATATTTTTGTATTATTTTGACTTCATTTTTCACGACGCATCTATTCCCAAATTCTTTTAGATAAGTTCTGAATCACCCTGTATATCAATGAAATTGTTCAATTGTCTCATTCATATATTTTAAATATTTTGATACTCTGTACTCAACTATGTATAAGTTAGACAAATAAGTTCGGTGTTCAAAAGTCAGTGATAACATAAATAATTAATACTAGTTAATACTGTACCTACTACTCATCTGTTAATCTTATTATTATCTAATCTTTACTTAATGATTAAATCTACGTAACAAATAATTATTTCAGCTTATACAACTTCCTAGTATTGTTTCCTAGCTGTTTTTTTAATAAACCTACCGCAGCCGGTAGACCCCCCCTAATTAATAAGGTTTTCCAGGTTTCCCTCATTCCTGCACTAAATAGTGGTTAGGGCCTACCAACGTAAGTCGTTCCTGGGCGCAATATTATTATTATTATTATTATTATTATTATTATTATTCCGCAGCATAATTTTTTTTGGTCTCATATTATATATTTTATAATTTGAGTATGGTTAATATCTGGAAAGAATAAATACTTGCTCATTTTAAGAAAATGTATTTTTTTAATCCTCAAAACATTCATGACAAATAAAGTCTCTTGTCAATGTTTGAAAACGTCATTAGTTTTCTAGAAAATCGAGTTGAAATGAAATATCGTGCTTTTCACAAAATGTACAATTTTAATTAAGTCAAAAAAGTAAAATATTATTTTTATCAGTGCTAGGAGTAAAACATTTTAATTTCTGCAAACTGTAGGTTAAACAGCTTTTTCTTTATTAACTTTTTTCTTTATAATTTATTTAAAGTTGCAATCCAATAGGAAAAAGACTTCAATTCTAAAAATGTTTTAATTTCTTTTATCCAATTTAAATCTTTCTTTATTTAAATCATTTTGTTTTAAATTATTTTGCGAGAAATGATTTTTGATTTGGTATTCAAATATATTTAATCTTTCTTCTTTCATCTTTCTAAAAATATTAAAATGTTTACAGACTTAAATATTTTTATTATGATTTGAATATACATATATTTTTTTTTAAATAATTTCAATCTTTTCCAACCTACGCTAAATTATTCCATGATTTAAGCATTTTCTCTGATATTTGTTTTTTTATTAGTTAAATATGTCCGAGGTGATTATATATTTAATAAAAATGGTTGATCCTTGAAATACTCTGTAAATGATACTGCAGGAAACAACTACTCCGCGGACTAATGCCCCGACCGGCATTGAATTACTCCTGTAGCATCTGTGTGAACAGCCAAGAACCCTTGTCAGACACACCACAGACGTAGACCGGTTTCGGGCTTGTTAGCCCTCATCAGTATGCCATAGGTGAGATGACCGACAATTGAACTGGCTGTTTTTTCATATGTATGTTTACATATAAACTGAGTGCAGGTGAGATATAAGTGGTCTGCTTACTTCTTGCTCGGCCTAAGCGGCTCGACTTACAGGAAGCGACCTACATTGCAGCAGGTACTTAACGCAGAGTTCTTGTTGTTAGTTGTTTCCTGCAGTATCATTTACATATTTAATAGATCGTCGCCCAGGGCGAGAGGTCTGCGTTAAGTACCTGCTGCAATGTAGATCGCTTCCTGTAAGTCGAGCCGCTTAGGCGGAGCAGGAAGTAGCAGACCACTTATATATCGCTTGAAATATTTAAATTTTACCAAAAGATGTAGCACAAGAAATTAAATTAAAATTAAAACCTTAAGAAATATAAAAATATATTTATTATAAAACGGTTTAAATAATTTTGAACGATTTAAATCTCTTTTAAGAAGTAACTTAAATAGCAGAAAGGATTTAAATTATTTTAGAGTTTTATTTAAAATGTAAAATATTTAAATCTAAAAATGATTTTATTACGTAAATATTTTTTGCTGGACGAATGTATCTGTGTTGCCAAATGGCTTGTCGAAATGAAAAGTATCTTTGATGTAAATATATTTTTAAATGATTTATAATAGCTCTGCTTACGATTATAGGAGGTGACTACTCTTTATTTCAAACGAATCATTTTAAAAAAGTACCAAGAAAAGAGAAAGATAATACTAATAATAATAATTTATTTAATCCAGTAAGACATTAAAATGTATAGGACAAGTCAAAACAAGACAAAAGCACAAAAGAAAACATAAAATAAAAATGGACAAACAACAGAGCGCTCGTTAAATAAACATTTGTTACATTACGTCATTCATAAACTCGTTAACGCTATAATAACACTTGGCAAGCAAAAAGTCTTTAACACATTTTTTAAATTTAATAGCATTCATTATAGAGCTCAAATGTAATAATCGATGCAGTTCATCGAAAATTTGGACTTTAAAATAATAATCAAATCTATAAAAAGGAACTGACTGACAGTCTTGTTCCAAAGTTTACAGAATAAATATATAAGTTGCATCACTCTCGAACACGCCCCACCCTACCAATTCCGCTCGCCTCACCCCTCTCGGGGACTGTTCGGTACCCAAGCACCTACACAGTGGCTGACGCTAGAATGGTAACGTGTTGTGTGAGACAAAAAACTAAATATCTGCTTAGTGATTATTTGATTTCTCTTCTAAAAATGCCCATGACATATTGTACTGTGAATAATCGTCCGTCAAAACGTGTTTTTTTTTTCTTTTCCCATAGCCCAACGGATAATGCAAGGTACAGTGCGTTTCAATAACTTTGATAACATTTTGATCAGCTGTAACTTTTCTATTTTTAAAGATATCGGAATGAAGCAAAAACCATATTGTTTAGTGGACTAGCAAGTTTTTTCTTATTTGAAAAACAAAACAAAAGACCAACGATTTTGAGAGACCTTAACCTAACATATATTTTTTTAAATGGAACGCCCTGTATATTATTGGATATTTGGATTCTACTCAAAATTCCAAGCATATTTTAATAAGCATATCCTATACCTATCTTCAACTGTTTCTAAGAAATAGTTTTACAAACATGTCAAATTATCATAAAAATCGCTCTACTTGTCTGCCATTTTCCTCAACAGAACAAAACACTAAGGCTCGATTGCTACCAGCATGGCTCAAGCAATGCTGAACTTCAGCTTTAGCTCAGTGCAAAGTGTGCCAAGAACAAGTAGAGCAATTTTTATGATAATTTGACATGTTTGTAAAACTATTTCTCAGAAACAGTTGAAGATAGGTATAGGATATGCTTTTTAAAATATGCTTGGAATTTTGAGTAGAATCCAAATATCCAATAATATACAGGGCGTTCCATTTAAAAAAATATAAGTAAGGTTAAGATCTCTCAAAATTGTTGGTCTTTTGTTTTCTTTTTTAAATAAGAAAAAAGTTGCTAGTCTACTATGCATTATGGTTTTTGCTTCATTCCGATATCTTTAAAAACAGAAAAGTTACAGCTGATCAAAATGTTATCAAAGTTATTGAAACGCACTGTACATATTTTATATTTCTTCAACTAAGAAATAGGTCAAGATATAAAATTATACGCTCTACGCCTACCAAATTTAGAATCTTCCTTTGAAAGATTGTATTTAGGCGTTATTTTAAATTATAAACAATTTGTTTTATCAAAGTTTACGAAATTAAAGATTTACTTAAACTTTGGTTTTAGGTATATTTTATTTAAAATAACAGATAATTGTGTTCGTGCTTATTTAGATGAGCTTGTTCCCGAATCGTTGGATAGGGAGAAGGGGGCCGATTGAGTGGCAAGCCAGATCGCCTGATTTGACACCCCTAGATTATTTCTTGTGGGGATACTTAAAAAGCAAAGTATACGTTACTAGACCGGTTAATTTAGAAGATTTAAAAGCAAGAATTCGTCACGAGATACATCGTATACTTCCTGAAGTTATTGATAATGTCCAAAAAGAATTTATGAATCGTCTTGGCTACTGTCAGGCAGCCAACGGTGCACAATTTGAACATTAATTTTAACTTTGCTTGCACTAACTGTATCTATGTGTGTAAAATTACAGAATATGTTATGACAATGCCATGCTATTTACCTGGTTTAGTCTTATTTATGTAATCCAGCCATCGTTCATCAAAATAAATAACATTTTTTTCAAGTTCAATGATATACCACTTAGTCCATAATCTGCCACAAAATTTGTGGAATGAACATTGGGCTTTTTGTCTGTAATTAGCTTCAAAATATTTCCGAACAGATTGTTTCTTTGCAGAATAATCCTTTACTAAATCATTTTTTAGCAGCTCTCTTATAAAATTCTCTGAAAATGTATATATTTATTAAATAAATATTATATGTGATATCTGCTAAAGTATCTTACCATACAACGACATGTCTCCTTAAGAAGATCACAAAATTATTTTAAAAACGATTTGTCAGATTTTATACAACGTTACACTTTACGTACAAAGTATAATTAGTTAACGACGAAATCACTAAAAATACAGGATATTCCTCGCGAGTCCGTTCGACATTTAGTACTGACTTAAAAATTTACAAAAACTGAAACTAACAGAAAAAGAAATGTTTTTTGACGCACGCTTGTGAATAAAATCACAAATCCCACTTAATTATCAACTACGACTTTTAGTCAACTTCACACTACCTGACACTACACATATTAAATACTAAACCGTAAGCAATATACACCATTGTAGTCAAGAATGTGCTGAGATAAGAATATATCAATATACACTCAGATAACTGCGACAATGAAAATATCGATTCATTGAACGAGTGTAATTTACATTTAAGCCACCCGTATAGAAGATATTTTGTTTAATTAGTATTATTATACAGGGTGTTCAGCAAATAATGGACCATACATTAAGGCTAACTTCCTTAGACAAAAATAATGTAATATAAAACAACTTACTTTAGTGCAATTTTCCTTCCTTAAAGGGCCGTATTCTTGAAATAGTGTTTTCTACAAATACAAATAATTTTAGATATTTAAGAACTGAATAACATAGAGCTTACCAAACAACAGGAATATTATCTCATACCATCTGAGAATATTCAAAGATACCCAAATAAAACTAATATATAACAAATTTTTAGGTACATAAATCTTTCAAATTACGTTTTTTTTTAATTTAATTGAAGATGTAAATATTGTTATAACATAATCTTACATACAGGGTGTTAAAAAAAGAGTGTAAAATATTTAAGGAGATAATAGTATGAACCAAAATAAGCAGAAAAGTCTCAATGAACAAAGGTGCGCAAAGTAACGGTTGCGGAGATATGGAATGTTTTATGTTTTTAGCCCCTTTTTTATGTTGCAAAAACGTTGTGTATTTTCTTATAATAGGTAGTTGATTGATGTTTAGTGAAATAAACAGTACGTATTTGACAGTTGTTCTCAGTGCACAAGTTTTCTTTCGCTATGGCTGGTTACTCTAACGCAGAATTAACATGACATGCATTTCATGTATAGTCGTGTTAATGAGAACGCCACCGAAGCGCGACGTCTTTATGTTGACGCTTATCCAAATCTCTAGATTCCTTCACAACGCATGTTTGGAAGAATTCACCAAAGATTGCGTGATACCGGTTCCTTGAGCAAACAGTGCCATTTATCCGGAAGACCAACGTCGGTAACCACTCCTAGAGCAGAAGAAGAAATTCTAGCACTGGTAGAACAGAATCCAGGTACCAGTGTGCGGAGAATATCAGCCGAGGAAGGTATTAGTGGTCGTCTTGTTTGTAGAATCCTTCACGAGCAACTGCTTTATCCATACCATGTGCAACGAGTACAGACCTTAAATCCAATAAATGATCATCAAGCACATTTGGTTTTTTGCCGCTGGTTTCTACGTCATGATGCTGAAGACCCTCACCAAAGATTGAGTGATATCGGTTCCTTGAGCAAACAGTGCCATTTATCCGGAAGACCAACCACCTAATTATATAACAAGACAAACTGATCTGCTTGTAACTACTTCCAAAACATAAAACAGCAAAATTTGAAAACTGTGCTACATACGTAGGTATGAAGTTATAAAATCACCTTTCGCTAAAGACAAAAAAAAATTGGATTTTAAAGTGAGATTGAAGAAAATTTTATTAAAAAAGTGTTACTATATGTTACAACAGTGTCTCCTTGATAGTGAATTTTAATTATTTGTAAATTTCATCTCTTTTATCTTGGCATTTTGACTTATCCTATACATTTTAAATATCACAAAGGATTAATGAAGATTATGATTATGATTATTATCATTATTATGATTATTCTTGTGTGTACACACTACTGATCTAGGCAAATATATAAGCAACAATCCACCGCTAATAATTTTTATCAGTGTATAGAGCTTATAGCTATGTCAGCAGACTGCCCATATTACTATCCTACAGAATATACCTATTTCATTTATAGAATTTCATTTACTATTGTCAGAAGATACTTTAGTTGTACTAACTAGTAGAAAATATATTTTATTAGTACATCAATATATATTTTTTAATAGATAAAGTTACACTAGCCTGTTACTTTGAATCTTTTTTTGGAATTTTAATTTGTTATAAAATTTGATTCATAATAAAATAAATTAAATAACGAACAACGAAAATTACTTTTGGTAGTACAAAGTTATATGTGTATACACACAGAAACTGAAAAATACGACCAAATAAATTTCAATTCTTCAGTTCAATACGTTTGTTGTTGTTGTCAAATTGATTTCATGTGAAAACAGTATTGAAAGTATATCTACATACCTGGATGAACATTAACGTCACAATAATAGTTGGATAAAAATGAAAATAAATGACCTATTTTATAAAAAAAATATAAAGTTTTTGAAACAACTGACAATAAACAATTTTTTTAGTCATAAAATAGATAAACATTTGATTACATATTCGAAATACACGTATTCTTGATTCAAGTAGTTTTACGTATACAGGCTGTCTCACATAAGAGGGCCACTTCCATATATCTCGCTTAATATGCGAGACACGTCAAAAATCTTTAAATATTTTTTGTTGCACTTTTGGAGGCCTTTATGCTCGTAAAAACAAATTTGAGATCTATGGCCAACTTTATGAGTAATAACAAAAAATCCTATAAAGTACCCACATTTTAAGGCTGTCTAACTTTTTTACTTTAAGAGATAGAGAAAACTTATTGGTAATACATTTTGATTGCAAAATTGATACCTTTCCCCTGATATAAACAGACTTTCGAAATATCGTATGTGGTTCGTTGCGCCCTCAAGGCGGATTAAAAAATTTTTTATTGAAGCAGGCTATGGTCACAAAAAATTGCCTGTTTTTTCGTCTTTCATGCAATATACTACATATTGCCCTTATCTTTTGTATTTATTACAGTTTTTTCAATTTTAGTTGAAAAAATGTACCTAAATATTTTCATGTTGCTCAAGATAATGTAGAACCTGTTTTAAAGACGCCAACTGCAAAAAAATAATAAACAGAATGCACTTTTTATGCAAAATACAGATTTTCTTATAATATTATTATTTTATTGGTTTTCACATTAGAAGCAATTGGGTCTTTCAAATTATTCTAACACAGACAATGTAGGTACCTAGCTTACGCTAAATATTGCAAGCTATAAAAATATATGTATTGCCTCAGTAAAATGACCATTTGACAAACTGCTTGTTCTTGTTGTGGTATTTATACTCGATCGTCATAATTTATACAAAACCTTTCGTTTGAAAATTGTTAAAGTTCATTGTGGTTTGAAAAACTATCATTTAGAATGTGTTGTAACTTGAGGAAGAGGATTACACATTAATTGAAATTCTCCATCGCGATTTTACGTTTGAGTTGAGATGCTCTTAATTTTCGAAACATTAATTTAATCCATTCAGTGGTTTAGTTGAGTACTGAAATAAGCAGTGCTGAATTAGAAACAAATTTTATTTAAATTTAAACAGAAAAGGTAAGCTTTAAACTAGAAAATCCGAAAATGTTAATAACATCAGTTAATACTAGTACCTATAATTAATACAGACAAGTAATAATGAATTAAGTAAGATGCTCAAATTGACCACCTCAATTTCTGATGTGTCAGACAGTACAACACAAACATACTATACTTTTCAATATTTGAAAACCCCATTGTTATTCAAAATTAAATATTTTTCTAAATAACAATAAACTGTAAGAATTTTTAAGCACCATCTGCATAACCTATCACAAGAATAATCAAATTGTCAAATGATGACATTACTGGGGTAAAAACATTTGTTTTCATAGCTTGCAACACTTAGCGTAAGCTACATTGTCTGTGTTAGAACAATTTTAAAGACCCAATTGCTTCTAATATGAAAACCAATAAAATAATATTATAAAAAAATCTGCATTTTGCGTAAAAAAGTACATTTTGTTTATTAATTTTTTGCAATTGGCATCTTTAAAACAGTTTCTACATTATCTTGAGCAACATGAAAATATTTAGGTACATTTTTTATAATAAAATTGAAAAAACTGTAATAAATACAAAAGATACGGACGGCATGTAGTATATTGCATTAAATATGAAAAACAGGCAATTTTTTGTGGCCATAGCCTTCTTCGATAGAATTTTTTTGTTCGCTTAGAGAGTGGAGCGAACCACATACAATATTTCAAAAATCTGTTTATATCAGGTGAAAGATATCAATTTTGCAATCAAAATTTATTATCAATAGGTTTACTCTATCTCTTAAAATAAAAAAGTTAGACAGCCTTAAAGTTTGGGTACTTTACAGGTTTTTTTGTTATTACTCATAAAGTAGGCCATGGATCTCAAATTTGTTTTTACAGAGCACAAAGGCCTCCAAAATGCAACAAAAAATATTTAAAGATTTTTGACGTGTCTCGCATATTAAGCGAGACACATATGAGTGGCTCTCTTATGTGAGACAGCCTGTATATTTTAAATGATAAGTGACATGATATGACAGGTGCCATAATAATATTAAAAAGGACTATAATTCTGTACAATTTGTTAGTATAGGATAATCAAATACCATTTGAGTTTAAAATAAATTCACGTTAAATGGAATCCATTTAAACATATTATATGGTATAATATGATAGGTGCCATAATAACATTAAAAGGACTATAATTCTGTACAATTTGTCAGTATAGGATAAGTTTAACATTTGCTTAATGTTTAGGGATTTTATTAATATAAATAATTAAATTATCTATCTCTCTTTGGTACACATAAAGGTAGAAAGACAGTGTAGAATACAAGTGTTTCTTGACAGTATTATTCTTGAGAGTTATGTATGTCAATAACACCATTGTACATACGTAAATTGCATCCAATACATTATTTAGCGTTATTTATGTCTAACAAAATACTTTACGCCATTAATATTTGGCTCAATGCTATACACATTTTCCATGACAAAATAATGAAATTTCGGTACTCTTTGGAGGTGCTTTTTTATGTTAAATTTTAAAATATTTGAAAGTTTATTTATCAGAATGTGTTCATAATTAAGTATATTTCAAATTAAACATAAGTTTTAGCGGCGTTGACTACCAAAAAATCAAAATTAAATCGATTTCCTGAACACCCTGTATAAGAATTGATGTTATCATCAGATTCTACGCACCATATAGTGTCTGTTTACCAAATTTCGTCGCACTGGCTATGATGGTTTCTGAGATATAAGCACTGAAAGTCTTAGGGGGAACACCTGGCATACCTATAAAGAAATCATACGTGTTTCTATTTTGATAACTCACCTGTAATTTTTATATTTAGAAAAGGAACGACAGATTTGCGTATGCGATTTCGTTTAGAATTTGCAAAGCTTGTTTCATCAAAATGCAACAAGCTATATATTCTTATTAGTTGGTAACGTTGATCTGCTGGAATATCGGCATATTATGTGTTTCTGTGAAGCCTAAATCTTGTTTCCAAACATTATTTCTGCAAGAAACAAAACAACGATGTCTGGACATTATTAAATAAACTAACTCCACTACGAATTGTTTGGGACACTCTATAAACTCAAGATAATGTGCGGCGCGCGACAAACCGAGGCACTGAGTATCGTATTGTGTACCAACGCGTACCCAAATGATAGACGGGGAAGGGGGTACTGGAAATACCAACCACGTGATGGAGTGCGGTAACATATTTTAATTATGTAAACTTTGCTTATACTACTAGACTATACTATAAAACCGTGCGAAATTGCAACGAGATGATGCCACCAGCTGACAAAACAATACACATTATTTTGTTTTTATTGTTCAACAAGTACAAGGAATGCCCAATCAACAGTGTAGACTGTGGCGTATCATATACGAGGCTCAATTATGCCGATAACTTACGATTTCAAAACGGACAAGAACCAGAAACATTGGTGTTAGTTTGTAGAAACTGGGTAAGATGGGTCCACATGTATTTACACGTCGATGGATGAAATCGCAGTAACATCCGGTATGTTAAATTATTATATTAATTAAGACCACAAATTAGTTATTTTAATTACTAATAACAATAGCGACAAAAGCAGTAGATGATATAAAATAGGTTCCTTCAATTTTTTGTTCATTAATTTTTTTATTAACTTTACCGCCCTGTCGATCGCCGAATGCATGCTTTGCTTTGCGCAAAATCAGGTTTCAAAGTGGACCAGTTTTCAGTGCCACGCAGAATTGTACTTTTATATCATTTTCGAACTGCCCTTTTTAATTTTTTTTTTTACAAAATTATATTTGTAAAAGTCCCCTGTACATTCAAATTTTTTTGAGTACCTAAGTTCTGAATCACCTTGTATTTGACAATAATAAAAATGTTGTTATTTAGTAATTAAATGACTTCGTAACTTTTATTGTGTAGACTTGTGTTGTATTATTTTACTTTTGTTGTTTTATTGTTTTTTTTTTATATTTTACATTTATAACTGTTTAAATTTACACAGTGTATCAAAATAAATAAAATGAGAAAAATATATATATATTTTAATATTCTACATAATGTATCTATAGTTCGTACAAAATTATTTCATGTATGTATGTATTCAACTGTTTGAAGCAAATTATGTACGAATACATACATAAATTGTGATCTATTTCCAAGTTTCATACAAAGAAATATGTTGCTATTGAAAATCGAGCAATATGTAAAATTGTCCATCTAGTCAATTTTCATATGAGGTTTCAGGAAGTACCTATAACAAATTGAATGCATTTTAACATCGAACTTTGAGTTGTATCTACTAAAAATGAATATAGTGTCACCTAGCCAAGAAATTTATTTGTAATGACATTATTATTTTAAAAAAAATTAACGGTATGATTTTTATGGTATATTATTCCACATATTCATTGGTGCAGTAAAAGGGATAATTGTTTTAATTTTAATACAGGGTGTTAAAAAAAGTGTGTAAAATATTTCAGGAGTTAATACTATGAACCAAAATAAGCAGAAAAGTCTAAATAAACATGGGTCCGCAAAGTAATGGTTGCGGACATATGGACCACTATTCGTTTTTCAAACATTTTATTTTATTAGGAATAAACCGACAAAGGAAGCTTTTAACAAACAAAAAACAAAGTTCCAGAACATGTTCAAAGTGCCCTCCGTCCATTTCCAAGCAGGCACGACATCTTCGTCTCAACGATATTCGAACTCTTTCGAAAACACCCCCCTTGTCCAAAAATTTAAATGACGATCTCCCTGCAAATATTTGTTTTTTTTTTCGACTTCGATAAATTATCAGTCCTAAATGGCATCAAAATTTTAATAAAGCCAAAAAAGTTATGATAGCACCTGCCCTTTCTACCCTTTAGAGCGCAGTAATTTTAGGAATATTTACCTGAAACAGCGTCTCTATAAAAATGACAAATGTGCCTTTGATAAAAAAAAACTTTCGAATATTAAAAAAGTTAGAGCCAAAAAAATATAACTTTGAGGTTACGTAGCTCCGTTAATACTAACTTTTCGAGAAAACTTTTGCGAATATTGCAAATAAATTTAAGCAAAATTAGTTATTTTCTGGGTACAACTGTAAAGAAAGTATTACATTATTGTATGTTATCTAAAACTTAAAATTGTTATTTATGCAAGAAGTAGAGAAGAATAATACACCTAAATCATGTACCAAATTTAGTTATTCAAGCTAAAGTAATTCAAAGATATTAATTTTTTTCGAAATATTTGGCCCCACATTGAAGGCCCGTAGCTCCGCCTGTGTGTGACTTTGCATATAGGTTTGTTTTGTTAAATCGCAATATTTTGCGACCCCCTACATGCACCTGCTCTGTGTCGGTTCTAATGTGGAGCACCCTGTATATTTCATATTTGATATGAAATGTTAATGTTAATTATTTTAAATATTTCATTTAGATTAATTTAATGACTGGTTCATTTCTAACATAAGGACTAAATAAATAAATCAATAACCTGTTCTTCACAAATAATAAAAAAAAATAGAAAAAACTAAATGGGATTATTTGGAGCTTCTCCTCTAAAATGTTGTGCTACTTTAGATATACTGGAATATCCAAAAGTTAACATTTTACCTAAAATATTCTTCATCATGATCGATAAAATAATATTTGGCTAAAATCTTTATCGCAAACATGGTACGTTCGCAGCGATTTCCTATATCTATCCTCTATTTCTGACGTAACGGACTGAACGAAATCGGCTCTTCTATTCAATTTTTTAGTGTGGGTGGAGATTACGTAACAGTTTCTTATCGGAATTTATATCGTATACCAAATTCGACGTAAAGTATTTTTTAACAAAAAAGGCTCAATATAACGTAAGTATAACTTGGAAGAATGGACTGTAAATATTATTGAAATATTGAAAATTGCACATAATCAACAATGACTTTTGTCACTTCACCTTTATCTACTAAAGGAAACTTCTAAATAGGGTGTTTACCGAACGTTTAGTAAAAAATTCTGATTCTTGTGAAATACCTACATTTATATACAGGGTGAATGGCGTGGAACCCCCAATATTAGAAAGAGGTGTTTAGGTGAACAAAAATGCCTGATAAACATATGGTCGAATATCAACTTGTAGCCTTTCTTTAAACCTATGGAAATTTGTTAGCAATATTTTAAATTTACAATTGTAAAATTATCATTCATAATACTAATTTATTTGTCAATTCCCAATGGGCATGCATACGTTTAAAAAACATTTAAAAGTGGTTTAAAACCAAAGATTGAAAAACGAAAAAATGTGGTGCGAGAAAACGTTATTTCTAACTAAAAAAAAACGTTTATTAAATATTATTAAGCTACTTTCAAATAACGGAAATTAAACAGTTAAATAAACGTTTACGGAAAACGTTTTATTTTGAGTTTTACTAACGTTTATAAAACCTTTCACGTTAGGTTTTAATAACGTCTTATGTAATGTATTCTTCAAGGCTAATAAATTGAATTATTGTGGAATAATTTTATTTTCAAATTTTTCTTAAAATTAAACATAAATTAAGTTTTAAAGAAAAAATAATTTGTTTTATTTGTAGAAAATATAAGAGATATGAATACATAAAAGAGGGATATATAAATAAATAAAAAACTTATAGTATATCAAAATAAATTAATTACATTAACTGATTTATTAACAATTAAAAATAAAATTGTATTAGTGTAAAGTATAAATATCTCATATTTTATGTTGTAAGGAAAAAAGTCGCTAAATCCGACTTTAAGGTTTTACACCTGTTCAATTTAGTTTAGTGCACCTGATCAAAAAAAAGTAGGTGCACCCAGCTCTAAATTCTATATCCAGCTGACAGAAGGATACAAGTATCGAAGGACATGAGCGCGCGAGATATATGTGTCGATATCTTGTGGTCATTATAGTGAGCGGACGAAATTGTGGACAGTGACTAATCGCTAGCTTGTCGACAAGCGCGACGGGCGAAGCGTGCGGGGAGCAACATTTCATAGGCGTACTAAATTTGAATGCGATCAGATATAAAAAAATATACAAAAATGACAAAAATAATTGCATTACATGACATCCATTATTTTTAGAGTAGAAACAGTGATATAACAGTTTTCACCAATTTTGAGGCGCTAGATCATAAAAATAATAATTATTTCAAAATTTAAAGTTTTTATCTTATATTTTCAATTGCCCAAGGTCGAAAATAATAGAGAGTGACTAATTCACAACACAGATATGAGTACGGAAGATACGGGTAGTATGATTACCTAAGCGTGCCATTTGAGAAGAGTTAAAGCACAGAAAATTATCAAAAATAAGTTGACGTCGGCTGAACCTCGCACATTAACAATTTACTTTAAATGTGCCACCTGTGTCATCCTCTCTACAAATTAGAATGCCGTCCTTATGGACGGCGATTGCCCACTACCACCCACTTACACCTACCTGATGCGCACTTCGCAAATATCACACTTAAGCCTTGTCCTCATGGACGCGAAATTCACGGATTTTTGCACAAATTTGCAACTTCTGTTTTAATTATTTATGGCGGGAAAATCTCAACTTTTGACAATTGCAATTTGCGAAACTGTCAAACACTACAAATATTATTGCCTCTTTTTATTATGTGGTGTTAATAAATTTGTTTTGAGCTTCTGATAATCTACCATGGTAGTTTTACGATGAAAATGAAAGAAAATGTTATAGGTAGTTGACAAAATTTGTTTTTCCACCATTAAATAAATCGTGCAAATATTTGCGAATTCCGCATTCAAAGGGACAAAACACTTTAGAATACATACACACTATTTATTATTAGTTACTAGCACTGTCACTATAACGGTCACACATTAACACTTATAATCATATCGTACCGCTTTCCGTATAGCATTCATACGTCCATGTTTCGTCAAAATTTAGTATATCCTTCCATCCAGATTCTTATTTTTTAATATTTATTCTAAATAGTTTCTTCGCCATATCACTATTTCGTCCTTTCTATCAGTATACTCTTTTCGATTTCATTTATACGGACTAAGTTTCATCTTGTAAGATATAGCAATAGATTTTTTGTTGGAAACCTCATTTTAAAAATACAATCTTCGTTCCGCGAGTTTCCATCACTTTCCGTTTCACAGTTGTACTTCTTTACCACTTTTTTATTTGCACACATATGCTATTCACGTACAATTTTGTTAATGAAATACATATTTCAACATCACTTACACTCATATTTTCACCTCACTCACTAAACTCTTCATACATGTCATCATCCGATATTCCTCATTTCGATCAAATCACCATTAAAATTATTTACATTCATAATTAAATTAACGAAAAGATATACCCGAAATTTTGCCCGCCCGAACGATATACCCGCCCATGATAGCCTTGGAAGCTGGATCCGACAATTCGTCGCAGCCAATGAAATGCGAGGAACGCATGCGTACTAACGTGTACTAACGCAGCGCATGCGTAGCAGAAGCTGTGTAATCGGGTATGCTCTCAGAGATATGCGGCATACGATTTTGTAGGAAAAATATAAGGGCTGCATGTATATTTCTTTGTGTTGACTGCTATAAATTGTGAGCAGGTTTATAACATTAGTCACTCTCTACAATTTTGGAACTCTGGTATAGTTCATATTTCGTCTATTTGTACGTATATTACACATTATACAAAAGTTATAAAATATACTTAATTTTCTATTATTCACTTCAACATTTTTATTCGGTTTAGTTTTTAACTAAAAATAAACATTAAATTTTCAACGCAAAACGTTTAATCAACCACTACAATGTATTAAAAACGTTATACCTACATATAAACATATGTGTACCCATTGCAGTTATGTAAATAAATAAAGTTGTAAGCTAGAATACAATATGATATGGTAGTACATATAATGTCCTCTTACTACAGTTGCATTTCAATATTTCCTAATATTGTATAAATTGGTTGTAATAAAAAAAACGTTGTACTTAAAGCTCAGTTAAATATTATTAAAATATAATACTGTATTATACATCGTGAAGTAAACATTACCGGAAAACATTTCATTTCGATGTTCATTCCTGCCTTCAGTTGAAAACAGGTGTAGTATCAATGTATTTTACAAGTTTTATTTTTATGTTACTCAAACGTTTTTGTAGAAAACGTGTTATTTGGATAACACGTTTAATATATCAAGTTCATATATGTATTTAAAACGTTTAATTCGACGTTTTACAAACGTTATACTTAAAGCGCGGTTTAATGTTATTAAACCTTATACGTTAATTGAATAAACGTTACAAATAAAACGTAAATTTTCAGTGTTCACTTCAACCTATGGATGAAATGAGAATATTATTAGCATATTTTAAATGCAATATTTTATACGTTTAAGTTGTTAACTAAAAATAAACGTTGAAAACCTAAACGTAAAACGTTTAATCAACCAGTTGAAAAGTTGTTTTAAAAACGTTATATAAACGTACGTGTACCCATTGGGTTCTAGCTTTAACTATCATTCCATAAATAGATCTAAGTGAAATATCCTCAGAAGTCATATAAATATATATTTTTTACAGTTCTCCACCCCATATATTACAAAACCAGTGGCTGTAATCCCTTGGTTCATTAAGAGTTTCACGTGTCCAAATTCACACAAGGGACAACGTCTGAAATCTTGACATGGACTTAAAAAAGACCCCGAATGAATGAAAACTATAAAACAACTAGGTAACTTCTATAAATGATACTGCAGGAAACAACTACTCCGCGGGCTAATGCCCCGACCGGCAGTATCTGTGTGAAACAGCCAAGAACCCGTGTCGGTCACTCCACCAGACATAGACCGGTTTTGGGCTTGTTAGCCCTCATCAGTATGCCATAGGTGAGATGACCGACAATTGAACTGGCTGTTCTGCAAGTCGAGCCGCTTAGGCCGAGCAGGAAGTAGCAGACCAGTTACATCTCACCTGCACTCAATTTATATGTGAAACTACATATGAAGGAACAGCCAGTTCAATTGTCGGTCATCTCACCTATGGCATACTGATGAGGGCTAACAAGCCCGAAACCGGTCTATGTCTGGTGGAGTGGCCGACACGGGTTCTTGGCTGTTTCACACAGATACTGCAGGTATAATTCAATGCCGGTCGGGGCATTAGCCCGCGGAGTAGTTGTTTCCTGCAGTATCATTTATAGATTTACTGGCGCATCGCCCGGGGCGAGAGGTCTGCGGTTAAGTACCTACGATATTGTAGGTCGCTTTCTGCAAGTCGAGCCGCTTAGGCCGAGCAGGAAGTAGCAGACCAGTTACATCTCAACTAGGTAACTTGTTAATGTTAATTAATTCTATGACATTAATTTCTAATTAAACTAAAAATGTTGTACTATTCTTTAGTAGAAACTCATTTGAGATATGCTAGCATGGGATGGAACCGCAAAATCTCATTTTCGTTCTTTTGAGACTGCAAAAAAGATTTTTAACAGTTATATTGTCTAAAGAACTGAGCTATTCATATGATCTTTTGTATCCGGAATCTGGAGTTTTTGATATTAGACAAACTTTTTACTTTTTTACTTAGCTTCTAAGATATAATATATGTAGTACCATTGAGTAAAGTATTCTTTATCCAATGATAGTTCTAAAAGAAGAATTCACCCATTGAAAAGGAAATTGCAAGAATTTGAATTAAATAATTCTAGAAATATGGTAAGTAGGTACATATGATACTATTGAAGTAGCAATAGTGACATTTAATTTAATAGTTACTGCTACTTTTATCAAGTTTTGAATTTAGAATAGGTATAGGTATATCAGATTATAAAATAAAGCAATTGCAGATTACATTCAAAGAAATATAGATCCACTGTCTCTTTTCCAACTATACGCTCTAAATACCTTTGTTGGAATTCCTTTGTACACAATAGTCCGGCAGATACGTTTCATGTGAAAACTAAAATCAATATGCACTATAAGTTTCTTACCATGAAAGGGAGATAACTTTTTTTGGAGTTCGTATATCGTATAAACTTCAATTATTGTGCTGAATTGTATGCCGTTTATCTTTTAGTATATGCTTTTACATAGTTCGCAAAGGAAATAACTTGTATATGAAAAACATTTACAATAGAGAAAGCTACAAAGGTCAAATTTAATACATTATTAAAAGCATATTTTGGCAATGTAAACACAGACTGTCCAATGTCTACATTGTAAAACATACTCGTAATTACTCATTTTAACACAATTCTGTGTCAGTCAAGATCCATGCGATTGTGTAACTTTTACGCATTTCTCTGTGTAAAGGTTTAACACAATTTAATATATAGAGTGTTCCAAATACATCGTTAAAATTAATGACTGAATCACCCTGTATAAATACATAACATATTTTATACAATAAAACTGACACTTTCATGTGTAAACTCTATACCGTTAATGATACAAATAACGTCAAACTATGAACAAGTTACACATAACATTTGTTATAAAGGGTGTTTCAAAAATACATGGCAATATTACTAGGACTGAGGAACATTGAAAAATAAGTGAAGTTTACTTAATATACGTATGTCCTAGAGCTACTCATTCTGTGAGATACAATGCGTGTAAGATAATTTTAGAAAATAAAATTTTTGATGTATTTTTTTTAAAGCCTAACGGATTTGATTACAATTTGACACAGGTATATTTCTTCGTTAAATAATGTACAATACCATTTTACACAAGAAATGTGCTCTTAGTAAATTCCTTAAAAATGGACCGGTTTCGAGAAAAATTTAAAAAACTGTAGTAAAGTCAACTAGGCGATTTATGTAATAATAGGTACTTATTTATCAAGTGTGTATGTATCAAACTCCGCTAGTCAGCAGTGCAGTGCGTAAATTTTTTTTAAATTTTCAGTTTTAGTATTAATGCAATTTTTTTGTCTTTTAATATTTTCCACACGTTTACGTTGTAAAGAACTTTTTTACACTAATGGATGGATTCTCGAAGATCAAATCTAAATTATGTTGATCTTTTTGATTAGTTCTAGTTCATGTAGGTCTACTAAAATTATTTTGTTGAGGTTTAACACCTTCTAGATAATGCTTTTCTACTACCAACAATGTTTTTTTATTTGGCAGCTGCCTCTCAGGAAAATTTTCGGAATAGCATCTAACGACTACTACAGCACTTTTAAAACATTCCCACAAAAGTCAACATCTGCACTACTGATATAAGTTTCCATTATTATTATGTAGTAGCGAGTTACAAATACAGAACAGAATAAAATCTTAAGGTATTGAAATTACAGAATAAATAACAAACCGGAGCTTCTCTTATACTAGATATAACATATCAGCGGAAAAATTCGGGATTTAACACATAAACACTAATATATAGTAATTTTCTGGGTTGTTATGCCGTGATCTCAGTAACTGGTCGCTGCCAGTAAAAGAAATTAAAGTGCATATCCCGTAGCTGGGATTCTTGGACCTGCCCATATATTGATTTCGGCTTCTGTTGCTGGTATTACGACAGCTTCGATCAGAACTGTTCCTCGGATTATGATTGTCTTCAGAGACGTCTAACCCTACGACAACAAGGGCAGGTCAAAGAATCCAAGCTACGAGATGTGCACTTTAATTCTGTTACTGGTAGAAACCAGTTACCGAGCTCACGGCCTAACAACCCGGAAAATCACTATAGGTATATCAAATAATAGCACCGACTCTGAAAGCCTAAAAACCACATACACACTGGATAAATAAGTACTATTACAGATATGAAGAATATGCAGACGTGCATTATTTGTATGGATTTTGCGTTGGAAACTGATGGTGCTTCTCTCGAATACAGAAGAAGGTTTCCTAACAGAAGACAACACCATCCAAGCGTTTTTATAAAAATACACCAACAGTTTAGAAGCCAAGGTTTAAAACCGTTCCGGGCAGTAGTAGGTGAACAAATTTGGCAAAGGCGTGGGAGGCAAGAGCAACAAATTTTAAATACGTTTTTACGTACTGAACTGTATACTTAAACGTGTTAAGATTAATTTTCCTAATTTTTAGAATGTATAATATCAAGAAACTTTTTCTATGAACTGAAAGAGCATTGCTTAGGTAAGTTTTTAATAATATCTGAATAAACACAAAGGTTTAAATAAAATCCACGTTTAAATTTGACTCTTTGCTTTTACAAAGTAGAAAAACCATGTTCATGAAGTTCTAAGTAAGTAAAGAAGTCATTTTGGATTTTATTGGTTAAATAATTTAAGTATTCCATTAATTCCTAATAAAAAAAGTATAGAAGTATTTGTTATGAAAGGGTTTGTTTTTCGTCTACACTTCAATAATTGTAGAAAAGCACTGTTAAATTAAAAAATATAAAAAAAATTATTATCACAAATATTGTAGCACTTGGTATATAAGTACCTATGTTTGTTTCAATCGACTCAAAATCACGTATTCTATCATCTCCTAAAATTAATGTAACGACTTGCAAGACACCTTGTATAATAATTAATAATTAAATACTTATCGAAATTTAATGGATAATTCCTCTTGGCATTCACAAAACTTTTATAATTGATTAAAATAAAAAAATGTTATTTCCTCTACCTAAAACAACAGTTTGTTTTGAAAATTTACTTACTCACTTTACGTCATATCGACACCGACTATACTACTTTCTTACTTCTTCGACTTCTTCCTCTTCCACTTCCCCTCTCGCCGACTTTTGCTTAGCTTAGCAGCACTTGGTCTTATCAGTAATTCACGGCCTCCAAAACATCCACTCTATCACACATAGTGACACACATACACGATCTGGCTAATGCAACAAAAGTTTTATAACAGAGTGGTTTTTATATATTTTTAGGTATTAATAATATTGTGTGAATCTAGCCACTCTGTGGGCTAAAGCCTCAACCAGTGTTGAAGTACACCCACAATATCTACCCATATATTCCTTATTATTAGCTTTTGTAATATTTTTTACTGTATTAGAATCATATTTTAAGCTAATATAAATTAAAACTCCTACAATTCCTATCAATGAAGTCATATGTATGCTCTCTGATACCAAACATCTAGGTATGCTAATGAACAATTCCACAGACAAAGTTACATTCAATAATTATCTAATGAAATTAATCTATCTAAATTTACTAACCTGGTTTAATGGAACCACTCTGTAAATATCTAATTTCACTTTTGACAGTGGGAACTCGAAAATTGAACCACAATAGATGAGGTCAGATCTCATATTTCTCAATTTTTAGGATTGCCTCTTCAGGTGGCCTCCTTTAAGTTGAGTCAAATATCTAACTATAAAAATTATTATATAAATTAAAATTATTTGAAATTAAATATCGACAATGACAAAAGTGAGTTTAGCCTGTCAATGATTTTTAAATTAAATATGACGTTTACCCTTTATGTAATGGTTTTTATATATTTTTAAGTATTAATAATATTGTGTGAAACTAACTACTCTGTGGGCTAAAGCCCCAACCCGTTTTCATAGCTCCATTGACAAGATCTATGACAAACTTTGGCAGATGTTACCCGGGTTAATGTCAAACATTGAGATACGTGTAGAGATACGATTCAGTGAGACCAACAATGGAATCAGGTAATCTTTAGTGCCGAGTCCTGCTTCTGTCTGGGGATACACGACATACAGTCATATCCGTCACACAGAAAGCGTTTTGGTATGGGGTGCTATCGCGTATGGTAGCAGATCACTACTAGCTTACATTAGAGACAACATGACAGCCCAACGCTACATCCAGGAAGTCCATCCATTTTCTAGCAAGGATACTGACCTCATGTTGCCAGACAAACAATAGCTTTTATGGATCAATATCAGACCATGGCCATCAAGATTGCCGAATCTATCACCTATTGAACATGTCTGGGACTTGATTGGTCGCAAATTGCTGCATTTACAACGCCCCCCCCCCACAGACTTGAGCTCATGATGTTCATATAGCTTAGAATGAGATACCTCAAAAACTCATCGACAACCTTATTAGATCCGAGTCCAAGCGTATGACTGAGTGTATTAGGAATTGTGTACCAAAAATTATTAAAATCTATTGAACATATATAGGTGTTTACCTCTCTTTGCCACGTAGTATACTTCTTGAACGGGGTGTGATAGAGGCTGTGCAAATAGGTAGTTTCCATTAAGCAATCTGTGGACTGGATTTTATATTTTCGAGAACAATAATTATCAAAGCCACAAACAATAATAAAACCGGCTTGTTCTGTAGTCTGCTCGTGGCAATTTTAAGGACGTTGCCTTGAAACGCTGTTTATCAGTGGAAATGTTTTCTTTCAAATTTGTTGTTTTAGAAACCTTTGGTTAGTGTTAAAGCACCGCATAGACTGAAATTAATTATTAATTAATATAAATACTAATTAGGCAATTTCACAAAAATTGGTAGGAATTATTTTCATTAGCTAATTGATAACCACGTGCTCAAAAGACTTAAAGTACAATAAAGAAATTATTCCAAAATTTTAGCTAGATATTTAAGACAAAACCTTAATTCCCTACGAAAAATTGGTGCTTATGACAAGCATCGTCCAAGATGGCTTAGAGCTGTCAACTACCACGTGACCGTTTTTTACACCGTTTTCAAGTATATAAACGAAGAAAATTAATAATAATATCTGGTAGGTTAACAGCCAGCTTCAGTATGTTGCATTTGTTTTTGATTATATCGTTACAAACTGTCAAAACTGCATTTTCACTCATAAAAATTCCGTCAGGATTACCCACTAACAACAAAACACACTTTGCATGCAGTTATATAAAATCTCCATTTATTCTAATTCATAGAAAATCAAACGAAAGGAATATTAATAAATAATGGGAAACTCTGAATACACCCGCGGCAGTCTTCTCAGACAACTTAGAAAAACAAACCAGCGGTCTGTTATAGGAAAATATCTGTATCTGAGACAACTTCCATTATTTAATATTTAATAAAACTTTTAAATTTGAAAAAAAACTGAAAACTGAAGGAGAACACAAAGTCACAACGCAAACATCGGATTTCAATTATGACAACGAATTTTACCGTTTAGTATTGCTGGTTTAATACTTTCTAAACATCAAACGTGGGAAATAAATAATATCGCGCATAGAGGTTTAATATAGTTTCGGAAAAAAAAACTTTTTGTAAATAAGTTTAAAAATTATTTGAATGGTAAGTCCGTTAATTCTTATTTTTCTATATCGCCCCTTAAAATATTCGTACATAGCCATAGTTAACCTTGTATAAAAATATTAAATTATTTTATCGAACTAAATTTATAACCTTCCTTATTTGCAATCAATTATGTGTTGCAAAGGTTATTATCGAACCACAATATGTCTGCCCGTTTGGCCCTATCTAGACATTAAGTAATATTGTTGGCTGTTCCTATTGTTTCAACAAATATTATAATTTTAATGGACTCGGCACTTTCGAATGCGCATAAATACTATTGGAAATAGGCTAATGCCAACCGTTCTATGGTCAAAGAACGACAGTCAGCCGATGGCTGGCTCTAGTCTTAAGAGATCACCTGCGATCACCTTATAAGTATGATTTTTGCTATATTTATTTAAAAAAATTGTATTTACTGACAAGCAAATTTCATTTCACCCTCGCAGTAGCAAAGTGAGTAATTTTTGCATCTGCGAGTAGTTGTGCATTTTGTATTAAATGATTTTGTATAACTAAAGTAAGTAAAGTTCTTCAAATTTTATCCTTGAAAGAAAAATTAAATATTTTTTCTTTAGGTAGGTATATGCATATTTATGAACTGGTTCCATTAACATGGTTAGTAGAATACATTAAATTTCCCAAAATTAATCCGAACCAGCCTGTACAAATATCAGAGGAAAATGTAAATAGGCACAGGACCACTATTTGAACAGAAATATTCGTATGAGATATTTAAAAACAAACCTGTACAGAATTTCTAGCGGGATGTGAGGTTACTGATTTGAAATCTCTAGAAGCAAATAAATTCATATATACTTAATATTGCCATTCACATTCGAGTTTAATTTAGTTGTGGAATTAACACACATCAACTAAATTAAATAAATATACAGGGTGATTCATAAGCAATGAGTAATATTTTCTTAGCAGATTTTATAGTGAATTTTTCATACGTAAACCTGAAAGCCGCTATAATCAGTTTTTTAAGTGAGAAAATCGAATAAGCTTACAATTTTAGTGTATCACCCAGAAAGCGCTGCGCAAGATCTCTTGGTTTAACAAAATCCGTCATAACTTTTTTGTACTTCGTTTATTCATTTTATTTAACCATCATTTTTAAACAAAATAGTGACGCTTGTTGTATGTTCATAAAATACACCCATATTGACCAGTGTTGAATAAAAAAAAGAAAAGATCACTGTAACAATTTAAAAAAAAAATGGGTAGTGTTGGCCGAGATAAGAAATCTTTCAAAAACTCTTGTCGCACAAACAAGACAAGAGTTTCGCTAAAGTCTGGTCTTTGCTCCATTTTGCAAGATCATGTCTTGCCTTGTCTTGCTAGAGTTTCGCAAACTTCTCATTTCGCAATTTTCATTATTCTTGAGAAACGTGGAACTTTATTACGAAATTGGCAACAATGGTCTCGGTCAGTTACGGTCCCGCTTGGAACTCACACGTCACCATCGATATGGTCTCATCGTCGACAGTGGTTGATTGGAAGAGGTTATGAAGTATAGAAACGGTCACTTTTACATAATAAGTACCTAATAAATAATGGACAAAATAAGCGAAACAGAATTGAAGCGTTGCAGTCTGCAGGTAAAATATTAACCATTCCTTATGAATCACCCTGTATAGATCTGCCCAGTGGTGGCTTGTCAGGATGAGTAGGATGAGAAGGATGAACGGGAAAAGTATTTCTCAAATTTATAAGAATTCTAATAAAACCTATTAACTTTTGCTTTCCTATATAATATTATAACCACAGTTTAAATATACTAACAGTTAGACCTTTCTCCATGTCTCACCAATCATTCTCCGCTTTGTCAACCCATTTAAGGCGTCAGTACATGAATCGAGGTGACTGGATCGCTGTGGGTTTGACCCCCGCAGCCGGTAGACCGTATATAAGCTATATTTGTGGAGAGGATTGACACCCTCTTTGCGGGTATGGTAGGGTGGAAGAATGTTGGCTTGGGTCAATGTGAGAGATTGCTAACGGTTGACGTTCGACTACCCCCCTAATTAATGAGGTTTTCCAGGATTCCCTCATTCCTGCACTGAATGGTGGTTAGGGCCTACCATCGTAAATCGTCCCTGGGCGCAAATGCGGCCTGCTTAATAATAATATGCCACCCCCTTCTCCTGCACGAGTCTTCGACTTCTGGGCTAATCTCATAATAAGAATGAGGGGTAAGGATAATATTATTATTTCCTTTGCTCTACAGCGACGGTCGATCATCGGCTATTTATTGGGTCTGACACACAGTGTCCTGTGGAACGGTTGAACTGCGTGCACACAATGAATTTCGAGTGAGTTCACTTTATTGATCAGTAATAATGATTTGTCACAAATCTTACAGTCAATAATTGCAAAGCTAATGCGCGGGATAATATTTCGTTTTTTCACTTCCCCAATGATCCTGAAATGTATAATACATTTATAATAGATGTAGATATTAACAGAAATTCAAATTTATGAATTACAGCTATCGACGTCTACAATTTTTTATTTATGTCTTATAAGTCCAATAATACATACGTTGAAGGTGTCAGATATGAAAAGCAGTTTAGGCTATGTTAGAGAGCATAAATTTGCTAAACTAATGCATGCATAGGCAACTAGACATATACGCGGCGCATTTTAATTATGTATCATTCACTGTGTCGGGAAAACCTTTGATAAAATCTGCGATCTGTATAAAATTATTACCAGAATTGAATGGCAAGATATTAATTTAAGAGTAAAGTTTAAGGCATTATTAAACCATAGCATACCAAAATATGTTAACAGAAGAATGGAATGCGGTAGTATATGTTAGTGGGTACTTTTTGTGTAAGCTTAAAGGCAGTAAATAGTAATTTAGTTGTTTAACAGTGCCTTCGAAAAATATTACGGACTATTTAATATATCTAGAAAATATTTTGTATCTACTTCTAATAATTTCAGAATGTAAGGTTTGAACTACAGGAAAGAATCTAAGAATTGATAAAAAAAACTTCTAAATTAAAAATTGTACGGAATTTATAATAAAGAAATGTTAACACCTTAATCTGATAGCTGTTATCTGTACAAAATCTCAATACGCCTAATGTTATATTTCAACTATAATAAATTTGTGAATACTGAACAATAATAACATTTTAAATTTGCAGAACTTTATAAATTAATAGCCAAACGCGAGTGACAAAACGTCAAAGTAAAGCGTTGACAGTTGTGAAATTGGTTTGAAGGATATTTCTTGTATTATCAAGAGTGACAATAAAGATTGTTTGTCTACGTGACGTGTTTCAACGACAACCTAATTTCGAGGTTACAATATACATAGCCTATTCTAATTAATGCACTTATTAGCACAGAGTTAAAAATGTGTATTAATATAAATAATTATAAATTCGAGCACAACAATATTATAAATTATCCTCTATATGCTGTGACGTAGCTAATGTTATGTACAACTTCTTAATAACTTTCGTAATACACCTGTCAAGTTAATTTACGACTTCAAGCAAAAGACCGTGTCGGCTTTGATCACAATACATAAAAGGTTATTCTGATTATATTTAAACTGTGCTATAAGTAGAGAGACAAGCCCCTAGTCGCTGAACTAATAATGTTATTACAGGAAATGAATCAAACTCCGATGTCGAAATAGGGTTCAGTTTTATAAAATACTGTTTATTTTTTGAGTTATAATGCAAAGTTACGTTTTTTAAATGGAACTTCCTGTATCTCAAGGTTGGGTAGAATTTTTCATTGGCTTTCCAACAATGTAATATACTTTATATTTCTTTATAACATTATGTGTGGAATTTTTCCTTTTTTATGGTCCACTTCTACTGTTAACTAGTTTATACCTCTTTTCTTTACGGTAAAAAATGTAATTAAAATCATTGTTAAGTAAGCTGTTATTAATATTTTATTTTTGTTGAGTATGTACTGGTAAAAATTTGAATCCAGCATCTAACAGCTGTCAAAAAATAAATACAATGCTATGGTTTGTATACTAATTTAATTGTTTTCCAAAGTTAACTAGAAAATGTATTGTAAATAATATTAGGGTAGGTATTGACTACACTTATTAGATTTACACATTAATTTTTGTTGCAAATACAAAATGCAACTGGAAACATTTATTTAGATGCATAGTACTTATTTAACTAATGCAGGGTGTTTTATATTTTTGTACCGTCGATAATTTTTGTAATATGCAAATTTTTTACCAATACATGCTTAACAAAAATAGAATAATAGTAACAGCTTATTCGTTAATGTCATTAAACTAAACGGGCAATGATGTAAGTCCATTACTAAGATGGCTCAATCATGGTTTTAATTACATTTTTTTACGGATATTACAATAGAAATAAAATTGGAATATCTGCGATTTCACAGAGATTGCTATAAAGAAATATAAGGTATTTTAAAAAAACTGCGTACGCCACTGAAATCTACGTAAAACCTGAATAAATAATGTTTTTATAAAAATCTAAAATATTAGAAATCAAGGAAGTTATGAAGCATCATAGAAGAAGTAAAAAAAATAAGAAACGCCCTGTATAGTTTAAACGAATCGAGATATCGAAATGTGGTTCTAGTCATTTAATTTTTCTTAAAAATACAACTCGTGCGACTTTAGACACTTTTACTCTATCGCCTCGGGAAATAGAAGAAACTGGCCCACTCTATACAAAATATATTTTTTGTATTTTATTATGAAAATTCCATTAATTGGTGGTTGATTCTAATAAAATTTTATCATCTGATGAAGACTACGATTCGGTGTACATATTACTACGATTTTAAGGTTAAAACTGTGAATCTGAACTATGAAAATTATAAACTAGAAGAGTCCCTGGCGCTTCGCTCCAACATAAGGACTGTCGCACTCCTCCAAGCTCATGTCTTGAAGCTTGGGGGCAGCCTGGCGTGTGGCTTTTGTCGTGGCCTGGCGTGCCGCTCCAACATAAACGTACACTAACCCGACAGTAGGGACCACAGTATACTAAGCAATCAGTAGGGAAACTCAGCTTTCCCGCGTCTTCCAAAAATCCGCCATGTTGTTGGCGACTGACAGTTATTACTATCAACTCAATCAATACCTCAATTTATATGAAACTACACTGGATTACAACAGTTAATTAAGAATTAATGCAAAGTATTATAACTACGAAACAACTTTGGTTATGTTTACGCCAAATTATTAGCTATTTTTTCGTATGTTCTGTGGAATCCGCCATATTCTTGGCGACTTCTTCTAGAGTGGGGGTATTTAAAAACTGCCAGACGTATTTCATTCATAAATTGTCTAAGATTCCGTACTGATTGCTTAGTATACTGTGGTAGGGACCATGAGTAACGTGCAGTAGCCGAGCCAACTCTAGCGGTCATTTGATACACCATGACGGAACGACAAGTCACAGACACAAAGCGTTCCACATCTCAGACTAAACCGTTGAAAACTACCGACCTCTATCGCGAAACGGAGATAACGATATGTTGCAAACACGGAATTCCAGGAAACAACTACTCTGCGGGCTAATGCCCGACCAGCTTTGAATTATACCTGGAAAATCTATAGCAAACAGCAAAAGTTACTCGTCAGGAGCCCACCAGACATATACTGGTTTCAAACTTATTAGCTCTCATCGGTATTCTATAGGTGAGGTAACCGACGAATAACTGTTAAGTCAGTAGGGACCATGGGTATCACAAAGATGTAATGTTGAATGTTCATTTAAGAACAATGCAAGGCTGCTTCCAAGACATCAAATAAATTTAAATGTTGACGATTCTAAAATAGATATATGAATTTTCAGTATTTTTCTTCTAGAACGGGACTACTTAAATTAATTTTTCTTTATAGGCGAGTACATTCATTTGTTTGTGTTATGGTAAGATTGTTGTCTTGCTGTTGCTTTATCTCTTTCTCTGTGTAAATATTTTTACTACAAAAGCGAAAGCGATTTTACTTGATTTGATTAAATACGAAGGACAAAGGAACGGTTGTGACTAACTACACGTGCCATTATTAAAGTGAAATAATATTACTTTTCTACAGTAACATGCCATTTTCGAAACTGTTATTTTAAATAGATTTCAATAATTTTAGAGTTTGCTATTTAACGCCCTCTATTTTTGTTTTGTTACCCATATAAGAGTGTGATGTAGAAATACACAGAAAGTCGCATACTTACAAAACCTTTCATCTTCAGCTCAAAAGAAAACTGTATTGTTGTTCTTCTTAGATTCATGTTTATGTTGCCATTATTTCGAAATATATGTACGAAATCAAAACATGTACCTGCTGATGGGACACGTATATACATTTTTTTAGACAAACAATTCCAAATTGTCTACGTTATATTTAAATTAATATACTCCATACTGGACAAATACTTTCAATTATCATGGAGAATATGAAATACAGGGCGGCTAAATGAAAACGAAACAGACCCATTTACAGGAACTGCGTCAAGATTGTAGAAAAATGCTTAGACCCGTCAATTTTAGATTAAAGGGGGACATTCTTTGCTGGTATTTTTGACTCCGCCACTTTCACCCCTAAGCAAGGGTAAGCATCACCCCAAAATATTTAAATGGCATTGGGGGTTGAGTAATATTTATTTTGAAAGCTCTTACAATTATCTTTACAACATACTTTAAAATTTATAATTCCACCCAATACTTAATAAAAATTTTGATTTTAAAGTTGAAACTTATGTCTAAACAATTAGTAACGGTAAAAATGTCACTCATTCGAGTTAAGTAAGCCAATGGTATAAATTTAGTATTTCTTGCGTTACATTGGTTTTCGGCGACTTGTTATCACTTTCGTAAAAAACACAAAAATAGAAATGAATACTATACACACACAACGAACGTAAAATTAGTGGATTCCAAATTTATTTTCTAGTATTATTTGGAAGCGTAGGTTGGTAGTTTATTTAATTGTGTTTCTGAAAATTAAACACTATGGTTTATTCCATTGCGGAAAGGCTAGATATCATTTCGCTTTACTTTATGAACAATAAATGTGAAAATAGAACAGCTCAGCTATTTAATGAACAACATAGTATGTTCTAGAGTTAGTAAAAAAAAATCAAGAGACAGGGAACATAGCCAATAAAAAATGAGAAATTGAAAAACCTATAGTTAATGAAGCTAGTGAAGTTGCAGTTTTGGGACAAGTTCATCTTGATCCTACCTTAAGTACGAGGCAGCTGGCATCTGTGTCTGGGATGAATCAAACCAATCGAACGAATAATGAGTGAACGAGCAGGGAACAATCCACAGTTCCTTTTTAACATCTGTTTTTCTGATGATTGCAGTTTTTTCTGAACGGGACGGTAAATTGTCACAATTGCCATTATTGGTCACAGTCAAACCCAAAAGTTTTTCACGAGGTGCATACACAACAACCGGAAAGATTAAATGTATGGGCTGGAATTTTCGATGACCGACTGGTGGGTCCTATTTTTCTACCTCTTAATTTGACTGGCCTAATGTATTTGCAATTACTGAACGACACTATTGACCCTGCCTTGACTCATATTATTGAAAATGTTCCAGAGTATGATGAAGATCATTTGATTTTTCAACATTACGGTGCTCCTCCGCATTATGCGTTAATTGTCCTTCAGTATTTGGACCAAAATTTTCCACGGAATTGAATTGGGAGAAGAGGCAGCATTTAGTAGCTTCCACGATCACCAGATTTATCGCCTCTTGATTTTTTTGTGGGGATACCTAAAAAGTAAAATCTACAAAACACCACCAGCGTCGCTGCAAGATTTACGTGAAAGAATCACCGACGAATGCCGTCGAGTCAATCCGAAAATGCTACAGAATGTGCGCGAACGTTTAGAACAAAATCTTTATTCTTGTATGGAAGCGGGCGGTCATCAGTTTGAACATTTAATCAACTAAGCAGTAAGTAAGCAACTAAACATAATTTAAATTTTAAAATGTATAAATTTTTCAAAGTATTGGGTGGAATTATAAAATTTAAAGTCTGTTGTAAAGAGAATTGTAAGATATTTCAAAACAAATATTACTCAACCCCCAATGCCATTTATATATTTTGGGGTAATGCTTACCCTTGCTTAGGGGTGAAAGTGGCGGAGTCAAAAATACCAGCAAATATTGTCCCCTTTTAATCTAAAGTCGAGGGAGGTCTGAGCGTTTTTCTACAATCTTGACGCAGTTATATCTTTATAAATCTTTAGCGAACTAAGCATCGTTACAAAATATTCAATTTTATATTTTGAAATATATTGAACGTCCTCTATGATTATTATACAGGGTGATTTGTAAAGAAGAAATCAAAAGTTCGAAAATGATATAAAAATACACACATTCTCAAGGAAAGAAATAAATAACATTTTATAAAAGCAAGTTTATACAGCAAATGCAAGTGCTTTTACCGCAATAGAATTAATTTGAGGTTTTAATTAATATAATAGTATGGCATACCTGATGTTACTACAATAAAATTTTGAGCCCGTCTTACCCAGTTTCTACAAACTAACACACATGTTTCTGCTGTTTGTCCGTTTGAACTCGTAAATTATTAGCAGTAATACGTTTGCGTAAATCATTAATAGTGTCCACTTCTGTGCAATATACTTCATTTTTTAAATATCATCACAAAAAAAGTCCAAATGATTTACAGTCAGGAGATCGTGGTGACCATGGTACCAGTCCTCCTCGTTCAAACCCTTAGTATTAATGTTTGGACACACTGTACATGGTACGGATATAATTCAGTTTCGTACATGATACGCTACACTATTGCAATACACCGTGGACACCCTGTACCTCCATCTTTTCCGCGATTCAGTTTTAAATTTCCCGTGTCACGCTAGTGTTGCACTACAGTTGTATTCACTGCACACCGCGGTAAGAGTAACTGCATTTGTCATATGCTTACCGGAAAATCGTTCTACTAAAGCATTTTCTCATCACCATAAATTAAAACGATATTCATCAACACGCTATCCACGTAAACTATTTTTGACACTTGAAAAACTAATGTAGATACTCGCATCACGAAAACGTTAATACCTACTATTAGTAATCAAATTTTTCATATTCGGAATCGCCTGGCTAGAGACTACAGTAGCCCAGCGATGTATAGGTTGAAAATACTAAAACAATAATTCTCTATTGCCGACACAATTTGAAGCTAGAAAACATTTTATAGAGAGTACCATCTAACGATAGACACAAATTTCTTTATTTATTTCCATTACTCTTAAGTTGCAGATATGAAAGCGTAGAATCCCTATATTGACAAAGTACTCCAAGCAAACGCCATTACTTGGCAAACTCCCTATTGCTAACATTGATATATAAAGGCTGGGACATTTTAATGAAACTTTCAGGTTTTCTTTTTCTTGGGTGCAAAAATATACTTAAACAATATTAGGAAGTAAGTTTCTGTTGGAAAATACTGGAGGAATTAATGTTGTTGAAGAAAGGCAATTACTCGAAATTTCTAGAAATTACCAGTTCCGTATTTATTTTTAAACCGTCTATCCGTTTTGTCTCCTTAACTCACGTTTGGTACTTTCTTACTAACAGATACATTAGTTTGCTTAATTAATGTACAATTTGATCTTGATAACTGTTAGGTACTAAATGTTTAAATCTTCTATCAGCCATTATGTGTGCATCTGGTTCTATTAAATTTAAAATTCCAGGTTCTTCTTCATTTTGCTCCTACTCTACTTTTCTCGTCCCTTGACTAGTGTTATCTGAGACAAGAAATCTTGCAAAATTTAAAAAAATCTTGTCGTGTTTTGCAAAACAAGCCAATACTTTCTTGAAAGTCTTCTTTAATCTTGTAACATTATATCTTGTATTGCGAGAGACTCGCAATTTTGCAAAACTGTTGCATGATACTTACGAGACTCTTGCATACAAATGAGAAACATATCCTTTATTATAAATTTAGTAATTGTGGTGGTTACTCTCGGTCGGCTACAGTCCCACTTAAAGCTTACACCTAACTATTGATATGATCGGCAGTGGTCGATTGAAAGTAGCCTTAAGACTGGGTTCCACTGGGACATTTTAATGGGACCAACAGCTAGAAGCCAGTAACGTTGAGCTGAAATGTCTGGGTGCGATCAAAAAGTTGCCATGTATCTTCAACTTAGCTCCTGGCACTTTTGTGTCTAGTTGAAAGCCTCTTAACGAGTGGAAACATCAAATGCAGTGTGTGCTGCAATTTTAATGTAGCTGCAATTCTTTGTGAGGTTAGGTTTCCTTGTTATTATTAAATACCACATTTACACATTAAAATTATTGTTTTAATGTTCTTTATTGTAATAGATATAACATTACAGTTGCAATTTGAAAAAGGCAATCATGCCTAACTGGACAAATCTCTTCTACGTATCCACTTTCTAACTCAAACAAATCGTTTTCTTGTCTGGTTTTTTATTAATGTATTTTGCTGAAGCAACATGCAAAATAGAAATAACGGCATTTTCCATGACAACTTGCTCGTCAAACTGGAATCAGTAAATCGTCTAGTGTGATCAACAACTGACCTGACTACTTTAAAAGCTTCCACTAGTTGATTCCACTAAAATGTCCCAGTAAAACATCACCTTTATGGTCAAACGTCAAAATTTGTGCATAAAAGTCGGGCTTCTTACCAATTATTTTAATTATTTTTTATTCTTGAGTTTTAATGGTGCATATATAAATTAAAACAAACAAAAACAGTAAGTTTTTATTACTTATTTCACCGAAAATTTTTCCTCGCTCATGAATATTTTTAGAAAATTTAATTTTCAAAATACTCATGAATTTAAGTACCAGCGATATTATACGTGAAAATTTAGCACTAATTTGTTGCATTACTATGGTCAATCAAAAAAATTTCGAAAATTTTCATCCTCCTTCAAGTAAGCTACATGTAATTACGATACATAGTAATTTTCCTGGTTGCTGTGCCGTAACCTCAGTAACTGGTAGCTGCCAGAAACAGAGTTAAAATGCACATCTCCAGCACTAGCCGGGATTATTTTACCTGCCTCAGTCGCGGCGAAGCTTTTGAATAGTCACCACTAAAGATGCCGACAGCGAAGAGCGGCGAAACGTTTGGAAGCATGGGATGCGACCAGTTACAGTGGCGGCTACGGAACTCCTCGGAGGACCACCATTATCCGAGGAACGGTTCCGAGTTGTAATACCAACAATAGGAGCCGAAACCAATATATGGACGGGCCCAGAGACACCGATACCGGGTATGTCCCCACAGAGCCTAGCCCCTAGAACAACCAGGGAAGGTAAGAGAATCCCTGCTAATGCTAGGGATGTGCATTTTAACTCTGTTTCTGGCAACTACCAGTTACCAAGGTCATGGCACAACAACCCGGAAAATCACTATGTATCAAATTACAGCACTGGCCGTGAAAGCCTAAAAACCATTACATGTAATTACACTGAAAATTTCACACCTCTACTTTAAAACCAATAAGAAGCCTTTACTTTGACTTGTTACCATGGAAACCAGCAAAATTTCTGAAAATTTTTTCGTGGCTAGGTGATTAATTACTGGAAATTTTTTTACAGTTGAGATCGTAAACATATATGATCTACACATTGGCATCTTATCTAGATACGAAATATGGTAGAAATACATACCTACATATGAATTTCTTCGAAATTGTGTTGTGCTACCTGTAAAAAATGTACTTCTACCACCTTTAATGACGTAAAATTGCCAATGTACGATAGATTCAACTACTACCCATCTGAGTTTTAGCATTTGATGTAACTAAAGTTGGTAAAAAATGCAAAATTCAACAAATTGTTTCCATACACTTGATTTTGATTTTCTAGTGCTATCTGGTATTAGGTTTTGGGTTTCTTGTCTAGTAACTTGTTGATTTTCTTTAAATAGCGACATTTCACTATACACTTATTAAACTCAACGTGCATACGCTTAGAACTACTAACTGACATCTACTGTGACAGAACCGTTTAAACAAAAATGACAAATCAATATATGTCAACAACAACAATACCTTGGCCAAGTTAAATTAATTTAAAATGTCAGGTTTGATTTATACCTGGTGTGTGAAATTTTCTTACCGAATACCATATGAGCGTAAACTATTCCTGGAAATTTTTTTCGGTCACGAATATTTTAAGAAAATTATCGTGACCTCAAAAATATTTCCGGAAATAATTTAAGGTCTTGCGATATTATAAGTGAAAATTTTTTGACGTTCATGTATAGATTGATATTGTTTGACCGTACTTAATGTTTTATCATTTCTTATTCTTAAGTTTTTAATGATCTATATATAAACTAAAACAAACAAGAACAGTAAGTTATTATATTCTACATTTAAGTAATTATTTTCAATATAAAGTCTAATTGATGCACGTGATCCTCATTTCTGCTGTATTAGAAAGGTTTTTTAAGCTAATATAAATCAAATCTCCTACAATTCCTATCAATAAAGTCATACAGGGTGTACCATTGAAAACTTTGCACCCGGCTTATTTTGATCTACGGCCCAAAATATTAAAATTGCCGCGACACGTCCATTTTGTTTTCGAGGGGGACACATTTTATATATGTATGTATGTTCTCTGATACCAAACATCTAGGTATGCTAATGAACAATTCCACAGACAAAGCTCTATTCAATAATTATCTAAAGAAAATAATCTATATAAATTTACTAACCTGCTTTAATGAAACACTATAAATATCTAACTTCACTTTTTGGCAGTGGGAATACGACAATTCAACCACAATAGATAAGATCTGACCTATTTCTGCTTTTTTAGAATTGCTTCTTCAGGTGGCCTCCTTTGAATTGAATCAAATATCTAACTATAAAAATTATTATAAAAATTAAAATTATTTGAAGTTAAATATCGACAATGACAAAAAGTGACAGACTGTCAATGAATTAAATATGACAATACCTTAGGTATTAATAATATTGTGTGAAACTAACTACTCAGTGGACAAAAGCCCCAACCTGCGTTGAATTACACCCACAATATCTACCCATATATTCCTTATTATTAACTTTTGTAACATACATATGACTTCATTGATAGGAATTGTAGGAGATTTGATTTATATTAGCTTAAAATACCTTTCTAATACAGTAAAAAATGTTACAAAAGCTAATAATAAGGAATATATGGGTAGATATTGTGGGTGTAATTCAACGTATGTTGGGGCTTTTGTCCACTGAGTAGTTAGTTTCACACAATATTATTAATACCTAAATTTCTACTTTCAAATTATAGATAGTTTGTTCTGAAATTTGATGTTACATGACATCCAAAAAATTTAAGCACTAAGGATATTTCAAGTGAAAATTTGCTTTGTAGCTATTGGATATCAGATTAAATAATAGGAAGAATTTTCAGTGCCGACTATAGTTTTAATTAATTTAAATTAGATTTTTATTGCACCATCTAAAAGTTCGTTGATACCTAGCCTTTACAGAATAGACTCTATTTCTGGAGTAAAGTTTTCAAATAACAACAATTTGGAATTTGAAATGAAAGAAAATATATCGATGAAAGTCTTACAGCAATTTAAGGTAATTAAAAGTTTTCCCTTTCAAAGTGTAATCAAGAGTTTTTAAAAAGTTTATTACTTTTATTCGTCATCAAAAGGCACTATAGGATGTTATGATTTGATAAAAAAATGAGTTTCACATTAAATTTAATTTAGATTATATAAAGGCAAAAGAGGAAAAAATTCTCTCCCTTGTGTACATAATATTAAAATGATGAAATTAGGGTGGCTTTATTAAATGAGATAATATTTTTCAGCATGAATGTCAACAGCAACCATAAAATCAATCTTCTGGAACTCTTTCGCGTTAAATAAGTTTTTTCTTATATAAATGTAGGGCCTTATAACAGCCATTGCCCAGCTCCAGCGTGTCAAAAATTAATAAAAAAAATCAGTTTTTAATATCTGAAATTCCAGATCCCCCGATATAAACCCTATTGATTTTATTGTTTGGATACATCTCAAAACATTAGTTTGCAAGGTTCAGCTTATAGCTCGCTGTGATGTGATAAAAGCTACTCCTGGAATTTTTGCACGGGTTCGAGCTGCAATTTCAGGAAGATCTGAAGCATGTATTTTGGCTAAAGGTGGCCATTTCCAACAAGTAATTCCATTGATAACTAATTACAGTGAAACTTCTGCACAGCGGACACTGAAGGGGAAAATAATTGTCCGTTATGTAGAGGCGTCCGTTGTCGAGAAGTCTTTAATACAATTCGAGAAAAGTGTGTAAAAGCAGAAATAAATTTATTTATTCATAGCTGTATGGCATACATATTGTCGCAAATATTTTATGTTGCATTTATATATTATTTCTCATTACATATTATCTATAATAATAACACAGGTCCACAAAAAAAAAGTGGTTTGTGCTGAGGGTCCCATTATATTTTTACCCGCTGAACACGAATCTGAAGTCAAAATGGGTGGTCGCACAGCAAATTTTAGAGAAAACCCATAAAAACGATAAAAATCACATCAAAAGTTTACACAGTTCTACAAAAAAAAGTCATGTGTGCTGGGAGTTAGATATATTTTTCCTTTGTATTTTTTTCTGCTGAACACGATTCTGAAGTTAAAATTGGGGGTTACACAGCGAATATTTGAGAAAAAAATCTATAAAAATCACTTTTTCGTAATTTATTCTGTATGATACTCTCTAAAACTGAAACAGTGACAAATGCTGTGAATTAGTGAATATTTACTATTTTACAGCTATAAGTATACCAAAGTAGCTGAATATTTACTATTTAACAGCTATAAGTATACCAAAGTAGCTGTAAAATAGTAAATATTCACTAATTCACAGCATTTTTCATTGTTTCAGTTTTAGAGAGTATCATACAGAATAAATTACGAGAAAGTGATTTTTATCGATTTTTTTAGGTTTTCTCAAATATTTGCTGTGTAACCCCCAATTTTAACTTCAGATTCGTGTTCAATGGGAAAAAATGCAAAGGAAAAATATAGTCTAACTCCTAGCAGACATAACTTTTTTTGTGGACCTGTGCAAACTTTTGATGTGATTCTTATCGTTTTTATGGGTTTTCTCTAAAATTTGCTGTGTGACCCCCCATTTTGACTTCAGATTCGTGTTCAACGGGAAAAAATACATGGAAAAAATATAATGGGACCCTCAGCATACACCACTTTTTTTCTTCCAAATAAATTCACGAGTTTATGGAATAAAAAATAAGAAGAATTCCAAAAAATAATATTTAACTAATACTTTCAAATCTACACAATCGACTTATATATGACTGCTTATTATAGCAACATTATATTATACTCTTAAATGTTATTGTAAACTCATAGAAACAATTTAAAAAAATAATAATGAAGCACAAAACCAAAACAGTATTTGTTAGAACATAGTTAAGATCACGTCAAGATTCTCAATTTATGTCAGAGGTTTAATAGACTTGGCGTAGGTAAGATGGAAGGTAAACAGCCTAGTTAATATTAAAAAGTAGGACGTAAAATGAAGTCAGTTAAATAAAAGTAAGGTTAGTTAAAATTGAAAATAACTTTATAGTATGAGGGCGCTTGCCTCATTTTTTAAGTTTAGTTATAGTTATCATCACCTTTTGTTTTAACTGTATTAAAGAATTATCGAGTTTAATTCTTTCATTTATTCTTAATGACATTTATGCACTTTAGACAACGAACTTTAAACTATTTTCTAACTATTTGATCCCTCCACCGCTAATGTGATTTTTAGGTGGTATTTCTTTTGAGACTCTTTAGACTCTTATAGCTTATACCTTTTAAATGGGAAGTAATATCGAAACATTTCTCCAATAAAATATTATTAGAAAAAAGAGAGCATATTAACAGTAAAAAAATTGGGTATGCTTCTGGAAAAAATATAATTGATAACGTCATTAGTCGTTTCTGTGAAATCCAAAAGATAATACCTTCGATTGAAAATGAAGCTTACGTCATTGTATTTAACACCACGTTATTTAAATATTATGAATCCTCACAGTAGATACATCCTATCGGGTTTGAGACACTCTATACAACGACATAATACAGTGCTATTAATAACATAACAATCATACTTAAAAGAGGACAATTTCTTATTGAAATTTACTCTTTTGCATTTCGATGTTTTTATTTTTACCACACCAAGTCAGTACAGTATCCAAATAAGTCTGAAGAAGCTCAGAGTCGTCCAATGATTATATTTTGAAGAATATTTTTAAATAATCGACAAGCAAGAGTTTGTGTGATCTTATCTCGCTCAAATCGTTAATAAATAAAAAAGGAAAATGAAGGACCTAGATTTGATGCTTGCGGAATTCCAGATGTAGCTAAGTACTTAGGAGAGTGAAATCCATTGTAAGATACATATTGCAACCTCCCAAGTAAATAAGATTTGAAAAACCTTGCTACTGAAATCACTGTTGATGGCAGTTATAGTACCTACATAATAATAATAATAATAATAATAATAAATGACTTTATTCATCACCTATAAAAAAATATAAATTTCATATCAAATAATTAATTATGAAGTGATGAAAGGGCGAAGTTCGGTTATCCATTCAAAGAATGGAAACTCGCTCTTCCACTTAACCCTAAATATATAATACTAAAGTATAATGTTAGCAGTGTTACCAGTAAATTTTGTTCTCATCTTTTCTAATCAGAAAAGTATCGCTGCAGTTGTTATACAGGTAAATGTTTACAATTTAAGCAAAAAAAAACAAAAACTGTAAAATGCTTTCTCCTGTGCTTTTGGTGTATGTCAATATTACACAGCAGAAATTACGTCCCATTGTTTAGGCGTGCCTGAAACAATTATAACGTTATTTAATTGAGTATATATTTTATGTTTCTGGCTAGATGGAATATTATTATCCTGAACACAAAATGTAATAAACAAAAAGAGAATTTAGCAAACAGTAACTTTGTCAAGAAAAGCCGTAACTATATAAAATGGAGAGGAAAATTAATTACACACATTTCTGTTATATTTATTTACAGGAATAAAATACGTACTTTGTGATAGAAACATTTCAATTTAGAATAAGCGGTAAAAGTTTTGCTATGATTTCTGAAGCATTAATTATTAAAGCATATTGGTCACTTAAACAAAACAGAAATAATATATTACCTACAAGCATCCCTCTGATGTTATATCAGAAGCATACTGATCGGACATCACGTTAATACAGAAATCCGATGTATAAGATATCGAAAATTTGAGAAAAGCAATCAGGAGTTTCGCTGGGGAGGACAATCCATCAATTTCGAGTCAATTCCGAGATTTATAATTTGCTAAATATTTAAATTTCAATTTTCCGCATGTTAACCTAATACAAAATTCCGCAGTTCGCCTTCAAATCGGTGATTAAATCGGTTTACTTCTAAAGGTATACTCATTTTATTTACTTAATCGTTTTGGTAATGTTACTTGCATCATTTTAATTTTTTACATGCAACATGATGTTGATGGTTTTGAAAATGTTGCATTCATTTAGGAATATGGGTTGACCCTCTCCAATATTAATACTTTAAGTAATAGAAAAAAAAATATTTTAGTATTCAACAAATTATACCTGAAGTGGACACAACTACTACCGCCCAGAAATTAAACGGAAAATTTCCGACTCCGTGCAACGTAACATATTTTCCGCAAAAGTAGTCCATACACTTAACACTGATGCATCATTTGAATAAAAGTAATATTACAAACCACTGAAAAATTACAAGCGTAGCTAGCGTAACTGATGACATTTGGATTACTATTGAGAATCCTCAGGTTTTGTCTCACTTTACAAGACATCACTAAGACATTTAACTCAATTGCCATGAATTTCCTTATAGGCTTCCTAAACTGCATTATTACGGCATTTAAAGTAATATATTGTGCTGGTTTTGCAATTAATAATATTGCAGAGAACAATATACTAACTTAGTTAAATACAGTTTTATCGATACTTACTACACCTTATAGATCAGTTGGTTCTGGTGTTTTTCATGGATCTGTAGGTATTAGGACGACTTATATTTAACATTCTTGCAGCAGACTTTTCGAGAATTCCGTTGAATTGTGAGCTAAATATGTACGCTGACGATCTATAACTTCATTACAATTTCAAACCTTCTAATTTAAATACTGCTACAGAAGTTATTAATAATGATTTAAAACAAATTTATGACGACCATAAAAAAATACTTTATTAGCTAATCCTAATGAAAGTCAAAACATTCTATTTGGAACATCAACTCAGTTGCGAGGTTTGGATAATTTTTCCATTTCAATTAATAATGACAATATTTCTTCAGCCAGTGTTGTTAAAAATGTTGGCCTAATTGTTGATTCCTCGTTAAATTTCTCGAATCATCTAATTGATATCTGTAGAAATGTATTCCACTTTGTCAGTTTTCTACTCAATATTTTGAAGAATAACATAACTATGTATAATAATAATAATAATATCTCTACCCGTCATTCTAATCACAGGGATTAGCCCAGAAGTCGGAGACTTGTGCGGGAGAGGGGGCGGCATATTATTATTAAGCAGGCCGCATTTGCGCCCAGGAACGACTTACGTTGGTAGGCCCTAATCACTATTCAGTGCAGGAATGAGGAAAACCTGGAAAACCTCATTAATTAGGGGGGTAGTCAAATATCAACCGGTATCAATCTCTCACATTGACCCAAGCTAACATTATTCCACCCTACCATACCCACAGAGAGGGTGCCAATCCCCTCCATGAATATAGCTTATATACGGTCTACCGGCAGCTGGGCTCGAACCAACTCCGTCTAGTCACCTCGATTCAAGTATTAACGCCTTAAACCGCGCGACCACTGACCGTCTGTATGTCTGTAATATTTTGATTGCGGCTGTAAATGAAACTGTTAGAATAAAACCATTGTGTATAGCTATTGTCGTAAATTTACATCGATTTCTCAGAATAAAATTTCTAAAAATTAGGAACAACACATAAATTACCTAGAATATGAATTAATCCTAAAATACAGAAAATTTACGCCGTTTGTATAAAATTTGTAATATGAAAGTAAAATTCCAATAAAAAATATTAAATATTTCCTGTAAAATATAGGGAATTGTAAGTTTTACTTATGAACATTAATTAATTTTGGGAATATTCCTATACGGGAGTAGGAAATATATCCCCATCTCATTCTTCGACTGTGTAGACTTCCAATTACAAAGAAAGCCGACAGACGCATGCAATAGGTATGTGCACAGTGTGTACTGCTCTGTGTTGTGAGTTAAGTTTTTATAGTAAATAAGATCAATAATGATAAGTGATGATAACATTTGTTATGTTATTGCCACCTAGTTTCAAATTTTATCTTTTGACTGCAAAGAAGTTATTATTTATGTGCAAGACCTAATAAGCAGTGCAAATGCAAATGGCTAACGCTTGTAACTGGTAATAGCTACCCTGTCCTCTCAGTTTTAAATTATTGAATTTATTCTGTTGCCACTTTGTTGACAGTTTTTATAGTATTTATATTGGTAGCTCTTCTTGTGATAATAATTATGTGTCTGACATTCAGTTACTACAGTGCCTTCATAAATGATTACAAGCCACGTGACCAGGACTGTGATTCTCGAAGAACAACTCGTGCAAATAGATTTCTTGTCTCTCTCAATTGCCGTAGTGAGGAAAAGGATATTCGCATATAAATTGCTCTGCGATTGATTCGAGAATCTCGACCCTGATCACGTGGCTTGTAATCATTTATGAAGGCACTGTATTTTATACTGAACTGTATAAAATATTTAATTTTTAAAGTATAAAAATAAATATTTTTTAAAGAACACATGCATTTTAAGTTTGATGATTTATATTCTGCCCCATATGCTATATATTTTCATGTTTGTAGGTGTTATTAGTTCATCCGCTAGTATTTCTTTCAGTAAAAAATAAGAAATAGCAATATTTTAGTGGAATATTGAAATTTATTTAATCAATTCTATTAATTGGTGATTAATTCTAGTAAAATGGGAACAGAGAAGTTTATCTAGACCAGGAAGTTAAGTGCTGCATTTTCTGTATCATAAAAGTAAGTTATAAATCTAATAACTCAAATATTAGCAGAATTTTAGTAGGTAATGAGTTTACGTCATTCATTTAATTTTTGTTCCACATAGGTAGGATATATTTTGTGTATCAAAAATGTACTTTTTAAATTTGTTTTTGTTATGGGCTCCTTTATATTATATTAAATTAGGTAATATAAAATTATTTCTGGACAATTTTATTTTCTAATTTACGCTTTTCATATAGTTATTACTACTTTAAATAATTAAAAAGAAAATGGTCTCAATATTAGAAATCGTCGTAACAACACCGAAAGTATCTACCCATTGGTACTTACCTATCTATTCAGAAAGTAGTAAAATTATTGATAAAAATGTAAATATACCACAAATATTTACAGTTTCAATTTTCTCATACAAATTTTAAAGTGATTGGATTTTTATAAAAAGAAATTAAGGGGGCATTTTGATACTTGAAAAGTAGCATTAGATTACCGATTTTAAAAGCGCTTTCAAAAGTTGACCTCCAATAAAAAAAGATGATACCTACAAGTAGAGGGCAGAGAATTATCAATTTTGAGGAGATTATAGTTTGCAAATATGTGTTCTTTAGAGTCTATTTAAAACGATATAATTGAGCCTCATTTGTTTCACATTTTACTCTAATAAATCTATAATTAGGACACCCGGTATGTAGCTAATTATAAAATACATAATACACTTATAGAATAAAAAGCGGTACATATACGAGTGCTCGGATCCGAGTTGTGTACTTTCACCGAATTTAGGAAATACACTTAAACGTTTATTTGGAGACATTCGGTGTATCCAAGTATATGTTTACATTTTCGAATTTTCATCAATGTAGGTAGGTATTGCAACACCCGTGTATTATAAATTCCGCTTTACTTACTAAAATTTCCTAATATCATGGAAATTTTACTATGTACAATTCATAGCTAAAGTAAATATGCTGTTTAAAATTACCAAATATCAAAACTTTACAAAGTAAAATTCATGACAAAGGTAAATATGCTAATTAAAATTATCTATATTTAAAATTTTACGAATGAAAATTCAGGACTAAAGTAAATATACCATCAATATGTAACAATACAGTCCGATAATGGGTGTAACAAAATTGCCCATTAACCGTACAGGAATTAATTTTTACGGTGTACCTGAATGAACTGTAAAAACTTAACACAAATCACAAAAACCAATAACAACAGAACGTTCTCATTCAAAGATACAATCAGAATCATACCTTTTTTAATAAATACAATGTTGTTAACAGCATATGTTAATATCTGATTTCTTCAGATAATTTTTCCTTTTGGATTTTGTACCTCTAGATTGTAAACATATCACACTTTGCGATGTTGCCATGCTTGTCATAATTCTGTTACCGTTGCCCAGAGAAATAAAAAATGCTTTAGTAAAATATTGTAACCTCGAGATTAGGTTATCGTTGAAACATGTCAAGTAGACAAACAACTTTATTGTCACTCTTGATTCTACAAGAAATCTGCTTCAACAAATTCCCAACTGTCAAATGCTTTACTTTGACGTTTCAGTCATTCGCGTTCGACTGCTCTATATAAAACTGACTGTGACGGCGGAATTGATCTGCTTATATAGATTTTTAGAGTTCTCGAAGTTTCTGCGATCTCGAGAACGTGTTGAGAAACAAATAGAATATAGCGTGGAATATTCCGGAAAACGTCAAAATAAAGGTATTACAAAAATTATAAATTCTAACGCAAACAGGAACATAATTAACAAACTAAAAGGTAGGTGAGCTTCCATAAAATTATGTTTTATTCGGTACAACTCGGTTCGGTATCATCCAGCAAAATAAAGGCACTTATCTCCGGATACTCTGTCTATCTTATTTATGATTGATAATGACAGATGATTCGCGATATACGTTTTCCTTTTCTAGTTTTATTTTTCAAATAAGTACATGGTGCTACAAAATTCTACTCATAAAATTTGTAGCAAATGCTCATTTGTAATAAACCTTATGTGCGACAATGCGTCAATTTTATATTACACCAGCGAATTTAACAGTCGGCATCAAACAGATCTCATCGGTGTAGACGATCAAAGTGCGGCTTCTGTAATGGTTATGTATGTCGAAAAGGTGTGGCGCCATGACCCTCCGGGACACTTACGATTCAATATCTGAAGCCTTTGTCAACTTACTTACCTACCAAACGACTATTCGCTAACGAAGGTGTGGGGATCTATTGTCGCCATCGTTCGTGGCCACAGAAATGTAGTATCCCATCTGATCAATTGAATGGCCCGAAGACAGGATATCTATCAGTTACGTTGGTCACGTCCTCTGGGGATATAATAAAATATTGTGTAGAATTTTGTATATCATGTCTCATCCATAAATGAGTGTTTCACGGTGACATTGAATAATAAATAACTAGTACAATGACGGTGATAAGGTACCACATCTCAGGCAAACAGTCCATCAGTTTCGAAAGCAATTGGCTAAGACAAATTGCTGGAAATAATTTATAATTTGTAACTCTGCCGCTTGGGGTGTAATTGTAGTGGCCATCTAAAAACCGCTTTTTCTGGAAAATATTCTTATAAATTTACTTAAATTCTACGTTTTCTCAACATTACTCCAAAATTTTAAATGGGATGACAATTATTTCATGAGTAATGAGGAAGTTGCATGAATTTTATTGGTTTCAAATGTATTACAGGGTAATGTTTGAAACATCTTGAAAGGTCAGAACATGTGCTTGGCCACATAGTTAATAATAATAATAAATGACTTTATTCACCACCTACAAAAATATAAATTTAATATCAATCATATCATTATGAAGTGGTGAAAGGGCGAAGTTATCCACTCCAAGAGTAGAAACTCGCTCTTCCACTTAACCCTACGTAAATATATAATACTAAAGTATTTCATACGTTAGACACCTAATTTAATAATAGTATATGAAGAATTGTTACATATAATAAAAAAAACAATGAAAAACATTTCTAAATAAAAGCTTTAATTTTATGTAGTAAACCAGTTGCTTGTGCAAAAATAAAGGGTACCTATTATTTAACAGAATAAGTGACACGTAATACACTATACTTAATTATAAAATATAATATTAATAAACTGAACAAAAACCAGAAATATCCACAATAGAATAAAAATAACAATAATAATATGTACTAATAATAATAATAACGCTGTATATAGATTCAGGTAAACAGACAATTGCTTATGAAAATTGATCATTAAGCAACATTTTTTTCAATTTATATTTAAAACTATTAATGATGAGACTTTTAAATTTTGTGGGCACCTTGTTGTATTATTTAGAATTTAAATATGAAAAGGACCTTCGTTATAAAGTGGCAGAATGTCTGGGAACAGTTAAAACATTTCTAAATCTAATATTTAGTCTGTGAGCATTACCTCGGAATTGAATGCAATTAAATAAATATTTAGGAATCTTTGTGGTAATGATTTTATGATATAAGCAACAACTATGCAGAATTCGACTGTTTTCCATTGTGAGCCAATTTAATTCCTTAATTTTATGTGAAACTAACTGAATTTTTTTTATACCAAATATAAACCTTACACGCGCATTTTGTACAGTCTAAACACGTTTCTTATAGAAATCTGTTAAACTGCCATGAAAACTACATCAGCATAATTAAAATGACTTAGTAGGTACAAGCGAATTACACAATAATATTTTAGTTTTTTTGTTTAATAAATCTTTGCATCCAAAAATTAATTTTAAATTGCAGTAAACTTTTCTTATGCATTTATTAACATGTTCATTTAAATTAGGTAAACACCGCTGATGTTGTTTTCTTAACAAACAGCAACACCGTTGACTTATTAGGATTAATTGTTAAGGAGTGGTTACTTGATGCTTTAATTAGGGACTCTAAATCAGCATTAATTTGCAAACAAGCTACATCCAAGTCATCAACACCAAAAGAAAAATATAGCTGGTAATCGTCTGCATAACAGTGAGAATTACAAAAGGTGACATATGACTGAAAGTTCGTAGTGTAAATAATAAATAACAGTGATTCCAATATCGAGCCTTGGGGAACCCCGCAGCTAATATTTAAAGAATCTGAATATAATCCATTTAACATAACGTTCTCTTCTGGGTACGACCAGATAAGTAACATTGAATCATTGATACAGCATAATCACTAAAGCCATAATAATGCAAGATTGACAACAGCAATCGATGATTTATCCTGTCAAACGCTTTAGAATAATCAAATAAAACTAAAGCAGTTAACTTATTGTCGTCAAGTGCCGACATAATATCATCAGCCACTTTTAACAACGCCGTTGTGCAACTATCACTTGGCCTAAACCCAGATTGACTGCAAGGCAAAATATCGAACTATTCAAGATGATTTCTCCCAAGTAACAATTTCCGACTCATTTTGGGCAAAGCGTCGACACTGTAATTGGAACACGACACATTTTTAAGGCAGATTGTCGACTTTTAGACCATTATAAGCGGAAAATGTAACCAAAATGGTGATTAAAATGTGTACTAAATATGGTCTAAAATTTGTCCAATAGCGAGTCTGAAATATAACTAAATTTTTTCAAAAATGTGCCTTGATTGTGCCTTTCGTTTCCAAAATGTGTCTAAAATTGAACCTTGATGTGTCCACAATATGTCTATTTTGTTCCTAATCTGGCCTAAATATGTGTCGATTATGTGTCCAAAAGTTATTTTACATGTGCCTCGTATGTGGTCATGTTGTTTTCAAAATGTGTTCATTATTATATTCTAATGAGAGCCACAAATTTGACACATGGTGTTCTCAATTTTACAGAAATTATTATTTTCTATTCATTGTGTACCAAAATAAATCCTAATAGACACAAATTAAGGTATTCATCTCCTAGAAAACAATGGGATTTTAATTTATTTTGAGCATTTTACTATTTCTCGCGTGGGTACACTTGCGAACTAAAGTTTACCGATAATAGTTGACATGGGACTTTTCAAAATTAAGCAGGCCTTAAAAATACCAAGTAATTATAATTAGTTGATGTTTTTTTCCTTTTTTCGATAAAAAATATATTTTTGTAATTCTCAAAAAAATCAAATACCAATGATATTTTATTATTTAAGACATGATATTTAGTACAGTTGTGGCTTAAATAATTCCTAAAAGCTTTAATTTAAAATAAGATTTTAAAGGCCGCCATTTTTGTCAAGTGCATTCACGTTGAAGTACTTGCTGAAATATGGCGTACTTATAGGTGGTGTCCAAATAGGACCATGTTTCCGTAATGTGAATAAAATTTGCCCCCAAATTGTCCATCCCAACACATTTGAAAATAGAAGAAACAATTTAGAGTAATATTTCTACATATAGACCAAAAATTCACTGAAATATTGCCAACTACAATGTTTTCCTTTTTGTTGTTTAATAGAAATGGTGCACTTGTTCTTGGTCTCATAAATTCACTCAATTTCCTCAGAGTAATGTCTATTTCTTTTTTTCACACGTCGATAGTAAGTGCTAGTGTGCACCTTTGGAGTAACACCTTTTTTTACTTTAACCATATTGTAACTGTAAAACTTAAAACACTACCACAGATCAACGTTTATCATAATAATATGCGCCATGTTAAGTACACAAACACTTTAACCGAATAAACTAAACACATTATAGAAACAAAATGTTGCTATTTAGACACGCATATCCTTTTGACACAATAAGTTGGATATGTGTCGACACAAACTTGAAAATTTTGGACACAATTTGAACGGAGGCAGAAGTGCTCCAAAAAGAGTCGACACGATTTAGACACAAGAAAATTGTGCCTGTGTTTTGCCATAAATTGCTACTTGGGCTTATTTGTGAATTTAAAACTTTTTCCAATATCTTTGATAAAACTGGCAATATGATTATTGGTCTTAGATCCTTAAACTCTCTAGGATTACTAATTTTAGGAAAGGGTATTACATAAGCAGTCTTCCAACGAGAAGGAAATTGACTCTTCTCTATACAGAAATTAATAATATGGGTAATATAAGGTATTATAAAAGGTTAAAATGTTAATATTAATAAATTGCCATGCAAACAAAAGCACGGGCCAAAAACGCGATATCATTGATATGAACGTCGTGTGACGTCACACAATGATGTAAACAAAGTGTTTGTTTCTTGTGTTTTCGTCGCATTCTTGGGTCATAGATACTGTAAATACTGTGTAGGTAATACTGTGCAAATTCCACGATGACGGAAGCGGTGACGCGCACAAATTGCCTAATTACTAATTACTACTATTGAGCTCTGACTTGGATGGCCTGCTAGTATCAGTGGAGGAGGAGCAGGGTCAAGAAAATATAAAATGACTTAAAATTCCGGGCTCCACATAGCTGACATCCAGCCAGACAATAAGTACCTGCTAACCAATCATGAATTTAGTAACTAGTCTTAAATAAAATAACTCCCGGTCTTTAAGGATAGTAAATAGAATTAATTAATTTGCACAAGTTTATTTTCAGTAAGGTATACTTATAAGTTCAAGTCCAGGTAAAGGTGATCAAAATTATCTAAGTATAGAACTAATTAACGAAAATATATGTATAAAAATAAAAAATATTAAACTATATTACTAAATATAACAAGGTGAAATAATGTTGTAAATGATATCGAGTTACCTCAGGGACATTGCATTAAGAAAAGATTAATTAGTAATTAATAAATCACCCTGTGTATAAAGTAAAGCAGATTTCTGACCTGCCTGTGGTAATAGAGAAAGCAATACATTTCTGTACCTTTATATTATTAGCCTAAGCTTAAGCTGCGCAATATAAACCACCTTAATGTGAAATAAATCAAATACTCTGTATATATGTTTAGGATTAGAGAAAGCAAGACACCGGTTTAATTATTTTAACTATCAGCATTGGAAGATTCAAAACCAAATATACTATACCATTCATATAGTATGCCGTTTATGTAAAAAAAGTTGAAAAATAAGAATTTGATACCAAATATGAAGTAGGTACCTTAAAATATAAAATGTTCTGCCGTTTTTTTCTAGCACAGCTGGCGCCCAATGAGCTATAACCAAACAGTGAACAGATTTCAGTTGCTCAACTCAAACCTCAAAACTTTGGATGAATTAGCACTTATTAGGAGATGAATTTAAAGAAAACTAAAATAATAATTTATATTTAACGCCCTGTATTTCTTTAACTATCAACATTTGGATAAAACTAAGCTCAGCTAAATCGCAATATTTTTACCTTAGGAAGCTATTTATTTATTCAAACAATATTCGATATATGTATTTGATTTTGTTAAATACAAATTCAAATGTGTATTGTAACAGAAGTAAGCAAAAGCACACAGTTTGTATTCTATAGCAGTACTCAGTGCGTACTTTCGTTTACATACGTTTTGCTTTATTTCAAACTTGTCAGGACAATTCTCTTCAACGTACTAAAGAAATATACTGCAATGAAACTTAGTAAAATACCTATTTTACCAACTTGAGAAAAAGTAACCAGTTCTAATATTTTACACAGGTTGTTCTGTAAAACCTAAAAAACTAGACCATTTCCAACATTAACAGACAAGCAGCTTAAAGGAAACAGTAAGGAGTAAAAATATCAAGGAGACGAATTCTTATAAAGAGTGTAAGAAGTTTCTAGGAAAACAAATTCAAATCAAGAATAAAAGTGTTAAACTAAATTGGTGATGGAAGGGGAAGTAATGTAAACAAAGTAGGTAGAATGAAATTCTGCCAATTGTTTTTAAAAATCTCTTAGGTGCGTACTTTTTTGTATGACTTTACCTTACTCCTTTGCTATGAACAATATTAATGTTTGAAATTACCTATTTTATGCATGGAAAATTGATTTGGCACGACAACCAATCTGTTGTTGTATTTGTCGCAGAAATCCATATACAATACAAATAGAAATTTCAATTTAGTTGCTTACATAGGTAACCCAATTTCAGATTAGTGTATGTTTTCTTTATCGATACAAGCTTACACAGGATATTACGAAAACTATCACCAGAAACTCTCACAGTGGTATTCATAGTCTGTCTCCAGTCTCCGGAGAGCGGTCTCCGTCCTGAAATTATGCGAATTTCATAATGAAATTCAAATAATTTCGGACGGACAATGAATACAGTGCACTGTAACAATATTGTGAATTTCATTGTGTGAATTTCATTATGAAATTCACATAATTTCGGAATGGAGACCGCTCTCTGGCAACCGGAGACGGATTATCAATACCACTGTCAGTGTCTCTTCGTGTGAATGAGAAAATCTAAAACAGATTCCGGCGGACACTCAAAAAGAGATAGATAAGTATTTAATAAGTCAATATAGCCTTATTGTTCTCTTTCAGTAAAATACAATTATTGTTAAGTACATCAGATTAATTTTCCTACAGTAGGTAATAAAAATAACATGCAATTATTTGTTTATCGACTGTGTATACAATATACAGGGTGATTCATTAATAATGTGACAGAGCTGCATGTTGCTGACCTCAAAATAGAGCGATTAAGCCAAATATGCCTTATCCTAATGTTACTTCCTTTCGATCTACAGGGTGTCAAAGTTGAAAAAATAAATCACATTTTCTTTATTATTTTTCGATCGCATCGACCGTATTTTATAAAATTTGGTATAGGGGGATTGCTTGGGATTAGAAATTTGGATATGTAGACGGTTTTGGTGTATCTGCTAGAGGGCGCCACCAACGATGGTTTGGGCCCCTTTAAATCGCTACCTATCTTACCTATCTTTTCTAGTTAAAAAAGCTACGCCTTGTTGATGTTGCTAGAAGCAATGGTTTTTGAGAAAAACGCATCAAAATCTCATGATGCATGCAATTTATCTAAAAGTAAAGTCAAATTGTTGCGTAAAACAAGTACAGAAAGTTAGGTATGTACTTATTTATGGCAAAACGTAAAGTCTAATGTTTTCTAGCAAAATTTTTCTCGTCTCTCATCTATCTGTCGCACGAATATAAACTAATCTTGGTATCTGGCTTCTTCAGTATCTTATCGAATCTTTTAATCAATTATTAACGTAACTGTGTATGGCAACCTGTTTCCATATCAGCACTTTGTTTTCTAGGTTCCTAGCTAGAAATGAAACGAAACATTTCCGTGGATATTTTCAATTTGTGTACATCACAAAGGTGAAACGAATACGTTTATATTATTTCTGTTCTCCTACGAAAACTGGCATTATGTCTTCTCATCTCTGTTCTTGAAAGTAAGCCCCCAATAGCTTCTCCATCTGAAACTAATTAGGTAAGGATAATTCTAGTCTTTGCGTAACTGGGTTATTTCTTATAAATTTAACCTCACAGTTTTTTGAAATGAAGTGGATAATATGAAACATAAGTACAACAAAATACAACAACAAGTACACTGATATTTTTTCTTCGTCTTGTCTGTCAGTTGACATTAATCGTTGTACTTACACATCTCGGACTATTAAACTCTTTACTGTATGAATGTAATTTGTAACACACCTATATGGCTCGAAATTTTACTCAGATTTGATAGATGTAGAGTAGTTTTTGCAATACTGGAACTGAAGCTTTCACTAGAAATCCATTAGATTTTTATTTATGATTGTATCTAGTCTAGACCTTAAAACATTTTTACCGCTTGTTGCCAAAACATATTAATTATTTTCATTACTTCGAACATTAGGTTAATTTTTACATATCGTTCGGGTTTGGGGCTCTGCTGCAACGTCGCAGTTCGCAGCATGGCAGCGAGACGTTATTTCTACTCTTTGGCGAGACATTAGCATTGTTCGTACAGTACACAAATTAGTTTCCAATCGTCCGAAGCGTGCGCATTCTAACTAAAACAATGGATTTTCAACCTTATGGAGGCATTATAAATGTGCGTCAGACGATTTGAAACGGTTTCCAACTGCTGTGCGAACAGGAATGTGGCAGGGAGATTCGAGTAGAGTCAAGGGCATGTGACGTGTTCATAAATTTAGTTTTCTGCTCGTAGGGATTGTCCCCTATCGATTTTATTATTTCCGAGAATAGTAATATTATACAATTAAAAAAACAGTGTTTCACAAATTTTCAGAGTATTCGTGCCGGATAAAGCTCAGCGCACATGAGCAGCTAATAACCTCAAAATTCCAATTTATTTTAACAAAACTGTAGCATTATTGTAAATAAGTACGAACATTCAATGTACCTCATGGAGTTACGTATTTATAATAAAATTCCAACAAAAATACAAAAATAAATATAATAACTTGCTTTGACAGTTTCTGTCACTTTACGTTTTGACGTCTATCCATGCGGTTGTCGCGTTTGTATGACAAAACAATGACATTTTGAGGACTTTTTATAGGCGTTTTTTTATGACAAAATAACTTTTTTTCGGGATTTTTTTTTATCAGAATGTGTTCATAATTAACACCCTGTATAAAAACTAATTCCATCATCGAATTCTACGCGCCATCTAGTATTTGTATACCAAATTTTGTCGCACTGGCTGCTATAGCAGCTGAGATATTCACATTGAAAATCTTAGAGGAAACATCGGGTATATTGGACTAAATTGCAAAAAATGATTGGTTTTAACGGGACCAAATATCGAAAATTACGTTAACAATAAAAACAATTGCATAACGTCAGCCATGACGTAAGACGTCTGAATTCTTGATGCGAGTATATCATCTAATGCAAAATGATGGAAACTATTTTTTTTCTCAAAAATATTTCAAAATTCAACAAGCATTCAGAAATATTTTTTTTTCAATTGAAAACCCTCAAAAAATGTAATGATAGAGCGAGGAGAATGAAAAATACTCGTCCAGAAGTTTCGTCAGCCTGAATACCTTGCCAAATTTCACTTCTTAATTACAAATCGTTTGAAAGAAATTAAATTAACTCAATGTAATTTTTTGCTATGTAAGTAAAGCTGAAGTGATACCTTCCTAAAAATAGAGAAAAGGATTTAGATTTGGAGGACAGTTTACAATTTATAGGACAAAAGTTTGTTTGACTTTCACCGTTTTCTTAGAAATCTACCCCAGTTCATGATTACTTACCATTATTTAACGTCCCCTTATAATTTATAAGGTACACTAATTGACCAAACCATAGCAAGGTGCGGTGTAATATCCCTGGAATATCCTAAGGGAAAAATATCCTGCAGCTATTCCATTCCAATATGCTGGCCTCGAAGCGGTAAACGAGAAAGAAGGAAATTTTTAACAATTTATTATTATCACGAAACTCTAAAGGGCCCTTGTGTGCTTAAAGGAAAATTTTCCTCTGGGATGCATCCGTCTTATCTTATTTAAGGTCTTTTAATGCGTTAAACTGCCATGGAATATTATATTCTGTGGGAAAGCTGCCTCTAGCTCGAATAATCGTCGAACATTTTCTTTTGAGAGTAGGTGACCAAGTTCGTGGTTCGTTCCGGCGTTGAAAACATGACGTGTTAGAGCATAATTTATCTCTTGGAGGATCTTTTTGCGGATCTGCTTCTGACAAGTCAGGATAATATGAACGCTTTATGGGTTTTAATAGTTGTATTGTACTGCTGGCAAGCGTGAAATACGTCTGGCATTCCAGAATGATCGTGCACATATTTTACTAAAAAAAACATAATTTTTATAAATACAATTTTTAAAGTACACAATAAACATTAATTAATATTAATAATATTAGAAAAATCTGAAAACGTGCATGTAAGAAGATTTGCAATTTTCTTAACAATTTTAAAAATTAATAATCGCATCAACAAATTGAGGACAAAGGGTGTCCCATAATTAGTGTGCAATATTTTAGCAGTAGATTCTACGATCAAAAATAAGAATTTTTTTTCTCTAATTAGGGGTCGAAAATGCTTCCTAACCAGGTTGTACTCTCCTGAAAGGGGCTTCAAGAGACTATGTTTTCCAAAATATTTCCAAAACGAGTCAACGTATAACTATGAATTTTGGTATGTAGGACCATCGTTAATTGTTCTAACAAATTACATGAAAACTGTTTAAAAATTTTTTTCTAGGACGTCTCAGGCAGGGGGGCTCACGGATAAAATGCGCCCCCAATTTTTTACACGTCAATGTTTGCAAATTTAAACATCAACCTATGATAGATGTAACTTTTTTATAAAAAAATATACTCTTGATTTACTTTTTTTAAGAAAAATCGATTTTAAGGTTTTGTTGCACAATTTAAAGAATGGAAAAAGATACATGAATAGGCCATAAAACAAACGTTTGTTTGTTTATGAATTAATATGACAGTTTATTAACTCAAATCTCAAACTGAAATTTTTGCTTTCACAAAAAAATGTAGTCTTGATTAACTTCGATAAAATGTTTGACTATCGAAAAAGTCGATTTAGATTCAGAAGTTCACCATCTTCTTAGAGGGTTAAGTTCACAAACCGCTTGTAGACTGTTCATCCGTGCATGTGTATTAAAAGTAATTTGTAAAACTTATCAGTAATTTATTGAAGAAACAAACTTAAAATGCACTACAGTCAATTGAAGTTTTGTAGTATGAACAAAATTATTTAATAAATCACATCAAGAGATTAATAAAAACTAAAAAACACCTTACAATAATTGCTCAAAATAACTGCCGTTTTCTTGAATGTACAACATAACTGCGTCTTATTCCATGGAAGCACGAAGAATTTCAAGTTCCTTAGCATATTAGAAATCAAATTTATTCTTTCTAATAATTCTTCTCTATCTATTTCGGTGTTATAAACGATACTTTTTAAATGTTGCCTTAACTAATAATCTAGAGGATTAAGGTCAGGCGAACGAGGTGGCCAGGTAGTGTGTTCAATTAATTTGTTGCCGATAATCTCCTCTCACAGATTATCTGAAACCCTGAAAATTATTACACCGATCTACCTTCGGATTTTCATTAGCCCATTTGTGGGTATTGTGAAAATTGCCTCATCAGTCCAGAGAATTAATGGTAGCAAGTTTCCATTATTAATGGACCAGTAAGAAAATTTAATTCTACTGAAAAAAATCTTCATTTCTTCTTCTTCTTGGCTGATAAGGATGAAGGCTTTGGATAGTGACCATTCGTGAAAGCTAAAATAAAAGGTTTAGATTAGTATTAAAGTACGTCAGTTACATTTCTCATTGTGTACTGTTGTTCTTGGAGTGTTAGTAGCTCTTAAGGTGCCCGTATCTCTCGCCGTAAAATGACCAAATTTGTAGTGTTTTTTAGGTACTGAAATCTCGAAAAATAAAACACGTAGAGCAAAAGTAATATCAAAAATATAATTATTGATGTTTTGTTTATCCACTTTTACTATTTAAACTTTCTTCAAATAATGTAATAACTTTTAAAATGCATTTATATGACACACATAATTTCGCTATTCTAACCCCACATTTTAACAATTATTTTCACATACTTATAAACAAAAGTGAACAATCTTATATCCAGAACTATGTAAGTTTATGTTATAACAATGTTTACATCTATAGTTGAATTTAAAAAAATACGTATTTTGGAAGATTTCAGTACCTAAAAATTAATTGGATAGATCGCTTTCTGATGTTATGTATTGATTATACTTCGGTGCCTTTGAATATTTGCAGGTGGCATGAAATAACATTCTTATTATTTGCTAAACTCTATATTATTCAGTTCTTGAATGTCTAAAATTATTTATATTTGTAGAAAACACTTTTTCAGGAATACGGCGCCCTTAACACTGTGCGGATGCTGATATTTGTACCATGACCAGAGCGATTGAAGGAATTTTTAAAATTATAATAATTTAGTGGTCTTCCTTACAGCGCAATTTTCTTAAAGGTCCATTTTCCGTTAATCATCTGTGAACTGTAGAAAATATTCTTCGTTCAGGATGCCTCCGATTCGGGTATCTCCGTTGGCATTCCCTTTGTCCGCTAGTGCTCTCCCATTACAAAATCCATACACAAAATGATTGTCGACTAGCTTGCGATTATTAAAATTCTGTTCCCAATATTTCTTTATATTTTGCTTAATATCCCATACACCGTAAAGTGAATACAAACATTTTAGTCTAATAAACTGTCAATTAATTCAAGTAAACAAACGTTTGTTTTCATGGCCTGCCTACCAATTCTTATAATCTGTTCCATACCTTAGATTAAGCAATAAAAACCTTAAAACAGATGTTGCTTGAAAACGAGGAATTTTGTCGAAGTAAATCGAGTATATTTAAATTTAAAAATATTGAGGGCGCATTTTACCCGTGAGACGTCCCTGGCCAAAATAGTTTTTATATAATTTGTTAGAACATTGAACGAGTGTCCTACATACCAAAATTCATAATTCATTAGTTAACTCGTTTTGGAAATATTTTGAAAAACATGGTCTCTTGAGGCCCCTTTCAGAAAGGTACATCCCTCTTTGGAAGCATTTTTCGACCTCTATTTATAGAAAAAAAATCTTACTTTTGATTGTAGAGTTAGCTGCTAAAGTAATGTACACTAATTATGGGACACCCTTAAAATTGTTCAGAAAATTGCTTCAAAATCTTCTTAGATGAACATGCTTTCAGATTTTTATAATAAGAATAATATTATTAATATTAATTAATGTTTTTTCTAAACTTAAAAATTGTATCTATTAAAACGATGTTTTTTTTTTAGTAAACTATATGTACGATCATTCTGGAATGCTAGAAGTATTTCACGTTTGCCAGCATACAATACAACTATTAAAATCCATAAAGCGCTCATATTATCCTGACTTGTCAGGAGAAGATCCACAAAAAGATCCTCCAAGAGATAAATTATGCTCTAACACGTCATGTTTTCATCTCCCGAACGAACCACGCACTTGGTCATCTACTCTCAAGGGGGCTACAGCCCTCTTAAGAAGCATTTTTCGACCCCTATTTATAGAAAAAAACTTATTAATTCCCTCTATTCCTCATGAGTTAATTCTAGGTAGATTTTTGGTCTGCGATGAAAATAATTCCGGACTTGTTTGCAAATGAATGGTCATTTCGATCAGATGAAGAAATAATAAGAAATCGTGAAATAGCTGCTATCCAGTCTATGGATACTCTCACCGAACAACAGCGTAAGATCCTAACTGATTTATTAGAAGACACTTTTTCTAAAATGACGAATAAATTGGGGTGCACAGACCTCGTAGAGTTGAAAATTCGTACAAATTCTCCGCCCATAAAACAGCGATATTATCCCATCTCGCCGGCACTACAGAAGGATGTAAATGCGGAGCTGGAAAAAATGTTAGCTGATGATATCATAGAGCCTTCTAGTAGTCCGTGGTCTTCGCCAATTATAATGGTTAAAAAGCCCGATGGTCGCTGGCGATTTTGTGTGGACTATCGCGCATTAAATAAGGTTAGTTTACCGGACGCTTATCCACAGCCATTTTTTACTCGGACGTTGGACAAACTACGTGATGCGCGCTACTTAACGACGCTTGATATAAAATCTGCGTACTGGCAAATCAAGGTAGCCCCGGAATCTCGTCCCTTAACAGCTTTTACCGTCCCGACACGTGGCTTATACCAATTTAAACGGATGCCTTTTGGAATCCATACAGCTCCTGCGGTCTGGCAACGACTTATCGATCAAGTCATAGGTGTCGATCTCGAGCAATACGTGTTTGTTTATTTGGATGACGTTATTGTCTGCACGCCAACTTTCGACCTCCATGTCCATATTTTAAAGGAAGTCTTGGCCCGAATTATGAAAGCCGGACTCACTCTTAACCGTGGAAAATGCGAAATTTGTAAACCGGAGCTCAAATATCTTGGATACGTTGTAAATTCTTCGGGTCTGATCGTTGATCCCGGAAAGGTCGACGCAATTTTACGTATTTCCACTCCACGCAGCGTGAGTGAAGTACGTCGTATAATCGGTTTGGCATCCTGGTATAGGAGATTCATTCCTAACTTTTCAACAGTAGCCGCTCCTATAACTGCCTTAACTCAAAAGAACAGACAGTTTATTTGGACGACGGAATGTGAACAGGCCTTAACCCATTTAAAAGAATGCTTGATATCGGCTCCCGTACTGGCGTGTCCTGATTTTAACCTACCATTTACTGTCCAAACAGACGCTTCAGACTACGGTCTTGGGGCAATCCTTTCGCAAGTTCAGGACGGAGCTGAAAGGGTTATCTGTTACTTAAGTCGGTCGCTAAACAAGGCAGAGCGTAAGTACACAACAACAGAAAAGGAATGCCTGGCAGTCCTATTCGCCATAGAAAATTCAGGCCTTACATAGAAGGTACCAAATTCACTATTGTCACGGACCATTATAGCCTTAAGTGGCTGTACAAAATCAAAGATCCCGTGGGTAGAATCGCCCGGTGGGCGGTGAGACTACAGCAGTACGATTTTGAAGTCGTACACCGCCCCGGTAAAAATCATACTGCGCCTGACGCACTCTCTCGTGCCGTACCGGTAATAGATTCGGTCTCCGAAATAAATAGATTCACCAACGTGACCGATAAGTGGTATTTGAATCTTTTGAAACAAGTAACTGACTGTCCTCGAAATTATCCTATGTGGATGGTGGAGAACGATCAGCTTTATAAGCTCTCAAAACCTCGGTACCCAGAACTTTCAGGGACAACATGGTTACGTGTCGTTCCAAAGGAATCGCGTAAGCGAATCATTAGCGAACACCATGACCCACCTCTATGTGGTCACCTCGGAGTTTCTAAGACTAGCGCTCGTATAACCCAACGCTACTATTGGCCTAAACTCCGAGCGGATGTAGCCAATTATATTCGCAAGTGCACAACTTGCCTGGAGACCAAACCTGACCAAAAACGTCCTGTTGGTAAAATGCTCAGCGTACAACCTTCAGCCCAGCGTCCTTGGCAGTTAGTAAGTGTTGACTTGGTTGGACCTCTTCCTAGATCGAGTTCCGGCTACGTGTATATTTTGTCTGTTCTGGACTGCTTTTCAAAATTCATCCTTTTATTTCCGTTGCGATCTGCAAAGGGACCTGCCCTTTGTAAAGCATTAGAGGACCATGTTATTTTAATCTACGGTGCCCCGGAAACGCTTATAGTTGATAATGGCCCTCAGTTTCGTAGTCATTCGTTTCGGGCTCTACTCGAAAACTATCAAGTTAAAATATTCTATACGGCAAACTACCATCCCCAAGCAAACCCCGTAGAGACAGCACCGAGTCATAAAAACGATGTTGTCAGCTTATGTTAAGGACTGTCATACTCAGTGGGAGAAATACCTTGGTAAAGTCGGTGCCGCTATGCGATCGTGAAAGTCAGATGTCACTAAATTAACTGCGAATTTTGTGAATTTTGGACGCGAGGTTTATTTTTCGGGTAAGCGCGATGATCCTCTAGCTGTCGCTCCAACCGTATCCGCCCATGACAACCCTGAAGGTATTTCGAATGCCCTCAAAAGGTCTTTAAAGATGTCCAGAAACGCTTGACGGACGCTTATAATAGGACAAAGAAACCGTACAATCTTCGGCGCAGAGATGATCGTTACCAGCTGGGACAAGCGGTTTGGAAGCGCAATTATGTTCTGTCGGACGCAACCAAAAAATTTACAGGCAAACTTGCACCTAAATTTACCGGCCCATGTACGATTACACGAGTTCTTTCGCCATGGACGTATGAGCTATCGGATTCGTCTGGCCGTCCGTTAGGTGCATGGCATGGTAAAGATATAAAAGCTCACCCACCAGATGATTCGGATAGTGACTCACTCAGTAACGTCTAGAATTTAGTATTTCTGTCTTTTCACTTAGTAGTATTATAGATATAGTGTTTTTGCTTCTTTTAACCACCTTTCATTTTATTTATTTTTGAATTAAAGTCTACTTCGTAGACTTTTCAGAGGAAAGGGGGGTGTTGTAACGGTCTTGAAAACGTAGGTCCTAAGCATCTGCAAATTCGGTAGGTAATTAACCAAAAGATTTGTTTACAAAACAAATAATAAAGTACTAACCTAGTCATTCAAATTTCACTAAACATCAGGTGGCCAAAATTCCCCTACATATTGGTTTTATTTGATATGAAAGGAATTTCAAACAAAAAACTCTCTCTTTTTTATTCCGACATTCTGGCTGTGAGGAGCTGAACACATTTTGTGGATTTTTAAATGTCTTTGGGCAAATTATATTATATTTCTGAATATAGTTGACAACCTTAGAGTTGGAATTTAAGCCCATAATAATAAATAAGGCCAACCTAAAACAAGAGGTACGTACTTACAATTTCAAGCACATGGTGCAGATTTACCTTATTTAAAAGCCATTTGCAGATGCTTCAAAACGCTGTTTCCTTTTTAGGCCTTTTTTTTTATACTCCTATTAGAGTTCTATTAGTTGAGTTTTGAGTTAAGACCGAAAACTATCACCACCATCCGTTTCGCTACCTGGCTGCCGATAACTCCTTTGCATTCCGGAGGTGAATGACGTCTAGTTTGAGAGCCAGTGTGAGGGATCTAAGCTTATATCTCCACCTTACGAGGAAAAAAACATTTAAGGGGCCCCGGCCTGCCAACAGAATTGGACCTGGACCGTTCAACATACAAATCCCAGATAAGCCGTAGTTTATAAGTTTAAGTTAGTGTTTTAAGGATTTTATTCCACTTGTCGGACATCAGAGCTTCACTCTGAAAAACCTTGGGGGGTCCGTGTCACTTGTTAGAATATACCTAAGTAGGGTTACTTTATTTTTTTTGTTATTAAATTCTTTATCATTCTTTTATTCAAGCACCTACCTGTGTAAACTGTTAATACGGCGCTGTATTACATGTAGTGGTGACAATCTACGTTTATTTAAGTAATAGCCTTCCATATTAGCAATATTTTTTTTATGTATATTCTTTATATCTATCTAATGTTCACGATTTTGATTTGAGTAACCTTGAATTAGATTTGACACTTTTAACATTGCTGCCAACCATAGTCCATAGTCCACAGAACTTGGTTTAGGTTCAGTTCGTTTAAAGTGATCCGCCCACCTGTTGCGCTCCATCTGTACTTACGACGTGTATCAGATATTTTCTTGTTCCATACTTGTATTTTTTTTTAATTTAATTAATATAGAATATTGTAGCCTGATATCCAGTTTCTTTAATTTAGTGCCTATCTTGTTTCCCGTTTCAGAAGATGTGTATCAAGGCACTGTGGCGAATAAAGTCTACACGTACAGGGTAAAATTAATACCAAGGGTTGAAAAACGGGTGGCGCCTTTAGAAAATCTTGCTGCTTTATTTCACCCACCCCATCTTCACTGAAGCTAGCTGCCAACCCTTATTAATTTAGACATTATTCGCCCCCTTTTAATCGCCACCCGAACAAAACACCCTGCTACCCTTTTGTGACATTTGCGAAAACGTCACAGACGGTAAGCTGCATCGAGCAGTACTCATAGCCGCCTTGAAAAAAATTAAGCGCAAACTTTTTCGCTTAATACTGCCTGCACTCGCTGTTTTACGTCGGTCACAAGCATTGTCACAACAATACGAGAGGCCTACTGTATAATGCAAAAGTACACTTTTCCGCATGATTGTAGGATTTTTTTGTTATTGTATATTAAGCTTTCCTGAGCACGTTGTTAAAATTTTTGTCCTTAGTGATAGTTAACTCTGTAGACATGTATTGGAATTAATACGCACTTCGATTAAAATACATTTTAATAGGTCATGGTAGTGCGAACATTGTTCAATGTCAATGTTTGAATAGTGATAACTCACTGAGCTGATTTTGGATGCATGGCGAGCACGAAATTGATCAGTTCTCCCCATATCCCTAGATATCCGATAATAAAGTACGTTTGGGATTATTGCCGCGGATATCACGATATGCGCAAGAGATACATTCCCATCCATATATGAATGCCTGAAAGGGGTTAATAATTCAAGAGGGATGCCTACGCCCCAATCCTACATCCTTCCTTGTTAATTATACGAAATAAATCGCGTCACAATTTAAGTAATCCTAGAACTGTCCGTGTGATATACAACGTCATCATGTTTAATGCGTACAGGGGAGCAGCTGACTTTTTATTAAGAAAAAGTAAACAGTATAATCGTATCTCTCGGGAAATGTCGAATATGTTTACTTGCAAAATAGAAAAAATCCTCAGGGGACACTAAAATGTATTGTATTTCTAAGTTTTTCTTTGATACCACTTTCGCATCCTAAAAACAGTTGATCTTATTCTTTGGACCCTTATCGAGTTATGCTGTTTCAGTTGTATTGAGTTTAAAGGTCGTTTCTGGTATCGTCTATTTTCTGGTTATATTCATGTCTGCTTGAAATATGCAGATCTCGAAAAATTATTACTACGAACGAAGATAGACTGAAAATAAACTGATATAGTTCCGGAAAGGGTTCAGACGACTTACATTATACGAATAAATGAATAATTCGTTATATTTTCATCAAAATATTTAAGAAACTACAACTGATAATAATAAAACTATGTACTACACTAAATGTTTGCACTGTACATTACACTAAATTACAAAAAGTGATCGTTTTTAACGCGACAACCTGTCGAAAATTGTGTATTATTATAACAATAAAAACAACGGCGTAACGCGAGCTGTCAATAAGTCGTCTGAATTCTTGCTGCAACTATACTGCAAAATATAATGACGCGTTACTAAAAAATTTAATAACGCCCAACTCATCATCATATTAGCAAACTTCAGTTTTTAGGTTTTTTTTCATTAAAATAATTTAGTTTCACTGTCCGGATGGAGTTTGAATTGAAACGTTTTATCATTTCCAGCGTTACCGCTACTCCATTTGAATATTTTAAATTCAACATAAAATATCTACTGAAGCAATACTTTGGTCTCTCTGAGACAGTACAGTATTGTATGCTCCGACATCCTTTTTAATATGTATAACTCAAAACTGTTGGTTCCTGAAAGTACAATAATGAATAAGTAAATAAAAAATATATATTGTCATTTACATACCCTTGCAAAATAGAACATACTCGCACTATCACAACTATGCTCTTTCCTTGAGAATAACGATTCGATTTTGGTCGTGGTATGGAGTAGACGTGTTTGTCTAACGGTCTGTAAATAAGCCGATATAGTGTAAATTGTGAAAAAGTGACACTTATTTCTGAGAATATATCTGTTAATAGTTAATTAATACATATTTTGATACTTCAAGATGGTAACCAGAGCACAAAAAGAGGAGATAGCTAATCATATTAAAGAAGCTATTGCTGTATTTTTGCGAGATGATAAATTTATAAACACGTTAGTGGACAGAGTTAGTGCAAGTCTTACATCAGTTTTAGATCAAAATAAAGCCGTAATTGAAGAATTGGATAATAAAGTACAGGCAGTTACTAAAGAAAATGACTCGCTAAATAGAAGAATAAAATTTTTAGAAAAATCTCTCGTAAAATGTACGGTACGTATCAATGGAATGGAAAATGTTGAAGGTGATGGCAACACTGAAGCTAGAGTAAATAATTTATTTAACAATGTATTAAAGTTAAATATTAAACCAAGTGCTATAGCAGACGTTTATACTTTTAATTATAAAAATGATTCGAAAAACTCAAAACAAAAAGGCGATAAGGAAATAGATGAAGTAAAAAGTACAGTAGTTGTAAGGTTTTAGTCATAGAGATAGACAATCAGTGCTTTGTAGCCGTAAATAATTAAAATCTACTGGAATTAAAATATACGAGGAGTTATCGAGAGATACGCTGAGTTTGTATAAGAAAACCGTTAAGAAGTATTCAGATCGCAATGTATGGACTTTTGGAGATAAGGTGTTCATTAAAGTTGGGGATGTTAAGAAGAAGCTAAATTCGGAGGAGTTAAATGATTAAGATACAGATTGTTATGATGATTTCACATTTACCTAATTGTTATTTTGTTTTGATATCATATGCTATTATTTTTCTTTATAATTTTGTTCATCATTAAATTTAGTATTAACTTCATTTTTCTTTTTTGTATTTTTTAGGTTATGTTACTTTATTATCAAAATTGCAGTATAGGGAGACCAGTAAAAACACTCGGGCCGAAATAATAAGTCGCGCATAGCAGCTCGCGCATCGGTTTCAAGCTGCAGAGACCTCGGCTACCGTCAGTATACATCCAACGCTGGGAGTGCGAAAATCGGTAATACAGAGCCGTATTAAAAAAACATTATGAGCCTAAATCGAGGAATGAGTCGCTGCGCAGCTGTTAGATGTTTAAACACATCATCAAACAGTAATTTAAGTTTCTTTAAATTTGTTAAAGATGGTAGACTTACCTCAAATTCAAATTGTGCAAGAAAATGAAAATATACTTATAAATGTTATATTGATACCGACTATCAAAAATCAGATATTTTACAAATTAACTTCACAAGATATATTTGTGGATATCTAATAAAGAAATGTCTATCAAAATATTCTTGCAAAACATGTGAATTATATGCAAAACAATACAAAAAATTAGATGATACCACTTCATATTGCTATTCTAAAGCATATAACAACTCAGAATTGGAAAAATTTGGTAGTTTGTACATGCCGTCTCAAAATTTTGTTGATTTTATCACAATCTGGTACTTTATAAAAGCTGCATAACCGTTTCTGAGACAAATTTTGTGAAATAGCATAAGTCAAAAAAACATTGTAATAATGTTTACACAGCAAGTATACAACTAAAAAGGTAACAGAGTTAAGCCTGGAACACATTGCTCTGATGCCACGCCACGCCACCTGACGGGATGTGACATATGTACTCTGTGTGTACATTGTTACCACGCCATGCGATGCCTCGTTACATTTCACTGGCACTGGTTAATGCATAATACAATTTCTGTGTTTCAAAAAGGCAGTGGCTAAAAATTTGGGTCACCTTCGTACCCTGCTACCTATTTGAACAGCCGTACGATAGCGTGCGTACAGTTTATTATCCAATGTAGAGCTGGAACCAACGGAATGTGGTTGGAAACGCACTATCAAACGGACTACCAGCATTAGTCATATAATCTCTTGTAATTGTCGAAGTGTGTGCAAGAGCAATTTTGGCTGTCGTAAGCTTGGGCTGAGCTGTTCGTTCACTTTTATCACTTGAGAAGGCCGAACTTGAAATGATTATGAGCTTATTCACATTGATTTAGAGAATTTACTGACAGTTGAACTATCGGATATAGAGAATTAAGAAGCCGAACTGGAGACACTGAGGAAACTGAAGAAAATAGAGAAAGTAGAGACTGCGAGGCACCAACGCCACATCACCTTGATGAGCACTCCAAATGTAAAAAAAATGAGATTAAATGAATAAAGTTCATCTAATATAAATTTGAATAAATAATGATTTAAATATTGCACTTGATTTCATACAGTTATAATTTAATAATCGATTCTATGACATATCGATTATATATATTCAAATGGTACAATATATTCCTTATTTTATCCTAAAATCAGTCATTCGTTCAGTGTTGAAACACAAAAATAAATATTTCTTCATCTAACATTAGCAAAATTTCATCAATTTTGTCTGTCATTTTATGTGTCTTACATGAAAATGAATTGAATTGAATTGAATTGAAAATTTATTGAAAAACAGAAATGTTTACAATACAAGTGTATATATAATAAAAAAAAGACAAACTGTTTACAAACACTGTTTACAAATACTTACTGACAAAACTATAAGTATATGACAAAACAAACAGAACAGTTACAAACATAAGCATCTACGTGAAAAGTATTAAAAAAATGTATAAAAAACGTAATATTGCTATGACAACAAATGTTCAAAAATGTTTCTTTTGAAAATTGCAAGACTACTCGATTCTTTAATATTAGATGGGATTAAATTCTTTTATTCCGGCATCGAAATTACCTTTTTTGGTCGTGAGCCTGTTAATATTTAAATGACCTTTATGGCGCGTATTATATGTATGAATCTCATGTCGGTACTGCAAGTTAGCTGACAGATAATCAGGGAGCATGTCATTAACTAGCTTGATAATAAAAATCTGTGTTCCGGCTTTGGTTAAGTTTCTTATATTCAACCAGTTTAGTTGCTGTAGCATGCTACTAATACTGACAAATCTGTTACATTTTAATAAGAAACGCATGCATCTATTTTGTAAGATCTGTAGTTGACTTCTTATATCAGATTCCTGACACAAATAAAACAGAGGAACAATATTCAAAGTGGGGTTTGATGATATAGTTATATATTAGAAATTTGCTATACTGGGACAAGTTTTTACTGACTCGGTATGCAAATTCAATCTTTTTAGCAATTTTTTTAATGAGGTAGGTAATCTATATGTTCACTAAAGATGAGTTTGTTATCAATTATACTGGAGACTTGTTCAAGATTATAATCATCAAACTTGACCAAAATATTATTTTGAATTATACTTCTTTTCCTTTTTATAACCATATACTTACATTTATTAACATTTACAAACATTGTATTTTTATTAAACCAGTCACTAATTCTTTGAAGAGCTAGATTCATATAGACTGGCAATATTTTTATGTCTACACCTGAAACGTATACAATAGTATCGTCAGCAAATACCTAGATGAATTTTACACTCGCTCAAATTCAAATGCAAAATGTCTTTTATGAAACATATGAACAGAAGACCACCCAAAACACTACCATGTGGTACACCATCGTGTATGCTCTTTGCCTCAGAGTAACAATTATTTAGTTTTGTCTTCTGATATCTATTATGCAAGTACCTACTACTTAAACCAATTAAATGCAGTTCCATCTATTCCAAAATATTATTTAGCAAACTCGGGAGACGTTAAGAGGTATAAAAGGGAAGAATTTATCGTAGGCCCGATCCACTAATTAAAAGAAATTAGGATTTATTTGTTTGCTGCTTATCTAGAAAAAACCGTTAATTGCTTCGTTTTAATTAGATCATCCATATTCTCAAAAGCTCCGTTTCCATTAATCTAAATATAAATAAATCGGAATATAATTAAGTAGTCTTATTTTGTCTAAAGGATTGTTTATCTCTGTCGGAAAATGAACGGTTTTAATTGAGTTTCGTTGATATCTTATAATTACGAAAAGAAGCCTGATGATCTTTAATGGGAAGGAAGTAATAGTCTACAGATAAAAGGGGAACTAATTTTCAAACATCAATTTAACCTTCAACTTTCATCTTTCCAATTTCCTCAGCTTTTAAACAAGAATATAATTCTCTTTTATTTGACAATCGAGTTAGAATTTATTTGATGAATGAACTACTACGATTAATTTTCTATCGATTTTCCTTTTAAAACTTGTTCGAGAAATGGTTGGTTACCTTATTTCTGTACAGGGTGATAAAGAACTTATCTAAAAATAATTGGAAATGGAAAACAATGAAAAAGTTAACATGATTTTAATTTGCGGTCCCAAAAAATGTCAGAGGTCAGAGGAGCTGCTAACTGATATCATGAACAATATCCTGAGCATCTACTTTCTAACAAAAAAAATTGCTAGATTAGAATGAATCTTGCATTTTCTTCAAGAAGAAGAAATCAGTGGGTGATGAAGTTACCGTAGCTATGGTAACTATTACAATATTTTGAAGAAAATCCTAAAAATTCTATACGGCATTGAACTCAAAAAAAGCTCTCTGCAAATAATTTTAAGATCTAACGGATATCACGATTATAGGCTAAATAACTTGGAACAGTTATATGATATACATGGTGAGAAAAAACTTAATTATATAGTCCAAATAATGATTAATTTGATCATTAAGATGCATATAGTTTGCACGTACTTACAATTTTTGCAAGAGAAGCTTCCACCAATGCTTGCACAGTGGTTGCAATTCGATAATGCTCTTCCATATAAAGCTATAAGAGTTACATAGTGTTTAAAATACAGTTGCGGCAAGAATTCAGACGACTTACGTCATACGAAAAAATTAATAATCATTATATTTTTATCATAATATTTAAGAAACTACAACTGAGGATAATAAAACTATATACTACACAAAATGTTTGCACTATATATAGAGGGTAATTCAGAGCTCATCTAAAAGAATTTGGCAATAGATGCGTCATGAAAACGGTGTCAATATCGTAAAAAAAATTTGTAAAGTCCTTATAGTTTCCAAGTAAAAAATTATTGACGTTATATTATTTTCAACCTTTACATCGCTAGGCTACTGTAGTCTCTAGCCAGGCGATTCCTAATATTGAAATCCGATTACTTATAAGTAGTAGATATTAACGTTTTTGTGATGCATGGGTATTTACATTAGTTTTACAAGTGTCAAAAAGGGCTTACATGTGAAAATGCTTCAGCGGAACGATTTCCCGGTAAACATTTGCCAAATGCAACTACTTTTACTGCGGTGTGCAGTGAGTGCAGGAACGCGAAGGAAATTTGAAACTGAATTGTGGAAGAGATGGAGGTTCAGGGCGTCTACGGCGTATTGCAGCAGTGTGTGATACACTAGGCTCAATTATATCCGTACTATGTACAGAGTGTCCAGGCATTAATACCAAGGGATTGGACGAGGAGGACCGGTACTATGGACGCCACGATATCCTGACTTTAAAGCATTTGTACTTCTTTTAGTGGGGATACTTAAAAAATGAAGTGTATCGGACCAAAGTGGATATCTGCTATTGATGATTTACGCAAACATATCATAGTTGCTGCCAATAACATACGACGGACGCAGAAATATTTCTGTTAGTTTTTAGAAACTGGGTAAAACTGGCCCAAAATGTTGTTCTAACATCAGGTATGTAAAACTATTTTATTAATTAAAACCAGAAATTAATTCTATTAATAATTAATAAAAAATAGCGGCAAAAGTAGTTCAATTTGCTGTATAAAATAGGTGTTATTTATTTCTTTCCTTGGGAATTTGTTTCCATTTTTTGTCCGCCGATTGCATGCTTTACTCCCTTATCAGGTTTTACAGTGGACCAGTTTCAAGTGCCGTGCAGAAGTGTATTTTGAAATCATTTTCGAACTGCCCTTTTTGATTTTTTTTACAAAATTGTATTTGTATGAGTCCCTGTACATTCAATTTATTTTTAGATAAGGTCTTAATCACCCGACGTGAAATAAAGGAACAATTAAAATATAGCAAATTTTGAGTTAGCAACGGTGATGGGTTGAGGAAGGAGTCTAGTTTGTATGTAGAATGTAGGGAAAATTCCAGTTGGCTTCCGCACGAACGGACAAATCCGCAATGTCTTTACAGTGGAACGAGATGTAGCTTTTTTAATAATTGATTTTCATTCTACTATCTTTAGGTTTGTTCCCACAGCTCATTATAAACCGTTGGTAACATAAGAAATCTGCGCAATATGTTTATTCAATGATATCGAAGGAGGATGTGAGAGCTAATCCCTTTAGCACAACATAGATAGACCAGCAATTTCACTTGGCTGTCTGAAATATAAACTAAATTCAGACGTCTGCGGAAATCTAGACAATCGGCGATCAGGACTGGAGTATGAATTATTTATTTGTGCAGAAAAGCGTCTTTAAAGCGTATTTTTGTAATGGCAGTTTTTATTTTACAACTTTTGGTAGAAATGTCTATATTTTGAATATCTTAGAACTATTTTTGATCTATAGACTTTTTACTGACTTATTTCATCTATTTAATAACAATATGTTATAAAGTTGTTGTTATCATAAATAATTAGTTTAAATACTTCCACATAACCATACATAAGACTAATTAAAACTTAATCTCATTACAATGTCTAAAGGTATGCTCCTTTACACATTTTGGACTTGAACCTCTTTGGACCAGAAATATGAAAAACTCTCCTAAACTACACATTCATGGCAAATATTTATAGTCTTATGTTATCGGTTTCATAAAGAAATTAAGCATTACGATTACCTACATATTTATGTCTGGAAAATTTAAAGAAAATTAAATTGCTGCTGCAAGATGTGTTTAAACATTTAATAGCTGTAGCGACTCATTCTTCGATTTCGAGTCATAATCCACATCAGCATGAACGGTACTTGCACATTAGCGCTTGCGACAAATTGACGGGTAACGGAGGACTCTGCAACCTGAAATGGATATGCGAGCTGCTATGCGCGACTCGAATGATTCTGACGGTCTATCTATGCTGTCTCTTAAGTAAGTGATGGTTTGAAATGAGTGGACCTCAGATACCCCCTCTGAGTGACTTTGCTAACTTCGACAGCCTAGGTGGCACACTTTATATGCTAGGCTCTGGGTCTGCTGCCTTACTCTCGCAATGTGGTTTCTTGCTCAAAAGTATGGCAATCGTTACAGAGAAATATTAAACCCAGCAAATGAAAGAAGATGGAGAATTAATATATCATGTTTAGCCACGAATACCTGACGCATTGTTGTTGAGGTTAGTTTAAAAACACTCACCTTATATAAAGGCTTCTAACACGTGTAGTTAATCCAGCTTGTAGCTGATTTGCAAATATTAATTTTAAGAAAAGGTGAAACTTAACGGTTAGAGGTGTTGGAAAAAAAAAGGGTGAAAGGAACAACTAAGCAACTGCAAAAAACTAGAAGCAAAAAGAGGACGAACACAGGAGAATGACAAGTAGATCCCTATCCCTATTTCCGGATCATATAGCCGTTAAATTTTCATCTTATATGTTTACGACCTGAGAGCCTGACAGAGTAGTTACTGAACTCTCTTCCGCAGTGGCTGTTGGTCCTGGCCTCAAAACCTAGACTGTGTGCACGAAGCTGCAAATAGGGATTACTTGCTATTCGCCTGTGTTTGTGCCTTTTACGTTTTTTGATTTTCTTAAGCTGCATTGCGCTAATGAAGGACAGTAACCCATAAACAACGCTGTTTGTTTGCAGCTACATCGTTGTTCATTTCACCCTTTTTCTCTGGATTCTCCAGCCATTAAATTTCACCTATCCTTATATGTTTACGATCCGTTTAGTTTCCTTTCGATCCTGTATTTGTTCCTGACTGAGACCCTAATACAGGAGCTGGACCCTCTTCAGCAGCCACTCAGAGGCCTCAAAATCGAGGTTATCTGACACGAAACTGCAAATCGAGATATGTTGCTACTTGTCATTCTCCCGTGTTCGTGTCATTCGCCCTTCCTTCTTGTTTTTTAAGTTCAGAAACAACGTTCGTAGTCCGACCTAGAAAATGTATTGGAGAAAACGATGAAGCCAAAACATTATTTTATTCAGGAAACTGCCTTAAATTAATACAATAAAATATATAGAATATTTTCGAGTGAGTAGAAATGTAAGTGAAGAAGAAATAGCCAACAGATATCAGCAGAGTGAATATTATAAATGGCAAACAGGACCTCATGAGAAATTAACTGTTTCTAAAATAATCCATATATTTTTATGGTATACCCTAAACGCCTAGTTTTTGTGATGTAGTAGATAGTTTTGAGATTAGAAGTTGCCTCCACAGAATTACGAAAAAAGTAAAAGATTTTTGAAGTAATACCTGAAACCTGAAATAATTCAATGGCCTACTTATGAAGAACAAATTAGTGATTGTATAAGATGTAGATCAACAAACTTTTCATGGTCTCAAAGGTTTGGATGAATTTTGTACTGTGAGTCAAAAAACGTTTCTGTTAATTATTGATCTTACTTTAATTTTTATGAAGCAAAATTTTGAAATTAGTAAAATTATATTTTAAAGAGATTATTTAATGAAAATCATAGGTGGCTTAAAACATGCGATTTAAAGCGTCTGCATTTCTAATGTCAATAATTTATATTATCTATATATTTTTTTCTTAAAATTATAAAATATGTAAATTTTTATTTCAGTTGAAAAATTTATCATGCTTTGCAATAAACTTGAAATAGAAAATGAAAAAAATCCTTTTTGTTTCTATTTGGAAAATTTAACAGCATTTATTTATTGTGGAAAATCATTCTCGGCAGTAAACATTTTTTTTAATGGTATCATCTCATTAGTCGTATTTTTCATAATAATCACTTCAAAACCCCAACAAACTTCTATAGCAGCTTTAAAAGTTATCGACTAAATTGTTTCAATACCTTTGTTTGAAAAATTACTCCAAAAAAGAAGGAAGTCTACCGGAAAATTTCAGGAATTATTTTGTCTCCGTTTTTCTTAGGGAAAAGCAAGTTTTATTGAAATAAATATCTGCTCCTACATTTTAGGAATACTTAAAGAAGCATTATTGGCTTGTTAGATAAAAAAATAGCTGTCTAATAACATAATATGCAGTTTGGCATTCTTCACAACTGAATGATTCAACTTATAATGTTATTAAAAACAAAGATCAAAATAAAGCGGAACTTACATAATATACAGTATGTCCTACCACAAACATCCGCTATCGAAAAGTGGAAAAGTATATAGGTACAGGGTGATTCTGAGAATTTGGTTACTTTCCAACGTCAGTAAGCCTACTTTTTAAAAATATTTTCACATTTCTGTCACTTATAGTGGAACATTTAATTTTCATTTTTGTAACAGAAATAATCCAGAAATTGCTACATCTGAAAATCGCATGAGAAATATAGAGGCCGTGGGAAGTCACCAAACTCGATTTCAAATAGAACACCCAATATATTATTTTATAGTTAAAATGATATACCGTTTATGCAGGGTGATTCAGAACTTGTCTTACAAAATTTGGGATTGATGAGCCATGAAAAATTTTCTCAATATCATAAAAAAAATTGTATAAAATCCTTATAGTTTCCGAGTAAAAAATTATTGAAGTAGTATTTTCTACCTTTACATCGCTGGGCTACTGTAGTATCGAGCCTGGCGATTCCGAATATCGAAATCCGATTACATTTGTAGGTATGTTATTAAGCAAATATTTACATTAGTTTCCAAGTGTCAAAAATTAATAGTAACTGATTGATGGATATCGTTTTTATAGAAACTCGGAGTTCGATGTGAAAATGCCTAAGGAGAACGAGTTCCCGGTAAACATGTGCCAAATGCAGCTAGTTTTACCGCGAGTGCAAGTGTAGTGCAATGTTGGTGGATGTCATTTATACAAACAGTTCTGACTTAGTTGTGGATTCGGGTGTTATCAATGTCGACTTGATCTCTGATCATCATGCAATCTTTTGTGAACTGGCGCTCTCTTATTCTCGTTGTCCTGCTAAATTTGTAGTTTACAGAAACTTCAGAAATTTTTCATATAATGATTTTTTAATTGACTTAAATAATGTGCAGTGGGCAATTATCTTTACATCAATGATATTTATAAAAAGACATGCTCCATATATTAGGTCTCGTATAACTAAACCCTATTCACCCTGGATTACTACTAACGTAAAACAGTTAATGAAGGAAAGATCCAAAGCACTTACTAAATTTAAGCGGACTAAGTCGCAAATAGATTTTACTTAGCTGTTACGTAATAGGTTAGTAAAAATTGTGAGTAATTCATGAGGAAAAAGCTGCATATCTGAGTTATCAACAGAGAAATCCGAATAAAAAAAAGATGTGGAAGGCTTTGAGGTCTTTAAATGGGCAAAATAAAAATATTAACATTCCTGCCAACTTAATGAATTATGATGAAATTAATAATTATTTCCTATCAGTATTTAGTACACCTGATAATTGTCCCGAAACAACTTCGTATTACGAATCTAACAGATTTAACGATACCTTGCATTTTCACTTCAAATTACCTAGCATTGATGAGATAAAGAGCATTATTCTCGACTTAAAGTCCAATGCAACTGGAGATGATCAAATTTCTGCAAGGATGCTGCAGTTGTGTTATGAGGTTATATGTCCTTATGAAACACATATTGTTAACTGTTGCTTGGAGTGTGGATACTTTCCACAACTATGGAAGTTACCCCTTATTAAACCTCTTCCTAAAATTAATTTGCCTACATTTTATAGTGACCTTCGTCCTATCAGCATCCCACCTGCTATATCCAAAGTTATGGAAAAAGTTATACAAAGGCAACTATTTACTTATATAACAAATAATAACATTATTTCTGAATATCAGTCAGGTTTTAGGAAGGGATTTAGTACTACTACATTACTGTTGCATTTATCTGATCATCGCTTGATAAGGGTATGGCTACTGCGCTGGTGTTGTTAGACTTTTCCAAAGCGTTTGATAGTCTAGATGTGTCTTTATTGTGTGCTAAATTTAAATATTATGGCTTTGACAATACATCTTTAAATTTCTTTTCATCATATCTCAAAGGGCGGCAGCAGAGAGTTGTGCTTGAGGGTTTGCAGTTAGGTATAGGTAGTGTTACATCGGGGGTACCGCAGGGGTCGGTTTTGGGTCCTATTCTCTTTTTAATATACACATCCCACATGGTTAGTAAAATAAGTTCATCTCAAATGTTTTTGTTTGCAGATGCAGTGCCTTACTTTTCTGTTCTAAATTCAGAGAGCGTTTACTTAAAACTCAACTTGTGTTAAAGCTTGATGATGAATTTATACCCTTAAAGCAATCTGCAAAAAATCTTGGCATTATATTTGATTGCCCACTTAGATTTCAAGAGTATATATCACTGATAATTAAAAAATCTTATTTGGCTCTTAGACACCTCTACAGGAGTAGAAATATTATGACATTTAAATTAGTAAGTCTCTGGCCGAATCAATGGTTTTATCTTTTGTAAATTACTGTCTCATACTTTACTTTACGTGTTTGGACAGTGTAACAAAGTATAGAATTCAAAAAATTCAGAACTCGTAATGCAGATTTTTGTTTGGTCTGAAGAGGTTTGATATAGTATCAGCTAAAATAAAAGAGTTGCATTGGCTTAATATTGAAAATGTTTTTAAGTAGGTACCGTATTTGTGTATCGTTTGTTTCAATCTTCTACTCCTTCTTATCTTCGAAATGAGTGTATTGTTATGTATGAGACACACCCAGTTCAAACTAGATATAATTTTAGATTATCTCCTTAAAGGTACTCCACGGAGGTATTTACAAGATCTTTTACTCACAACTCTATTAAAATTTATAATAGCCTTAATGATGAACTAAAGATTCTATCTGTGAACAGTTTTCGTAAAAGAATTAAAGAGTTTTTCTTATCTTGTCAGTAACGTGCTAATGATAAAATATATTTGAATTGTAATAATTGTAATAGTAGTTGTTGTGTAGTTGTTTTTGTTATGTTAGTTTTTATATTTTTTTGTACCTTATACTGGGTTACGTAGAGTAGCGAAAGCTAGACTTCACCCAGATGTTGTGTGTTCTTTGTAAACACTAATAAAGACCTTTTATTATTCCTCCTGAAATTAAATCATTTAGACTTTTTTTAAGTTGATATTCAAAAAATGTAGTAATAATAATAATAATAAATGTTATTTATTTCTTTCCTTAGGAAATTAATTCCATTTTTTTGTCCGGTCGCCGATTGCTGCTTTGCCGCCTTATCGGGTTTTACAGTTGACCATTTTCTAGTGCTGTGCAGAAGTGCATTTTTAAATCTGCCCTTTTTGATTTATATTTACAAAATTGTATTTGTAAGAGTCCCCTGTACATTTAAATTTGTTTTAGTTCTGGATCAACCTGTATATACCTATCTCTTAGGATTTTCAAGATATAACGAATTCTATTACAAAAATATTTTAAAGCAAATATTTGATATTGTAAGTAGTTTGTGGAACAATAAAACAGTGGATACAAAGATATACTACATAGAGGAAGGATTTCAGAAAAGGGACTGTCAGACATTACTGGAATATGATATCACCTAGTATATTATTTTTTAAGTAAACAGTTTCTAAATATCTTGGAGATGAAAAGCTTTCGTCCGTATGTTAATATCAGATATGCTACAGTTTATAGCATTCTGCGAACATAAGACTATGCAAAGGACTTGGATTAAGTTGACTAAGTAACAAAAAACTTTAGTTCCTTGACTAAATAGGAGAAACTAATAAAAGAGTAATAAAGCGTGCCATATAGTCTACCATATTCAGATATTTGAGAAGCTGTTTGTACAAAGCACTTCATTCCATTTAATACCGCCATTCTTTCTCAACGATTTTGGTATAAGTTTAAAGCCCAACAAACAGTTCATATTACATAGGAAGTTTATGCGCAAAACTCTCTTAAATATGTTTTTAAATTTAAGTAATGAAAATTCATTATCATTATAGTTTATTAACAATTAAATATCTTATTCAACGTTACTTATATAATGAATTTTCCATTGTAAACCTAGGGTCTAAAAACCAAGGTTTTATATAATAAATAATTATATTTACTCAAAAATTTCTGATATACTGAAAACATTTGAATCGCAATTAGTGCAAGGTCAAAATTTTGCGCAAGTTATGTTGTTTATATGAACAAAATATTTTCTACTCCATCCGAAAAAGTAAACTGAGTTTGTTTTAAAAAAATGAGTACACAGATGTAACATGTACTGACTGTTAATATTAACTATGGATAGCAATTGTGAACAGTATGAATTAAATTTGAAAACTACCAATTTCGTCAGTTCAGTTGAATTTAAAATACATAATATGAGGCATTTTATTTCTGACGGAAGAGAAATTGTTAAACATATTATTATTAGAAATACCCTAACATGTGCATAAATATGCACCAAATTTTGTCAAAATATACATAAAACATTGAATATGCCAATAATAAAATATTTGAAAAATACAAATTTAGTATTTCACTTAAAAGAAAACAATAAAAACAACAACAAACAAATAAAATACAACTTCACTTAGACATAAAACACAATCGGCTTGATAACTTCAAAAGCACAATCAGAAATGAAATTTAGAAGTGGATTACCTATATGCCTAAATACTTGGACAACCACAACTCACATTATCTAATATATAAAATTCTCGTGTCACAGTTTTAGACGCCATACTCCTAGGAAACGGCTTGACCGATTTTTATGAAATTTTATATGTATATTCGGTAGGTCTGAGAATCGGTGGTAATCTATTTATCATACCCCTAAGTAATAAGGGTGGTCCACCCCAAACAATTTTTTTTTATTTTTTGACAAAAATTTTTATTTTTATTTTTTATTATATGGAATTAAAAAATACATACAACCCTTAATTTTCATCCTTCTCTCACAAACCCCTAATTTTTAATAGCCATTTTAGTAATTTAATAATTTTTAACCCTGCTAGATAACTGATCGATTATCACTAGATCAGTTATCCCCGCCAAGCGTCTACCGCTGTCACTTTTCACCACAAACCTAGAAAAAATATAGGCAGCGTCGGTTCATGATATAGGTCATGTGACAGGTGCCGCGTTTTCTAGGGACCTAAGGTCCAGAAAATTGATAATTTATTTGCTTTATGTTGGCGGTTGTGCAAATATGATGGCTGCATTGCAATATGAAGTTAACTAACTTGCTGTCATTTTAAATGTCATTAAAGAAAGTGACATGAATGTCACCAATCACAGTAAACTAATGAGATTCACGCTACAATACAACCAACGTAAATTGACATAAAACCAAGGTTTTAGTGATTCTGGACCTTTTAGGGCAGCCATGAATTAGCGGTTGCCGGCAATATAACACTGACACAGTCTATATTTTTTCTAGGTTTGTGCTTCTGACCCAGTAAACAGCACGGAGTAGGGATGAGAACGAAGCCGACTACCAAAATATTCACTAGAAATAATGCATATGGCAAAACAACGTTGCCGGGTCACCTAGTAACTTATAAAAATGTTCTTTTTATTATCTGAAATAATAGCTTTGTTCACACAACACCAGCATCAGGTTTTCAATTGTCAGGTCATGCGCATTCCAATTAAAACAATGCATTTTCAACTTTATGTGGGCATACAAATGCATTGCGCATGCGTCTCCGACGTTTCCAACAGTTTTGCGAACAGCGCTAACCCTTTAGGTATTACCCGATCATAAAATTTATGAACCATAATATTGTAAAATCTACGTTGACTTCGCTTTGAAATACGTCACGTCGAACAACAAACTTTATTTACTACTTGGTTACACGGAAACTGTATTTCAAACAAATTAACAACTGAGATATAAGTGGTCTGCTACTTCCTACTTGGCCTAAGCGGCTCGACTTGCAGGAAGCGACCTACATTGCAGTAGGTACTTAACCGCACACCTCTCACCCTGGCGACGCGCCATTAAATCGATAAATGATACTGCAGGAAACAACTACTCTGCGGGCTAATGCCCCAACCGGAATTGAATGACACCTGCAGTATCTGTGTGAACAGCTAAGAACACTTGTTGGTCATCCCACTAGACATAGACCGGTTTCGGGCTTGTTAGACATAGGTGAGATGACCGACAATTGAAATGGCTGTTCCTTCAGATATATGTTCACATATAAATCGAGTGCAGGCGAGATGTAGTCTGCTACTTCCTGCTCGGCGTAAGCAGCTCGACTTGCAGAAAGTGACCTACATTGAAGTAGGTACTTAACCGCAGACCTCTTGCCTTGGGCGACGCGCCATTAAATCTATAAATGATACTGCAGGAAACAACTACTCCGCGGACTAATGCCCCGACCAGCACTGAATTACACCTGCAGTTACAGTTGCAGTTTTATACGTTTCACTAGTAACTACTCTTTTATTTATTTCTAATGTTAAATTAAATGCCTAAAGACAGTTTACGTTTACGATACGATAATGGATGTAAAGATAGAGATTGGAAGAAGATAAAACAGAGGATCGATCGATTAATGAATTCACCCGAAAGAACGCACAACTCACAAGATAAAATAAAAAACAGTAATTCTTTTGAAAGGCCAAGATAAGTATTACTTCCATTCATATTATTATATACAGGGCCAATATAGACAAAGTTTAAGTTATTATAGAAGTAAAATGGAAACTGTATTGTTCGACAATCAATATTTTGGTATTCAAAATTATAATTGGTTTATCTTATTTGTTTAATTCTGCGTTTTTTGTCATTCTTGAATCATTCTAAAACTGTTAAAATTGAAACAAGATTATACACAGAGTGTCTTATAATATAGTACCACAAATTTAAGTTGATAGCACATAAAATTATATTTTTTCTTTAGACCATAAGCATGACAATAGCCTTATCGTGTATCGATTTTGAAATGCAGTGTCATTTTTTAAATTTTGGTGATACTTTGATGGGTAAGTTTTTGTTGTTTTCAATATTTTCTGGTTCGCTAGTTACGACTTTTGCAAAAAAAGTTTTATGCAATATTTTTGAAAAATATTTTTTACATTCTTTCATAAATAGGTCCTCTGCTGAAATCGTTGAAAATACAGCGTTTTCAAGAAAAATGCAATTTACGCTTTGAAATTATTAGACATCGTAGTGTAAAGAGCAGTTCCAAGTAGTAGTAGTCTCAGAATTAACAATAGAAACTAATATATTAAGTAAAAGAATTTTTGCTAGGAGAGTGTAGAGTAATTCTGTGAATGGAGATAACCAGTTACCTTGACCACAAAATAACAACCCGTAAAACCATAGTAGTTTAATTAATTCAATAACAACCTGTTGAATAAAATGGAAAAGGTATTTTTAGTTTCACTGCCAAAAAAATGTCACACTGAAAAAGCAGAAATAAAATCACATTAATATCGCGCACGTCCGTATTTTTTTGACGTTTCCAAAAATTTATCTGTTTTCGTTCTCAAAAATTGCATATATATTAAAAGTATGTCAAGTTTGACAGTTACAAATCAATGATCAATGTTTACTGAGCAGTTTGATACACACTTATCTCCGTTCAACAACATAATCGCGGTATCTTTAATTTTCTTTTTGTTGCATATTCCTCTTTCTCTAAAATCTTTCCCGAACCTCATTGAATCAAATGACCGTTTTCTCAAACGTTTTCGTAAATTTTTGATTTTTCAAATTCTTCTTTATAATATTTATGTTCGTTAACTCTAATATTCATAGACCGAGATGTTGCTCCAACATAATGTTTACTGCATGCGCAAGATATGCTGTAGATGCAATTTTCTGATGCAAAAATTTTAGAGGAGGATAATGAAACAAAAAGAAAATTTAAAGAGACCGCGATTATTAGTGACATAGTTTTAAAAAATAACCCTTGACTGAACCTTTTGGCGCAAGGGTTTATTCAATTAATGTTTTTTCAGAAGTGTAACAAAATATCCAATTAAACTAAAGAAAAACTAGAAATATGCCACAAATGAGGGAAACCGGGAAAATATCATTAATTAGGGGGGTAGTCAAACGTCGACCACCCTGCCATACCCACAGAGAGGGTGCCAATCCTCTCCACAAATATAGCTAATATACGGTCTACCAGCCGCGGGACTGGACCCCACAGCGGTCTGGCCACATCGATTCAAATACTGACACCTTAAGGGCTCCGTTACCGTGTATTAGCAGAGTAGTCTACAAGACAGTAAGATTTTAAACCCAGTTTTGTAAAAATAAAATCAAAAAGAGCAGTTCAAAAATGATTTAAAAATACACTTCCGCACGGCCCTGGAAAATAGTCCACTGTAAAATCCGATAAGGCGTATAGTCGGAGACCGGACAACAAATTGAAGAAAATTTCCAAGGAAAGAAATAAATTACATATTACAACACATATTTTAATGCAGCAAATTAATCTGGTTTTGACGCTATTGTTATTAATTATTAATATAAATAATTTGTGGTTTTAATTAATAAAATAATTTGACATACTTGATGTTGCAAGAAAATTTTAGGTCCTAACACAAACGTTTCTGCTTCTTGTACATTTTGAAGTTGTAAGCAGCTATGATACGTTTGCGTAAATCATCAATAGTATCAACTTCGGTACAATATATGCATGTTTTAAATATCCCCACAAAAATAAGGGCAAGAGATTGCGGCAGCCATGGGTCCTCCTCGTCCGACCTCCTGGTATTAATGCTTGGACGCGCTGTATATGGTACGAATATAATTGAACCTCGTGTATGATACGCCACACTGATGCAATACACCGTAGACGTCCTGGACCTCCCTCCTTTCCACGATTCTGTTGCAAATTTCCTGCGTCACGCCTGCGTTTGCCTACACTTGCACTCACTGCACACCGTTGTAAAAGTAACTGCATTTGGCACATGTTTACCTAGAGATCGTTCAACTGAAGCATTTTCACTTCACCATAAATTAAAACGATATCCATCAATTGCGAGTTGCTATACGTAAGCCATTTTTTATATTTGAAAAAGTAATGTAAATATTTGCATCACAAAAAAGTTAATATGATAAGCAATTGTATTTTTGAAATCGCCTAGCTAGAGACTTCAGTAGCCTAGCGACATAAAGATTGAAATTACTAGAACTTAATTTTTTTTCTAGGATTTTACAAAAAAAAATGTTTACGATGTTGACTCCATTTTTCATGACGCATCTATTCTCATTTTTTTAGATAACTTCTGAATCACCGCGTCATCACTGACCGACACTTTATTAATTATTTTTATCTACCAAATTTAGTATAAAACCGTTTGGTTATGTTTAATCCAGTGTCTTAGGATTTAAAGACAAAATATAGTTATACAATTTTTCAAAAAATTTGATAAGAAAAAAAATTCAACGTAGGGATTGAAAATAGAAAACAAAATTTAATATTTTGCTCCAGAATAAAATTTTTACTGCTTTATCTTTTAGAAAACAAAATCGATCGGATAATAAATACTTACCATTTTTATAGACCTGTTTCCATTTGGAAAGGGTCACACTGTATAATAGATTCATCAATAGCCTAGGTTTCATATTTTAGTAGTTCGTATCTGAAAATTGAAACATTTCCGGATATTCCCTCACGTAGCTTTATGTTATTTTGACCACTTCAATTAACATTTTAGTTTGAGCTAAATTAATTCGAAAATACTTTATGTACCCGATATTTATGACGCTTTCCTAATTTCTATAGTAATTTTTGAGTTTTTCTAAAAGTTCAATAAATGTAAAATAGTTTGTAAACGTTATGTGAACTAAATAAAATTTTCTCGAGCCCATTAATCAATTTATTTTCGTTTACAGGGGATACAAACATAGTTGGTAAAGGCAGTGTGTTTTCCCTGTTCCCCATCAAAGATCCTAACCGAACCTTTGGACGTTTGGGTAATGCTTCAATGAAGTCTCTCTTAAAATCCCCAGTAATTTAATTCATTAAACTTAGTTATTCCGTATTTTCAGATCTCTTCAGACGGGCAGACTCGGCTCTCAATTTAATAATTAAGAGGTTTTCGTCAACTTTCAAGTCTTTAATTAAGATGTCACTCCACCCGAACAAATACTTTTAGTATTTACAAAAACACTGTCAACAAGATAGTTTAGAGAACAGTACTTAAAGTTTATTCCTCGGAGATTGTTAACTTCTGAAATTTAAATGTTCCCCTCTGCCATTAACAACTCACAGAATAAATATTTCGTTATACTTCCCTAAATTGGGAGAAAAGCCATTCCGTGTCTTGTGATTTATAAATTTCTAAATAATGACGTACTAGGTATACTCTAGCCCAGTTTTCATAAACTTCTGTTTCGAGGATATCTACCTTTTGGAAGTCCATTACATAAAATAAGCATATTACTAAATTTCAAAACAATTCTATTATTATTACTATTATTACATTTTTTTTTCAAAACTATATTAAATCCCTATTTATCGCGTCACTGACCTTATATTAGCCGCGAGGTTAGGTATATTCTGCCAAAGGCAAAGGTGTAAAACATAGTGACAGGTTACCGCATTGACACGTGTATCAGTTTACGCCGCTTTGAAAGAAAACAAAATCTTTACGAAATGTAGATTATTATTTAATGATTTAATGAGAAATACGGTATGGTAGCACAGAGGCAGCACCTACCTTACTAATATTTATTTCCAGGATTGATACGAGAGATTTTAAGAATGTTGAATCTTCTGTTTTCTTACTTGTTTAAATTAAAACCTGCAAAGATTATTGTACTTGCTGTGGATCTCTCCTTCCCTCGATCGTTCTTTTTGTGTAAATCGAAGTACCTACTTGGTTTGGCGGTCTTGCACAGGCCGATTACTTACGTCGGGAAAAAGCACAAAGAATGACAACAAAATACACGTAAATGTATAAAAATATATAAATAAACTGCCATACGTTTACCGCCACGGCATAAAACAGCTGTTCGATGTGGTTCAAAAAGTATTCAGCATAATATTTTGTATACTCGGGAAACGTCTTTGACGCCGCCGCACGATAATATGCACTTGCCACACTCCCATAAATCAGCACCTTATCAGTCATCTAGGTATTTTAATACCACATGTTTGTAAATACACAGAAAATAAACGAAAAATTAAATTTGTGAAAAACAAGTACTGAAAAATTATTTGAAACTAATCAGAATACCGTAACCGCATACTTACTACCATTTAAATCTACAGATGACATCTGTAGGCCATTAATGCAAGGTGCACTCACGACGATACATTTTTAAACTTCTTGCGTTGTTGTGTAATTATATTCTATAAATACTAATAATAGCTACAATATTAACAGTAATCGACGATGTTTGCATAAAATAATTAGTAATATTTTAAACTATTACATCCCAAGATGTTTGCAGTGGTCTGTAAAAATGACCCTTAGATTATAACTAACTTCGCGTTTTCTGCATGGTTTGGAGCATGGAAACTAGGCAACTAGCAATGTAGTATTCATAACCTAGAACTTACTGTTACTTTAAATCAGCTAAATGACTAATTTTAAACGTGTTATAGTAATTAAATAAAGTATTTTATGTCGGATATGTCAGTGGATAATTATGATGAATCTGCAAGGAGTGAAAATGTAGTTTTGGCAGTGTGCAATGAAAGAAGGAAGAACGAATACAAAGTAGCTAACCGGATTAGCTGTTATCTATCAGGTACTTAGACATTATTATTATTAATAAAAATGTTTATTTTCGTCGTTTCTACACTTGACAATGTTGAAAAAACGACCGCATGGTAGTTGACATATCTAGCCATGTCGGACGATGATTGATTGTCATAGGCGCCGACTTTCCGTAGGAAAAGAGGGTTTTGCCCCATTTTTTAAACATCGAGCTAGAATTCCGAAATAATTTTTTTATTGTCTTTCAGACCTCCCTGAGCGCGTGGTTAAAATTGTTGTACTTCATAGTCATAGTTAACCCTGTACATAAAATTATACAATTGTGACGCACCTACGTCGCGTCAGCGGTGCGTGCGCACTGATTGATGACTAGATGTAAAATATTTCCTTAATAATCCAACTTTGAATAATATCGAGACAGACGACTTAAATAGGTATGATATACAGGGTATAATTAGAAAACTGAAAAATACTTAAAAATTCGCTGAGACCCGTCGATTTTTATTCTTGAAGGGAGTTTTTTTTGACAGTCAAGCCAACTCGATATGTTCATCTTTTCCTAATCCGTATCAACCCCAACTTTAAAATTTCAAATGGAACTATCCCACTTGTGGTACATCATTTTAAAGTTCTTTTTATTGCGAATACAGTGATGTATCGTTTTTAAAAATCGGATAAGACTTGACAGAATTTTTGACTAAAAAAGAAAAGTTGACAAACCACATTACCAATTTTTATTGATGTGTCGATCAGTTTACAAAAAAATCACAAATAAAGAAACTGAAGCAAAAAAAGTTTTTACGAATGCAAACCTTATTTCTTTTTAAAATAACAAAAAGTCACTGCTACAAAAAAAGTTGGTGTTTTTGGTTTCCGACTAAGAAGCTGTTAGTTTCTCAACCGATTTCTAAAAATGATGCCTCACTGCATTCGCGGTGAAAATGACTTTAAAATGATGTGCCACAAGTGGGGTAGTTCTATTTGAAATTTTAAAGTTGGGGTTGCTAGAGATTAGTGGGATGAACATATCGAGTTGGCTTAACTGTCAAAAAAATTCCCCGCACGAACAAAAATTATAGGGGGGAGGGGGTCAAATTTTCGTTGAGATATTCTGTATAGAATTATGTTAATACTATGCACATATTCTAATAATTTGTATGTCAATTGCTTGAAATTATATTGCACCTCTCTATATCCCACTATTTACGGTAGGTATCTTTTGAAATTTTTTATATTTCCTTATATCGATGACATAGACTATACCTAAACACGATGCATTTTAAAGAAAACATTTAAATGCCGTTTTTAGGCTTATTTTTCCACGAAATTGTCTAGAACAAACGCTATTTCGATTAAAATTATACATTATTTTTTCTGCACTTTTGGAAAATCATGCAACTTCCCCATTGTCCATATTGTTAATATAACTTTTCGAATAGATTTAACTGACACTAATTAAGTCCCCTTCTAAAGATACATATTTAGTATTATAAAAACTGCGTTGAAATAAAAAGATGATTTATTATTTAAAATTAAAAACTACGTGTGGAAGAATGATACATAAATTCCTCAAATCATTAATTATACCAATCACTACCACCCATCGGAAACAAGATAAATGTAACATGATATTAAAAGCGTTGTTTCGTTTTTGATTTATATATTAACACAAAATCAGGACCCTCGTGTTTCAATAAACAGATATTAGCAGATAAATACTGTTTTAATCCGAGCCAAGGAACAGCATCTCCCTCTTATACGTTCTGCGACCAATTCATGTATTTTTCTGAGCAAAGGGATACCTCGGATAAATGGTGATGTATTGTTAGGGATAATGAAAGATTCAACAAAAAGTTCGTAAATTTTATCTCGGCAGTTCTATAACTTTTCCTACATCATTGTGTTTCAACTTAATTGGTCCTTAGAAAACTTAAATTGAAGAGTAGATTTATAACTCAAATATTGTTTCTCAATAAATGAGAGCATACTATTTGTTGGAATTAGTAATCATGTAATTAGTAATCTTGTTAGTACTCGTACTTGTGTACTTGTAATATAAAAATTAATTAAGTGTGTGTCTGTCATATATAGAAAGAGAATCTAGAAAAACTGTCAATTCTGCTTTTGTAAAGAGAAAAATAAAAGTAAACGGTGTTAGTGGAAAGTTATTTAGTTATCTCCACGAAAATTGGTAGCAGAGCGTGGTTAGGTTGAGTTATATCCACGAATATTGGTAGCAGAGCATCTGTGGGTTGAGTTATCTCCACAAACATTGGTAGCAGAGCGTGGTTTTGCTGTTTGTTGTGGTGACTGGAAAAAGTACCACCGTTGAAAAGGGCACAAAGCTAAGCAGCGTCCCCTGAACGTGACCGGACAAGGAGCCGAGGCATACATAGGTATTTTTGCCACGTTGGACGCAGTAAGGAGCTGAGGTGCAGGTGCGTGCTAGAGAAGCGAACCAGGCAAGCAGCTAGAATCCGAACGACTTAATAGGCGGCAGCGTGAGAAGAAACGAGGTAAGCTGTAGCGGTCCACTGAATGTTGATCGGCGCAGCTCCCAAATTGTAGAGTATCCTTGCGTCGCGGTCTAGATAAAGGTTGCTTTATTTGTAGTAAGTGGGTTGAATTGTTTCGCGTGTATAGACACGTAAGAAAATTGAAAAATATTAATTAAACATGGATTTAGCCCAGTTAGTTAAAAAGAGAGGTACTTGCAAAGCTATATTGACATTGTTTGTAAAATTTGTTGCTGGGTTACGAATCAAAAAAGAATTAATTGAGATTTATTTGAATTAAAAGAAAGGGTTACTGCTATAGAGGATTGTAAAGTGAACTTCGATCAGTTTCAATCGAAATTAGAGGAATGTATTGACGATTCCAATGAGTTAGAAAACCAACTAAAAGAAAGAGAGTTATTTGAGAATAGCTATTTTTCAAATATAGCTTTGGCACGTAAAATTATAAATGATCATGAAAGGTCCTCAAATCGCTTCTTCTCAAAGTTCTATTAGTCAAACTCAAATCGATACAAGTTATCAATTATCAAATATAGGTTTGCCGACAATTTCCTTGCCTAAGTATACTGGTTCATATCATAATTGGCTTGAATTCCGTGATACTTTTCAATCCTTAATACATAAAAATGCTTCTTTGACAGGTGAACAAAAGTTTCACTACCTTCGAGCTAGTTTGGACGGAGACGCAGCTCAGATTATAAAAGCTCTTGAATTGTCTGATGCTAATTATGAAGTAGCATGGAATGCACTGTTAGAAAGGTATAATAGCGATAGGTTGCTAGTACAAAACCATGTTCGTGCATTATTCAACCTGGAACAAATGACAAAGGAATCTGCATTAGAAAATAGTGCTAGTCATCCGGACTTAGTTCGAATTATCAAATCCGACTTTTACGTTGACGACTTATTAACCGGCGCCGATACGATAAACGATGCCGTGAACATTTGTAAGGGTGTATCTGATATATTAAAGCAGGGATGTTTTGAGTTGAGGAAATTTTATTCAAATGATCGTGAAGTACTTAAACATGTCTATGATGAATGTTCAGTTAATAAGGTTATTGAGTTTGGAGAGCAGGAAAATTCAAAAACGTTAGGCATTATTTGGTGCCCATGTTCCGATCTTCTACAATACAAAATCGCGCGGACTTGTGATGATTTAGAAATAACAAAAAGAGTAATGCTTTCAGAAATATCTAGAATTTTTGATCCGTTGGGATTGATTGGTCCTTGCGTAATCGGTGTCAAAATTCTATTGCAAAAGCTTTGGCTTGAAAAATTATCTTGGGATGAACCTGTGCCCCTACCGATAAAAAAGCAATGGAAAGAATTTACAGGACCGAGGCATGTCTTAGCTAATATTAGGGAAGAATTTTGGATTGTAGGTGGTAACAGCTTGTGCAATAAGGTAATCAATCAGTGCATTACATATTACCGTTTTAAAGCCAATGCAATAACACCAATTATGGCTCCCTTACCTGAGCTTCGTCTTAGTCCAAGATACGCATTTGAGGTCACAGGCGTTGATTACGCAGGACACTTTAGTATTAAAAGTAAGGCTGGTAGGGGATTTCGGTTGTCAAAGTCATATATATGCTTATTTGTATGTTTTAGTGTAAAAGCTATTAATCTTGAGCTGGTTCATGAATTAACTAAAGATGCATTTATGGCTGCATTGCGTAGATTTGTTTCTAGACGTGGTAAATGTAGTCTAATATATAGTAACAATGGGACAAATTATGTGGCCGCGTCTCATGAGTTACGTGAACTTAGCTATTTTTTCAGTTCAAATAGTAATGATGAGTTTTCTGCACATAAGGAGGGAATTGAGTGGAAATTTATCCCTCCTCATTCTCCTCATTTTGGAGGACTATGGGAAGCGAGGGTTAAAAGCGTAAAGTTTCATTTGAAACGAATAATGAAAGACGTTCACTTTACATTTGAGCAGTTTTATACGATCTTGGTTCAGGTAGAAGCAATCCTCAGTTCTAGACCGTTGACTGCTTTCTCCAATTCACCGGAAGACTTAAACCCCTTGACTCCTGCGCATTTTCTTGTGGGCCGACCGCTAACAGCCCTTCCAGAGCATGACGTATCTACCGTTCCTGTTGGCCGCCTGTCCGTATACAAGCATATGCAGCAAGTCGTTCAGCATTTGTGGAGTCGTTGGAGTAAAGAGTACGTTTCAGAGCTCCAGACCAGGTCAAAATGGCGTACTAACCATGACAAATTGCTAAAGGGAACCCTAGTCTTAATAAAGGAGGATAATCAACCACCTTTAAGATGGAAAATGGGCAGAGTAGAGGAGATGCACCCTGGGAAGGACGGAGTGTCACGAGTGGCAACAGTCCGTACTCAAAACGGGATCATCAGGCGATCATTTTCGAAGATATGCCCTTTACCTATTGATGAGGACTAACTGTTAAGCTCTTAGCTAAGTGTTGTGTGTTAGTGACTGTGCTTAGTTTATAGTTAAGATTTCGAGCCATAAACAAGAGTGATCATTGTTTTTTTAATAGCTCATGTTTTGAAAGTTTTCTAGCCCTTTCAAGCTGGGGGGGCATGTTGGAATTAGTAATCATGTAATTAGTAATCTTGTTAGTACTCGTACTTGTGTACTTGTAATATAAAAATTAATTAAGTGTGTGTCTGTCATATATAGTAAGAGAATCTAGAAAAACTGTCAATTCTGCTTTTGTAAGGAGAAAAATAAAAGTAAACGTTGTTAGTGGAAAGTTATTTAGTTATCTCCACGAACATTGGTAGCAGAGCGTGGTTAGGTTGAGTTATATCCACGAATATTGGTAGCAGAGCATCTGTGGGTTGAGTTATCTCCACAAACACTATTTGAAAGATGCTTTCTTGTGAATCATGTTTAAATACACTCATTTTTAAAATAAATACTACATGTTTAGATATTTCTGTACATTGTATGTACTATTCTAAATAGTATCTTGTATTACTTTTTATTGATCTTGTTTTGACTTTCAAGACAAGACTAGACTGGACAGTTCGTATCGCAAGGCAAAACAAGATTTAATGCAAAATCTTGCGAAACAAGAAATATTGCTATATATACGGCGAGAAGTCTTGCAATTATAAGCAGGGGTAATATTTAAAAGAACATTAGCTGAAAAGATAAATATTGAATTTCTATAGTAGAAAACATACAGCAGGTAAAACCAATTTTAAAAAGTTCTCGCAAGAGTTTAGCATAATTGTAAGAAAGAAACTTGCGCAAAACAATGCAAGATCGAGCAAGACGAAAAATCCTTAACTTGTTTGGCAAAAGAAAATTTATCAAATTTTGCATAGATTTCTTCTCTCAGCTATCACTAATTTTAAATTATTTAGTCTAACGTAACAGGGTTAACTATGACCAAGTACAAATATTTTAAGAGGGGATAGGGATAAAAAATTAACAGAATCGTGTATCAAAAAATTTCCAAACTTATCAAACGAAATTATTTTTTTTTTCAAAACAATATTAAATTCTTATGTCGCCGTCACTGGCCTTCTGTCAGCCACGAGGATAAGCATATTTTGTCAAAGTCAAAGATTTCAAAGATCGCCGCGTTGACACCTGTATCAGTAACTTGTTTGAAAGAAAATAAAATATTTATTACAAAAGGGGTATTATTAAAATTACAAAAATCAGTACGGTTCTCCCAACGATAATAAAATATTATAATAAATAATTGTATAGTGGTTTTTAGGCTTTCACGGCCGGTGCTATCATTTGATACATAGTGATTTTACGGGTTGTTATGCTATGACCTCAGTAACTGGTAGCTGCCAGAAACAGAGTTAAAATGCACATCCCTAGTATAAGCTGGGATTCTGTTACCTGTCCTGCTTATTCTCGGGCTAGGCTCTGTGGGCGCTATCCGTGTCTCTGGGTCCGCCCATATATTGATTTCAGTTCCTATTGTTGGTATTACGACTGATACAGTCGAAACCTTTCCTCGGATAATGGTGGTCCTCCGTAGCCGTCGCTGTAACTGGTCGCATCCCATGCTTCCAAACATAATGCCGCTCTTCACTGTCGGCATCTTCAGTGGTAACTCCGCAAAAAGATTCGCCGTGACTTCAGTCAAAGACGTCAAAACGTTGATGTAGAAAAAAACTATCTATGAATTTTGGACCTCGGCCCCAAGTAACTACTCTTTATTAAATAAATAAATAAGGGTAATTGCAGATAATATAAAACACAAATTACAAGGGTTGTTGAAGGTACTGATCAAAATATAGAATCAATACAAAAAAAGACACTGTTAGATATATTTTCAGAAACAATATAAGTGAAAAAGATTTTGAAATAACTATGAAAAGCAAACTTAAAATCGCTAACAGCATGTTTGAATAATGTTTTTTATTTATTAAGAATAGACAACCAGATAGTAATTTCTGATACAAATCGAGGAGGCAGTGTTAAGTTCGGATATTTTAAACTGTGAACCGTGGCATTGGTATGAAAAGGGAAGACATTCTGTGTATGGTATTTATATGTTCTTATATTATTTTCATATCGAAGCAGACAAAAAATCAATGTCTTTCTACTTTGAAATAAAGTGTAAATTTAAGAATACATTTTTTATTTAATATAAAAATTAGAAAACTCGCATCCCTAAGAATCCAAAAGGTATATTTAAAATGTAAAAAATATATTATATAGTTCTCAGATCTTCAGACATACTCACTATAAGTAAGGAAAATACTTTTTATAGATTTCCTCCTTGTGACAAAAAAGTTCCTGGTAGTAAGAAAATTATATGGATGTCTTCTAAACGTTAAAGGGCGATTCAGTATTAAATTCTTATAAATTAACGGTAAATTTAATATGTAAGATCAATGAAAAATGCCAGGGTGCCAAAAAGCGTTTCTAATTTTTGTCCTCCAAATCCAAATAATTATTTACTTGAAACAATGACTCACTTTTGTCATATTGAGAAAAATGGTATCCAATAAAACACTTAAGTCGAAAATGTGGATTTGAAACTGGCTGCACTCATGACCAGAGTTGCTTTCTGTTCTTAATTCAGAAGGAAGGATTGATCAATATGTTGTTTACAATAGTTTTAAGTTCGGAATCTTAGAAACGGGATATGGAGTGTCTCAGGGTTCGGTCCTGGGTCTTTTACTGATTTTACGTAAATGATCTATCTGGAATTTTTGACAATAATACCTTATGTTTGCTTTTTGCTGTTGATACCTGTATCACTACGCCTGGCTCTGATTTATCTGTGTTGCTTTATGTAGTAAAGTGACAGTTATCTTATCCAAGACTGAAACTGTGATTGTCAGTCTTCGTAACGTAAATGACATAAATAATCCTAAAAATATTAAATTTCTTGGTGTTTATTTGGATCCTACGCTATTGTGGATTGATCATACTGACTTTGTGAATAAATATCAAAATATCTTTTGCGGAACCTTGTACACGTTTCCTTGCCGACTTTAAAAACACCGCTTATCATGGCCTCATTCATTCTTGTATATAATGCGATCCTAGTCTGGAGTCATGCTTTCTCTAGTGCACATGTATTTTCTCTTGAGCGTAGGGCTATGCGTATTATATCTAAGCTGGGATATAGAGACGATTGCAGGAGTTGTTTTACTGACTTGAAAATTATGACTGTTCCATCTACTTACATATTACAGTGTTTACTCTGCGTTAAACGCAGTCTTAGTGACTGTTCTATTATAAGTCAGTCGCATTCTTATGATATTAGAAGGAAAAATTATCTTCATATTAGATACGAACAGACTTGGATTAAAGTTTTTCAATGTATTACCTCCTCATATAAGAAACTTGAACACAAAGAAATTTAAAACAAAAATTAAAATATATTTAGTACAGCGAGCTTATTATACTATCGATGAATTTTTGAATTGTTATTTTAATGACTTTCTTGCATATTTTTTATTTAAGTTTTTAATCTATTTTCCCACTACTTTTTGTGATTTTAATTTCAACTCATATTTTTAGTATTTAATATTGTTTTAATCTGCATCAAGTCTTTTATTATTATGTTATATCTGCATTACTTGTACTAACTTGTTTTCTTTCTTTCATGTGGACGTATACAAACACTTTTGTGTATTTGGCATGAATTTGGAATAAATATAAAATAAATAAAAAAATCTTCAGTTAGTCTAAAACGCATTCACTACGGATCACCCTGTATACAAGAACTACGTGGTTTATATTAAAGTTTCAAATTCAGATAATTTTTAGTTAAAATATTATTAATGGGTAATCTTTCAGACTGGGTTCATAGAATATAAATATTCACCTACTCGAAGCTTTATTAAAATTTATCTGCAATAAATTATCCTCTAGTCTTCTCCCTAAGGATGTCTGGCTCATCTTTTATACTAATTTAGATGTATTTTTATTTTTCTTCGAGTTGAATGGAGCACATTCATATATTTCAGGCGCCAATGAGTAAACACTTCACTCTGTTTACGAGTCCTGCCTTATTTTATTACCATGAATAAAAAAGGCTGGTACTGTTTATTATGCTTTATTTATTTTACGGCAGGCTATTATATATCTTTTTACCCTTTTATGTTGCTTCCAAAGACTTCTCAATTTTCTGCCGCATGCGGTAAAAATAACCAAACAATCATTAACAAAAATACTTTCAAGTACGAGATAAATGCTGCATTCTCCGTTGATTTGAGTAAATCTTTATAAAGGGTGATTTATAAACGGTAACCATAAATGAAACTTTGTTTCCTTTGGTAAAGATTACAGTGTTGGTGATATAAATAGACGTATGTTATTTGTATTTTTGTGTTATTTTTGGGTCATAAATACATAGTGTAAATACTGTGTAGGTCATGCCATAATTTATAGTGGTGATGTGCTGCACTTACGGTATTGTTAAACATTCCTTTGTTTACAATATAGAGAGTGTTAAAAAAAGAATGTAAAATATTTCAGGTGGTAATAGTATGAACAAAAATAAGCAGAAAAGTCTTAATAAACATGGGTCCGCAAAGTAACGGTTGCGGAGATATGGACCACTATTCGTTTTTCAAATATTTTATGTTATTAGGAATAAACCGACAAAGTAAGCTTTTAACAAACAAAAAACAAAGTTACAGAAGATGTTCAAAGTGCCCTCCGTCCATTTCCAAGCAGGCACGACATCTTTGTCTCAACGATATTCGAACTCTTTCGAAAACACCCTCCTTGGTTTGGATTTCTTGACACTTTTGATTAATCCGTAGCTGCAGCTCTTCGAGGCTATTTACAGGAGTACCATACACTAATGTCTTCAAATATCCTCAAACAAAGAAATTTAGAGGGTTCAGATCAGGTGATCTGGGAGGCCATAAAACAGGTCCAGCATCCAGCACCCATCTATATGGAAAACTTTGGTGTAAATGCTCTCTAACGGCCATGGAAAAATGAGCTGGAACACTATCATGCTGGAACCATATTTGTTGCCTCTGATTCAAAGGAATGTCTTCCAAAAACTCATACAGTGTGTTCTGCAGAAAGTTGAGGTAAGCAGCGCCTGTTAATTCGTTTGGTAAAACAACAGAACCTAGAAACCTGTCACCTACAATACTCATCCAAATGTTTAATGTAAAACGTGGCTGATGTCCAGATTCTATTAGAGCATGAGGATTTTCGTCGACCCAAATCTGCGTATTGTGAAAATTACACACCCCATTTCTTATGAACCCGGCCTCATCAGTAAAAAGAAAACGAGGGTCTTCAGCATCATGACGTAGAAACCAGCGGCAAAAAATCAAACGTGCTTGATGATCATTTATTGGATTTTCACATGGTACGGATAAAGCAGTTACTCGTGCGGGATTCTCCAAACAAGTGGACCACTAATTCCTACCTCGGCTGATATTCTCCGCACACTCGTACCTGGATTCTGCTTTACCAGTGCTAGAATTTCTTCTGCTCTAGGAGTGGATACCGACCTTGGTCTTCCAGATAAATGGGACTGTTTGCTCAACATGCCAAACATGCGTTGTGAAGGAATCTGGCGATTTCGATAAGCGTCTACATAAAGACGTCGCGCTTCGGTGGCGTTCCCATTAGCACGACCATACATGAAATGCATGTCTGTAACCAGTCATAGCGAAAGAAAACTCGTGCACTGAGAACAACTGTCAAATACGTACTGTTTATTTCACTAAACATCAACCAACTATTATAAGAAAATATACAACGTTTTTGTAAAATAAGAAAAGGGGCTAAAAAACATAAAACATTCCATATGTCCACAACCGTTACTTTGCGGACGCATGTTTATTGAGACTTTTCTGCTTATTTTGGTTCATACTATTACCTCCTTAAATATTTTACACTATTTTTTGACACCCTGTAGATCCGCTCGTGACAATTACGGCGACAATGCTGTTGGGAAGTAGATGGTTCTATTTGAGGTATTACTTATTTGACTAATGATACTAAACATTTACGATTATTTTGTAACTAATTTATTAATGTTTCCTCCTAAAATATTTTAAAAAAATCGTTATTTATTACTTATTACGTTTTTAGAATAAAATAGGTAATTTAATATCTATAATAAAGTTGGATAGGAAAATTTTATAAAAGCCTAAAATAACATTCTGCATCTCGTAAATGAGCAAATACAGAACATGTTATTTGGTATCGGAATGAAGCGCTGAATACAATAAATTAAAAAAAAACCGTCCTGTACATTCTGATAGCTTAATGGTTGTTTACAACTTTACATTTTAATTTTTTTCTCTGAACTTAAACTTACATACTTATGCATGTCTAATGCGCTTTACCGCACTACACCACATTTTTGTTTTCTTTTTGTGGTACGGTTAAATATTTATTATTAGGCACTGTATGCCGTATTCGTACATAATGGCATAATGCAATACTTCTTTGATTTGCCCGGTGAAATTCACTTTCTGCAACCATTTTATGAATCTATTTTGTCACTATACCACTGTCTATTTAACACAGTAACATCTAGTAATATCACAAATAAACTCTTCTAAACGTATGTACTGCGTTATCCGAAAATGGAAATAGTATACAGATATAAATAAAGCACACTGCTGTGTTTAGGTATACACGTGCGAAGGGCGTCTGACGTCTAAGACTTATTTTTCCACAACATTGTTTAGGTCAAACTCCACTTCGATTAAAATGATTCATTATTTTTTCTGCACGCATTTGGAAAAAATCATTCAACTTTCCCATTCTGAAAATACAATGATTCCATTTGGTCATTTTTAATAAAAATAAATCAAAGATTCCTGAATTATGGTTTATGTCCTTTATTAAATGGAATTCGAGTAACAATTTTAAATGCCAATTTGTGTAAATAAATATAAATTCATGAAGTCGTCCCACTGTTAATATTCCATTGTAGTGTAACATCTTTTGGAGATGTGACTCGCCCGGTCTCAGATGTTATATACAGGGTGAGTCAGTCATAATGTCGTTAATTTTAAAAGAAGATAGGGAATAATGAGTATAATGCGAATACGCGATTAAAAAAAATCTAAATGAATTTTTACGTCGAAAAAAATATTTTCAAATCATTATTTAAACCCCCTTTTCAGACTGACACTGACCGCTCACAGCCTTGGTCATTTACAGCTCACAGTTCAACTCGATGTCGACCTGATGCAATGCTGCCATGTTGAAATATTTTTCTAGTACCTACCTACTCAGGTTTTAGACATCAGAAATAAATAGTTGTACTGACTATTGTAAAATATCATTTTTTCTTGCTCAGTTCAACTTCAGCCAATAATAGTGTAAAATGTTAATATCCAATGAAATCAAATAATAATAATCATCAAATAATTCTATTAAAAATTGCAAGTAACGCCGTTCACTCAGGTTTTCCGATAGAAAATACGGTCCAATCAAACGATACCCGTACATTCCTGCCCATACGTTGACAACAAATCGCCTTTGAAAGCTGTACCGACAAGTAGTGTGCGGATTTTCCTCTGAGCAAATGTAACTGTTACGACTGCAAATAAATTAGCTTAGCGTATAAATCGAGTAATAAAACCATTTACGCACATCACATAAAAAACTTATACCCAATGCGTAAATTATTAAGAGAAGCTGAAAAAGTGTTTCATGTTGTCGACAGAAAACTGTGCAAGACCGAAATGGCAAGCCTCTGATCTGATGCTCATAAAAGTTGTCGAGAGTGAATCTTGACCTACCGTATTATTAGGTCAATAACCTAGTTACCTAGTTTTTGTACTGTTATTTAACAAGGAGTAAAACTGTTTTTTTAATCTAGATACATGAATGAATTTTCCTTAAATATTTATTTATTTGTTAATAAAAACAAATGTAGATAATAAATAAATGTTTTGGAATGTTAGGTTATTACAGTTTAATAATTTTGATATTACATTTTCACTACGTTTTACAAATAAACATGAATTTTTAGTATTACTCGTAAGTACAATAATTAATTATTCAGTTTGTAGTTACGTACATCTAGCCTAGAACATTATTGTTTTTTAAGTAGTATAGTACTAACCTGTTTAAAATGCCAGTTCGAGTAAAACTGCACTTATCCGTCCATAGCACTTTATAAATAAAATTAGGGTCAGCCGCAATTTGATTTTGATGCCAATTGCAAATTTCAAGACGGAAATCAGCAGCTTGAACTTTCTGAAAATGATGCGGGCTCAGTGAGTTATCTCGTGGAAATTGAAAAAGTGCTAAATTGGGGTAAATTTGAATAACATGCTGAAGTGAGTATTATGTATGTAAACATGATGTGACAACGATGTTTTTTTCGGCATTCGATTGTCGTATGGGTGCGTCATTTTTATAGGGTGATTTATTTATTTTTTAAAGGTCGAGTAAAACATTTTTGTTTCGATTATCTGCCCTTATTAGGCATCCCGAACACGTGGTTAAAATTGATAACATTATGACTGACTCACCCTGTACATTGTGGGAGCTAGGTCGTGGATCGGAATAAATGTATGAAAAAATATTATAATTTTTATTTAAATGTGAATTGTTGAGCGCCACCAACCATTAAATAATGTCTGTGTTATTAAATTGTGGTTTACCAAAAAAATAAGTACCACTTGGACATTAATAATCAAACTTAACAAATTTAAAAATTAATTTAATAAGCAGCTAATATTTAGAGATAAAAAATAGCTATTTTGTCCATTACACTGTTTAACATAATAAAGTTAAATATTAATAGTGATTTTACATATGGTTCTAAGCCTCAAAAAACAATAATATCTTAAACGTAATGACCAAAGATGTAATAATGGTTGCAGATTTACCTTATCTAAAAGAAAATCTGTTCGATTAATAAAATTAAGGAATCTCAAAGAATATTCGAATGTGTCTCTCTTAAATGACAAACTGTGTCGATCTCACCAAGACGGAAGCCACCTTGTTTCTACTCCTTGAATGTTATCAACCTTCTGCTTAGACAACTATGATTCCTTCCGTTATCTTCGCATGAAAATTTATTCTCCACTATCAGATGCCATATTGGTTCTTCAGACTTGTTTGTCAACTTAGACCCAAATCCCAATTCGAACCATAAATGACAAATTTATGCCCAGCATTAAAACTCCAAAAATCTGAAATTATAACCTACTTACAATTTATCTCACACCTGTTGGATAAATCGCCCCGTTTGACATTTTAATTAATAATCAACAAATATATCAGTAATAATTCGATTTCCTTAAATTGGCACCCTGTAACCTACACATGAAATTCTTTATTTTAATTAAAAAGCCTAAAAATATGCGTTAAATCTGAAAGTAATTATTTTATCAATTATAATCAAGGAAATATATATTAGACGGATGACTCATACATATTTTTATCTCGTGACTTTGGAGTTCTCGAATCGAGCTATCAGAGGTTAGAAAATCACGCTCGGTCTGCAGAAGAAAGGGCTTAGCATTTCGTTTCCTTTCAACAGGTGTACTTATCGTGCCAACTTAAATGACACCGTTATTACCAACCTTAGAAATTTAAATATTTATAAGTGACCCGTACTGAACCGAATGTAAATATAAACAACTAGATAGTTAACTTGACACATGTGTGAAATGAATTATAACCAACTACCTGAATGAGCCAATAAGATCTGATATTAATTAATTATTCTATACATATATTTCTGGAACTGATATAGTCGCTGATAGAGACAAACTGCCTGCTGCTAAAAATGATCTGTAACATAAAATAAATATTTTTAAATAAAATTCTCAAAATAATATCTATAATTTACAGCAATTATTATAAACAATATTGTTACACTGCAGATTATTAGACAGGGGAACATTCCATGTAAAAATGAACGTTACAGTAGTTTAAATTACTTCTTCCTGCAAGCATATTACTTTGTCAAGTTAAAAAATAGGACATGTGTTTATTATTTTGTATTGACGTTTTTTTTTTTCGGGGAAACGCAAATGATGCGTTTAATTCTAAAAGCGTATCATTATATTTAGCTTGAAAATTTTAAACGATAATTTAAATTACTCTTACGAGAAGACAAAATTGCTCACAGACCATTCCAGGGTTTTCCTATTACATTTCTGAATTAACGCATTTAAAGGTAATTCCTGCTTATTCAACGGCCTCTGAACCAGATGTATGAAATTACGTCTAATAGCTAGATCTAGGCTTGTACGTACTTAAAACATTGTCCCCTGTTAAAATTGTAGGAGAGCATGCTAACGTCATTACCTTACAATGGTGCGTTTCATATGAAAATAATTTTGAAGGGCCACTAAGCATAGCCTTATGAGCGATTTTTCAACAAAAATAGATCAAAATAGTTGCTAACCGTTTTTTATTGTATAATCTACGTTTCGTCTATTCTCCAGTTATTTTCGGAATAAAGTAGGAAATGCCTAACATAAAATACAGTTTCATTCGTGACCTTTTATTAGATGGTATAGAACAAATAACAAAGCAGTACAAAAATGTGATCTGTCCCACGGACTAGACCTATACGGGATGTTTAAAAAAGATATGGCAATATTGTTGGAGCTCATAAATCATCGAAAAATAAGTGGAGTTTGCTTAATAGACGCATATCCTATAAAGCCATTCATTACGGTCAATGGTAGCGTGGTTTAAGGCGTCAGGAATCGATGTGGCTAGACCGGTGTGGGTTCGAGCCCCTCAACCGGTAGACCGTATATCAGCTACATTCGTGGAGAGAATTGGCACCCTCTCTGCGGGTATGGTAGGGTGGAAGAATGTTAGCTTGGGTCAATGTGAAATATTGATACCGGTCGACATTTGACTACCCTCCTAATTAATGACGTTTTTCAGGTTTTTCTCATTCCTGCACTGAATAGTTGTTGGGGCCTACCAATGTAAGTCGTTCCTGGGCGCAAATGCAGGCTGTCTAATAATCTGAGGTAATCCCTGTGATTAGAATGAGGGGTTAGATATATTATTATTTAAAAAATATATATATATATATAATATATATCTCAAAACGCCATAAAAATAATATCATCATTCGCCAATTATGTTAACACTCCCTTGTAGCATTAAAAATATTGCTTGATCACTTTAAAGCACTAGTGCCTTAAAGTAAATGTCAAATTGTGTACAAACTTATTGTATGCAAATTTCATATTGAATCCTGGATTTTCTTGGTAATAAGTCCAAAGTAACGTTGGCCGCTTCATCAAGTTCTTTAAATGGATTGTTCTTTCCCATGTTTTCATTATACTTTTCAGGGCACAACGTTTAAAAGTGATAAAGCCAAAGTTTGCAAACTGTTCGTAAATGATGAATACAAAAATGGTTGCCACCATGGATACTATATATCATTGGCAAGTGCTCACTTCGAAGATTTGATATAGTGCCTACGATGCTATTTAAAACTTAACTTATTTCTACCCGGATTAATTCTTTTTAATGCTGATTGTAGAAAAAATATTGTATGATAGTTATGTTAAAAGCGTTTTTAAGGCATTGATGTAAATTGCAGAATAAGCGCAGCGAACTCTGCAAACTTTTACATGCGTGCCTTAAAAATGCACTTTAAACACTCACATCATAAATAACTATTATTACAAATATATAATTCAGTTCAAATGAACAACAAACGAGCTTTCTGACAAAATATTTAACTAAATTCGTACATTAGTAGTAGTTGTAGTACATATTCTAATAAAGGACTTAGAAACAAATAACGTTCTAGTAAATCATAAACAAAACGAAACAACATACATTAAACAAAGATAAATTTAAGTACTACATAATAGGAGCCTACGAATATTAACGGGTAGTATTCTAAACATATCATTTTCTTTCTCTAGAGTTACAAGAAAACTAAAATACATAGTAGTTTAAAACGTCAGAGTGAATTCCTAACATTTTTAAGAGATCTAATTATTTTTAGCTTTCATATTGTCAGCAATATTTATTATAGTTAGGCAGGTACCTACCATTTTCTTTGATCAAACCTGAATTTAAATGTTCTCCATTTGAAAACCTAACAAGAGTTAACTTAACACAACAACGCAACACGACTAACATGGCGTAGTGATGTGTGCTAGAACAGCTGATACATTGCAGCTGGCCAGTTTTGCTCAGCCAGTCATGTAGGAACGATGCTGATATTTTATAATGTAACTTTTTTTGAGTTAGATTTTTCCCATTCTACATTACTTGATATTATGTTAAACTTTACTTTACACAAAAAAGATGCGAATAATAAATTTGTTAATAGTACATTGTTTTCGAGGAAAATGCAAACAAACTGTGTAACTGTAAATCCGACCAGGCGACCTCTGTAATAGTACTATTTCATTTATATATTATATTTTGTATAAGAAAATGTGGTAGCTATGTTGTTTATTTTCTTATTTGAATATTAATTTGTTCTTTTAGTAAATATTGTAAACTTGTTAAGATTCTATTCTGCTGCTTTTAATGCACTACTATAACGAAAGTTTGCAGAATACCTTACATATACAAAAACCTAATAATATCAGCTGGAGACGTGCGTACTGAATACCAGTACTACTAAAAACATGCCTATGTCAAATTGTGATGCAATAGGTTGTGCAAAAGTTTACATCCAAAATTTCTAAAATTATTTTACACGCCCTGTATCCCAAAAATGAGTGGCTCTTGGACATATGTTTATTAAGCAAACGCTACATAGTTTTATTAGCTCTAGCAATATTGTCATGTCTTTTTGAAGCACCCTGTAAATTCTTCTAATGTATTTTTATTCGTTAAATTTGAGATCCGTTTAACTCCACCACTCCACTCATTCCAAGGCCAAATCGAAAGATATATTTGCAAGTGGAACAGACCACCTTTTACATAATATATTTTATGATCGCTGCCACCAAAGAGGAACCTACAAAGTGGAAGTTCAAATCTCCCCCAATGTCGCTAAGTATAATTATTATTTTTAAAATAAATGCTTTATTTGTTTATTGATATCTTTACTAATTACTTGACATTTATAAAGGAGGACGTTATACAGATTTGGAAAGTGAGGATCTTGATGGTGAATTGTGCTTTGCCGCTTGCGTGTATTTGTGTCATGCTACACGCATACTTCCACCACAACGTGTTCGCATCAGACAGTGTTTCCAGGTGGGGAAACTTCAGTGCATGAGAATAATTTCAAAGAAGCATGATGTTTGGAGAAAAAAGCATGAGATGGCTTAATTTATCAAAAAACACCTCTTGACACAGCTTAATGTTTAATTACTTTTGTAATGCCATTTTTATTTCATTAAAAAGCATTATGTTCTGCTATTTTATCATAATATTACATTGTAAGTAGGTACTTACAGATACTTACTTAAAAGTTATTAACCACGTAACCTTTCTAATTTATTTTATTATTAGGCCGGGCGAACGTTGAGGCGCAGTTGACGTGACGCAGGTTGACTCACGGGTCGTAAAATCTGTTGTTTTCAGAAAATGTAGGTACCCTTACGGAATAGAGTTAAGAATCACTGCAATACAGCGTGAATACAGCACACACCGTATATCCGTAGACTGTCATACCCGTTTATGTATTCATTGCTAATTATTAAGAGAGCAGTCTACAATAAAGGACATTTCAAGTACCCAAATATTGTAGATACCTACCTCTATCTATTCAATTTTGCCCTAGATTTTGCCTTTATTTCGCGTTAGGTCTTCGTTTTGGTAAATTTCAAAGAGTAATTTTAATAATTTTATTATTTCTTTTTGTGTCTATTTAAAAGCATGAGATTTTGTAATCAAAATATGGGAGCATGAGATTTCCTCGGAATGCATGAGATCTCATGCAAAAGCATGAGATCTGGCAACACTGGCATCAGTTAACCGGACAGTTAGATTTGCAATGGCGAATTGGCGGTGGCGATACGGAACTGATTACCGTAGTAGTGGGGAATGCTAGACCAATCCACGTCGCCGCGCCTCTTATACTTCGTACCTGCCCTGGGATGAAGCGGCAATTTCTACTTTCTCTGTAAAGATCCGCAATTTCCGAATCTGTATATCTGGTAAAGGTGCAGTATTGTCACTGAATACAACCCGACACTGGATTCTAATTCAAGCTGAATTTGACCCCATCAGGTTAACTTCAAAGTCATTTCAAGGTCAGATCGGAAGAAAACTATGCAAATGAACAAAATCGTATTACTTTGTTGTTTTTAGGGTTGCTGAATTCGAATAAATGTTTTTTAAAATTAAGTTTATCTATTGAACCAGTGTGGCATAAATAGAGAATAACTAATTTAAAATACAACGTAATTATCGAATGTCAAGATCGATCAAACAGAAATTTGAAAGCAAAGAAAACCAGACTATACAAGCAATCTGGTGTAGCATACTGATTAATGTTGTCACGTAAAATATTTTGAATAGGCGTTTTGCTCATATTACATCAGGATTTTAATTTTACAGACGCCCAGCCAGAACGATTATATAAATGGATTCCATTGGAAATTTACCCAAGCGTACGCACATTTGCACACCTTTGTGATATAGGTATTTAGCTTTCAGCGATTTATATAAGCCATGTATTGGTTACAATTTCCGTTGAGGTTTTCAGATATAAGCAGTAAATATGGGTTTTCATGAATTTATAATAACAGTTGCTTACGCAATAGATTAAATTTGCCCCATTATTAAGTTTTAAAGCCATTTATTTACATATTTTAATTGAAGAAATATCTTGATGTATTTACCTGATGTGTTAAGTATTGGCGAAAAACTCGAATTGGCTGCCATCTGTTGATAAATTTCGGAACTGCTGAAAAGGTCAATAACATATTGATGACATCAGTCAAATTAACAAATTTTCTTTTAGCTTGGTATCCTCTCATGAAGTAAATAATATCATAATACACCTTAAAAATATAAAAAGTCATGACCCTCATGATATTTCCATAAAAATCTTAAAAAGTATTAAGGATGCTATAATATCTCCCCTCACAAAGCTACTAAACTTATGTCTTTCTCAGAATATTTTCCCTAGTTGCCTAAAAATATCGAAAGTAATACCAATCTTTAAAAAAAATGATGCCAACGATCCATCAAATTATAGGCCAATATCAATCATCCCATTTTTTGCAAAAATTTATGAAATAATTTTGAAACAACAACTTCTTAGATATTTAGAAAATAGAAATCTCTTGTGTCAAAATCAGTTCGGATTTAGGAGTAAATTGTCAACTACACTTGCCATAGATAAGTTAACCTCATTCATAAATAATGGTTATAATGAAGGTATGTACGTCTGTTCGATGTTTTTTGACCTCACCAAAGCTTTCGACTGCATAAGCCATGATATACTTATTGATAAATTACGGTTTTATGGCTGTACACCTGAGAGTACATCTCTTATTCAGTCTTATCTATGTCATAGACAACAATACGTAGTGCATAACAACAATAAATCAAAATCTTTAAACTTAAACTACGGCGTACCTCAAGGTTCTGTCTTAAGACCGTTGTTGTTTCTCGTGTATATAAATGATTTTCCAACCTCGGTGAGAAATAATGTGTTTGCCATCCTTTTTGCTGATGACACTAATCTATCTCTGGCTAATAAATCTTTAAACGATCTGGTGGTCGATATACCGATAATCGAAAAAGATGCATCAAACTGGTTTTCTTCAAACAACTTATGCCTAAATGCAAATAAAACAGAAAAAATGATATTCAGCCTACGCGAGTTAAATGCTGTAAATAATCCTGAATCTGTTAAATTTCTGGGAGTATATCTAGACCCAAAATTGCAATGGGACGGGCATGTCCACTATCTCTGCAACAAAATGTCCAAAGGCATTTACATGCTCCGCTGTTTGTACGGCAGAGTGTCTCAGCAGACATTGATTACTGCCTATCATAGTCTAATTCACTCCAGATTATCTTATGCCACCTTCATCCGATTCCGTTTTTCAACGCACTGGAAGGCCATTCGCGTAATTTCAGACTTAAAATTCAAAGATGACTGTAAAGTACAATTTAAGACACTTTGTATATTAACCGTACCATGTACTTATATACTTCAGTGCCTTTTGTATGTTAAAGATCACGAAGATATGTTCACTCCTGAAGCGAAATTCACAGTCACAATACCAGAGGAAAATATAATTTAAATATAAACTTTCACCGCCTAAGTAAAACACGAAATGGCACCTCGTATCTTGGCATCCAGTTTTTTAATGCATTACCCCCGCCAATACGATACCTCGACCGTCCATTGTTTGAAAGAAAAATTAAAAAATTTCTGTTAAGCAACACATTCTATAGTATCCATGAATTTTTAGACAGTGACTTCAAAATATAATAAATCGTGATTCAAACTTTGCATATTTTGGATGCATTATTTTATTTTATGACATTATTTTAATCTGTATCTATGTGCTGTTTGTTTTGTTTAGTCTTTTACATATGCGTTTCAAAAATTACAACTATCTGCTTTTATTCACACATTTATTTTGTTAATTCTTAAACCATTGTGTTATTTATTACATGTCAACACTTATCTGTGTATGTTTCTACTATGTACTGTATGTTAGATATATATTTTAAATTTTTTTTTTCTTGATGATTTTATATTATGACTGTAAACTTTTTTCTGACGTGTGTAAACACTTTTGTGTATGTAACACTAATAAATATCTATCTATCTATCTATCTATCTATCTATCTATCTATAACAAATTTTGCACGTCTCCATAATTTACCATTTTGAACAACTTTTTCAAGTAACATTTTGCTGTATTTTCAGCAGAAAAGGAACTTTGCCTGAAACTAAAACAGTTTTTACTCGGTATTACGAGCATTTCAAATATAATTATTTACAAAATGGTTACTTCTACCGACTTCAGCAAGTCACTAAGCTGCAAAAAAGTTCTGCCATTTAAAAGAAACATGGTGTGCCACAAGTGGAACCCTCTACTAGTGACGTCAAAATTAGAAATAAATTTGAATTTCTCACCCCCCAAAACCCCCGATTAACAAATTTTATGTAAATGTTTGTATTTTTTAAGAAGTTATTTACAAATATCGAAAATAACATTTTAACTTTGGCACCCTGTATCTATTTCATTATGCGACTTGGGATATAGGTAACAACAACAATAACAATAATATCTCTACCCCTCATTCTAATCACAGGGATTAGCCCAGAAGTCGGAGACTTGTGCGGGAGAGGGGGCGGCATATTATTATTATTAAGCAGGCCGCATTTGCGCCCAGGAAAAACTTACGTTGGTAGGCCCTAACCACCATTCAGTGCAGGAATGAAGGAAACCTGGAAAACCTCATTAATTAGGGGGGTAGTCAAATATCTACCGGTATCAATCTCTCACATTGACCCAAGCTAACATTATTCCACCCTACCATACCCGCAGAGAGGGTACCAATCCTCTCCACGAATATAACTTATATACGGTCTACCGGCAGCTGGGCGTAAACCAACTCCGATCTAGTCACCTCGATATAAGTACTGACGTCTTAAACCGCGCGACCACTGACCGACCAAGGTATGTTAGGTTAACTCGATTTATTTTCACCTAAGAAATCTGTGGTCTCATTTTTGCTACTTCATTTAAAAACACCCTGTAGAAGTGTGTTTTGTGTATTTTATATATTTTTCATTTTTGGTGTACCAGAACGGTTTGTAAACAGTTTAATTTTATAATGAATGACATAGTGATTTTCCGGGTTGTTATGCCGTGACCTAGGTAACAGGTCGCTGCCAGAAAAAGAAAGACAGCGCACATCCCTAGAATTAGCCGGGATTATTTGACCTGCCCTGGTTGTTCTCGGGCTAGGTTCTGTGGGGATCAACCCGCTACCGGTTTCTCTGGGCCCGCTCATATATTGATTTCGGCTATATTGTTGGTATTACGACTGCTACGGTCGCCGCAATTGAGAAGCTTTTGCGGAGTCACCACTGAAGATGCTGACAGAGCGGCGAAACGTTTAGAAGCATGAGATTCGATTAGTTACAGAGGCGGCTACGGGACGCCTCGGAAGACTAGGGTAATTCCGGGAGATATGGCCATTGGGTGAGACGACTTACAGCGATAACTTTTTGCACACGGTACTTTTCGTTAGTCTGCCCGCGGTCATCTAGTAAGCACGTATCTTTTTACGCGCTCCATAATTTTTGTTGTTCTTTTACCGAAAACAAGTGAAATTTTTAAGTTTTTCAATTTCGGTGTGTCTCAACATTTTATCCACAGTAAGTATTTATGTTAACAGTCCCTTTTCACAGTTTGTTTCATAACGTTTATTGATATATATTGCTGCATTGGTGTCTGGAGATGACTGATGCGTGTTTGTGAGATTTCTTAGCCTCATCGTGTTCGCGTAGTCAAGCGAGTCATCTCACCCAGAATATTTGGGTGAGTTGACCCGACTATTTCTGGGAGAGATAACCCAGCATATTTTTTATTATTTTCCTTCCTAATTAATAATATATATTTTTTTAGTCATGCCAACCGTTTATAAGAGAAAAGGTAATTGTGACCGGGCTTCATGGACCGAAGAACAACTTCAGGCAGCTGTGAATGCTATAAAAAATCAAGGGATGGGTGTTAACGAGGCTGCTAGACAATTTGGTGTGTTTGACAAACTCTGAAGCCACGACTACCACTACTACAGAAAATGAAACACCTTCCAAGCTTCTACAATATATTTCCCCGATTCCATCTACATCTGGAATTCAACAAGCAAGAAAACGGTCCAAGCAATTAACAGCAATTTTGACAAGTCCCGAAAATATAGAGAAGCGCAAGATGTGGAAGCAAGGAATAAAGGCAAAAAATATTAAGAAAAACAAGGGAACCAAAAAAGTTACCAAACCAAAAAGCCCGTAAATTTAAAACCAAAAACAAAAAACTTGATTTCTCTTCTTCTTCTAAATATTCCAGTATTGAAATGGACAGTAATGGCTCCAGTGACGACCTATAGCAAGAAGATGACACTGAATGTACTGGGTGCGGTGAGAAATATTACTGTACCTTGAAAAACGAAGACTAGATTCAATGTGTACATTGTTCTTTTTGGTTTCATGAGCACTACTCAAAATATATAAATTTGTGTGATAGATGTGGAAAAGTTTTGTCCAAAAAACGTTAAAATAAGTATAGGCCATCTCACCCGTCACTCAGAGTCATCTCACCCTTACACTTGGGGTGAGATGGCCCATTCCATAATTTTTTATTTGATTTATTATTTATTTTCGATGTTATTGTTTAAGTTTGCATGTTACTGTTTCAGTTATATTAATAAACAAGCAGTTATATCCTACATAGTTTTTATTTTTCTCTAGTACAATGTCCCTAATATTTTAGATTTAAAAAAGGTGGGTCATCTCTCCCGGAATACCCTACCATTATCCGAGGAACGGTTCCGACCATAGTAGTCGAAATACCAACAATAGGAACCGCAATCAATATATGGACCGGCCCAGAAATACTGATAGGAGTCTGTCCCCACAAAGAATAGCCTGAGAATAACCAGGGCAGGTAAAAGAATCCCAGCTAATGATAGGGATGTGCGCTTCAATTCTGTTTCTGGCAGCGACCAGTTACCGAGGTCTCAGAATAACAACCTGGAAAATCACCATGTATCAGATAAAAGCACCGGCTGTGAAAGCCTAAAATCACTAAAAAATGCAAAATCTTCACAAGATAGTTTGTAATGAATCGCGTAAAATATGTGCGCGTCTCACGGAGACAATTCCCAGTGTTCTATTTATTGTACATACTTAAATCTGTGTCTTCATAATTTTCCATCAAATATAAAATTGTGTAAACAGTAGGAAATTATTTTAAGAAATGGGACAGCAATATCGAAATATGCGTAAGTTTGTAGCTAGTATTTTACGTCTGAAGATTTTATGTCAAGTAAAAAATTGGAAACCTGATGTTGTGATTAATTGTTGTAATGGATATTTCTTTAATTGTTTAGAAAAAGAGAACTGTATGAAGAGACGGCCCCTTCTAAAAGGGTATAGACAAACTATTGAACATACAGACCGAAGTGATAGAAAAAGTTTTGTTGTTATTAATATAAAATGATTGCTTATTGTATATTTGAAATGTTTTATTTTGTGTATGATTAATATATCTGTGCTAATATTATTAATTTATTCATTAGAAAAAGCTTTTAATGTGAAAAACGTTAAGCTTTCTTTTTTCTTCAGAAATATTATTGGGAATGGAGTCTAAAGTTAAAAAAAGCAATTTTTTGGCAAGTCTACGTTTCGGATGTATAAGCCTTCGTCAGAACAATCCAAGAAAAGTTTTCGGTTTTCCTATTTATTTTAATAAGTAATTATATAAATATTCTTGTTTTTATTTTCCCCATATTCACTTTACCTGTATCTAAGGAACTAAATTAATAACAAAATTTGATGACTCGTTTCAAAACATTTTAAAATGAATTCAAAATGTCTTGTGGATTATTATAGTAAATGTTCTAACGTTTTTTTTGAATATAAACAGTTATAACCACCTACTTGTCACCTGAATAGTTCATTGTATTTTCCGTTTTGCGATCGGAAACCCGATTACCGAGAGAAAATTACCTAGTTTCATTTCAGTGTAGTGCAAGTTATTCTAGCAATTTAACAAAACTGCGTAAGATTACGTTAAATTCCTCACGGGAATTTATCCTCCAACTAAAGAAATGAACCCCAGAATCAAAATAGCCACTTACGCATTCCGTAAAAGGGTATAAGTGGGTTTTACGATTAGGGGTGGTGTTTACTGTGGTGAAAATACTCGCGAATGTGAAACAAAAACCCCCCTGGGATCGGAATGCACGCTTTTTATACTACGAGCTAGAAACTACGAAACTTAGGTATTTAAATTAATATTGTGTTTCTTTTATAACTAGCTATTGCTTTGACATGAATGATTACTCGTATTCATTTGTAAAAGTTGCAACTGGAATATATCAATAAAAAATATATCTCACCTCCTTTTTTAAGATAAAATTCAACAATTTGATAGAAAATTTCACCCATCCATCAGATTTATTTTCATGTTTTCAAATTTATGCAGGATTTTATCCAATTATTATCTATTTTAATGGTAATTGAATGTAAACGTAATATACTCATAAATTAAAATCAATAGCAAATAACTTTTTTACTTGTTATATCTCATCTAAATTTCTCCAATTAATGTCTGAGTTGGGGAATAACGACATGTTTATTGAAACGAATAAGAATTTAACAATTTGTCATGTGTTATTAAGTTAAGTGTAGGTAAAGTACAAACATACAATACGTAAGACTTTTTATCCATTTAGCAAGGCGTTGTCATCAAAGTTATAACGTAATAAGCTATAATATACTATTACAAAAAATGTCTTTGTCTATGACTATATAACCTATAATACCTATATACATTACTCGTCTGTTTCTTGAAGTATGATAACATAATAATAATAATATCTTTACCCTTCATTATAACCACGAGGATGTGTAGGAGAGGGGCGGCATATTATTATTAAGTTGGCCGCATTTGCGCCCAGGAACGACTTACGTTGGTAGGCCCTAACTACCATTCAGTGCACGAATTATGGAAACCTAGAAAACCTCATTAATTAGGGAGGTGGTCAAATGTCGACCGGTGTCAATCACTCACATTCACCCAAACCAACATTCTTCCACCCTACTATACCCACATAGAGGGTGCCAATTCTCTCCATCAATACAGCTGTTTTATGGACTACCGAGCGCTTAATTCGATACCACAGTGGACTGGCCACACAGATTCGAGTACTGACGCCTTAAACCGCTCGACTACAATATACGATATACATAATACCCTACGACAGTGATTAATCATTATTCATTTATGATTCATGATCTTTCACACTTCTGTCTCCAAATTTAAATTTTACAGTGTGTCAGTATCGGGAATGGACTAACGAAACAAAAATTCTCCAGTGTTAGCAATTGAAACTGAACTTCCTGTATGAAATCCAAACACTTTATCCAATATACCAGCTACAGCAATGTTAACATATTTCCGAATGACGGTAGAAATTGACTACACATCTAAAAAATATAGACAGTTGAATGACATATAAATATAATGTATGTGCTCTAAAGCATAGGCGTACTTGTGACTTTTCTGAAACGTTTACAGATTATCAGTAATTATAGGTATGAATGGAGATATTTTATTTTAATGAAGTTTAATTAGCATTAATATTGTTACGGAAGCTCACCTACCTTATATTAAATTTATAATTTTTGTAATACCTTTTTTTACATTTCCTGGAATATTCCAGACCATATTCGATTTGATTTCCGACACATTCCAGAGACCGCGGAAACTGCTAGAATTCTAAAAACATATATAAGCGGACAGATTCGCCGCCACAGAGCAGTTCTAAGTTCAGCTTATATTGAAGCAAATTAAAGTCTGACAGTTGTTAATTTGTTTGAAGTGCAGTTGCCGTGTAAACAAGTAGTAAAAATAAAGTTTATTTGTCTACGTGACGTGTTTCCACGATAAGTCAACGAAGGGGTCACATTGGTGTCAGAATTGTGACGTTCCACAAAGCGGAAGTTTGAAGTAGGCAAGTGAATGCCAGTGGCGAGATCAAGAGCTCTGTGATGGTTTTGATTGAAACAAGATCAACTTTAAACTAACTTTATTTAAAATATCAAGTCTCCAGCTAAACGATGTGGTCGAGCGATCTCAAGTAAAAACTACATTCTATTATAGATAAAAACATAAAGGAGCGTACATACGCCCGACCATTACAGCTCGGAAATGGAGAAAATATTGAAACAGTTAATGAAAATGATAAAATATATGAAGGAAGAAATAAAGAAGAGTTCAAGACGAAATGGGAGAAAATATCAAAAAAGAATCAAATAAAAAAGAAGAACCAGAACGAAATGAAGAATAGCCGAGATCAAATGAAGAGCAGCTAAGATGAAATGATGGCGAATGTAAAAAACCAATCAAAAGCAAATGAAGATCAGGTTAGAAGAGATGAACAATTAATTATCAGGAAGAATTAAGAAATTAAATAAAAACAAGAAAACAATAAGAAGTTTGAAGAAGCAATTAAAGTTAAACTTAATGAATTTGAGGAAACTGTTGTAGAGGAAATTAATCAATTAAGAAGTGAGGTCCAGGTCGTAGAAGAAAATATGACTAAGTCTCAAATCTGAAATCCAAGTTCTCCGCGAAGGAGCCCATGAACACTGAGAGTAGTTTTCTTCTGTCGTCCGGGGTTAAGCGATCAACATTTGATGGGAAGGTGTCATAGAGTACTTACCTTAAACAATTTGAAGCAGCTGCCTTGGCAAACAACTGGTCAGAAGAAGAAAAAGCCACATCACTTATAGTTGCTTCACGGGGTGAAACTATGGAGATTTTAAGAACGCTACCCGAGGATAAACAAAAGGAAATTTGTAAATTTTAAAGTAAATTATGCACATTTGTGAATGTTAACACCATACCAAAGAATCAATTTGATATAATCATATCAAAAATTTCATAAATTATATAATTTAAAAAATTTACCAATACGGTTCTGTACAGTGAAAACGATAGGAGTTAAACCTTGTTTTATAAAGCAATTCTGAATTAATTCATTCTATCTAGGGATAAAGTTTGATTCACTCGAACTGAAACACACTATATACTATCTGAAGAATTTCTTTATTCCCTTTAGAACTATTTCGAGAGAAAACTTCCTAGAACTAAAATTACATCTGAGAGTATAATAATTGCCTTTGTAATTTTGTAGCTATATTCCCAAGTTTTATAAAATTTCTAAGGATAGTTTCTCCTACAAATTCATTTTATGATGAGAGAATTAACTTTATAGAATGATATGAAACTAGGTCACAGCATTATATTTTAGATGTACTATGAAATATTGGCTGTTATATGCAATTTCAAACACTTTCATGTACCTGCATCACCTGACATGTAGATTAAGTGACGTGGAGGAATATACAAGTTAATTCTATAAGACGCAAAGGATATATTACCATTTAAATGAAAAATATACGTAGTTCTTTTTTTTAATATCTAAGAATATATTTTTCATAACGCAGCTTGCTGATCTACCATTTTAACATATATTTATTATTTATTTTTAATAAGGCTTTTGGAAGTGATACATTTTTATTCACAAAATAAAGAATATTATAATTTTTAATATTTAGTTGGTTACCTGGGACTGTTATTTTTTATCTACATGGATTACGTTAGGAAATATAGGAAAGGAAGCAGTAGAACTGTAGATATTGGAATATGTTATTTATTGTCAAAATATATATTAGAATCCTTTCAATTTTATATTTAAATGCCATTAGGAACAATTGCAATGTTTTGACAATACATACAACCTGAAGATGTTGTAATAAAAACGACAAAATGTCAACAAAATATATTAATGGTTTTTGTTATACTTGTTGACGTGATCTAACCTATTAGATGTTAGTGTCTTTCAAAGAGTCCCACTTTGCCAGCTATAGACGTCTGTTTAATTTTTACTTGTTACAAATTAATATTACTCTTTAATATAGAGAGACAAACTTTATTGTCGCTATACTTGATTACACAACAAATATCCTTCAAACAAATTTACAACTGTTAAATCTTTATTTTGACGTTTACGACTCGCGTTCGACTGCTTAATTTCAACTAAAACTGTGGGGGCAAAACCGATCCGCTTATATATATTTTTAGGGTTTTCGAAGTCTCCGCGGTCTCGAGAATGTATTGAGAACCATATCGAATATAGCCTGAAATGTTGTAGAAAACGTCAAGATAAAGGTATTACAAAAATTATAAATTCAAACGCAAACAGAAACATAAATAACAAAGTAAAGGTGTGATGCTCCACAACAATATTATAAATAGGATGCACAGTTGACTAATATATATAGGGTGTCCATATCAAACTTTCCACCTGAATATTTCCTTTAATATGAAGTTTTGAAAAAAATCCAAATACATGTCGATTTTTAATTTGAGGGGGACATCAGCTTACATCATTACTTATTTCATAGTTGCCACCCCTTCGTAGAGCGAGATATCAACTTCGAAATTTCGAATAGCACTATTGGGCGCGTGATGCGTACATCGTTTGGAAGCTCTTTTGATCCTGACTAGAATCTGTGAAAAAATCATTATTCGTTTTCAAGAAAAAACATGGAAATATAAATGTTTGAAATTTTGTTATTACATTTAAAATTGTTTCATCTTAATTTGTAACATGTGTTAACTACTGACAAAATTTTCATATATCAAAACATAATAATTAAATTGAAAAAACGTCAGATGGTAAAAACAATAATAAAAGAAACGTAAGGAAGATTGGGGTTCTTATCATATTTTTTTATGAATTCCATTGCATTCCATTCCATTTTATCTTTTTATTTGTTATCGTTGTCGGAAATGTGTTATTGTTGAAACCATTTTCAGTTGTTTCAAATATCATCTTCGGCTTACAATCAAAGTAAAACTTTTACATTTATTAATTTTTTATTGGTCAGTTGTATATTCATTAGCTGGAAAAGTTGAAAATTCTTTATGGAAAAACAATATGAGTGTGCTAGAGAAACTACTCGAATTTTCAATGAGTTGCATTCTGATCGCCAAACAAATCATACGTACGTGAGCCAGATTGTTAAGAAATTTCGTGAAACTGGTTTCGTAGCAAATCTTTAGAAAAACAATCCTCTTAACGAATTAATGAAAGTAGGAATTTTGGGTGAACTGACAACGAATCCATACCAATCCGTGCGATCGTTAGAGCGTATTACAGGGATCCCTAAGTCGAACGTTTATCGGATTTTACAAAAACATAAATGGCATCCGTACAAAATACATCTTGTACATTGTTTGAACGAGAATAATCCGGATCGAAGAATATAATTTTATGATATGTGTAACAGAATTACAGAAAATCAAAATATACTTAACAATATCTGCTTTAGTGATGAGTGTACGTTTTTTCTCAATGGTACAGTGAATAGGCATAATAATCGTTATTGGTCCGGTGAAAACCCTCATTGTATTAAAGAATCACACTCAGTATCCAGAAAAGCTGAACGTCTGGGCAGGAATATTGGGTAATCACATAGTTGGTCCATTTTTTTTAGATGGCACTTTGACTGGAGCCAGCTATTTACGTTTGTTGGAAGATCATATTGATCCCATGATGACAGAAATTCTGGAGAATGATGATCAGCTGGATGAAAATCTTGTGACGTGCCAACAAAACGAAGCTCCAACCGATTTTGAGCGACAAGTTCGGGCTTATTTGGATCAGCATTTCCCAGGACGATGGATAGGTAGGCGTGGAGCTATAGAATGGCTAGCTTGGTCTTCCGATTAGAATTCCAACGACTTTTTTCTCTAGGGACATATCAAATTAGTGGTTATTGCAAGTCAACTCGAAAATCTTGAATATTTAAGACAACGTATTGTAAACGAAAATCGGAATTTAATTCCATAAGTTTTTGTAAATGTAAGATATTTCGTAGACAGGCTCCAATTTGCCAAGATCAACTGATTGCACAATTTAAGCATCTATTTGAAATATAAATTTTTGGATTTTTTTATTTTTACATTTAAAATTGTTTATAATGTTTTTTTCTTGAAAACGAATAATGATTTTTTAATTTTTTTACCGATACAGAGTCAGTATCAAAAGAACTTTCAAACAATGTATCACACGTTCTTTAGTGCCATTTGAAATTTTAAAGTTGATACCTCGATTTACGAAGGGGTGGCAACTACAAAATAAGTAATGATGTAAGTCGATGTTTCACTAAAATCGACATGTTTTTGGAATTTCTTCAAAATTTTAATAATTTATGACGCGTAGCGAATATACGACTAGTCTGTAGGCACCTTATGAAAGATGACAGATATTTAATTTAATTTTATATGTAGTAGTAGTAAATATCTAAAAAAACATCTTCATGTTCAAGCTTTCATAAGCGATGTCCAGTGATGAGACATTTTTAAATCTCGCCGTCGTTTGTAATCTTTTCTTGACTTTTCGCTGTTTATAGCAACGTCCACTGATAGAATAAATTTGTTCATTCTAGGTATATCACGTTTAAAGTTTCTCTCCTGTTGGCACACTTCCTCTTGCCTACCAACTCGACATCGATCGTTGGCTTAGCCAGCGATTCGTTGCGTCAGTTTGATACACAGTATCTTGCCTAAAACTTAAAAACTATTAGGATCAGATAATAATTATAAAACTAACCAATAAAGAAAGAAATTAGCCTAAAATTCTTACATTTATTTATAATTTTGCAAGACTATGATAAGTAATAAACACCGAAATGTGTACGCTAATGATTTTTGTCGACATTTTCATTGATACACTCTTTAATATTACATTTCTAGGAACAAATATGAAAATGTGACTTTATATTTACATCATCCTTTATAGAATTTTTTGTCATTACTTGATGTGTGCATTTAACTTGGTCTAATTCTCAACTTTGTCTTATACTTTCATTTTATGTTAAAAAAATGCGTGCAAGATACCTATATTTTTAACAGAATCAACCAGTTCCCAATTTTTACTTAGAACTTTTTGAATGTGAAACAAAAATTTGAAATTGACGTTGATACCTATTTAATAATAATAATAATAATAATAATATGTCTTTATTTCCAACTAGAAAAAACTACAATACAAATACAGAAAATTAATTTGGAAATCCCAAGGGGAAGTTCACACTAAGTGTGCTCTGCCACTTAACCCTTGTATACATAAATATTTACATAAGTCAAAACTGAGCAAATATACAAAGCAAAATAATAATAATACAAAACAAAAAATGAGAAAAGTAAATTTAGTAAACACTATAGGTACTTGCACTACATACACTCAAGCTTAAATTCATATACGTATTTATTATTCTAATTTTCTATACTTCTCTTTTACTTCACGTAATATGTCCACTCGCTGCAATATAAAGGTTTCCAGCCAGAGTCATATTTGGTTTAAACTTGTTTATATGAGTTATCATAAATATAACCAATAACGCATCCTGATCATCCAACAGTACCTATTAATACTCCATTGGCTCACCTCTTTTATAGTAAAATGGCTTTTAGATTAGAAATTTTTAAATTGCAGTGACTGTACATACACATCACTAAACCTTGCAGGGTACTATTACCTGTATTATAAGCACTGATACAATATAGTCCTTATGTTAAGAGTCCGTTCCTTGTACACTCTTCGGGTAGCGCTCCGGGGTCGGGGGCACGGGCGTTACGGCTGGAGGCGGAGATTATCGCCTCTCCCACTACAATGACTTTACGGTGGACGTATTTAGAATATTTAGATTTAGTGGAGTAAAATCGGCTAGCAATTATGCCGTTTTGTTTTTAAGAAAATATAACCATCTTGTAGGACATTTTGAGTATCCAAAATGGACTTGTATAACTTTTTTTAGTAGGGCCGCATTTTATAAAAATAAAATCAAATTATCGATGTTTGGAACATTATTTGACAATTATTACGTTTTTCGTTACATCGCGCTTGTAAATCAACGATTTTACTTATGTAGTTTTTTTATAGCTTATATAAAAAACTACAGTACTTCTCACGGTACACACCAATTTTTAATAACTTAACGCGTTTTTGAAAAAAAATTGTTCCAAAGTCGGCCCAGCAAATTTGTGCATTACAAACTTATATTAATTATTTACTATTGATATGTAGTTATATCGAGCAAATGTAGTCAAAATTATAAAAAAGTTTTTCAAAAACAGTTTCTTTTCAAGAAATTAACTTGTGTGCCGTGTGCATACTTGTGATGCAGAAGATGTTTTCAGAAATAGAACTGCGCATTCATTCGACGAGTTAAACATATCTATATTTTCCATAATGAGAAAAACATATATTATGATTGTGTTTGATATTGTATTATTAAATTTAATTGTCTTCACCGATATCGAAAACTAATAATTACAAACAGTGCATTAAAAACATTTACTACAACATTTATTTTCATAAGTTTTCGCTACAAGAAATAACATTGCCTGGCTGTACCGCACTGTTTTTCTCATTATTAACTTAACATATCAATTTCTTATAATATTGCCTCATGGGGTGCATAAACTTTCTATCAATGAAAATAAAAGCATCGAACTCCATAAGATCGATTAATTCAATACTGTCTCAACTGAGAACGTATAGACTATAAGTGACTGTATATCTTTGAACTCCGGTCCTGCCCGCTTTTACCAATATCTAAGCCCATCCCACTGAGTGAGAGACACGTGGTTGCAGCATTTAAAATATATTATTTTGTGAAGTTGTAGACGTTCGGCATTTGGCATAGAATTTTGAGTAATTTTTATCAATTCGATATAATTTTGGTATCGTTGCAAAGCTAAAAGACAGACTTACTTCCCTCGTGTAACCAATTTTCGATTTAAGCCTTTATTTTCAAATAAATAAATTGTAAATATGACGATTTCTTGCGCAGTTTACTCTTCAAATTTAAAAAGTTAAAAATTAATTTTGAAAAAAATATTACACAGCAGCCTTAGGAAACAACTTTTTCTTTCGATTGTTTCTTTATTTGGACCGCTATGTTTATTCGTTGTCTAAATAAGTGTTATGGGCCGAGCGTAAAAATTCGGTTTATTTCAAGCGCGCGACGGACTCTTAAGTACACACGTGGATATGTTCGTATTTATACTATGTAGAGTAGTGCCATTAACTCAAACATCAATTAACTAATTTCAATATGCCGGCATAACTATAGATATAACACAATTAAGCCGTAATAATTAAAAATATAATACTACTACTAATCTATTTCTTCTCCTTAGAAAGTTACAACGGCATTATACAAAAATGTATATATCATATTCGAATTAGCCATGATTTAATCAACATTGCCGTGAAAAACAATTACTGAAACTACTGTCACAAATTTGTTAAACGTGATAAACTAGTAAATAGTTATACTCGCTCAAAAATTCAGACGTCTTTGTCACCACGGCTGACGCTGACATTTGTTTAGATTGTCAACGTATTTTTCGATATTTGGTCGCGTTAAAAACAATCATTTTTTGCAATTTAGTGCAAAATATAATGCAAACTTTTAGTGTAGTATATAGTTTCAATTATTCATTTGTTCGTATGACGTAAGTCGTCTGAATTCTTGTCTCGAGTTTACTAAAAGTTAAAAAGCTTCACAAACAATGAAAGAGTTGACATAACATTTGAATCCCCAAAAAAAATGCCAGAAGAGCACATATAGAACTTATATCATGAGAAATATCCAGAGCGTCAAGCTTCTAACACAAAAATATTTACCAGATTAGAACGAGTTTTGCGTGGTAACGAAAATGCATTTTCTTTTCTTCAAAATCAGTGTGCAATGAAGTTACCGTAGCTATGGTATTACAATATTTTGAAGAAAATTCTAAAAGTTCTAGCAGACAGACAGCTTTTGATGTGAATTTAAAAATAAGCTCTGTGCAAATAATTTTGAGATCTAACGGATATCACGATTACAGACTAAATAACTTGGAACACTTATATGATATACATGCTGAGGTCCGAATGATCGTTAATTTGGAATTTGAAATTTGCAATAGACTCTTCCAACACATTCTCTGGACCGATGAAAGTCGTCCTATAAGTAAGGGTAAACCAAATAAAAAGAACAAACATTACTGGGGCGAAAATCCACACTACTTCCATTCAAAACTAAGGCTATTATGGAATAAATGTTTGGTGTAGTGTCATTGAAATGCATAGTTGGCTCGCACTTTTACGAAAATCCGAAAATCTATTAAACGCTAGTTCTTGCAAGAGGAGCTTCCACCACTGCAACACGCTGGCGCGGAATGTTAAAAAATAAGGTATATAAGACACCCACGAAAAGTGAACCATTTCAAGGGAAACATTCGACATGCTTGTGAGAATCTTCCAAGAGAAATGTTATTTCAAGGTTCAACAATGGAAGTTAGAAAAAGGTTGGATAAATGTTTAGAAGTAGGAGGCATGCATCGAAATTTTTTAAAAGTAACTTTAGTAATTTTGTATTTTGTCAATGTTTTGTTTTTCTTAAAATGTTTATTGACTATTTCTGGATATATTATTAATTGTTTAATACTATTATAATACATACATTTATATCACATTTTGATTATTCTGTTTAACCTGTATTGTGTATATTTCCTCTGTTTTTCTCTGAAAAATAGGTCTCTCGTTTCCTGGCAAAATACATTCATGCATACAAAAGAACATTTCTAAATAAATTTTAATATGGTTTGACAACTTTTTAAGAAGTTTATAGGAACTAATATGTAAACAAACTTGTGACAGCATTTCCTGCGATTGTTTTTACGGTAATGTTGATTAAATCATGGCTGATTGAAATATGATTGGCTCATGAGAAGAGATAGAAGATAAAATTATATATATAAAAAATGTTCGCAATAGAAAGATGATTTTAGTTATTTACGAGAATACGGACATGTTCGTGGAAAAAATGATGATGTCATATTATTTAGTTTTTTAGTTTAAAAAAATGTTTTTCAAGTGAGAAATGGACATGGTAAGTCCCCATTCATGCCATATATTCAGATTTTTACTGTCATTTTTCGTTTGTTTGTTATAAGCCCGAGATGCGAACTTTACGACATCCTGTACATACATGCTTGTCTAGCCAATCTCAAAACTTTAATAAAGTAGTGTTACTTTACTGAACTTAATTCTGAATTAAGAACACATTTCTAATTAAACGTAAACGAAGATCGGAAAATTAAGAGTAGCCAAACAGTCTTCGCAATTTCTTAATTCAAAACTCATCAGTGATCGAAGTTAGATAACAATGTTTCTCAGAGAAGAGAAATCACTCTAGCATCAATATAGAAAAATAAAAAAAATAAAATTCACAGTTACAGTTTTATTGGAAAATTTGTGGAAGATATGATTTCCAGCAATTGAAAAACAATATTAAATTCATAGCCAATTAAATAAACCATAGGTACCTATACTATTTTGCATATTCATCAATTTCATTTTCAATATAAAAAATATTAAACATACAAGGGGTGTCAAAATTAATTTAAGAAGTAGGTACATACCTACTTTTTAATGTAATTTTGTATTTTATTATTTTTGCTATGAAACTAATTTCTCAACTCATTTTCGACAAAATGTTCGGGAGTACCTTAATGAAGTTCAAGAGATACGATGGATTTGAAGAGCAGGACCGGTACCATGACCGCCACGATCTCCTGAAATAAATCCCTTGGACTTCTTTTTCTGGGGATATTTAAAAAAGTGACTTTATCGCACCGAAGTGGACACTAATGATGATTTACGTGAACATATTATAGCTGCTGCCAATAACGGACAAGAACCAGAAACATTTATTTTAGTACGAAGAAACTGAGTAAGATGGGCCCAAATGTGATTGCACGTCGGTGGACAAAATTTTGAACAGTTGTTGTATCATTAAGTATATCAAATTATTGTATCAATTAAAACCATAAATTAATTTAATTATTAATAATAATAGCGGCAAAAGCAGTTGAATTTGCTGATGTATTTTAAAATTTTATTTATTTATTTCCTTGAGAAACTCAATTTCTTGTCCGGCCAATTTCTATTACATTTTGTCATCATGCCGGTCGCCGTTCGCAAAAGAGAATTTTAAGATGTATAGTTGGTGTTGTTTTTAAATATAAAGTTTCACTGAACTCACCTACTTGCCTGGGTCTTAAAATTTGTAATCATATAGGTGTTCATATTCAAAATGCTAAAAATGTGGCAGGTTTTATGGTTGTTTTACAAAGTTATTTACTTCATAAATGACTCTTAATGATTTTTTTATGTCGTAGATTGTATGTTTCTATTTTGACAATTCATATACAAAATTGAATTCTTGTCTTAAACGAAATAAATGTTATTCTATTCCTGTACAATAATTTTTTTTATAAGTTCTGAATCACCCTGTATATCTTTCAGTTTCAACAACCAAATTAAAGCTGGATTATACATAATTTCTTGTAATTATGTTCAACTTAAACGTTGTCTGGAACATTGTATTATTTACGTACAATTGCGAATTTCCTGTTTCTGGAACAAAGCTAATTACCTACGTACCTGTATATGTTACAGAAAATACCCTGACGTCTTTTGTAGTGGTTTGTTTCCACAGTAAATAACTTCAACGTATAAATCCTATCGCATATTATCAGTCATAAGTTAACCACATCATACGGCTACTGTATAATAATATGTTTCGTTACTGCTGAATTCTGCGGTTGGAAAAGCAATTTGTTGTAGCGGTAAAAGCAACATAATGAATATTACATGACTATTTTTCGGTATGTGTTACCATTAAAAATATTAATTTGATTTTCCAATGGTGTTAGCTCATAAAAATTTTAATGGTACATATTTCAGCTATAAAATTATGTTCTTTTAGGCTAGTCAATGAATAGTCGCTTATAATGCGAAAATAGTGCATTACAGCAAAAAATTCTTTACATAAAAATGAGAGACTATAAAATTTTCTATTAGATAAGTTCCATACATTTTTCCTCTGCGATTCACCGTTTCAGAGATATCTCCTCTCAAAAATAGGAAATTAAAAAAAAAATTTAATACATGTTTTTTGTCATAATTCTCCTGGTAATTCTTAGGCCGTTTATTTTACACAAAAGTCCCATAAAATAATGTTTTAAAGCAATACATTTTATGCAAGAATGTATACAAATATGCTAACATAATAAACTAGAACTGTTTCTCTTGGACCGGCAGGGTACTGCTTCTGGCTGCACCATCCATACGGATCCGAGCACGAATTGCGAATCACTCTTGTCTTTGTCATCAGTCTCCGCAGAAGATGTGGCAATGGGCTTTAAGACTTTTTCGTTTAAAATGGACACGCTGTTTAAACATTGACCCTGACAGTTTTAGCATAATCGAGAGTAACTCATAGCTGCCTTTTTGCAGCTACAGCTTCCACTGCTACAATCTTTCGTGAATCTACAAAATATGAGGTCCAAAGTTTCTCTGGGTATTGCTTCGCTTTCTGTTATCACAGTAGCTAAGCCTAAGCGTTCCCAACCTCATAGGTCTGGAGGTAGTTGGTTTCCCAGCCAGAGCTTCCCCTGGTGGAATGTGCGTAATGCGTGCTCTTTTGTTGCCCCCTTGCTGGATGGAAGTAATGCAAGATCTCGTTTTATATTCTATACCAATTTCAAAATTGGATTCACTGAACTTATCATGTTTTTGGTTTATACAAAATGGTGTGAGACAAAAAACCAACATATTACCGAGGAAGTTATGGTGGCGTACTTTGTCCAAAGGAATGAAAAATTAATTAAAAGCTCCAGATTGCTTATGGGCAAAGTATTCCATGTTTACAAGTCCAATTATTTTTGTTCATGACTCGCTTGAGATTTCCAAATTTTCAACATTAATTGACTACCTCAAACGGAAATATGTTGATTACAGACCAAAAAAGTATTTACTTAGAAATACATGTCCCAATTCCTAATTGAGGCACCAAATGCATGTATACAGGGTGAGTCAGTCATAATGTCATTAATTTTAAGAGGAGATAGGGAATAATGAGTATAATGCGAATACGTGATTAAAAAAAAATCTAAATGCATATTTACGCCGAAAAAAAAAATATTTTCAAATCATTATTTAAACCCCCTTTTCAGACTGTTACTGACCGTCACAGCCTTGGTCGGTTACAGCTCACAGTTCAACTCGATATCGACTTGATGCAATGTTGTCAAGTTGTAATATTTTTCTATATAGTACCTGCCCACCTAGGTTTTAGACATCACAAATAAACGGTTGTACTGACTATTTTAGAATATATTTTTTTCTTGCTCAGTTCAACTTCAGCCAATAATAATTTAAAATGTTAATACCCAATAAAATCAAATAATAATAATCAAATAATTCTATTTAAAATTGCAAGTAACGCGGTCCACTCAGGTTTTCCCGTAGAAAATACGGCCCAATCAAACGATACACGTACACTCGCGTGTCGATTTTTCTCTGAGCAAATGTAGCTGTTATGACTGCAACAAAACTCCAACGTGTCTAATAATAAACTGAGTAATAAACCATTTACGTACATTACATAAAAAACCTATACCCAATAGATAAATTATTGAGAAGCTCAAAAGTGTTTCGTGTTTAAATACTAAGTACTTAATAAAAAACCATCGTGTTGTCGACAGAAAACTGTCCAAGACCGAAATGGCACGCCGCTAATCTAAGTTATCGAGAGTTAATATTGACCTTGTCCTACCGTATTATTAGGTCAATAACCTAGTTACCTAGTTTTTGTACTGTTATTTAACGACAAGGAGTAAAACTATTTTTTTTAATCTAGATACATGAATGAATTTTCCTTAAATATTGATTTATTTGTTAATAGATGGATAATAAATAAATGTTTTCGAATGCTAGGCTATTACAGTTTAATAATTTTGATATTACGTTTTCACTACGTTTTACAAATAAATATGAATTTTTAGTATTACTCGTAAGTACAATTAACCGCACACATAACCAAATGTACAATTTATAGTTACGTACATCTAGCCTAGAAATGTATTGTTTTTTAAGTAGTATGATACTAACCTGTTTATAGCCCACATTTCAAGTAAAACTGCATTTATCCGTCCATAGCACTTTATTAATAAAATTCAGTCGCATTTCGTAAACATTCTCTGTATAACACTACCATTTCCACATAATCGGAATTTGTAAAATTATGCGTTGTGAATTTACGCCAAATACGTGAGGTTAGACCGAAATAAACAAACTACTGCTTGTATTCTCTACATGCCCCCTCCAATGTGTGGCATGATCTACAAATTTGAGGGGAAAGAAATGCGGGAAATGAAGAGTGCTAAATGGAGGTAAATTTGAATAACACGCTGATGTGTTAGACGATATTATGTATGTAAATTTGGCATCCATGGTTAATACGGCAAGTCTGTGGCATTAGAATTTCGTCGGGTGCGCCAACAGAAAGTTCGTAGCGTACCAGGAGCGTCGTGTTACTGATTTTTATAGGGTGATTTGTTAATTTTTTTAATGGTCGAGTAAAAAATTTTTTTTTAGATTTTCTGCCTTTATTAGGCCTCCCGAATACGTGGTTAAAATTAATGACATTATGACTGACTCACCCTGTACACCCTGTATGTGCTAAATATCTTTTTGTATTTTAAGTGGCATTGATATTAGGAATAGCGGGAACATGTAGAAGGGAAGAGTTATATAATATGACTATTCAGGATATTGACGATCAAGGAATATATAGCTGTAAAAATTCCGCAAACAGAAACAAATATTCAGCGAATATTTACTGGTACAGACACACAGGATGAAAATATCCATTATTTAGAAATTTACTGCAAGTATATCAACTTGCGGCCAACAAACATAAAATCTTCGCATGTATTTTTGAATTATCGCAATGGAGTGTGCTACAATTATTTAGTGGAAAAAGGAACAATTGGACAGAGGCCGTCGAAGACAGCCGAGTATTTAAAACTACAGAATCCTACAAATTATGCAGCCACCCTAGCGAATATAGGTGTGGACGTGCTCGGGCTTAAAAGGCATGGGGATGGAAATCTTGGACCGGTGCCAAAAACTACGTCGATGATTCCCTTCAAAATAAAGTGCAGTATGCAGCTAAAATTCTTTACGATAATGACCAGACATCATCCTGCAGGAATACTTCTCAATCATGTGCTGAACCACTACCTGCTACTATAGTTTCTACTTCACTGACCTCGATAGCTAATTTTACTTTAACTGAAACCGAAATCGAAAAAACATGTAAGTTTTAAACTTAATTCTAGAAAACCCATTCAAAAAATGTCTATTTTGTCGATCGTGAAAAAAAATATTTTTTCCTCTAGAACTGCTTGTCCGATTTTGATGCCCAGCAAATGTCATGAAACTTGATAGAGCAAGAATATAAAAAGAAAAAACAAACCTGAAAGAAATGTTGAAAGTTTTTATCTCTCCTATTACATATTTCTCTATGATACTTCGTTTTCCTAATATAGGACGTTCACCTTTTAAAAAAATATGTTCTATCGATTAAACAAATAAATAATTTTTCCTTCAAGTTTGGTATGCAGTAAATAAAAATAAAAGATTAATATTTTGTCGTGAATCACTTTTTTTAAGTAAAGCCAGTAGCATAACTATGGGTCTTCTTCACCCTTTTCTTTAATTCTATTTTCTCAAAAAGTGCTGTTGAGGGATTTCCTTAAGCAGCTTTGTTTTTCAGATATTTCGACTTTCTCTAATGTGTTTTATCCTATGAAATTTTAAAAATTGCAGTCAATCACTTATTCAACAAATAAAAACAACAGTTTATAAACAATTTAATTTAACTAATTAATTAATTGGGGTTAGTTTTTAGTGGCCGGTTTTTTTTTGCCGGTGAGTGTAGAATAAAATTAGTGGTAAGTGAATTTAATGATCTCAATTCTTTTCCTTTAATTTTTGATCATCTAAAATTTAAAACTGTATATTGTGAAGATAATTAAATGCGTTTAAAGTGATGTAACATAATACCACTTTAAGGGTAGAAGTTTGGGGTATGTATGGAAAGGTAGAAGTATACCCTTTTAACGTCGACCTACTTTATAATATTTGTCTTGCAAAGTTCATTGTTAATTGTTACTGTTATATAATGACTGGAACAATTTAACTATAATTATATATCAAATAATTATTTCTTCTCTTTCTTCTCTATAATTTGGCATGTAAATTTGTTTGGATAATAATTCGTATAATAGTCGTTCGTATTTTCTTTTGGACAATTAAAGGAATGGTATGACAATAGCTAGCAGAAAGTGTTTTACACACTCGAAATTAATTTATGGTAACAATTATTTTTAATAGAAAAATAATTTCTATTCACTGAAAGTATATTTTGTAGCGCCTCCTAATGTCTAAACAAAGCAAGATATTACTCTAAAACATTGTATTCATGAGTAGAATTAAATACAATATGTATGTAATCAGTATTCAATTGTTGAGAATTTATGATAGATTATTGTGGTTGTTCTTGCACTATACTTAACTCAAACTGCTAAATATAATTTTTTTTTAGTTTCACTCCCTTTCATATTTATCTAACTTAAACTTATGTTGAATGAAATGATAAAGTGATGTGGATTTTTATACACACAATCTAATCTTTGATTACAGGTACGAGTAGACTAAGTCCAAACAGCGTAGTAAATATGCATTATCACATTGCGCCTTTCGCCGATGTCTTACGGTAATCATCATTCGGCGTTTTTCACCTGAGATTTACAACTTAAATTAACAGCACTATACAAATTTATCTGTTGCCTTTTAATGTACTCGTACTTATGTCATAAGGATGTTTATGTATTTATCAATATAACGTTGTAACATAAATTTTGAATTACATTTTTTTATTACGAAAATTTGCAGGGAGACCCCACGGAGTTCTTGCATCAGCTGCTACTGATGGTACTGTGTTCTCTAGTTCTATATTTTTAGTTTTAAATGCATTTAATTAGATTTAAATATTAATCTACACATTATTAATATTCAGCATTGTATTCACATAATATGAGTACCTGAATACAAGTATTCAGGATTTAACACCTAATCATGAATACCTTTTTCAACAGAGTACTCGGCATTTATGGATTAAATACATACAACGTCAAAAGTTTTGGACCTCCCCCATTCTTGGTAAAGAAATCTTTTTGTCAGAAAACAAATATTGTACAAATTAAGCACAGTAATATAAAAAGGAAAAAATGGATAACAAATAAAATAATAAAACATATTAACATAAGAGATAAAATGTACAAACAGGTTAAGAAAAATTCTAACATTATAGTATTAAAGCAGAAGTATAAAAAATTTTGCAATGAGTTAAACAATTTAATAAAAATGGAAAAAATGAAGTATTATAAAAATAAAATAGAAAATAATAAAAATTCGAATAAGATCTTGTGGGAAGTTACGAATGAGTACTGTAGCCAATTTGGTACTAATGGTAATATTCCTCTGATAAAAACTGATGCTAATACTGTGATAACAGACGATGGTGAAAAGGCAAATGTTTTCAATTCCTTCTTTACTTCTATTGGCAAAACACTAGCAAACCAAATTCCATCTGGACAGTATAAATTTCCTGAAAATTAACAAAATAATTCATTTTTTTTGCAACCAACAGACAAGTCAGAAATAATTAAAATAATTAATATTATTATTATTATTGTTGTTATTGTTATTATTGCCGAACCACTAGCATATATAATAAACGAAGCTATTATAAACGGTGAATGTCCTTCTGCATTTAAGGTGGCTGTTGTAAAACCCATATATAAAAATGGTAGTAAAGAAGATGTGTTAAATTACAGATCAATCTCGTTAATTATTAACTTTGCAAAAATTTTTGAAAAAGTTATCAAAATAAGAATCAATAATTATATAGAAAAATATGGGCTGTTATCTGAATCATGCAATTGCAAATTTAGTTAGCAAAATTTATGAAGCCCTTGATAATCAATATAAATGTCTGGCAGTTTTTATTGACCTAAAAAAGGCTTTTGATACTGTATGCCACAAAGAATTGGAAAATACATTATATAATTTTAGGTTTAGGGGTAACAGCCTGAATCTTTTAATATCTTATTGAGAAAACAGAATACAATATACTGAGGTAAATGGTGTAAGAAGTTGTGCTAACACAATTGAATATGGCGTACCGCAGGGAACAGTGCTGGGGCCTGTTTTGTTTATTATTTATATCAACTCGCTATATGATGTACACACCTCTGCCTCAGTTACAACTTATGCGGATGATACTGTTCTCTTCTATAAAGGAACTACCTGCACTGAGTTAAAAAACAGAACAGAGGAAGAGCTCAAAAATTTTAAAAATTATTTTACTAGCAAATACTTAACATTAAATATAAATAAGACTAAATACGTACCTTTTTATTTACACGATAGATCTGCCCCGATATTTAATGAACTTGCTGTTAATAATGATTTCTGTATAGCAGCTGTGAATCAAATGAAGTATCTCGGAATAGTGCTTGACAGTATGCTAAGGTCGGATATGCATGTAAATTATGTGACAAAAAAAGTAAGAAAAATTATTTATAGGTTCAAATGTTTAAAAACTTTTTTAGATCTTAAGCAAATGTAAATTTTATATCACGCCCTCAGAGATTCACATTTGGCTTATGGAATATTAGCATGGGGAGGTGTAAGTATTGGACTGTTATTTAAAACATCTGCAGGTATTACAAAACCAAGTATTAAAAATAATTTTTAGAAAGGCTCCTCAGATTTGCTATATAAGGATGTTTGTGTAATGGACATCTATCTATTTTTTTTATCAGTGTGTTTTATATTAATGGCAGTTAAATACACCAATAAGTCCTATTATTGAAACAAGGGGAAACACTCATAATTTAAAAGCTTGAAAAATGAAAACTACCTGTGGGCAAAGAAGCTTTACTTTTTTAAGTATTAAAGCATATAATTTTATTCCCTTGAATTTTAAACTTATAAGAATAAATAATATATTCAAATGTAAACTAAAGAAATTCATTCTTGATGAGACAAGAAGTAATATAAATCATGTTATAAATCCAAAATATTATAATGTGCTATTTTAATATGGTGCAGTAATTTCTATTTTGATGTGGCCATTTTTTATGTATTGGTTTTATATTGATGTGTAGTATGTTTTTGCATTCCCTTTGTGTAGGTATATGTATATATCTTTTCTTTTTTTACTTGTGATTTTATGTATATTTTCATGCGCAGTATTCGTTACTTATATGAAGTATCTTAAGTTTATTTGTTTCATTTGTAAGTAGGTAAAAACAACTTTATTATGTACCTTTGGATAAATAAACTTCTATTCTATTCTAAAATCAAATATAAAAGTATATTATTTTCTGAATCTCTTTTTTTGTGAAAAGAATATGTTCGATAAACTGAGTACTTACAAAATTAAAAACCAGCAAATGTGTGACATTTTTGACAAAATTTATTAAATCAAGAAGAAGTAATAATCTATTGATATGTCCTGCTTCGAGTGTCTCTTGAACCCTTCTTGCGCGATGTGATCGAGCGTCGTCGTCCATAAACACAAAATTTTCACCTAATTCGTTACGTAGATAATGGGCGTAATAACTTGTTCTATGTAAATTTGACTGGTCATATTCTATGGTATGCGAATTAAAGGGGTGCGGTTGTTGAACATTATTCCACCCCAAAACATTACGGTATCCCCTTCATACGGAGCAACTTCACGGGGAAAATGAAGTCGCTGTTGACAACCTGGTTCTCTCCAGACTCTTTTTCGATTGTCATCAGTAACCAGCCCAATTCTAGTTTCGTCTGTAAAAAAGACCCACCGCCACTGGCGTAGTAGCCAACCCCTATGCTCTCGCGCCCATTGAAGACGGGCAGCACGATGCCTTGGAAGTCGAATGGGGATCCGTAATAGTCTTCCAGCACGTAAATTTGCGGCGTATACGGGCATATTGCATCAAATAGCGATCCTCCCTTTCATTACATACTCGAGGAAGTCCACTACGTGGTCTGTTTTCAACTGTATCAAATTCTTCATATCTGTATACTATTCGTACAGTGGGATTCACCTTAAACTCACCAGTTGCATGCTCCATTCTTTTTTAGTGCCATTTATTATTATACACGGTGCTAGAAAAGGACAAAACATGCAAGTGGTGACTTTAAGATGACCACCACTGTACAACAGATGATCTAGGAATGCCCAACATGTTCGATATCTGATGATTAGAATGGCCTGCACCATGTAAAGCAGTAACTCTTGCTCGGGTAAACGCGCTTGAAATAAACCGATTCTTAACGCTCGGCCCATAACACTTATTTAGACAACGAATAAACATAGCGGTCCAAATAAAAAAATAATCGAAAGACAAAGTTGATACCTAAGGCTGATGTGTAATATTTTTTTCAAAATTCGTTTTTAATTATTAAAATTTAAAGAGTAAACTGTGCAAGAAATCGTCATATTTATAATTTATTTACTTAAAAATAGGCTTAAATCGAAAATTGGTTACACGAAGGAAGTAAGTCTGTTAGCTTTGCAACTATACCAAAATTATATCGAATTGATAAAAATTACTCAAAATTCTATGCTAAATGCCGAACGTCTACAACGTCAGAAACGAATATATTTTAAATGCTGCAACCACGTGTGTTTCACTCAGTGGGATGGGCTTAGAGATTGGTAAATGCAATCAGGACCGGAGTTCAAAGAAATACATAGTCACTTATAATCTATACGTTCTCAGTAGCGAGATTCCGATTCGCTATTCGATATCGGATTACTCGATTTCTACGACTTCACTGATTCCCATTTGAACTCGTTGCGATTCATTCGATATCGCTTGGCACGGTATCTCTAGAGCTAGCGTGTTATTCGATTTGGCGTAAAATTTGTGTTTATTGAGGTTAGGTTAGACGTACCCCAGACCAAAGTAGAGTGTAGATTCTAGTTATATGTATGTTTTGTGATATAGATTAGAGAATTAGAGAAGAAAAGAATTTTATAAAATTAGGAATACTACTCTTGTACACTTCATCAACAAGATGTAGATTCAGAATATCAAAAATATACCTAGCTGAATCTTTATTTAGTCAATATAATTCTATAAACCGGTCATGAGCTAACTCAAATGGATTGCTGTTATCCCTAAGTTCCCTTCTGTGTCTTAACAGTTCAATTCGTTCTGCCCTTATTTGGAGCCTTCGGAGATTTTGGTCGAAAATGGGTAACATAATAATTTAATGCCTACACTAATAATAATAACACAACACAACATCAAGACAACAAAAGTCATAAGGTACAATCAAATCCTTGTCTGTAAATTGATTTTTTAATACAACAACGAGAAAAAATTACAAAAATGTAAACAAAACGTCACTCTCAATAGTGCCGCTACTAGTCATAAATCGCAACGCGAAAAAACTCGCTATGAACATGCTACGAACGCTACAAATTGTCAAACGATACACTCGATATCCAACTCGACTTAGAATTGGAATAGGAACTCATTCGATATCGAAATGAATATCGAGTAAGCGGACACGAGTCGATATCGTATTATTCACGAATCGGAATCTCCCTACAGTTGAGACAGTATTGAATTAATCGATCTTATGGAGTTCGATGTTTTTATTTTCATTGATAGAAAGTTTTTGCACCCCATGAGGCACTATTATAAGAAATTGATAGAAGAAGTTAAGTTAATATTGAGAAAAACAGTGCGGTACAGCCAGGCAATGCTATTTCTTGTAGCGGAAACTTATGAAAATAAATGTTGTAGTAAATGTTTTTAATGCACTGTTTGTAATTATTAGTTTTCGATATCGGTGAAGACAATGAACTTTTAATAATACAATTTTAATTAATTTAACTATGGTACAACATTTTAGCATTTCTATCTGCGCCCATGTTTAATAAAGGATATGCCGACGCTAAACCTACTTTTCATTTTTATACTGTTGTTATTTATTGGTGTGTACCGTGAGAAGTACTGTAGTTTGTTTATACAGGGTGTCCAGAAACTCTCCTGACAAACGAAGCCCGGAGACTCCTCAGACAATTTTAAGACAATTTAACCCAATTCACCTAGTCCAAAAATGCTTCCTAAGGGAACTAGAGCTCTTTGAAGATGGCGCCTTGTAAATAGTTTTGTTTAAATACCTCCAGAACACTTCTACTTAGAAAAACAAAAACTGGTACGCTTGTTTAGCCTTCAGAGATGAATCGATTCCATCAATTGCGAATTTCTAGTACCGGTCATAGGCGTCCGTTTTGGGTAGGTCAACGGTTATTTTAACGCATAACTTTTTGTCTTTAACTTTTAAGCATTTGTGACTCTAGATTATTAAATTTTCAGGTATTCTCGTACTAAAAGGTACTCTTACTTTAAGCCATCAGGATACACCGTTTTCTAGAAAAATGGATTTAAAAAATTTTCGTTAAATTTATTAAATTTTCAGGTATTCTAGTACTAAAAGGTACTCTTACTTTAAGTCATCAGGATACACCGTTTTCTAGAAAAATGGATTTAAAAATTTTTCGTTAATAATCTAGTGTCACAAATGCTTAAAAGTTAAATACAAAGAAGTTATGCATTAAAATAACCGTTGACCTACCTAAAACGGACGCCTATGACCGGTACTAGAAATTCGCAATTGATGGAATCGGTTTATCTCTGAAGGCTAAACAAGCGTACCAGTTTTTGTTTTTCTAAGTAGAAGCGTTCTGGAGGTATTTAAACAAAACTATTTACAAGGCGCCATCTTCAAAGAGCTCTAGTTCCCTTAGGAAGCATTTTCGGACTAGGTGAATTGGGTTAAATTGTCTTAAAATTATCTGAGGAATCTCCGGTCTTCGTTTGTCAGGAGAGTTTCTGGACACCCTGTATAAGCTGAAAAAAATACGAACATAAGTAAAATCGTTGATTTACAAGCGCGGTGTAACAATAAACGTAATAATTGTCAAATAATGTCCCAAGCATCGATAATTTGATTTTATTTTTATAAAATGCGGCCCTACTAAAAAAAGTTGTACATGTCCATTTTGGATACTAAAAATGTCCTTCTACAAGATGGTTATTTTTTCTTAACAACAAAACGGCATAATTGCTAGCCGATTTTACTCCACTAAATCTAAATATTCTAAATACGTCCACCGTAAAGTCATTGTAGTGAGAGAGCGAGAGCCGTAACGCCCGTGCACCCGACCCCGGAGCGCTACCCGAGGAGTGTACAGAGAACGGACTCTTAACAAAAATTTACTACCTCGGGAATAGTTGTTAACGATAGAGGTCTCATTCTCTTTTTTTAAATTTTCTAATCTATTATCTATACTTCATTCGATATATGTACATAGAAAAAAATTATATTTCATATAGTTGTTCGCATTTTCAATACATATTTCATGAGTTTTCAATTAAGAATGAATTTTTAGAAATTTTGTTTTAATTTCGTAGTGCACTGCCGGAAGCGCTGTTGTATTTTGTACATTGATGCAAAAATTCAGATCAATAGCGAAAATAGTTTCCAAGATATGATGATGTATACAGGGTGATTCTTTAATATTGCGAAAAATTTCAGGGACAGGTTCTTTAGATAAAAATAAGAAAAAAGTTCAAATTAGCATGTATCCGGAAACGCTTCGTTTCCGAGATACAGGGCGTTCATTTTTTTGTAATCTACTTTTAATACTTGTTATTTCAAAAGTCTTTTAACTATACGATTAGGGTATCTGTCTTGATAGACGTCTGATTAAATTATCTTATCGTGTTGAAACAAAATAGTCCCAGTTGGCTTGGAAATTGGAATGCCCACCAACTATCAATAATTGTTTTTTGTCAATAGTTGATTACTATTTGTCACATTGTGAGTGTAGGAGTGAGTAAAAATAACTACTCGTTTCGTGTTTTAATAAATCGGTTAAATGACTTACAAAAAAAATGAACACCCTGTATCTCGGAAACGAAGCGTTTCCGGACACATGCTAATGGGACCTTTTTTTCTTATTTTTATCTAAAGAACCTGTCCCTAAAATTTTTCGCAATATTAAAGAATCACCCTGTATATTAAAAAACACAAATTATTAACATGCTACTCTTCTTAAAAAACAAGCTTTATAAAAAAAATCCCAGTGCGATTTTTAGGTTGACCGAAAATTGATATTCCAATGGGTAAATAACAATTTGGGGAAGGTCGTAGCTTTTTACCTTAAAATGAACTCAAAACTCATTTTGGACTCTATTATTTAGGGGCATTCTATAGAATACAGCTAAAGATAGAGAAACTTGTAAGTTATTTACTTCTTTTTAACATTCACCAATCGTATATAATTTGTGTTCATCCCAGAAGTTGGAAAATAAGGCAAGTTAATCTCACAGAAAGAATTTAGAAGGCAATGTTCTAAGTCTGTCTATTAAACTCAGGTTCCCACAAAGCGTCATAGAGTTTGGAGTAATAATATTAACTAAACTCATCATCAAAGGCAGATAATATACAAAACATAGATCAAGATTCCGCCTGCGGAACAAAATTACAAGTGTAATGCATTAATAATGCAGTTTGCAGTTTATACAGGTTTATTTTATGTTAACATAAAGTCTAAGGCTAATAGAATTGTGTTATTTTCTTCTTTTATTTTGAAGGTGAAATGTGTTAGAGATAATTCTTTATAAATGATTTTTTAAATATTCACAGGTCAATCACATATTGTAATGAAATTTAATTGACAGGTATGTTTGGAGAATCCTGAAATTGCTTAGTTGACCCATTCTTGGATATACAGGGCGTTTGTTATGTCGCAAACTAGAAATATTTTACATCTTTCTTCGTGTTTAAGAAATCCGGGAAGAAACTGCAAAAGCTGGAGGCGAGTTAGCCAGGTATTTCTGATAGACGCGAGTATGTGTTTAATTTTTACAGGCTACCTATAAAATAATATACCTATTCAAATTATTACAAAATGTAAGTAATTTACCTGAATTTTCATAGTTTCCTGTATACAGAAACCTTTATAATATAATAGAAAAATATGTTTTCAAATATTTATGATAAAGCATACCTAATATATCCCACAGTTAGCGTAGAAAAGAGGAAAACCTCTCTTCTTCATTTTATAAAAACAAGGCATTCTTGATTTAAAATTTCAGTTCATCATTACTATTATGAAAATTACTGATTGCTTGCCATAAAGTGCTAAATATTGATTACTAAGATAATAACTTGATATTATCGTTATTGTTTACCGAAAAGTATAAATTGCACACAAACTGAGAAGTTGATGATATAGTATTTTGCAATTTTATGAATAATATGATATTTTTGTAAGAGACGAACAAATTTTTAAAAATTCTAGTTTAAAAGTATATCAAAATTTGGAAGCTAAACATGGAAGGAGTGATTTATTTTTTCACTCCTTTTTATAAAACCTATCAAACCAGTAAAACGAGAAATATGTCAGTAAAAGGTCATTTTATAAGTATCACATTCCCGCCAAAATTCGTTTGTTTAATCAATTTTTTGAAAAAAATTGAAAAAAAAACAGATATTTACCCCTTTGCTTTAAGGGGTTTAGGGGAGACTCCAATTCAAAATTTTTATATAAAGGACCTCCCTAAAAATTTGCCAAGCAAACTACCTCTGAATTTTCTATATACACTTATGCAATACCCTGTAGATAAACTAACTTATCTTAAATTGAGAAAATTATGATTAAAAATTGTTAACAACAAAGACAGTTCACCTGTCAGGTTGACAGTCTCCTGTGTCAACGCAACTCTGAAATTGACGTTTATACCATCGCTTGTACTGATGATCTTACTATGCTGATAACTGGAAAGTTTGAAGAAATTCTTTGCCAAAGATAAAACATTGAAAAATTGTATGGGGATCATGCTCTGTCCATTAACTCTACGAAAACAGAAATGGTTCTCTTCACGAGAAGAGGAAAATGGACTAGCTCTCCTAAACAATATGTTAAGTTTTAAACCTGATGTGAAATACATTGAAGTCACATTGCAGTTATAACATGAAATCTTCATTTAGAGAGAAGACTAAAAAAGGTGTACATATCCTATGGACAGTGCTGCATAATCGCTGGTAAAACTTGGAGAATGAAAACCATAGTCATGTGGATATATACTGCCATTGTGAGACCAATAGCCTATGAGGTCGTCGTCTGATAGCTGAAAGTCCATCAGACGACAGCTAAACAAAAGCTCAACCAGGTACAGAAATGCCTGCCTGAAAATAACTGGAGCTATGTAAACTACGGCACCATAGCAATGGAGGTAATGCTACGTCTGTCACCTTTGGATATTTGTCTAAAAGAAATGGCTGCTACAACCATGCTTCACCTCTAGAATACTGATATTTTGCCAGATGTAGGATGTGGAGAAGTCAGAAGTCGTCTATGGAATGGGGTCGTCAGAAAGATAAAGATGCCCCTTCTGCAGGCAGACAGTGACAGTATTTGTATCCTAAGTTTGCCTTTGACAAACCCTATACGCTAATTATCAGGAATGAAGAGACCGTCAGCGAAAATGTAATCTGTATGTTCACAGACGGATCAAAAAGAAACTAAGGTGTAGGATATGAACATCCGACATTAGTGGCAAATGGGTACGCATGCTACCGTGGTACAAATGGAATTAGCAGGTATAATCATAATCACTAAAGAAATTACCCATAGACATACAACTGGCAAAATCATCAGAATCTGCACAGATAGTAGACAATCACTACAGATCTTAAGTAATCATAAGAAAACATCCAGATCAGCATAGAAATGCAATCAAGCACTGGAAGTGGCCTTAACCGACAACAGCATATCTGTATGCTGGGTAAAGGGACATAAGCAAAATAGCAATAAAACTACTGACAAGCTGGCTACGAGTGCATCGGGTCTCAATATTTTGGACCTGGTCCCTCCAGTATGTTTTTGCTGTCAGTTTTTGTTGTCATTTTAAAGAGGACATCCTCAAATAATTTATAAGACGATGGGATGAAACAAACAGCTGTTAATTTGCTAAGGAGTTCTTACCTATAGTATTTCAGAAAGGATACAGCCAAAAAGTACCTAGCTATAACTAGGATGAATCTTCGCCTAGTGACAGATATTCAAACTGCACATTGATAGCTAAGGACGCACCTGAATTATATGAGGAAATGCGAAACACCCTTTTGTAGTGGTTGCGAACAGGAAGCCGAGACAGCATTTCATCACTTTGTAACTGCACTGCTATTTTGTCAACAAGAGAATCCATGTTTAGAGAGCAATGGCCTTCTATGACTTACATTAGCGGGATCTCCTAAGCAACGTCACCACCTTTTTCTTTTTATTAGAATGGTTAGAGGCTCAGGTAGATTGATATCTTAATGAGAGGAAGTACAAGGGACCCAATGGGGCTGCTGTAGCTTCTTAAACTACCCTTCCACAATGTCAAACTCCATAAGGACGACCCCTACGTTTTAGGTTAAAAGTTATTTATATCCATATTTGGCTCATAATAACTTTATATCAAGCTCTTAAATATTTCAAAGATTAGCTTATTCTAGATCGGTTTCTTTTCACACTAACTACTGTTGAAGTATGTAACATTTTTTATTGGACGCCTTAAAAAGTAGGTACACTCGCCATAACAAAAAGTTTTCCAGTCTGAATCAGTATGAAATTCTCTTTAACTTAGGTATAAAGGCTTAACCGCTTATCACATGTCACATATGTTTAGACAGGAACAATTGTTGATACGGCCTAATCATTGATGCCTCCCAAAGTTTCTGTTAATAGACCTCTATTATTTAAAAAAATATATTGAACAAGGACTTCCAAACCATGCTCACCATGCTAGGTAAAATATGTTGATTATTTTTAAAGATAACTATCAAATTCCAGTTAAAAAATAATCAACTAGGAAATAAACCTGCATTTCATAGGATTATTACTAACTATTAATTTTAGTTTTCAGCTGTTATTGATTCACTTCTAATCCTTGAAAGGTTGTTTCGAAACATTTTAGGGAGGAATAACTTTTGAAAATTTGTCACAGCATCGTTGATACACCCTGTGCATATGCAGGCGTTGAGGAAAATACTTACAGGCATCATGTGATAACTGGTGCAAAACAGAAGAGATTAATCTATTTCAACTTGCATAGCACACGTGGATCAGTCAGACACAGTATTATCCTTCTACGTTCACTAATGTAACCGATATAAAAAAAGATGAGATGGAGATGTTCATTTGTCACTTGTCACTTTTTTAAATTGGGCTTGAATTCGTTTAGATAAAATTTTAAAATAGAATCTTTTAGTTGCTATTTTCTATTACGACTTTTGCCGTCCAATGAAAGATGGAACGCAAAACAACTTTTTATCATGTAAATATAGGGTGTCTGTTAAAGGTCTGTAGAAAACACTGGCACACATTCCTGAGGCTAAAATATAATAATAATAATAATAATAATAATAATAATAATAATAATAATAATAATAATAATAATAATAATAATAATAATAATAATAATAATAATAATAATAATAATAATAATAATAATAATAATAATAATAATAATAATAATAATAATAATAAGCAGGAGGGGTCATCCATCATCCACGACCTTTGGTGAGTAGCGACACCACTTACTCTAGCTAAAGGGTGTAAAATCGGACCGGCAGCACTGCGCACCCGGGAGGGATCAGCTACTTTTTCCTCTGGTGCCGGCCGTCGATGTGTCAGGCCAACCACCTGACACACTGAAACCTCCGGTTCCGAATACCAGGAGAGAAGGCCCCACAATCGACCCCATTCGGATGGGGTCATGGGCAAGGTGGTGGGGCCCAGCCGGATGGATTGCCCGTTGACGACCAAGGCCATGAAAATGGAAGTTTTGAGTGGACCGATGAACTAAGGGACGATCTTCTGGTCTGCTATGAAAGCAGCGAGCCCGGGCGAAGGGGATACATGGCGCGGATGTATGCTCGGTGGTGCAACATGCACCCCGAAGGCCGCGCCCTCACCGCACAAAATCTGCGGGATTATGTATCCTACCTTCGTCGCAGAGGCTATGAGAGGCGTCCTCATCTAAGGGTGAATGAAGTGGTTGAAGAACCACGGAATGATCCCGAAGAGGCGCCGCGCTTCATTCCCCGAGAACAGGACGACCTGAGCACCAGTCGGGGGTTGACCTTTATAAAACACACGAAGCCCGCAGATCTGGCCCGAGTGGATACTGCACTCCGTGAGGATCTTCCAGAAGAGGCTGACATCTGGCGCGTCAATTGCGCTGTGTACGACGCCGCTGAACTGCTGACTCGTGTGGAGAGAGGGCGTGAAAATGCCGTTTCTCCACAGGAGAGAGCACGGCGGCGAGTGCACAAGATGGAAGCTAAGATCCGGTCGGCGAGGCAACACGCGTCCCGTATCCAATGTGTGATGGACTACGTGGAAGCCAATAGGGCTTTCACACCTAAGGTGAGACGCATAGCTACCTCCCTTAGGCGGGTCCATCATACCCTGAATCGGGGGGTGCTGCTCACCATCAAGCAGCATTCTCTCGACAGGATACGGATGCTAGTGGCTGCAAAAAAGTCACTAGTGAGGCGGTCGAGGAGGTTGGAGCAAAATAATTTGTTCCGTGTAAGGCCTTCTCGACTTTTTGAACAGCCTCAGCGTGTTGCGGACAATCCGCCGACTGTAGATCAGGTAGAAGCCTTCTGGAGAGATCTTTATGGCCGCAGGATTCCACTGGATAGAGACACTCCAGCCCTGGCACACTTCGAGGCCTTTTGTCAAAGGCTTCGAGAGCCACAAGAGGTGTGCCCACCGATAACCCCGGATGAAGTTCGGAGATCATTTATTAGATCGAAGAACTTCGCTGCTCCTGGTCCCGATGGGATCAGCAACTTCTGGTGGAAAAATTCACCAGTGTCCACCGCCATTTGGCCAGAATATTCACGTCCTGGCTAAATGGAGAGCAGCAAATTCCGGCGTGGTTTGTCGAGGGAGAACCGTGCTTATCCCTAAGAGCGGAGATTTGTCCCAGCCAAAGAACTACCGTCCAATAACCTGCCTGAATGCGTGTTACAAGGTGTTTACTCGCATCTTGTACGCGCGTGTGCTCCACGCAGTGAACCCGTTTATCAACGGATATACGAGCAGCGAGGGTCCAAGGGGGTGTAGCTGGCTGTAAGGAGAACCTGCTCATCGACAGATGTATTACGCAGGACTCCGTGCAGTACAAGCGAAACCTCTCAATGGCCTGGATAGATTACCGCAAGGCATTTGATATGACATCCCATGAGCTAATAGTCCACTTGCTCCAATGTCTTGCGGTGGCCGACCCCATAGTGAGATGTATTGAACAACTCATGCCGCTCTGGAGGACCCGCTTTACCATAACATCGGCTAATGCAAGGGTCCAGACAGAGCCGGTTTTGTTCAGGAGGAGTGTTTCAGGAGATTCCCTGAGTCCCCTCGTTTTGCATCTCACTGCTGCCATTATCCGTTGCACTTCGTCGTACCCGGGGTTACAACTGCGGTACCCCAGGAGACCGGAGGCATAAGGTCACCCATTTGTTCTATATGGATGACCTTAAACTCTACGCCTCCGGAGAGAGGGATTTAAATCAGTCCCTCAGAGTGGTACATGAGTACACGCAGGCGGTTGGGATGGAGTTCGGGCTGGACAAATGTGCACTGGTTCATCTCAAGAGAGGACGATGCGGTCCATACGGAGAGGACGCCCAGCTCATAGACGGAAGCATCTTTCACTATCTAGATGCCGGAGAGTCGTACACCTATTTGGGTGTCCCACAGCGGGGCTCTCATGAGGTGGCAACGGTGAAAAACGCTCTCCGCGGCAGGTATCGGCACCGCCTCCGACAGATCTGGTCTTCGGAGCTGTCGGGTAAGAACAAGGTGAGTGCCACAAATATGCTTGCCGTTCCGATCCTTCTCTACTCCTTTGGAGTAGTGAAATGGACACAAGAAGAGCTGAGGCAACTCGATGTAGGGACCCGTAAAATGATGCATCTCCATCGGAGTTTGCATCCAAGATCGTCCGTTCCGCGGCTATACTTCCCAAGAAATCGGGGAGGCCGTGGACTCTTGAGTTTGGAGTGTCTCCAGGGCAGAGTGGTTTTGGAGGAGGCCTGCAAAGTCATCAAGAGCTCGGATCCCCTTCTCTGCATGGTCCAAGACCATGAAGCAGCAGGGATAGGAGCGTTTGTGTATAAGGCAGCGAGAAGAGCAGCCGATGAACTTGGTCTCGTGTTCGATACTGAGCGGGAAAATCCAGACTCTGTCACCGAGTCGGATCCTGCTCAGTCCTAATTAAAGCTGCAGAAACGCGTCATCTTCTGCAGCTACATAAGGATAAGCCAATGCATGGTCTCTTCTACCGTCATCTAGAGGGGCTTGGCTTATCTGAAAGGCTGACCTTTGCTTTTTTGAGGTCAGCGGGGCTGAACTCTGAGACCGAGGGATTCATAATGGCTTGCCAAGATGGTGTAATTAACACACTCGTCTATCGTAGTCGTGTCTTGGGTATCGAGGTTCCTGATACCAGCTGCAGGGCCTGCCGCCAAGCGCCGGAGACGCTTATGCATCTCCTGTCTGCCTGTCCGGTATATGCGGCCACAGCGTATATCCAAAGACACGATTCAGCCTTACGGGTGTTGTATTATCATTTACGACACTCGTATGAGATAGACGAGACGCCAGTGCTGCCTTATGCTCCGGGGGATATAGAATCCGTAGTGGGGAATGAGAAGTGCCGAATTTATTGGAACTATTCATTCCCCACCCTCAGGCAAATCCAAGCCAATAAGCCTGATGTAGTCCTCCTCGACCACCAGCTTAGGACGATGTTTGTGATTGAGTTCTCGGCTCCCGCAGAGAACAACATCGTCCTAAAAGAGGAGGAAAAACGGAGGAAGTATCGAGATCTTCTCTCCGAGCTCCGCAGGCTGTATCCAGACCACTCTGTTAAGATTGTGGTGCTAATTATAGGCGTCCTGGGTGGAATGAGACATACGTTGCTTTCTGAGTTAAAGATCATACCGGCTTGTCGAAATTCGGCAGAGATCTTAGCCGGCAGAATGCAGAAGGCAATCGTCCTTGGTTCGCTACGTCTGCTCAGAACACACGATTTACGGGCGCAATGATTACTGACTCCACGGAGTGGAGAGTGGTCATTGCTTGACTCTCCAGAACATCTCCGAGTGTGTCGGAGCCTCGGAAGGTGTTTACTGGAAAAAAAAATAATAATAATAATAATAATAATAATAATTAATATAATAACCCGGGGTTACAACTGCGGTACCCCAGGAGACCGGAGGCATAAGGTCACCCATTTGTTCTATATGGATGACCTTAAACTCTACGCCTCCGGAGAGAGGGATTTAAATCAGTCCCTCAGAGTGGTACATGAGTACACGCAGGCGGTTGGGATGGAGTTCGGGCTGGACAAATGTGCACTGGTTCATCTCAAGAGAGGACGATGCGGTCCATACGGAGAGGACGCCCAGCTCATAGACGGAAGCATCTTTCACTATCTAGATGCCGGAGAGTCGTACACCTATTTGGGTGTCCCACAGCGGGGCACTCATGAGGTGGCAACGGTGAAAAACGCTCTCCGCGGCAGGTATCGGCACCGCCTCCGACAGATCTGGTCTTCGGAGCTGTCGGGTAAGAACAAGGTGAGTGCCACAAATATGCTTGCCGTTCCGATCCTTCTCTACTCCTTTGGAGTAGTGAAATGGACACTAGAAGAGCTGAGGCAACTCGATGTAGGGACCCATAAAATGATGCATCTCCATCGGAGTTTGCATCCAAGATCGTCCGTTCCACGGCTATACTTCCCAAGAAATCGGGGAGGCCGTGGACTCTTGAGTTTGGAGTGTCTCCAGGGCAGAGTGGTTTTGGAGGAGGCCTGCAAAGTCATCAGGAGCTCGGATCCCTTCTCTGCATGGTCCAAGACCATGAAGCAGCAGGGATAGGAGCGTTTGTGTATAAGGCAGCGAGAAGAGCAGCCGATGAACTTGGTCTCGTGTTCGATACTGAGCGGGAAAATCCAGACTCTGTCACCGAGTCGGATCCTGCTCAGTTAAAAGCCCTAATTAAAGCTGCAGAAATGCATCATCTTCTGCAGCTACATAAGGATAAGCCAATGCATGGTCTCTTCTACCGACATCTAGAGGGGCTTGGCTTATCTGAAAGGCTGACCTTTGCTTTTTTGAGGTCAGCGGGGCTGAACTCTGAGACCGAGGGATTCATAATGGCTTGCCAAGATGGTGTAATTAACACACTCGTCTATCGTAGTCGTGCCTTGGGTATCGAGGTTCCTGATACCAGCTGCAGGGCCTGCCGCCAAGCGCCGGAGACGATTATGCATCTCCTGTCTGCCTGTCCGGTATATGCGGCCACAGCGTATATCCAAAGACACGATTCAGCCTTACGGGTGTTGTATTATCATTTACGACACTCGTATGAGATAGACGAGACGCCAGTGCTGCCTTATGCTCCGGGGGATATAGAATCCGTAGTGGGGAATGAGAAGTGCCGAATTTATTGGAAGTATTCATTCCCCACCCTCAGGCAAATCCAAGCCAATAAGCCTGATGTAGTCCTCCTCGACCACCAGCTTAGGACGATGTTTGTGATTGAGTTCTCGGCTCCCGCAGAGAACAACATCGTCCAAAAAGAGGGGGAAAAACGGAGGAAGTATCGAGATCTTCTCTCCGAGCTCCGCAGGCTGTATCCAGACCACTCTGTTAAGATTGTGGTGCTAATTATAGGCGTCCTGGGTGGAATGAGACATACGTTGCTTTCTGACTTAAAGATCATACCGGCTTGTCGAAATTCGGCAGAGATGTTAGCCGGCAGAATGCAGAAGGCAATCGTCCTTGGTTCGCTACGTCTGCTCAGAACACACGATTTACGGGCGCAATGATTACTGACTCCAGGGAGTGGAGAGTAGTCATTGCTTGACTCTCCAGAACATCTCCGAATGTGTCGGAGCTTCGGAAGGTGTTTACTGAAAAAAAAAAAATAATAATAATTATAATAATAAATTGTCTTTATTACTTTTAAGTAATGCAATGAAATACAAAATTTTTAGAGGAGGTTGGCGACAGTCGGCATAAGCCGCTCTACCATGCAATCAACCTTGACATTCTCCAGGTAGGTAATAGACGAGTTGTTACAATTGCATTCCAAATAATTATGAATACAAAAAAAATCAATAATTAACAAAAACACAAAGAAAAAAATCTATAGAGAGAAAAAAAAAACAAAATATGTTGCACATATGAGATAGATTAAGTACATACATACTATTAACAATTTTGGGAGGTTAACAAAAAACTTTTGACTTGTTTTAGGAACGACAAAATGCTAGACGCAGACTTGATATTTATGGCTATTTCATTATATATATTTGTGGCATTATACGTGAAACTTCTCTCAAATTCCGCCGTGTTTTGGCACACTATACAAATCCCGGTTCCGCGTCTGTAACCCGTGAATATCACTAGTTTTGACCAACTTATCATATAGGTAAGTAGGTAATTTAGTGTTTCTGATTTTATAAACTAAACAGGACAGGTGGTACACAAATCGTTGGTGAAGTTTGAGCCAACCCGTATTAGGGAAAATTGCAGATATATGATCAAATTTGCGTAGATTTAGAGAGTACCGCATGCAATTATTTTGAATTTTTTTAAGAGTATTTTTATCACTCAATCCTAAAGCTGGCCAGTAAACTGTATCACAGTATGCAAGTTGCGACAAAATCAGTGAATCACAAAGTAATAACTTGGTTTCAGTACTAAGAAATTCTTTATGCATATACAGAACTTTAAGTTTGATGAAAGAGTTTTGCACTAGTTTATTTATGTGAGTAGAAAAACGGATATCAGTATCTATAAAAAGTCCTAAATTCTTGCACTCATTGACAAGTTTCAAAATTTGATCGTTAATTTTTAATATAAAATTGTGAGGTTGGTCCTGTAACTCTAACTTATTCTTGCCAAAAATCAATAGCTGCGTCTTAGCTCCATTCAACAACAATTTATGAGCGTTAGCAACAGTAACAATATTTTTCAAATCGTCATTAATATGGAGAGCAGCAGCAATGTTATCCTCCGGTTTGAATTAAAAATACACTTGCGTATCATCGGCGTATTGATGAATTTTGCAGTGAGTTAAAAAAGAATTGAAATCCGCGGTGTATATTGAAAAAAGAATCGGGCCAAGTATGCTCCCCTGGGGCACTCCATGCTTAATTTCTTTAAATGGAGATGTATCTTGACGTGTAATGACTCTCTGCCTACGATCTGTTAGATAATTTTTGAAAAATAAATGTACTGAATCGCCAATACCAAAGAATTGTAACTTTTTCTGTAAAATTGTGTGATCCAAGGTATCGAATGCCTTACTGAAGTCAAGCAATATTAGAGAGGTGTACAAATTTCTTTCATTAGCACGAAATATATCATCAGTTACTTGAAGTAAAGCAGTAGTAGTACTATGCATCTCTCTAAAGCCTGACTGATGAGATGGTAGTATTTTATTTTCCTTTAAATAATTATTAAGTTGTTCACGTACAATTGTTTCCAATACCTTGGACATAGTAGGAAGGATACTTATTGGACGATAATCAGAAATGTGAGGATCCAGCTCAATTTACCTTAGTCCAAAATTTGAAAGTTTCCGAAATACATGTCAGTTATTATATTTTAAAACTTTTTTTAATATTTATCTTAATAACAGCATAATTTGCATGTAATTTTGGTTTTTTAGGATGAGAAATCTAGGTCTGATCGCAGTGTACATTGCAGAGGGCGCCATCAGCAGTACTTTGCCTACATCTAAAGCTTCATGTTTTTTTATGCCTCAGTATATTAAATTTCTTTTCAAAAATTATTGTTCCCTAGCATGTTCAAAAAGATATATAACCATTACTGAGAAAATCGAATTTAAATGTTTTAATGCGTACTGCAACTCATCGATAAATAAATTAATTTTGTTTTAATCGGTTTGGAATACAAAAAAGTGGAAAGAAACAAAATGTAAAAATAATACATTGGCACATATAATGACCTATTTTATTTGTAATATTATATAGGGTGATATATTTTTTTTGGCAAAGAATGATCTATGATACCCACACCTCCGCCACTAGTAAGTTTCTAAAGCTGGAAATTTTTTGATTCATACCTACTGTCATACTAAATATGCACACCGAACTTGGTTAAATTATCTCAAGCTGTTTATACATTAAAAATAGATATATTTTTTAAATTTTTAACACGCTGTAGTTGAACAATGGCTGTCCTAAGACCCCTCATTTATATAACAAAAAATCCCTTATTTTGGGCCACAGAGTACGCCTCTGGATTTTAGACCTCTACTTAAGAAACAGCCTGTAGACAGTGTTCCAATTTTGTAACTGTCGAATATAAAATGGCTTTGCCGCGTGAAATCCTATTTCACTTGATCTCCGCTAGGCATGGTGGCGCAACGGTCACCCCCCAAGTTTTTCGCATAGAAACAGTCAGTCGACAGTCGAGAAAAGGATAGGACTTGACACTCGGCTAGATTCTCCCATGCTCGTTATAAAAAAAAGGTTATTTTGATATTCTTAGTAATGTATCCACGTTTCTTCTACAAAATTAAGTGAAAGAATGTAATTAGTTAAGTTTACGTGTACAGTGCAGTGTACTACTTTAAAATATTGAAAATAAACAATTATAAAAAAAATCAGTCCACTTTAAATAAATCGACAACAGTCTACTTCTGCTTCGTTGTACTTAAACCCAGTACATAAAATTGGTTCTTCGACCCGCATAACGCAATTTCGACCTGTGGATGTATAAGTAGCTGTTGTCAGAAAGAAAAACATCGTATTTGAAAACAAATCACCCACATCAGCAACCAAGGTGGTTGCATGGTACAAATGAAATAACGTCGTCGTCGTCGTCGCAGAGATCATCGCCGAGTAGGTACCTAAACTAGCAGCCAGACTAGCACCGTGGGATCCAAGGCCAGAGTCCCGCTCCCCGCTCGACAGTCCTCAGCACAGCCGACGGTCGTCCCGCCAGGTGTTCCTGAGTCGCACGTGCCCCGGGAGGAAAAACAAAACCAAGTAACAAGTAACAATAGATATCGTTCGTCATTTTGCATTTAATATAAACAGTTTATTATTATACAAATATTTATTCGTCTATTCGTTAGATATAATATGATACCGTGTCTTGTATAAGCTATTTAGGTTTCGTATTATAGCATGAATACAACATATTATGTTTTGCACGTATTGTATAAAAATTAGGAATTTCTTTGTAAAACAAAAATGGATGCACTAAAGAAAAGACGAGGATACGTGAAAGGAATAATAACAAAAATTGAAAATTGGGTCAATTCGAATTTAGCCGAGGAAAATGATAAAAATCAGATTGAAGTACGTAAGAAAAAATTATTGTCAAGTTATCAAAATTATGAAAAGATTCAAGAACAAATTGCTGAATTAGATGAAACGGGTATTAATGATAGCGAAGATATAGATGAAAAATATTATAATATAGTTGCCGCGATAGAACGTAAAATTAACGAATTAACAAAAAATGAAACCGCGGAAAAACTACTTATCACGAATTAATCGATAAATTACAACAGGCAAATAAAGATTTAGTTTCTGATTTAGTAAATGGAATTTCGTCAAATCTATCTATAAACCAGAGTGGATCAAAAACAGTTAATTTACCTGAAATAAAAATTCCAATTTTTTCAGGTGATGCTGCTAATTGAATAGTTTTTATGACTTGTTTGATAAATTAATTATACAAAAGTCAGATTTAGATGATGTTCAAAAGCTAATTTATTTGAAAGGTTATTTGCGGGGTGAAGCGCTGAGTTTAATACAAAATTTAGCTTTAGTAGGTCCTAGTTTCCAGACTGCATTAAAAATATTGACAGATAGATACAAAGACACATACACGATTATCGAAGCACACATAGCAAATTTAATTGAAAATTTACCCACTTTGATTAAACCAAAGGCTCAAAATTTGCGAGATTTTTTAACAAAAATTAATCAAAATATTGAAAGTTTAAAAACCTTAACGTACCCATCGAACATTGGGATTTGATGCTGCTCCACGTATTTTCAAAAAAATTGGATTTCTCACTGCACAAAACCTATTGTCTACAGAGAGACACAAAACAGTTACCGACTCTAAAAGAATTTCTGACTTTTTTAGAAAAACAGTGTAGAGCGTTGGAAGAAATCGAGACAAAACATTCAGCGGTAAATACAAATAATAAAGTTTCACATTTTAATAGCTCTATTTCGAGTTCTGGTTCGAATTCGCCTCAAGCGTCAGGATCACAAATAAATTCAAATTGTATTTATTGTTCTGGTCAGCACTCAATATATAGATGTTCTAGTTTTAAAGAGTTAAATGTAAACGCGAGAATTGAATTCATAACAAATCAAGGGTTGTGTAAAATTGTCTTATATATAAACATGCGATGTCAATGTGCACGGCTAGAAAGTGTCTACAGTGTGGAAAAAATCATAACACGCTTTTACATATTTATTATAATTCGCAGCGAAATGAAGAAAATTCTAAAGAAAATTGGCGTTCAAAAGAAACTAGGCAGGTCCAAGACGGAAAAAATCGGAATTCATGGCAGTCAAATCAAAGCGAAAATCGTACACAAAAATGAGCCGTCGTGTAATGAAAATCGTAACAAAAATAATGAAAATGTAAATGACCGATCAAATGATTCTGCACATAGTTCTAAAGAATATCACAATAGCGCTAGTAACAAAAAAGAAAGCCGAAAATTCGTTATCAGTCTCAACTTGCTCAACAGAAAACGTACATATACTGTTAGCTACAGCGGTAGTAACTATCTTTGATTCATGCGGTAATCCTGTAAAGGCAAGATGTTTATTAGACAGCGCAAGTCAATCGAGTATGTGTACACGTGAATTATTAAATAAATTAAATTTACAAACTTATCAAAAATCTTTGCAAATTTCGGGATATCACAGGCAAAAATGTTAACTAATGAAATGGTAGATTTTAAAATCGTTTCAAATGCAAATGTAAATAAAGATTTTCACATTTCATGCGTAGTTTTGGACAAAATAACGTGCAAATTACCACAAATAAATTTAAATATTTCGAAATTTAAACTTCCTGAAAACATATTTTTAGCTGATCCTCAGTTTTATATTTCGTCAAAAATTGATATTTTACTGGGAGCAGATATCTACTATGATTTAATTGTTCCAGGAATTATTAAATTAGGTGAAGATATGCCGTCAATTTTTAATACACATTTAGGACATATTGTAGGCGGAAAAACTTCGAATGACCAAATTAGTTCACATATAACTGTCAGTGAACCGACTGAAATTGAAAATTGCGTTAGTCTTTTATCGTGTAAAATTGCTAGTATAGATGAAATTATAAAAAAATTTTGGATTCTAGAAGAAGTCGAAAATAAAACTATTCTAAGCGCCGATGATGAAAAATCTGAACAAATTTTTAAAGAATCTACAATTAGGTTAGGAAATGGTCAGTTTCAAGTAGATTTGCCGTTCAAAATTCCGAAGAACACCTAAAATTAGGCGATTCCTTCACTCAAGCGAAAAAACGCTTTATTTCATTAGAAAATAAATTGACAAAAAATGTAGAGTTAAAACAACAATATAAAGAATTCATAAACGAGTACATCCAGTTAAATCATGCAAAAACCGTTCCCTTAACCTTACACAACGAAATCGGTGAAAATAAATACTTTATGCCGCATCATGCGGTAATACGCGAAGACAGTGAAACTACGCGTTTACGTGTAGTGTTCGATGCATCAATGAAGACAACCACGGGTATTTCTCTAAATAATATCTTGTTAAAAGGCTATACTGTTCAGCCTGAACTTTTGACATATTGAATAGATTTCGGTTATATCAATTCGTTGCCATAGTCGATATTCAAAAATGTATAGACAAATTCAGGTAAACCTGAAACACACTTTTTTACAAAACATTTTGTGGCGAGAAACTCCATGTGAAGAACTTAAATGTCTCGAATTATTAACAGTAACCTACGGTACAAATTTTGCCCCATTCGTAGCTACTCGATGTCTAAATGAACTCGCTTGCAAAGAAAAACAAAATTATCCACTTGCAGCGGATGTGTTGTTAAATCAAACATACGTAGATGACGCGCTAATAGGTGCAAATTCAATATGCGAACTTACAATGACATGTACTCAATTGACAAATTTATTAAATTCCGCAGGATTTCATTTGCACAAATGGCATTCAAATTCGAAACAATTTGTAAATACGTTTTCGGAAAAGATTCGAATGAAACTTACAATTTTCAGAGTGAAAATAAATCAAATAAGGTTCTAGGATTACAGTGGAATTCTATTAAAGATGTTTTTACTGTTTCGCTTCCAGAAATACACGAAAAAAAGTGTTTTACTAAACGCGAAGTGCTTTCAAAAATTGCATCAATGTTTGACCCTTTGGGTATTTTAGGCCCTGTTATAGTGGTAGGAAAAATTATCATGCAAGAAATTTGGATTTTAAAACTCGATTGGGATGACTATCTACCCGAAGAATTAAATACTAGATGGACTAACTATTTTCAAAAATTGTCAGCTTTAACAAATGTAAAAATTCCAAGACACTTATGTTTAAATTATTCAGTAGAAAAATTTGAAATTCATTCATTTAGTGATGCGAGTTTACGATCTTATGGTGCATGTTTATATCTACGAATTTTATATTCCAACAAAATGGTTTCGTGTCGATTAATATGTTCAAAATCCAGAGTAAGTCCCTTGAAGACAATATCACTAGCAAGATTAGAATTGTGTGGGGCTGAATTAGCCGGAAAATTATTAAATAAATGTCTAAAAATTTTTGAAAATAATGTAAAATTTTCGTCTATCAATCTTTGGACAGATTCGGAAATCGTATTATATTGGTTATCGTCACATGCGTCGCGGTGGTCAATATTCGTAGCAAATCGAGTTTCCACTATTCAAACGTTAACATCTGACTATATTTGGCGTCATGTAAAATCAGAAAACAATCCTGCAGATATCTTATCACGAGGAATATCACCTGATAAAATAAAGGAATGTGATATGTGGTGGCAAGGCCCCAAGTTTTTGCAAAACTATGATCTTGATTTAAATACATTAAATTTTCATCCAAGAGCTCATACAGGAAATTTAGATGAAGAACGAAAAAATTCAAAAACCGTATCGCTTCACGCTCATATAGACACGTTTTGGACCCCACTTGTAATGAGATTTTCTTGTTTTTCACGATTTCAGCGAACCATTGCTTATTGTTTGAGATTTTTAAATAATCAATTAAAATTAACTCCTGAAAAAACAACCGGACCTCTAACGGTTCAAGAATTAAAAAGTGCATTAACAATAATTATAAAAAGAGTTCAATTATTAAATTTTACGTCACATATCGAAGCGTTAAAATCACAGAAACCTATTACTGACAAACATATTTTACGTTTAAATCCATTTTTGGATAACGAAGGAGTTCTACGTGTAGGAGGACGTCTCGCAAATGCGAATATTCCATATGAACAAAGGTTTCCTATAATACTTCCAAGCAAAAATCACGTCACTGATTTATTATTGAGAAAAGAACATCTAAGGTTAGGTCACGCTGGTCCTCAGACAGTACTATCAAATATTCGGTTAAGATACTGGCCACTTAATGGGTTAAAAGAAATTAAGAAAATTATTAATAAATGTACGGTTTGTTATCGATTTAAAGCGCAACCTGCTAATCAAATCATGTCAAATTTACCTAAAGATCGTGTCACAGCTAGCCGTCCATTCTACGCTACCGGTGTTGATTTCGGAGGGCCATTACTCATAAAAAGTTCGCCCATAAAAAACGCTAAACTTTTAAAATGTTACTTTGCAGTTTTTGTGTGTATGGCAACTAAAGCCGTCCACATCGAGTTAGTGTCCGAGTTGACCACTGATGCTTTCATCGCGACTTTAAAACGGTTTATCGCAAGACGTGGCAATCCGAAGGTAATTTATTCCGATAACGCCACAAATTTTTTAGGCTCTAAAAATGAAATAAAAAAGGTTTACGACTTTTTTAAGATACCCAAAAATTTAACTGAGGTTCAAGAGTTCTTAAGCGAAAAAGAAATTCAGTGGAAGTACATTCCACCTCTCACCCCATTGGGGAGGAATCTGGGAGGCGGCGATTAAAAGTACCAAGTACCATCTCCACCGCGTAGTAGCAGATGCCCATTTGACCTTCGAAAAACTTTACACGTGCTTAACTCAAATTGAGTCAATACTCAACTCGAGACCTTTGTGCGCAATGTCTACTGACCCGTCTGATATGAATGTATTGACGCCGGGACATTTCCTTATAGGATGTAGTTTAACGGCTTTTCCAGAAAAAGATGTATCTAACATTCAAACGAATAGACTATCGAAATGGCAACAGATTTCTAAAATCCGACAACATTTTTGGAAACGCTGGTCTGTTGACTACTTAAATCAGTTGCAGAACCGCCCAAAATGGCTACGTTCATCCGAAAATCTTAAAATCAATGATCTTGTGTTATTAAAAGAGGACAATGTCCCACCATTAAAGTGGCCAAGGGCGCGTATTGTCGAAGTCGTACCCGGTTCCGATGGAAAAGTACGAATGGTAAAATTAAAAACTCAGAAAGGAGAATTCGTTAGGAATATTTCAAAGCTGTGTCCTCTCCCTAGACAGGAGTTAGTTCAGTGAGGTAGGATTAAATTTATTAATTATGTTCAGTAAAAAGAGAAATTCGTGGATCAGAATCAAAGGTATTTTTGTTTGATTTCACAAGAGTAGAAATATAAGTTCTGTTGAAGCCAGAGTCTTCAAGGTGGGGGAATATGTTCCAATTTTGTAACTGTCGAATATAAAATGGCTTTGCCGCGTGAAATCCTATTTCACTTGATCTCCGCTAGGCATGGTGGCGCAACGGTCACCCCCAAGTTTTCGCATAGAAACAGTCAGTCGACAGTCGAGAAAGGATAGGACTTGACACTCGGCTAGATTCTCCCATGCTCGTTATAAAAAAAAGGTTATTTTGATATTCTTAGTAATGTATCCACGTTTCTTCTACAAAATTAAGTGAAAGAATGTAATTAGTTAAGTTTACGTGTACAGTGCAGTGTACTACTTTAAAATATTGAAAATAAACAATTATAAAAAAAATCAGTCCACTTTAAATAAATCGACAACAGTCTACTTCTGCTTCGTTGTACTTAAACCCAGTACAGACAGGGTACCTGTGAGTCAGCAATGTATGATGTAATTTTAATAAACTACTAAACAGTATACCAAATCCGAGATATCGGGACCTCCTGTATATTCCAAATAACTATACATAGTATAAAAGTACTTAGGTTTGAGTAAAATCAATACTTCAATTATTCAGTTGGAATACAGAAGAATATAGTTTTATCAAAAAAGATAGTTTATAACTAACAGAAGTAACACTTATTTTTGATGATACTTATAAAAAAAGTTTGTTGGAGAAGAAAACATTTACATTTTTCGTTTCACGAAGAAAGTAATATTCGATAGAACTGTGTTTCAATTTTATAAAAGTTGTATGTTGTATAATATATAATTGTAACTTGTAGAGCCCTGAAGAAGGCCCAATATAGGTCGAAACGTTGACAGTACTAAGTAAAAAATTGTTTTCATTTATAAATCTACTGACTTATCACCAGGCAATAATTTCCTCTACTTTATATTTTATGCCTACTTACATACCTACTAAAAAGTTACGCCTTTGTCAAAAATATCTCAAGCGAAATCTTTCATTGATTTTCTTATCAGCTTTGGACACCCTCTATCTCGAAAACGACGCTCTTGGCATATAACAAAGTTACCTTAGTTCTTATCATAGAATACGAGCCTGGATTTTATGCAGAAAATTAGGAAACACCCTGTTTATTACTTAATAAAACATCTGTAAACATAGAAAAAACAAATTCTTCTGAGAAACTGCGACAATAACAGCTTTTAATCCATTCAATTAGTTGAGGAAGTGTTATATACCACGTATAATGTGGGCTTTTCCAATAAGAATTTCCAAACCCGTATCAGCTTAAGCGTTGCAATATAAAAAGACCCCAAGAAACGCAACTGTCAGTTACAACCGTTTAGCAGAAGAATCAAGATGGTCAGCTACTCAAGCCTACTTCTCATCGTCGCAGTAGCCTTCAGCTTGTCTGAAGCAAAGGTGTTTGGTAGATGTGAATTCGCTCACCAACTTTTGAAGTACGGCATTCCCAAGTGGCAAATTCCTACATGGACCTGCATTGCCCAGCACGAGTCAAATTTCGACACTTCCCAGATCAATCACTCCACTGGCGATCACGGTATTCTCCAGATAAGTCAAATTTATTGGTGCACTGAAAGCGGAGGCCCAGGAAAGGCGTGCAAGAGGACTTGTGCTGATTTCAGGAACGATTATCTCGGCGATGACATCGCCTGTGCAAAAACTATCTATGAGGAACATCAGAGATTGTCAGGGAATGGTTTCAACGCCTGGGTTGCCTACAAGAAATACTGCACTGGAGATAACACGCATCATGTACAAGGCTGCTTTTAAGTTTGTTATTTAACACTCTTTTTACTCTTATTATTTTTTTTTAAATATATTTTTCTTTGACTGTTTATAATATTTTTTTATTTTATTTATATTAAAGTGCGTCAGATTCTAAATATGATTATTATTGATACTTCTTGTTATCTGCATAATTGTGAAACATAAGTAAATGTTTAATATTTAGTAATCACAACATAAACTATGAAAAGAAAAAAACAAATACGAGTATTTACTGTCGTAATGTTTCTCTTTCTTAAACACAAATAATATAAAAAATATAAAACAAGATGATATTGTGTTAGTGACATTTGTTAATAAATAATAATTACAAGTTTCTCTCTATATTGTTGTCATTTAAGGGAGTGGCTCTAGGTCGAGTCGGGGGGGGGGGGTAAATATCCCCATTACCCCATCTTGAATATGCCCCCATAGTATTGATTGATCTGAAATATAAGTACATGACTTTTTTAAATTATGACACCAATACAATCATATTTCATAATATGAGATCAGAATGAAATACAAATTTGTATCTAATCAACTGCAATAATTTTATGATTGATTTTTTTTTCGTACAGTAATGGTGACTGAGAAGACAATCAAATACATTTACAAAAATAAAAAACATGTAGCTACGTAAATTAGTTTTCTGAAAAAGTATAGAATGTTTCTCTAAAAAATTGCTATTAAATAACAAAAATTAAAAAAGTAGGTAAATAAATTTGAAAACAAAATAAAAAATAACTATAAAATGTACATTTTAACATATTTAAGAACAGTGTTTTAACAGTAACTGTGAATGATTTTAAATTGAGGCTCGATGAATAAGAACAACTTCATTCAGATCTGGCTACTTGCAAGAAAAAAGAACGAAGTCAGCAGAAAATAAGCTAAGAAATACTTTTTATATGTCTTTTCTGCAAAACAATGTATTTAATTCTAATAAAATGTAATTGAAGGGTTTAGGTAAGGAATTCAGGATAATTCGGTTATATTTGTGGATGAGATAAAGTTATGAAACTGAAACATTTTTGATGATTTTCATTATTATTTATATCATAGAGGAGTACAGAACAAACCAACAAATAATTAACGTTTATAGATTTACACATTGTGCAATACAACTAAAAAAAATAACTCATAATTATTATACAGGATGTAACCAAAAAATCAGATCATCCCGCTAACTGCGTACTTTTGACAGCAAGATATGACGATTTAACCTCCTTACCTACATACAAAAATACCTTCCTTAAAAGATACAGGGTGTTAAGTTTGGACTTTTAAAATTGTTTTTTTCGCTATACCTAATTTCTTCATGTTTTCATGTATCACTTTGAAATTTTGTAGAGATAATTCTTGTTATCAACTAAATACTCAAGAGTGCTATTGTAAACGATGCCTAAAAACAAACGTAGAAACGAGAGGGAAGCGGTAATATTGTATTACTTTCGATAATTTTCCGTAAAAACTCTTAATTTTCGAGATAAATTCGATTTTTGAGCATGTGACGTTAGAGATAATCGCAGTAAAATGAGTAATATTTTTAAATTTCAAATTACAAAGAAAAAATTTGTAAAAAATTTGCTCTAAAATGTTCTTACATATTTTTATACACAGAGTGTCTCCGAACATAGGGTTAGTTAGATGTGCCATTTACACTCAATTAAATATTTTTTATTAGTATAAATTAGTTTATTAAATTTGACACCCCCAATTGCTCATTAGCACCAAATTTGAAATCGACGCGACAATAACTGTAAAGTTATTAGAAATTTTCGGAAAAAAATGTTTTACTTCACACGGTAATACTACGGTGAAACTAGCGCTCTCTACGAACATCGCCAAAATAAGCTTCAAATTCGCAATTCTCACACCAAAAACCCACCACTACCAATCTTCAGTCATGCTATCAAAACTTTCTCGATTATTGAGAAATTTCAGAATAAAATTTAAACCTTGAACACCCTGTATTTCTTAAACAAGCCACGTTCGTATAAGGTATGATGAGCTCAAGTATAATATTTTGGTGTCTAGTATCTCCAGCTTAGTGTTGACCCATTCTTTCTAACTTATACAGGGTAAGAACCAAGTCCAAGAACAACAAGCATAGATTTTATATTCTGTTGGATAACAGGGCGGTTCTAGAAGCCTTAAAATCCCTATAATGATTAATTAATTATCGGAGTTTACAGTGAAATTCCATATTCACAACGTACATATTTCAGTAATAGGGCTTTTTGGCAAAAAAAATATTAAAACGTCCTCAGTAAAACATTGCAGTTATAATTACATCAATATTCCTACAATTTATTTAAATTGTATTTGTACGTAACTGTATCAATGTTTGGCAAATTTTCAGTAACCGTGACTGTTTTTATTATACGGGGTGTCCCGTAAAATATGTTACAAAGTACAAGAAGTACATAAAAATATGACGAAAAACTTTAGTTACGTTAGAGCGACATTAAATTTAAGTAAACGCACACTTTTTATACTTATTATTTAACTACAGTTTTAATGTTTTTGAATGTAATTTAATCAAATAGATTCGATTGGACAGTTTTTATTTATTATATTATTTGCTTTTTAAACAATTTCTACGGGATTGTTTAAAAAAATACGGCGACTATTTTCATCAAATTTAATAGCAGTAAAAAACTTAATAAAAGCAGGTAGCAAAAATTCAATACAGCATTTTACGTGAAACTTTATTTAAAAAAATTAAAATGCGATCACTTTCTAATTATTTTTACAATTATTTGTGAAAGTAAAAACTTTTTAGGTTTTGTTACCTACCTAGAGTTCTATCGTCCTGTGAATGTGAATTTTCATGACAATGTTAATGCGTGCAATAATTTTTAAGTCAACAATCCTGCTAAACGAAAAATTTTAATAGATTATTTAAAGTCTTAAAAACAGGAGTATATCGTCCCTTTTGAATTGTATGTTGTGTCATGTTCAATTATGAGTGTCAAAATATTGTGTAGTTTTCAGCAAAAAGTTTGCTAAAATATTGTTACTTCTTCCTTGTGAATTACAACCATCATTATATGTTCGTTGAATAGTATACTATTATTTTAATAGATACAAAACAGTACTTAACGAAGACTCCTCTATTTTCTCTATTCTCTTTTAGTAATGTCTGAGACATCTATATATTTTCAGTTTTGTCTCAATTTTATAATTCATTTAAAAATGACGAAGTTGAATGACATTTTAGAGCCGCTAATTCATCTTTAGGTAGAAATAGTATGTAGATACAACCATTTTCAATAATAATGTCATTGTTTATAAAAAATTTGGAAATTTATTTCGCTGCTGACGTTTTCGTAACGAAATCTAATTTTAAGTTTCAACATTAGGCTTGTTTTTGCAGCAGTTGAAAACGGTTTGGAAACTGTCAGAAATATTCGACCAGTTAAGTTGACAACGCGTTACCATTGAATTTGACGCAATAAATAGTAAGACGGACATATCTGACTGGTTTCCAAACAGTTTTCAACTACTGCTAAAACAAACCTATTAGTTCTTAGTTGTTCCACTCACCAATAGAGATCTAATGAAGTTTCTACTCAGAACTTCCAATAGTTAAAACACTAATTTGGGGGAGTCCCATTATCGTTATCGTAGATTACACGTACGTACTTAAGTTCTATTTTTTGAGTAGATTTAAATAGTCAATACAGGTTGTCCAATATCTATGTATGGAATGATATTTACAATTCTTTAAAAACGCCCTGTATAAAAAAAATTGTACAGGCAACATTTTTTTTGCACACTTTGGTATCCTTGAGACTGTTGCGGAGACAGTAATTTTCTTGCAATAGCAACCAACTTTGTTTATTCAATGGCATCATGTTATGTTCTGTCATTACTTTATTACTGTATTAGTTAAAAAAAAACTAGAATTCCAGTAGTAATACGAAAATTTTAATTCAAGGGCTTTACCGAAAGAGAGCGGTCAAGAATTATAGAATACTTATAATAATTTTTTATTCTAGGTCTGATTTTTACATAGACATTATCACCTAAATAACACTTATAAGTAATTATTATTTCATTAGCATTACTATTGGAGGTAAAACCATTTAGCTATATTGTTTTAAAATTTGTCGGGAAAAATTATTTCAGGTATTACCAGCCACTGATAAAACGTAAAATGTATCACTTTTGTATTCAGTGAAATATAAAATTATAACTTATACAATAAAGCGTATATTATTTTCATAGAAATAGGTATGTACGTTGCTTCCAAGATGGGTACATTATATACATATAGGATTACATTTTAATTATGATATTCACATAAATCTTCAACAATTAAATCTTCAGACATATAAATTTCAAAATATTGTACAGAAATTGCAGAAAAAGTAATTAAGATAAATGTAATTATGTTTATTACGTTATTTTATATCAACAAACAGAAAATCATGGTTTATTGACAAAAAATATTGAGAAAAAACATATCTGTCTTTTAAATATTTGAAGATTTAACTTATGTTCATGTTTTACGTCATGGCCAGTCAGAGCGTTATATGATATACTTATACAGGGTGTCCGGGAAAATGTGGGAAGTTTCTCGGTTGCAGATAACACATGAAAAAATAAGATGAAAAGTACCTATCAATTTTTTTCCTACACGCCCTCCCTACGGAGATATGTGTCCCTGAAGGACGCCGCTGGAAGTCGTTTTCTCTTGAATAACTTTTAAATTACTTAATATAATTTAATAAATATTTAATGTGATGGACACAAGTAAGATTCTTTTAAAATAGTATCTTTGAAACATATTTAGCTTTTTTAGCTTACCAGAGGTCGGCTAAGCTTTACAACAATGCCTAAATTTTTAACACTCTGTGCGATAAAAACTTTAAAATAATACATCTGGGTAGCTTCAACCTTAAACTAAAAAAGGTACTCTGTTTATTGTCGATAAAATGAACCGTTTACGAGAAAAAGTTCAACTTATGTTTGCATGTTGAACCCTCTTATGAAATATTTCAATAATTTCGTTAAGGTGGCTCCTGGGACACCACTGCATTTTTTAAATTTTGTGTTTTTTTCGGTAAACATTTTCATTTTAAGGTAAACATTTTTTATTAATTTTTATTTATTTTAGTAGGTTGTTATGATATTCATTGACAGTTAATCAGTTTGGCGTTGTCGATATTTCATTTTGTCATTCAATTTCAAATAATTTTAATTTATTGGTATAATCATCTTTATAGTTAGATATTTGACTCAAGTTAAAGGAGGCCACCTGATGAAGCAATCCTAATAAAATGCAGAAATAAGTGAGATCTCATCTATTGTGGTTGAATTTCGAGTTCCCACTCCAGAGGTTAGTAAATATATTAAATTCTTTAGATAATTATTGAATAGAGTTTTGTCTGTGGATGTTCATTAGCATACCTAGATGTTTGGTATCAGAGAACATACATATGACTTCATTGATAGGAATTGTAGGAGATTTGATACATATTAGCTTAAAATACCTTTCTTAAACAGTAAAAAAATGTTACAAAAGCTAATAATAAGGAATATATGGGTAGATATTGTGGGTGTAATTCAACGCAGGTTGGGGCTTTTGTCCACTGAGTAGTTAGTTTCACACAATATTGTTAATACCTGAAAATATATGAAAAAAACTGTCCTTACTAGTGTCCATCACATTACATTTTTATTAAATTATAAAGCTATTCAGGGACACATTTCTCTGTAGAGAGGGCCTGTAGGAAAACAAATTATAGGAACTTGTCATCCTATTTTTTCCCCTATCTACACCCGAGAGATTTCCCACATTTTTTAAAACATCAGTAAGTTAGTAAAATTTATAGCGCGGTTTGTTTGACTTTAATATTAGTTACTAGTAAGAAATTTGGTATTAACACATTTTGAAAAAGTCTATAAAATTGTTTTGAAAATCTTAAAATGTACCGTTTCAGTTTTAAAAGATTTTCTTTTTCATAATATAGAAATTTCTTGAATAGGCCGATATATTTTTAATATGTTTTTTATTACAATATTGTTATATTAATTTATTATTGCAGCATAATAAGTAATTGGGCAATTACATCAGTAAATATATCCAAATATCTACATTTTATTACAAATATTGCGATACCTGTACCGACTGAAAGCCAACCGCCATAAAAGTCAATATTGTTTTTTTTTCAATTCTTATGAGACCAGATGCGAATGTTATTTGTTCATATTTGCCTTCATTTCAATAAATTTAGATACTGGTGGTGGTAGATACCTGAGCCCTGATATATCGACATTTTACCAAATAAGGCACATATGCCCTAGAGTCAAAACAATTAGTGAGAATATCTGCCTACATTTAACATTAAACCACATCGCGTTTGCCCTTTTTGAAAGATTAAACTTTAATAATTAATATTATTTAATTTATTTTTGGTAAGCGAAGTAACATATTTCCTCATAAAATAGAAAAATATGCTTTATATACAGTGTATGGACGGATGGGCCTAACGATACGTGTACACTTTTTTATATAATGTTTCTTCGAAAAAAGCAATTAAAAAAAAATTGTTGTCTTGGAATGTACATATCAATTCTGAAAATGGCATTGGAAAATACAAGGTTTTAGAAACAAGAAAATTACTTTCATTTTCATACTCATATGGGGTATGTACACTTTCACATAAACAAGAATATTTTGAGTATTTTAAATGTATACATAAATAAGGAAACTGTATGACAAACAAAGTTACGGAATACAAGATTCTTTAACACTCATAATAATATAATATGATGTTAAACGCTGCGTTAGGAGGACAAGTCCAAGATACATTTTTTTAACATAACTTTTATAATAATGCTAGTATATTACAAGAAAAATTTATACACGTAAAAGTAGCCCCTCACTTTACCCTGTTGTGTACCAAATCTCACCTTGATATCTCGATAGTTTTTCGATAAATGAAGACTATAGTATTTAAGACAAAATTTTAAACAACCTGTATCTCGAAAACGTGGTATTTCCGGATCCATGTTTATGTAAACTTTTTAATTACAAACTTTTCTTATTTTTACCTGCCCCTAGATTTTCTTAACATCATGCTGTAATACCCTGTATACAACTTGCGCTGTATATTAAGAACATTACATTGTGGCAAATAAGTATCTAGAAAAAGATGTAAAACGTAAATAGTAAATCCTACTGAAATTTACTGTATGTAGCAAACCATCCCAGCACCACTTTGAAGTCCATTTCTGCAATATCTTTTAATTTGAACCCATCAGTGACTTTATAGGCTTTATATATCTTGTTAGATATTCAGTTTAAAGGCTGCTCCGCTTTACCCTAGATGGGCGGAGACTTGATTCGATGAATAATTGCTAAATTGAGTTAAACTAATTTATTCAGGTACTTACGTAACATTATATTATATTATATTATATTATATTATATTATATTATATTATATTATATTATATTATATTATATTATATTATATTATATTATATTATATTATATTATATTATATTATATTGTATGTAAAAAATAACGTTTTGAAATAAAAATGATTTTTAATTGAAATATATGTGCATTTCAAGCAATCCGTTTATTTAATTCAAAAATGCATATACTTAATTGAGGGATGTGGAAGAGAAAAATATGTAATCATTTAATGCCTTTTGTAAAGTTTTATTAGGTTATATATTCTTTTGAAGAACCATAAATTAAATAACTCAATTTCCTAATATAGTCGAAAAAATGTATTTGTTTGAAAAGAAAAATTCGGATTGTTTCTGAGCAATAAGTTGTTAACTTGAATTAGCAGATGTTTAATTGGAAAAAAATATAATATAATTAAATCAACACCAGAAGTGTGTCATTGAAAAAGAAATAATGTTTTTTAATTTAAAGAAATGTTTTCTTACACAAAATAACTATATTTTAATTTTTGTTAAATTGTTTTGATATCAGGAAATAATTATTTGTTTAATCTTATACAAACAAATAATTAATTTCCATGAAACAACATATTTTACAGGCTCCAAATTTTTTTAGCGGTGGACGGTTTTTTATGATGAAATCTGATTATGGTTTCGGTGTACATTGCAGAGGGCGCCACCAGCAATATTTCGCCTACATCTAAAACTTCATAACTTTTTTGTGCGTCGGCATATTAAAATTCTTGTTTATTGGTATCTTTTGTCAAAAAAAGGCATACGTATCTATTAAAAGTCGCTTAGAGCAACCGTTTCTGAAATAATCGAATTTAAATGTTTTTTATCGCATATTGAAACTACCGAATAAGTACCGTTATCAGTTACAAATGAGTATTGTCAAGTGATTTAATCTTACAAATTTGTATCGTTTAATTTTAAAATTTTTAATTTAATTCATTTCTTAGAGACACTCTGTATGTCTGTAGACTCACGTGAGTGTTACCTTCGGGATTAAAAAAGTTTTGTAGATGTAACACATATATATTGTCTTATACTACTTTATACTCGCATTAAAAACATAACAATTATGCACATACTATAACATTAGATGTTGTAATTCGATATGCAAATATTTTTCAGAAACAACCATTCACAAAACAACATCATAATAAATATTGATATTTTTATGAATTTATTTAATTGTTATTACATATTTCGCACTATGTAAATATTTTTTTTATTATTACCTGCATGCAAAATAAACAGATGATACGCTATACGGCTAGTACTCTTATAAGTATAATAAGTAGGTGTATTTGATTATTGTTACTGTCTGTGGTTGGAAAATTATTATATTGCTGTGCTAAAAGCATAACTTAAATAAAACAAACAAATATTTCATTTATGGCATTTCCCAAACAAAAGATTACATTGTCCCACTTCCAATAACTACCATATATCGAAGTGATAATACACACAACGTCAAAAGTCTTGGATCCCCTGTATATAAAATGATTCGATTAAACCTAGTGGTTTTGTCTTTTCTTAATGTGGTAAAAAAATACATGTACTTAGGAAACAAAGACAACTAAATATTGCAGACCATGAACCTTATTGAACTTTATTAGCAATGTTTTTACAAATCTGGTCAGTTTGGCAGTGTATTCAGCCAAGTGATCCTTTGAATTTTTGTATATTATAATGCCAGGACGCGATATTTCTGAGTTTTTCCGAGCAAGAATGACTGATTTACATGATGCAGAACATCCTAATCATCAGATATCGAACATGTTGGGCATTCCTAGATAATCTGTTGTATGAATACAGATATGGAGAATTGTATACAATAGTTTTTTTATTTTTTCTTAAGAACACTTAGAAATTTCAATTTTGGTACACATTGCCAGCTAGTCAAAAGCTATTTTGTGGTGGTGTCTATTCCTTGGCTCATGTTTCTGGAGGGCGGGAATAAGCAACCCCTAGATTTATTTCTTTCAGAACTTTTTCCTGCAATGGCCGATTTCAACAAAACTTTCTTTTTAATACTACACCTAATTTTACTACTTTTTTCCCTCTTGTCATTTTTTCATACAACCGACAGTTTGCGCGAAAAAAATAGTTTTCCTTACTCTAAACATCTCTTTGATACCGGTTACTGATAACCGCAATAGGAGGTTGCTATGTTGATATTTCTCTGTTGTCTTGAAAAACAAATCGCCACTAGGTCTATAATTGACAGTTTTTGCAAATATTTCTAAACAAAGGTCCTATAGCTGTTGCCAATCCTGCTGTATGCATATTACGTCAATTTATTCGCTAATATTTGTACGGAAGAGTCAGTTGTTTACAAATATTTTCAAAAACTGTCAAGATTGATTGATTTGACAAAATATTTGATATCATTCTGGAACACCCTGTATAATTCTAAGTTTAAAAATAAAAAAATAAGTCCTAATAAACGCAGCCCTGAAAATGCTATAAAAGGCGCTGTATTGTTGAAATAGAGCTTAGCAAATAACAAGAATGTTATCCCATGTCACCTGCAAATATTCAATGGTACCGAATTATAACGAATATAATAACGACAGAAAGCTGTCTAACCAACAAATTTCTAGGTACAAACATCTTGTGTAAATGTGAATATTGTTATAACATAAACTTACATTTATAGTTGTGCATATAAGATTGTTTACTTTTGTTTATAAGTAAATGTGTTTTTCTGCCATTCTGCTTTTGAGAGAAAGCCAACCGTACATATCATTGTGTTGTAAGAAAATAACTTTATTATTGTTTTGGTGAAAGTTTTGTTTCTAAAAAAGAGGACGAGAAAACAAAAGTATCTAGGAAAATCCTGTTTTTTTATATTTGTAACCAAGACACCGAAAACCATAAATTTAATGTAAGGTGTTTAGTATGTTATAGAAATAAAGTACTCATAAATTGTATCTAATTTGTAGCGATCTGAGGATGGTATAATAAAATACGTCGGCTTTTAAAAAAAAATTGTTTTCTTTAAGTGTACCTACAACCCAAAATAAGCACAAACAAATTATTCAATATCTTCGAAATTGTTCGAATAAATAAATGAAATATTATTGATTTAATTATTTCATTCTCAGCAGGATGGATGAACAACAATGCTTGGTAGTAGGTATAAGTAATACATAACATCCAACCACCAACGTAAAGTCAATCATTTTTTAGACACAGTGCGTGTAGGATAATTTTTGAAAATCACATTTTGGATGTATTTTCTTTTAAAGATCAACATATTTTATCAAACTTTAACACAGGTCAAATGGTGGTGTTGAACACGCTGGTGTTATTAGTTTTTTTTAGAAAGTAGCGGGCGCTATTTGTTAGCACTTCCGCAGACATGTATTCTGTAACTTTTTTAAGTTGAGTTTTTTCCCATTCTAAGTTAAGTGACATTATATAAAATTGGATTTTACATAAAAAAGTACTTTTAGTAAACTTGTTAAAAATACACCGTTTTAGAGAAAATTGCAAAAGCTGATATCAAATTATTATGTTGTTTTCGCAAAACCAGTTTAATGTTAATTTTTTGTAGGTATATATCTTAAGATATTTAGGTAATATATTATTTACGGGAAACAGAGTTGAAATTCGTTATTCATTGATGAAAATCGGACCTTTTCATTATTTATGAAAGATTTAATATATTTTTTATTTCGAACTGCCACTTTTTATACTTGACCTGTAGGTGTTAAGAGTATTGAAGTTTATTTATGTATTATTTATTAAAGAACATACACATTTCTAGTGAATTATTTAAACCAATAAACTAGATAACATACATGGTGCCTATAGTGATAAAATTATTGTAAATTTATAAGCAACTTTTCTGTGCATTTCATAGAACAGGGCCAGCCAATTTTGATGAAACTCTTCGTTACACTAATAACATATCCTTAGGTCATTATTATCAATACACTTGGACCATCGTTATATCATTGTGTCAGCAATTTAAGTGTAACACAAAATAATACTACGCATATACTAGAAACCTAAATACCTAAAATAACAAAAATACCACGATTCGTTTACGTACGTGTTATGTTACTGTTTAAAGTTAAGGTTATAGACGAAGCGTGACTTCACCAAAAACTGCACACGCAGATGCATATGTCGCTTATCGATGACTTATTGTGAAATAGTTATAGACTTATTGGGGTAGGTTACGGTTGCATAGAGTCGATATCAAAATTTGCAATAACTTTAAATTCAGTTATCTCGGTTATTAAAAACCATTTATTTGGGCAATTTTTCTAAATTGATTTATTTTGACGCCTACTGTCATCTGTTAAGGTTAATACCCCACTTTCAAAATCACCCTGTATAATTCCGTGGTGAACCAGTGCAAATGTAGAAAAATGAAAATGAAAAGTTTATCAATACCTTCGCCCATAAAGTAGTCAGTAAACATAAATAACAGGCCTATCAAATTATTTATTCAAAATTCACAGTGTGTAACTAGCATCCATTATAAGATATCTAAGAATAAATTTTAAATTTAGAATGAAACTTCAACGCCCTATATCATGAGGGAAATAATAAATTTAACTTATAATTAGATGTACTGGTGTCAAAATGTGCCTCTTAAATTGATAATTTCACTTAAAAACTTCATTACTACGGTTAATACATATTTACTGATTTCTTTCACTTAATATCCAACCTAAATTAACGATATTTGAATTTCTGTTACAATAGTCTATTTGAATATGAACAATATCTTTCTCAAGTGAGTTCTTCATTTTGTCCTAAATTTCTTCCCAGTGACCGAGTTTGAAACATAGTCACAGTGCTTTTTACTTTTATTATTTAACAGTTGGTTTGCTCAAAAAAGTCAAACACAGAAGATGCTAGTTAAGTGTAAAGCCATTTACTTTTTTAAAATTTTATTTTCCAATTTTTTCCAGGAGCAGGGGTTATACGTAGTTGCTATATTATTTTTAATGTTAGTTATGGAATTTTAAAGAATTTTCAGTTAAGATCCGTTTGTTCGTCGACAATGAAGAGGACATTCGTTCATACATTTTGGAAAATATATATCATCTGGTATACATCATCAGGTGGGAGCTACATTTCGCAGTTGCATTTGACAATGACAGTACCACAACTATAACAACTTTTTCAGAAAAATTATGCTTTCAGTAAAAAAGTATACTTTTTAATGCAAATTGAAACGACAGCGAAAAAAAGTAAATAGCGTTACTCAGCTTAGGAATTCATGATATATTTGCAAAAACTAAGATATTGAGCCGAATGCCTTCTACAATTCGGGAACACAAAAAATATGGGTTAAACAATTTATTAATTTGATTATGTTCCAAATTTCTGAAGTATTTCTGAATCACTCCATATAAATACTTTATATAGTTCACGTTAATGCATTTCATAATTTCCAAATACTGGGAGATGATCAAACATATTTTAGATAAATATATGTGCATAGATCCTATAATATGTACACTAAAAACTATGCATTTAGAACATAATTTTTTTTTTAAATAACGCACCTCCTGTATTATCGGAGCGTACTTAAAATATACCCTGTATAATTCTTTAAATAGCTATTGAATATTACAGGCATTTCAAATCCACTAAGCTACTACACTGACATTTTCGTTTATTGCAAGTGAACGTTATCAATCATGTACAATGCGGGCTTTCCCATAACGCCGATTAGAATTTCCAAAGCTGAATAGGTCTGGATTGTAGCCGTATAAAAACAGCCCGGAGCGTACAACTGTCAGTTACATCAGTTTAACTAAACATTCAACATGGCCAACTACGCAACCCTACTTCTCATTATCGCAGTGGGCTTCAGTTTGTCTGAAGCGAAGGTGTTCGGTAGATGTGAATTTGCTCACCAGCTGCTGAAGTACGGCGTTCCCAAATGGCAAATTCCCACTTGGACCTGCATTGCCCAGCACGAGTCAAATTTCGACACTTCACAGATCAATCACTCCAGCGGCGATCACGGTATTCTCCAGATTAGTCAAATTTATTGGTGCACTGAAAGCGGAGGCCCAGGAAAGGCATGCAAGAAGACCTGTGCTGATTTCAGGAACGATTATCTGGGTGATGACATCGCATGTGCCAAGACTATCTACGAGGAACATCAGAGATTGTCAGGGAATGGTTTCAACGCCTGGGTTGCCTACAAGAATTACTGCACTGGAGATAACACGCATCATGTACAAGGCTGCTTCTAAATTACTACTAATTTCTTACTAAAAAGTATTTATAGTTTCTGTCAGAATAGTAATAATAATTGGAATACTCAACATTTTTTTAAATCATATTGTTTCTTGATAATTTAGAATATCTTTATATATTTTTAATAAAATGTCATTTAAGTACCTATTCGTTTATTACTTTTATATTTTATTCCGTGTACAAGTTTCAAATTTATCACATCGTAATATGTCGATATAATAGTGATTAAAGTAAGTATAAAAGTACAAAAAAAAATAAAAATAAAAATGACTTCACTTGTTGCTTTGTGTGCAATGAAGGTGTTTTAGACAATTTTGGAAAATGTAGAGATACTTGAGGTGTTATATTGAAAACGTTCTTTAATCTTATTCGTTACTTTTTTTGCTGGAAATACTAACTTCAATAAATTATTATTGCATACATCATTGCGTTGCGACAAGAATGCAGACGACTTACGTCATACGAACAAATGAATAATTCATTATATTTTCATTAAAATATTTAACAAACTGCAACTGATAATAATAAAACTATATACTGTACTAAAAGTTTGCATTATATATTGCACTAAATTGCAAAAAACTGATTGGTTTTAAAGTGACCAAATATCGAAAATTACGTTGACAATAAAAACAAATATGCAACGTCAGCCGTGACGTAAACGTCTGAATTCTTGACGCGAGTATATAGCTGTTTTGCAGCAAATTGATAGGGGAATCGAATGCAAAATGTCAAACTTGGCAACACCATCAAAATTGTATAAATTCTGAAACGTAACTTTGATCATACCTGTATAATGAAGCATGTCTAATTCCAATTTAAATAGTAAAAGTTGTATTACTAAGAGTTACTACTGTCACTCAAAAACGGTGCATCCAACGAAAAAAATTGAAGTGACCAGTTTCAATCAGAATTGGTGACGTATTTCTAAAAAATATCAAAAGGGAAAAAAGTCAGTGGCGTACCATTTATTTTACTAAAAAAGATTGTAACATTCTCACACAAACGCCACTGGTCCAAGTAGAAATATTCGGATCACTCCAAAAATACACATTTACCCCTCCAAAGCGTGTTTCAAATTTCGAGTCGACATTTTTAAAACTCTTTGAAATAATTAATAAAAATAAATAAAAAAATAGAATTTAAACACTCTGTATTCGAAAACGAATCATATTTCGACCTACGTTTATATGAGCTTTTTTTTCACAAAATAACTTCAGCAACCACCTCCTAAAATATTTCGCACTTATTTACAATCACCCTGTATACGTATGGTCTGAAGCTATTTATTTGTGGCACAATTTTAGTTTTTCTTATTGGGTTTTAGCCACACTTCTGAAAAAATAAAGATTAATTAAATAAGCCCTTGCGCCAAACGGATCAGTCAAGGGTTATTTTTGAAACTAAGTTTGCCTAACCAAAAAATGTCACACTGAAAAAAGCAAATAAGTAAAAAATCACAAAAATCACATCACCATCGAGCACTTCCGTATTTTTGACGTTTCGAAAAACTCTCTGTTTTAGTTCTCAAAATAGTAGTAAAAGTATTAAACGTATGTCAAGTTTAATAGTTTAAAATTTGTTTATCTGCTTCTATAGAGATGTTAAATGATTTTTATTTTATTGTTATTTACTTCTTCTTGATACAACTGTAGCCAACAATGATCAATGTTTACTGAACAGTTTGACACACACTTATCTCCGTTCAACAAAACAATCGCTGTTGAGGCCCACCTCAATTATTGTATAAAAATATTTAGATTTATTTTATTTATGTAAACCGGCAACAGCGCCAATAAGTAGTATTAAGATATAGTTGAGGCCTTTCAAGGGCCAGTACAGTAGTATCCTTAGCGCTGTTGCAGTAGGATAGTGATGCAAACTTTAGTTACTTTTGAATACTTGTAACGATTAGTTACTTTTAGTATTAGGACTCGTTACTTTGGACTCGTTACTTAGTTACTTAGTAGTAGCAGTAGTCAGTAGTAGTGATAAGTAAAACAGAAAAGTGAACGTATCGTGTAGGTACTCATACAACTAACTGAAGTAATTATTGTGTGTACTTATTGTCTATATTTTATGAAAATAAAAAGTCTTTCTTTATGTAAAAAAGTAAATTGCTGCTTCTTTTTTATCGTGCGTGAGAGCAACTAAAATTTGAAATAATAAATCAAATCAAACATCTAAAGCTAAAATCGTCAAATTAAATGCCACCTGCTGGAAGCGTGTTAGCAGTAACTGTATGGGCAATAGTATCCGTAATGATAAATTCACTCATTGTCAATTATTTGTATTTTGTAGTGCTTAACATTAGTTTTTTTTCGTCCAATGATCTGTGCATAAGTTATTAGTTGAATACTCAATACATGACATCAATCGTGACCAAGTTATTTTAGGACTAGTTACATTATTTCGTTATAACGAGTCGCATAAGTAGTAACTATACAGCCTAAGTAACGAGTCTTTTTCAGATTAAGTAATCGTTACTTTGAGTACTTGACAAGTAACGCTTACTTTGTAACGAGTAGTTACTTTTTTCTCATCACTACAGTAGGATGTGCTCACTTACTTTATAAATTAATCTAGTAAAATAAAGTTATAAAATAAAAAACAGAGTCGTGAAATTTCTATCAAAAATAACTAGATAGAATTCATCCCTCTACATATGGTCCTTGAGCAGAATTAACCAGTTCCTGTGGATTTACGACAATACTGTAAAACATTGGGACATTGAGGTAAATTGGAGCGAATAGCTAGTGGCAGTCGAATCAAAGTCGACACCTGCAACATTAAGCGAAGCGCCGACGGTGCACGTGCAGAAGCCTGAAGCCGGGTTCCCGATTAGTCGAGAGCATTCCAGAAGCAGTCTCCGCGGCAGCCAAGGTCAGCTTATTCCAGTTATTATAAACATCATTTGTTTATCCTAAATTGCTTTATCTCCATTCCTCATTCATAAATTATTAAAAGTTGATACATAATGGCAAATTCAGAAATTGATAAATTAATTCGTAAACGTGCTGTAATTAAAGGTAATTTAACTAGATTTAAACATTTTGTTGATAATTTAGATAGAGACCAACCTGATTTATTACAGTTAGAACTACGCCTTAACAAATTAGATTCTTATTGGCAGAGTTTTTCTGATATACAAACCGAAATAGAGTTATTAGATAATAGCGAACGACAAATTATTGAACGGCAGAATTTTGAACAAGAGTACTTTGAATATGAAACTAAAGCTAATCGTTTATTAAAGTCATGTGTACCACCTATTGTAGGAAATGTAAACACAGCTGGTTCACGGGCCGGCACAGATGAGTCAAATTTTAAATTACCTGTTATAAATCTGCCTAGCTTTGACGGCTCGTATAATAATTGGTTATCTTTTAAAGACAGTTTCGAGTCTATGGTTCATAATAACAACTCTATACCAGAAATACAAAAGTATCATTATTTGCGTTCTTGTTTAAAAGGGGAAGCCTCAAATATTATTCAATCATTGCGGGTTTCCGCAGATAATTACAATACTGCGTGGCAGCTAATAAATGAAAGATACGAAAATAAAAAATTACTTATTAATAATCATGTAAAGGGACTTTTTAACTTGCCATCAGTTGGTAGGGAGTCACATATAAATATACGGGCGTTGCTTGATAAATTAAATAATCACTTGCGTGCCTTGAATGTACTTAAACAACCAACCGAACAATGGGATCTCCTAATTATACATATGGTGACAAATAAGTTAGATTCGGTTACGCGTAGAGAGTGGGAAAATAAACATAATGACATTGATAATGATGAATTACCTACATTAAATGATTTATTAAAATTCTTAAAGAAAAAATCTAGTCTTCTAGAAACGCTGTCGAATAATACTGAACAGTGCGTAAAAACGAAATCGTTTGTTGTAAATGATAATAATAATAATCGTTGCAATTTTTGTAATGACAATCATAATATAAATAAATGTACAATGTTATCAAAATTATCTCCAGAAAAGCGTTATGCAGAAATAAAGGAAAAACGTCTTTGTTCAAATTGCTTACAAAGCGGACATAAAAATAAAACTTGTCCTAGTCAGTCTTCATGCAGGATATGCTCTAAGAGACATCATACCTTACTTCATTTTAATAATAACGCCAGTACAAGTAAATCAAGTGATAATTCGAATGTTTCTAACAATAATAAAGAACAAAGTGAACAAAATATCACGGAACATAAAGAAACGACTATTGCAAATAAGTAATAGTGTTAGTAATGGAAATACAGTTTCCGTAAATATGAATACTGTAGAGACAATAAATAATAAAGTTCAATCAATTACTAAAACTCATTTTAATAACAGTGGCGCACGAACATTATTATGTACTGCCATAGTAAAGGTTCAAGATAAATTTGGCAATTACCATCCTTGTAGAGCTGTATTAGACAGTGCATCTGAATCACACTTTTGTACACAACAAATGGCTGATATGTTGCAAATAAATAAATCTCGTGTTAACATTGTAGTGTCGGGCATAAATAAATCATCAAGTCAAATAACATATTGTGCTAACATTAAAATTAAATCTAATATTAATAACTTTCAAACAAATATTACTTGTTTAATCGTTCCTCACATAACTGATAATTTACCTTCGTTTGATATCAATACATTAAATATACCCGAGGAAATTAATCTAGCGGATCCATCATTCAATGAGTCCAGTAAAATTGATCTGTTAATAGGAGCAAACCTATTTTGGCAGCTAATTAGAGTAGGGCAAATTCTTCTTGGGAAACCTGGTCCCATATTACAAAATACTGTACTGGGGTGGGTAGTATCAGGAGAGTTACTGCAAAATAAAATTAAGGCAAATACTGTAAAATGCAATTTTATTTCCACACGTGATCTCGACAATAAATTAACTAAATTTTGGGAATTAGAAGAGAAGGTAATAGACTTGCCTATCTCTCCCGAAGAACAATCGGTAGAAACTTATTTTAAAGATACTACGCAACGTGGTACCGACGGTAAATTTATAGTACGGTTGCCTCTAAATCAATCACCTACTGTTTTAGGTGAGTCAAAAAATATTACACTTAAACGTTTATACTCAATTGAAACTAAGCTGAGAAAGGATGTAAATTTAAATGATCAATATGTAAAGTTTATGACAGAATATATTAGGTTAGGGCACATGTCCAAGGTAACAGATTACAATACTGAAGGGCGGTGTTTTATTCCACATCATTTTGTAAAAAGGGACAGTAGTTTAACAACTCAACTTAGAGTAGTCTTCGATGCATCCTGCAAAACTGCAAGTGGTGTATCATTAAATGATATTATGATGGTAGGTGGCAAAATTCAGCAGAATTTGTTTTCAATTATTATTCGGTTTCGGACACACAAATGGGTTATTACTGGTGATATAAGTAAAATGTACCGTCAGGTGTGGGTGCATCCTGATGATCGAAAATTACAGTGTATATTGTGGCGAAGCAACCCATCTGAATCTGTAAATACATATGAATTAAATACCGTGACCTACGGAACAGCGAGTGCACCATTTTTGGCTGTTCGCTGCTTAAATGAAATTGCCTTTCAACATAATAAAAAATACCCAGAAGCAAGTCATAGAATACTAAATGATTTTTATGTTGATGACATATTAACGGGTAGCGATAACGTTCAAACTCTTGTAAAATTATATCAAGATATATATCAAATTCTAAAATCATGTGGCTTCACATTAAATAAATGGGTTTCAAACAATCCAGATGTCCTTAAATTTATTTTAAATTCAGATCCTAATTCAATTGTAAACATAGGGAAAAATTATGAAACACATTCGTTGGGTCTATTATGGAAGTCAAATACAGATTTTTTAACTTATAATGTAAATTGCGACAATGCAGTCAAGGTTCATACTAAACGTGTGTTACTTTCGTCAATAGCTCAGATATTTGACCCGCTAGGATTAGTAGGGCCTGTAGTAATACTAGCTAAGGTACTAATGCAAAAAGTATGGCAACAAAAAATCGATTGGGACGAGCTGCTCCCTGATGACATCATCAATGATTGGAATTTTTACGCGAATAATTTAAAATCATTAAATGAAATAAATATTCCAAGATTCGTTTTATGTGATAATCAACTTCAAGTGCAGTTGCATGGCTTCGCAGACGCCTCACAATCTGCTTATGGATGTTGTATTTATGTACGTACGGTAGATAAATTTGGAAATTATTATGTAAATTTGCTTTGTGCAAAATCAAGAGTTGCACCACTAAAATGCATAACTATGCCAAGACTAGAGCTTTGCGCGGCATTATTATTAGCTCAGCTTCTTGATACGGTTCAATCATCTCTTACTCATATTGAAATAAATGATATTTACTTATGGAGCGACTCAACAATTGTCCTGGCATGGATTAAGGCCATACCAACCAACTATAAAATATTTGTTGCAAATCGTATTGCAGAAATTCAGTCATTAACTCGCCCAGAAAATTGGCACTATGTTAAAACACGTGAAAACCCTGCTGACATCATCTCAAGGGGTTTAAATCCTCATGATTTAAATAATAATGTGGTACGGACCCACTTGGCTAAAACAAGATCAAAGTTCTTGGCCTATCAATTTAAATTCCGCAATGGAACCGAAATATTGTGACATCGATAGTGACACTGAACTTAAAAATCAGTCGGTAATTTCAACTGTTGCCGTCATTGACAAATTAAATATATTCGATAAATTTTCAAGCTTCTTAAAATTACAACGTGTAATTGCATACATTTTAAGGTTCAAAAATAATTCACTTGCTAAGACACCACGACAGTTCGGAATTCTAACACCGGTAGAATTAGAACTTGCTATAAGTACATTAGTAAAATTAGTCCAGTCTATTGTTTTTCATCGTGAACTTTCTGATTTAAAACCAAAGGTACTGTTGACAATAAAAGTAACTTATTAAAATTAAATCCATTTTTGGACAATACAGGTATAATTCGGGTGGGAGGAAGAATACGACATTCACAATTTCCCGATTCGAAAAAATTCCTATAATTCTTCCAGAAAAACATTTATTCACTAAATTACTTGTTGAATATGAGCATAAAAGACTCTTGCATGCCGGACCACAGTCGGTATTATTTTCATTACGTGAACGGTTTTGGATAATATGTGGTCGCAAACTAGTAAGAAAAATTTTACGAAACTGCATAATTTGTTTTCGTGCGAGACCCAGCAATGATGTTGAATATTTGATGGCCGATTTGCCAAGTAAAAGAGTAAACCCATGTCAACCCTTTATGAATTGCGGTATTGACTACTGCGGACCGTTCAATTTAAGGGATCGGAAAACTAGAAAGTTTAAAGTTACCAAAGCTTATGTATGCGTAATAATTTGTTTTGCTACAAAGGCTGCTCATCTTGAGCTGGTCAGTGAACTAAGCTCTGATGCATTCATGGCTTGTCTATACCGATTCATATCAAGACGCGGCAAATGCTTACACATATACTCAGACAATGGAACCAACTTTGTTGGTGCTAATGCCCAACTCAGAAAATTTCTACAATCAGTAGAAGGTGAAGTTCTTACTAAACTAGGTCAGGAAGGAATCAATTGGCATTTTGTGCCCCCCAAATCTCCCCACTTTGGCGGATTGTGGGAGGCGGGCGTAAAGTCTGTAAAGTTCCATCTTAAAAGAGTCATTGGTCAATTAAATCTCACATATGAAGAATTTAATACCGTTTTAATACAGGTCGAAGCTTGTTTAAATTCTAGACCTATGTATCAACTTTCTAGTGATCCTACCGATTTACAACCACTAACTCCCGGCCATTTTCTAATTGGTCAACCTTTAACCTCTATTCCCCAACAAAATTTGTCGGAAGTTCGAGAGTCCCAGTTGTCTCGTTTTAAACGCTGCCAAAAATACACGCAAGACGTATGGAGGCGCTGGTCGAAGGAGTATGTTTCCGAACTACAAATTAGGTCTAAGTGGAAGAAAAACTTTCCTCAATTATTAACTGTCGGTTCCTTAGTGTTGATTAAGGAAGATAAGGTACCAGTGATGACATGGACCCTTGGTCGTGTGTTGGAGCTGCATCCAGGAAACGACGGAATTGTGAGAGTGGTAACAGTTTCCGGGGTGTACAAGCGTCCAGTGAGTAAATTGTGTGTGCTACCAATTAGTGATGTACAAAACGATTATTGACATTGATTTATTCCATTTGTTATTGAAACTTCAACTCTTTGTTTAAGTTTGCAAGAGGCGGGAGTATGTTGAGGCCCACCTCAATTATTGTATAAAAATATTTAGATTTATTTTATTTATGTAAACCGGCAACAGCGCCAATAAGTAGTATTAAGATATAGTTGAGGCCTTTCAAGGGCCAGTACAGTAGTATCCTTAGCGCTGTTGCAGTAGGATGTGCTCACTTACTTTATAAATTAATCTAGTAAAATAAAGTTATAAAATAAAAAACAGAGTCGTGAAATTTCTATCAAAAATAACTAGATAGAATTCATCCCTCTACAATCGCTGTATACGTAAGGAAACCAGATAGAATAGAAAGAATAAAAATATACCTATATGAGGTACTGGACATCATTTTGACTCCCCCTTGTGCTTGTCATTTTTAACCACTATTTTCTGAACACTTTGTATACATATTACATGTTGGAAATATGAGAGTTCATAATGACTGAAAATTGACAATACATATTTGTTATACATTACAGATATTACAATGAAAAAGGTCTATGAAGAAATTAACTTAAAATAACCAATTCGTTTTACATGTAAATTTAATTCTAAATACCATATCTACTTTAGGTATTACTTTATATTGTATTATGGGTGTAACAAAAATAAGGTTATAAACTTTGCCAGCAGATAGAACTCTTAAAATTAGTAGGGGTACTTCATATAAAATCTTTGACTAAAGTGCTTTCTTGGTGAGATAGAGGCTGTTGAAAAGTTGAAAAAAAAATATTTTGAAAGCAGTAGTAATAATCCCAAATTTGGTACCAATACTACACTACATACGCCCCACAACTGAAAATAATTTTTAAAAATTTAAAATATTTACGAAAATTTTTTTAAAATACCCATACTTTGAGGGCCGCTGACCAGTTAGGTGACGAACCTAATAAACCATTTCATTAGTTGACAGAAATATATTTTTACTTTAACGTAAATTAAGTCATTAAGATTGATTCTACTCTAAACATATTTGTCTTAAGCTATAAGTAAAATTGCGTATTAGTACGCTACGCAGTAATATTTTAACTACCAATACTACCATAAACGATTTAAAAATTACTCTACTTCGATACTATCAATTAAGGTATTTACGAAATTAGGTACTTTGTTCAATGATTCCAAAAATTATACATATACATGTATAGAAGCTTACTTACTTCCTAAAAAATCAAATATTTAAACAGTTATCCCCATTTTATAAATTAATATCATTGTACACTGTTAGAAAGAGATATAAAATATTTCACATTTCATCATTAATGATAATTTTCTGCCTCAATTATTATTTCTATGCCGTTCCGTCACATAACCTCAAACAACGTAGGCATTTGCACATTTCTTATTCTTCTCTTATTAAATTCATCACATTGTAAAAAGTTAATTGACACACAAATTTTATATCTTTAACTAATAGTTTTTCTGTAAAATAATAATAATATTGCTTATTTTCAAAAACAGAACGATACATAGTTACAAAAGGAAACATTTCAGTAGAAAACAAACAAGAAAATACCCACATAAGTAAAACTTGTGTGTGAATGAAAAAAGAAATATAAAATACAACACATACAGAGAACACATAAAACTAATTATTAAATACAAAGTCACTACAAAAATATAAATCTAAATGTATATTGTATAAAACCTATACCTATACTTAATAAAATCAGATCAATATATAAAAACTTGTTCAAATTTAAAAATACCACAAACATATTGAACATAAACTCAAACAATATTACATCTTATAGCCAAGATCTAAATAACAGGAGAATTGCGTCTCTTTCATAAATGAGATGTCGTTTAAGTAAAAACTTAAATTTATTTAAGCTTTGCGTTTGCTTTATAATTTTAGGTACGGAATTGTATACTTTCGGACCCAAATAGTGATAACTATGGTGACCTTTAGTTGTGTACATTCTTGGGACCACCACAAAATTGCCCATCGATCTCGTATTATAGCTATGCTCATTTGGTGGTAAGACACTTTTAATGCTGTGTATTTTTATTGCTACCTTTAAGTAGAATAACTGTCGAAGGTCTAAGACATTGAGTTCCCTATAAATCAAATTAGACGAGTAAGTTAAGTTTCCATTTAATATGGCTTTTATAATTTTTTTTCTCTAAAATATTTAATTCATTCATATAAACTTCATCGGCTACATCGGCAAAGATATAGAAATTCAGTATATAACAGTAGGCATAATGTCCCGTAGTTATACCGGTGCACAGGGCAAGGGCATCAGTGTGCTTCTTTTAAGTGTCTTGTGTAATTAATTAATATTTTTGGTAAAATACAGTGTAGTTAAGTGAAATATGGCCCATTATTCAAATAGTGAAAATATTGACATGGAGTGTAGAGGTAGTGATAACGATAGTATTACAGTATAGAGTGCAGTATATTTCGCGTGACTATCCTTACCTAGGTGTGCTGTATGTAAATATACTTGTATTTCATATTTATATAATATGTATAAATCTAAATATGTTTAGTTGAATCCTGTACCTACTGTGTTCTATTTTTTTAAATATTGATCATAAACTGAAGGTAGGTAGCCTATCTCTAAATACTATAACCAATTTTAGCCCATCCGAAGAAAAAAGTCGGCTGACGCCACTGTCTATCTATGAATTAAAAAATAATTAATAATTAAAAAATATATCTTAGTGACACCTTGCCATACTTAAATAAGGAGAACTTGATTGACTTTTCTAAAATTTCTCTAGGTAGGAAATACCAATATTATGATAAACTGAAGGAAAAACCTTCAGGCTTTATCGTTTTAAAATGTGTCGGAATAAACTTATTTCCAGTATTACCTCTCGCTGATAAAATTAAAACGCATTTAACTAAATACCCACTTACACCAGTTTCGGATTACGTTAAGTGAAATCCCAAATTGTAATTAACGAAATACTGTTTACAAAATTGACATACATAAGTATTTGGTTCATGCATACTTAACAAATTAAAAAATCTTACTAAATTGGCACTAAACTATTAAAAAACAAGTTTTTTGTTTTATTACGAAAAAGCATAAAACATTTTTTACTGTATTAGAAAGGTATTTTAAGTTAATATAAATCAAATCTCCTACAATTCCTATCAATGAAGTCATATGTATGTTCTCTGATACCAAACATCTAGGTATGCTAATGAACAATTCCACAGACAAAACTGGTTGGGGTTTTGTCCACAGAGTAGTTAGTTTCACACAATATTATTAATACCTAAAAATATATAAAGTTATTAAAAATAATTCATGAAAAACTTTCGAAATTCACTTGTGAAAATATGCGATCATATTTATTTCTGCATTTGATGAATTGCTTCTTCAGACAGTTTGTTTTAAAATTAAATTTAAAAAAAATAAATAATGTCTTGATAATCTTAGTTTCTGCTAGTTGTAGTTTATACAATGTCAGCCTTTTAAGATATAACTACCTTTATAAAAAGTTAATTATTATGCGACTTTTTACGTCATCTAGGTACCATTTTAATTAATTCGTAATTTTCAAAGTCTTCTTATAATTATTCTTTTTTTTTAGAATTAGGACATTTGCAGTTTACTTATTTAAAATATATTAACTAGCTTAAAAGATTTTGATACCAAGTTTAGCGAAAAATAACTAGTATTAAAAAAATTAATATTAACGGTTTTGCTCTTTCCGCTTTTTTAAGGGAATCCTTTAAACGCATTCTCAAGTAAAAAAAAAAGTTTTTTTATGATTTCTAAATCCGTGATATACTTTATTTGCAATAAGGTAAAGGTAATTAAGCTTGCTGGTAATTAGGCCATATTTGGTCCTTTTTACCTACTAACTTATACTACCCTCCACCCTTACAATCACAAACGTCCATGGGTAGGACAGAAAAATTCCTGCTCCGTGTTGGATTCGAACCAACTTCCGGCCGCTCGTGCTTGCCCTGGCAGCGACTACTCGTCACCGCCTTGACCGCTCGGCTACCGTCAACCCTCTTTATTCGCAATAACTAGATTACATTTTATAAATACATTTGCAGCATTTTTTTTTCTAATAACCGTAATTAAAATATATTTAAGAATGGACCACAAAAATATTTTAGTACTATGTTTCTATTATCTTCCTTCCACATATTTTGCAAAAATTGCGAGAAATAACTGGAAAATTATTAAAAATTGCGAAAAAATCACATTAGTAAACACGAGAAAATTCGGATTTTTTTTGTGGTCTCGATCAAGTATGTTTTCATGCAAAAAACAAAATTTTATTGAACTATATTTAGTGGAAAAAGTGGTTTTTTATTGCACTAGTGCTCATAGTGTAGTCATTCTACTAGAGCGTTTTGTCATCATGACACACATAAACGTTCAAATAGACGTCACATTTTCCTAGACTAATGCCCGTTTGCACCGACATTTTACAAAGACCAACTTAATAAAGTTGTTCTTAAAGTTAAGTTATGCTTATTTTTTTAGAGTATTGCACCGACGTATTATAAACCATACTTAGCAAAGTACATCTTTGTATTGGCAACAACGCACAAATCTAGTAACTTTCGTTAGTTTATGTTAGGTATTTTAGTTCTTTCTGTTTTTCTTCAGTTTGTTACATGGAAGTAAGGTTAGATTTCGATGTAATGTCATGTCTGTGGTGTTTGTTTTTGTTGTTGTCATTTGTAATATAGGTATGGTTGCTGTTGATGTTCATGTAAACTAGTTAATATTAGAGACAAACTAATAATAATAATAATTTGCTTTATTTACTCTGTGGTTAGTATTAGTGGCCAAATCATCTTCATTCAATTCATCCATTGTATGGAAATGATCAGATCTCGTATAATTTAATTTGAGAAATGCAAAATCTATAATTTCCAAAGTATCCAAATCATCAAATATAATCTAATATCCATTATAGGTACTTTTTTTACTACTTTAATACTACACTCATTCTCATTTCACTCTCCGCATTTTTTAAATTTTTATGCTTGTTTTTCCCACATTCTAACTCTGTTTGAATTAAAGAATTTCATAAGTCACTGTCAAACAGGGGCTTAAATTTGAGAATCTGTTTTCATACTTAAGAAGATCTTAACGTATGGTGCAATAGGAAAAGCATACTTAAGCATGTTTTATTTTTAAGTAATGCTTATTAACTTCGGTGCAAACGGGCATTAGTGTCATCTAAATACATTTTTTTGGTTTTTGCATGAACGTTGAAAAAATATTGTATGCAACTCGTACAAAAAGTAAGTGTTTATTGCACGCGACGTGAAATTGTCCAACGAGGCCGTCAGGCCGAGTAGGACAACATGGGAGGAGGAATATGATAATATTCTTATCCTATTTGATGATGCACTCAATCAAAATTTAGAGTGTTTAGCTTCATCACAACATAGTTTGCAAAAATTGAAAAAAAAAAATGCAGAAAATGGCAACATTTCATATTAATCGCAAAATGTCGCAAAAAACTGGCAAGTTATCATCATTTTCGGTATCGATTTAACTTTCTTCTTCATATTGTCCATTATATTCCATGTCTTCCTCCTTGAGAGAGTAATTCGTATTCATGGAAACCTGTGCTGTCTGTCATACAGAAATTGCAGTTTTCTCGGTATGACGGTGCAAACCATATAATATGCTTTGTAAATTTCAGGTGCTCTGATTTTCCAGAATTTTTTCATTCCATTAACATCGCATTACATGGGTTATAAACTATATGTGGCACCCAGTTTACATCCTGGTTAGAAATTTGGAAACTAATCTCTGTAAAGAGATTTAAATTTGCGATGTTTGCAAAATTTTTAGGTGATAGGGCTCAACTGACTTAAAATATATGAGAAGAACACTTGATTCAATCTAGAAAACAATTTATTAAAGTTTCTCACTCTAATTAATATGATTTTTTTGTAATTTTCAACCATTTTTTTTGTAATTTTATCAAAATCTGTGGTGATGATGTTGAACTGAAATTTTTATTGTGCTCATCAAATTAGTTAAGATCACGATCAGAAAAAAAAAACACCAAATTTTCTCTTGCTTATTATCGCCATTTTTGCGATTTTTAACGACTTTTCGCCTTTCCAGCTATTTTTCTCGATATTTGCCAAATCTGTGGGTGATGCAGTTCAGTAGACTTTAGATCAAAATCGGAAAAAAATTCAGAATCTTTTTGCACTCAAGAACTTGATTTTTTGCGATACCTATATTAAAACATTTGAGGTTGTTTGAGCTAAACGGACTTCAGATTTGGATTCAGTGCGTCAACATACATAAGGATCAAAACCACTTTTTTGTGTGCCGGTGTAATCAGAAAAATATCATAAAACTGCCATATACATTTTTTATTAAGAATTAATATGAGAATCAACTACCTTGTAGACTAATGTTTGAGGAAAATATGTGTGCCAATCATAAATGTTTGGTACTCCTGAAATAAAATAATCTGAATATAATAAAAAATTTTAATTATTTTTTCTTCATAATCTGACAAGTTAAAAAATGTAAAATTTCCTAATATTGCATTTACCTAAAATTATTTCATTTGCTATTTTTGCCTTCCTGTAACAGTAATGCATGGAGTAAAATAAAAAATATATAGTTTTTGAATAGCTGCGTTTCCAAATATTTTCATTTATTTTCAGTGAACATTATCAATCACGCACAGTACGGGGTTTCCTACAACGTCGCGCCACCGATTAGAATTTCCAAAGCTGAATTGCTCTAGATATCAACCATATAAAAGTTGACCAGGCCCTGCAACTGTCAGTTACATCAATTTTACTAAACGTTGAACATGACCAACTACGCAACCCTACTTCTCATTATCGCAGTGGGCTTCAGCTTGTCTGAAGCGAAGGTGTTCGGTAGATGTGAATTCGCTCACCAGCTGCTGAAGTACGGCGTTCCAAAATGGCAAATTCCAACTTGGACCTGCATTGCCCAGCACGAGTCAAATTTCGACACTTCGCAGATCAATCACTCCAGCGGCGATCACGGCATTCTCCAGATTAGTCAAATTTATTGGTGCACTGAAAGCGGAGGTCCAGGAAAGGCATGCAAGAAGACCTGTGCTGATTTCAGGAACGATTATCTGGGTGATGACATTGCATGTGCTAAGACTATCTACGAGGAACATCAAAGGTTATCAGGAAATGGTTTCAACGCCTGGGTTGCCTACAAGAATTACTGCACTGGAGATAACACGCATCATGTACAAGGCTGCTTCTAAATTACTACTTAATTGTTAATCAAGATTAATTTTACTTCCTGTCAGAATAGAATTTGAAAGTTTTCCATGTCCAGTACGAATACTCAAAGTTTGTTTAAATCATATTGTTCCTTGACAGTTTAGAACACTTGTATATTTTTAATAAAATGTCCTTTTAGGTATTATATTAGTTTATTATTTTTTCATTTAATTATGTGTTCGAATATAAACATTATTGGTGTGAATAAGATAATTAAAACGCACATTATAATAGATACATTTAATGGTTTTCCTAACTCGAACATTGATAATATGTATTTGATTCAGTTCACCCTGTTAGAATTGGTTCTGCTGCCTTCAGATGTTATTTATGCAATACAAAAAATATTAAAATGGAAAATATATACAGGGTGATTCAGAACATATCTAAAAAAATTTTGAATGTACAAGGGGCTCTTACAAAAAAATTTAAAGAAATTTCCAAAGAATGAAATAAATAACATTTTATAACACCTATTTTATACAGCAACTTCAACAGCTTTTACCACTATTGTTATTAATTATTAATATAATTAATTTGTGGTTTTAATTAATAAAATAGTTCGACATATCTGATGTTACAACAAAATTTTGGGCCCGTATTACCCAGTTTCTTCAAACTAACATGTTTCTGTTTCTTGTTCGTTTTGAACGCGTAAGTTATTGGCAGCAACTGTAATACGTTTGCGTAAATCATCAATATTAGGTATTCACTTCACAAAAATAAGTTCAAATGGTTTAAAGTCAAGAGATCGTGGCGGCTATGATACCGGTCTTCTTTGTCCAATCCCTTGGTATTAATGCTTGGACACGTGGTACATGATACGGATATAACTGAGCCTCGTGTATGATGCGCCACACTGCTGAAATGCGCCGTTGACGCCCTGGACTTCCACGATTCGGTTTTCAATTTTCCCCACATTGCACTACACTTGCACTTACTGCACACCGTGGTAAAACTAGTCGCATTTGGCACATGTTTACCGGGAAATCGTTCTGCTGAAGCAATTTCGCATCGCCATAAATTAGAGTGATATCCATCAATTACTTAAGGCTGCTACAGACGTTCATGCATACTTGACAAGTGTACTTATGCAAATATACTTGTACAAGTATACATGAGCGTGTAAGCATAAACTTGTGTAAGAGGTAAGGACTTGTATTAATTTCATTCATGTACCAGTGACTTACGCAAGTATTTTTACGCCACAAATGACGTAAAATTTTTTCTTTCTCTAAGCACTATAACGAGAGCTAATGTGTCGTCTTCGTCCACTGTTGGAAAATAAAAACTGTTTAAGTTCAACTTCGACTTCAATTACAGTTGTCTGGTGTGAAGTCAATGCAACTACAAAGTATTAACAGTTTTAATGATTTAGAAATATTTACATTTAAGGCAAATAACGCAGTTTTTTAGGTGTTATTTTTTATTATACAGGGTGTCCCATAATGATGTGCGCTCCTTCGGCAGGTGTGTTCCTTGGGTTATTTTGGGAGGGGTACTTTCTATAAAAATTTTCGATTTGAACCCTCCTTTACGAGATAAGGGCTTCTAAAAAATTGAAAAAATTTCGATTTAATTTTTTTTTTCTCAAAAACGGTTAAACTTAAAAATCTGAAAACTGACATTGTTGAATACGAGTTTTATTTTTACCAAATGTCTACAAGGGTGGCAACCACCAACCTCTGTTGTTTTTTTTAATTAGAACTTTTTATTCTAAACGTTTCTCGATATCAGATAATTACAGTAAATAAAACAATCAATATACAAAATGTTCCCCCTCTTAGTATTTTTATGAAGACACGCGTTTTCTTTAAAAAAAATTAAATCCACATACGTACATACATATTCTCGGGTGTGGAATATGCAAGTAAAATAATTCATATGAAACGTAGTAGGCTGGTGGTTTTAATTTTAGACATATTTGTCAAATTTGAATCATCTTTATCAAGTAGTAAACTCAGAAATTGGAAAGCGCGAAATGTAAAATGTTTAAATATGGTGGCTAATGTGGCAGTCGGTAAAGAACACTGACTAATATTTGCTGTTGTAAATACAAATGAACTAAATTTAATTTTATTAAATGTTTACATGTGGTGTTCAAAATGCCTTCCCAGATGTCGGTCACATGCTGAAGTCTTCGTAAAAATGCTAAATTTACACTACGCAGTACCTGACGGGAATTTTTGATTTCGTTGGAAATATTGAAAATTCATAATTGCAATAGAAATTAACAGAAAAGAATAACTAATTTGGTGGTAGATATCTGACATTAATTGTTAATGACAATCCAAACAATAAAACCATCAAAATGACAGCAGCCTACTACATTTCATATGAATTATTTTGCTTGCATATTCCACACCTGAGGATGTGTACGTACGCCAGAATACGTGCTTAAAATTAATGGCATTATGACTGACTCGCCTTGCATAAACAATGTTTTCCAGATCTATGTTATAACTTCAGGGAGTTATTTCTTGGGTTAGTTTATACCAAAAAGCTTTAATAAACTACTACTTTGAAGGCACTAGATTGCGAAATTCAAATATATCTGAAGATGTTTGGCATAGCTTGGTGAAAGTACACTAATGATGATTGATTAAAGGTAATTACTGAGCTGACATACAACTATTATTAAAAACTCTACAACTTGACCACAAATGGGTATTTTAGAAATTGCAAGTATTTAATTCATATGTTATTTCTATCAAAATACTCTTCCATTTAATTCGGAAAATGAACCATCTTCAGATTTTCATTGCGGAACATTTTCTGTCAAATCGTCTACCTCCCTGTCCAGTCCCAATTTTTAAGATAAATAAACAGATATTCGGCTTAAAGTTTTCTGTTGAACATCTACTTTTTAATGCAGTATGCCAATTTTGACTAATTAAAGATGGCGGTCCTGTAACAGTCCACAAAGCATTTATTTTGGTTTAAAAACATTATGAATGTGATTGTTTGCTAGTGTACTAATGAAACGTTCGAAATTCGATTTTTTGACGAAACATAATGAAAATGGGTCTGAGGTGGTTTTCGGAGTCAGCGATTACGAATGTGAGGTCAAAATTTGAAAATTCTAAATGGTTCCAAATTTGATTTTGTTGATGAAACATACTAAAAGTGGGTCCAAGAGGGTTTTCGGGGTGGCTGATCACAAATCTGACGTCAAAGTTTGAAAACTTAAAACGGAAAACACGAGATGGACCGAAAATGTTGAAATATAGATATTTGTATGGATTGGAATATACCTTATTGTATTGCTATATTATTTATTTGTTCTGTAGGACTACACTTACTAAATAATTTGCAATTATTTTGCGATTTTCAATTTTTCAAGTTAGTTGGCAAAAGTGTAGTCTTACATAACCAAGAAACAATACATATAACAATAAAAAGGTACATTTCAATCTATTCAAATGCTATATTTTCATTTGTATCCAACATTTAAATTTTTTTATTTAAAACTTATTTTTATATGTATATCTACCTAAAGTATCACAATTTATATTCTAAATAGGTATAAACGTTATATAAACCAATTCAGTAAATATTTGTCCTAAATTCGGCAATATATTAGTCCAATTTTCATAAATCTACATTCAATATCTTCAAAGATATGCGAACAAATTAAATATATCCTCTTAAATTTCCTAAATATTTATTTCTTGACACCGAATCATCTTTTTGAAAAAGCAAAAATGCACCTTTTTTGTGTAAAGAAAGCATGTATCGGTCAGTGGTCGCGCGGTTTAAGGCGTTAGTACTTGAATCGAGGTGACTAGACGGAGTTGGTTCGAGCCCAGCTGCCGGTAGACCGTATATAAGCTATATTCGTGGAGAGGATTGGCACCCTCTCTGTGGGTATGGTAGGGTGGAATGTTAGCTTGGGTCAATGTGAGAGATTGATGCCGGTTGATATTTGACTACCCCCCTAATTAATGAGGTTTTCCAGGTTTTCCTCATTCCTGCACTGAATAGTGGTTAGGGCCTACCAACGTAAGTCGTTCCTGGGCGCAAATGCGGCCTGCTTAATAATAATATGCCGCCCCCTCTCCCGCACAAGTCTCCGACTTCTGGGCTAATCCCTGTGATTAGAATGAGGGGTAGAGATATTATTATTATATATTATTATTATCTGTTTAAATGAAAAAACAGTATTTCCTTATCAATGATACACTTCTAGTGTTGATTTAATTATATTCTATGCACCTAGAGAAATAAAATTGAATATATAGGGTGTTTCACAATATATGCGCAGGACTTCAGGATGTGATAGCTCGTCCAAAAATTTGAAAAAAAGTTTGTATTAACTTACCCTCTAAAATGCACAATTTTTGAGATACAGGGTGTTGAAATTGTAAAAAAAAAATTCGTTTTTTGCGAATATTTCCGGAACCGTTTATCGTACAGAAAACAGCTTTTGTAAGCATTTACTACTGATAATAAGTTATGCTGTATGCGAGGAATTTTTTTTTTCAGTCATAATTGGTGACGATATTGAAGGGGAAGTGGGTGTTTTTCTCCCCAACTTCTACGCCACTGGAAAAAGTACGGTTTTGAGACGCCCATTTGAACCGTCAATGTTTTCTACACAAAAAATGTACTCTTGGTCATAAGCTTTAAAGTTGACCGTTTTCGAGAAAAATCTTTTATGTTGAAAAACATGGTCAATTTTTTGAAATAAAATTTTTATTTTACTAAATGTATTAAAATTTTTTTTATCAAGTAGTATTAATTTAACTGTGTACGATTTTTTTTTAAATTTTGCAACTATGAAGTTAACGTTTGGTTTTGTTACTTGTTCTAACGATCAAATAAATTTTGTTTAATATGTAAAAAAAAATTATTTCAAAAAATTTACCATGTTTTTCAACATAAAAGTAGATTTTTCTCGAAAACGGTCAACTTTAGAGCTTATGACCAAGAGAAAATTTCTTGTATAGAAAACATTGGCGGTTCAAATGGGCGTCTCAAAACCGTACTTTTTTCAGTGGCGTAGAAGTTGGGGAGAAAAACACCCACTTCCCCTTCAAAATCTTCACCAATTATGACTTTGAAATTTTTTTTCTACGACAGAGCATAGCTCATTATGAGTAGTAAATGCTTACAAAAGATGTTTTCTGTACGATAAACGGTTCCGGAGATATTCGCAAAAAACTAAATTTTTTTTACAATTTCAACACCCTGTATCTCGAAAATTGTGCATTTTAGAGGGTAAGTTAATACAAACTTTTTTTTAAATTTTTGGACGAGCTATCACATCCTGTAGTCCTGCGCATATATTATGAAACACCCTGTATATTGACAGCTATCTAATTTAGAGGGCCATTATTTTAGAAAAATATTGAAAAGTTTAGATTTTTTTTTTATTTTCTACATATTCTACAGTGTTTTCAAGCATCATAAAATTTTTATGATAGTGCTATATATAGGGTGGCCAGATGAAAATGAAACCAGCCCATTTTCAGGAATTGCGTCAAGATTGTAGAAAAACGCTCAGACCCGTCGATATTAGATTAAAGGGGGACATTCTTTGCTGCCATTTTTGACTCCGCCACTTTCACACCCAAGCGAGGGTAAGCATCACCCCAAAATATTTAAATGGCATTGGGGGTTGAGTAACATTTATTTTGAAAGCATTTTATAATGCGCCCAATACTTAATAATAATTTTGATTCTAAGTTGAATCTTATGTACAAACAATTAGTAACGGTAAAAATGTCACTCATTCGAGTTAAGTACGCCAATGGTAAAAATTTAGTATTTCTTACGTTACTTTGGATTTTGGCGTTTTGGTATCACTTTAGAAAACAAAACACAATTGTAAAAAACAGAAATGAATACTATACACACACAACAAAAGTAAAATTAGTGGATTCCAAATTTATTTTCTAGTATTATATGGAAGCGTTGGTTGGTAGTTTATTTAATTGTGTTTTTGAAAACTAAACATGGAATAAACCATTCCATTGTGGAAAGGGTAGATATCATTTCGCTTTACTTTGTGAACAATAAATGTGCGAATAGAACAGCTCAGCTATTTAATGAATAACATCAAGATCGACATGTCAGGAGGAAGTATGTTCTAGAGTTAGTAAAAAAAAATCAAGAGACAGGGAACGTAGCCAATAAAAAATGAAAAATTGAAAAACTTATAGTCAATGAAGCTAGTGAAGTTGCAGTTTTGGAACAAGTTCATCTTGATTCTACATTAAGTACGAGGCAGCTGGCATCTCTGCCTGGGAACAATCGAACTAGCATACAAGCCGTTTATACATTTATTCCAGGAACTTCCTGAGGATGATTATGACCGCCGTTTGCAATTTTGCGAAATAATGAGTGAGCGAGCAGGCAACGATCCACAGACCCTTTTTAACATCTGTTTCTCTGATGAATGCTGTTTTTCCTGAACGGGAAGGTAAATCGTCACAATTGCCGCTATTGGTCAGATTCAAACCCAACAGTTTTTCACGCGATGCATACACAGCAACCGAAAAAATTAATAAATGGGCTGGAATTTTCTATGACCGGCTGGTGGGTCCTTTTTTGTACCTGGTAATTTGAGTGGCTAAATGTATTTGCAATAACTGGAAGACGCTATTGACCCTGCTTTGACTGAAATTATTGAAAATGTTCCAGAGTATGACGAAGATCATTTGATTTTTCAACAGGACGGTGATCCTCTGCATTATGCGTTAATTGTCCGTTCGTATTTGGACCAACATATTCCATGGAATCGGATTGGGAGAAGAGGCATCATTGAGTGGCCTCCACGATCATCGGATTGATCGCCCCTTAATTTTTTTTGTGGGAATACCTAAAGAGTAAAATCTATAAAACACAGTCAGCGTCTCTGCAAGATTTGCGTCAAAGAATCGTCGACAAATGTCGTAGAATCATTCCGGAAATGCTTCAGAATGTGCGTAAACGTTTCGTACAAAATATTTATTCTTGTATGGAAGCGGGCGGTCATCAGTTTGAACATTTAATCAACTAAGCAGTAAGTAAGCAACTACACATAATTTAAATTTTAAAATGTAAATTGTTTCAAAGTATTGGGCGGAATTATAAAGTTTAAAGTCTGTTGTAAAAAAAATTGTAAGAGCTTTCAAAATAAATATTGCTCAACCCCCAATGCCATTTAATTATTTTGGGGTGATGCTTACCCTTGCTTGGTTGTTAAAGTGCGGAGTCAAAAATACCGGCAAAAAATGTCTCCCTTTAATCTAAAAATCGACGGCTCTGAGCGTTTTTCTACAATATTGACGCAGTTCCTGAAAATGGCTCTGTTTCGTTTTCATTTGGCCGCCCTGTATGTCTGTAGCAAATTGCATTAAGGATGTGCAGAAAGAAAGATTCCATGCAGCTTTATCGTAACTTATGTGGAATTTATGCACCCCTGATAAGAGTTATATAATAAACTAGAGAACGGAAAGGCTATTCAATATCATATAAAATTCTTCTGGGATAAATAAACGTCAATAGAACCGAGAGTGGAATATTCCTAGTTCAAAAATATTATTTCGAATAATATATCGATATGCCGTTTATAAAAGAATTATGAAAGACATTAGAAAGGGAAATAAATTGCACAAACAAAATATGAAAATTCATATTATTGTCAGTATTTGCTGTGCTGTAAAATATATCTAAAGGTAAGTATATTTTGCATTTTCATATTTTTAAACTAAGTTCAACAAAATTTGCAGTCGCCTCAATTTAGCTACGGTTGTAGTGATTTCCACGGTAATATTTTTTCCATGTGATTTTACAGAATAATTTTCGATTCTATCTCTGTTAAGAGATAGAACAGGTAGAGAAGGTTTGAAAACTCGCAACTACGACTGATTTTAACAAACTTAGTCTTGTCTTAAAGCTGTTTAATGGTCGAATCACAAACTCTAACAATACTTAACTTTCTGTTGAAATTAATACAGGAGCTGGAAAAGGAGAGGAAAACAGTAAGTGATCTGCATAACCAGACTAAAACTTTGGAAAGTGCTAATGCCGAAAAGAAAAACTGTTAAAAAATTTAAAATATAAAGATCAGTTGCTGCGGAAGTTAAAGAAAAATTACAAACCAGTCTAGTAACTTTAGCAACTGAACCAAATGAAACAAGACAATAAGACAAATATTTATGCCAAAGAACTAAGTTACATAGCTCAGATGAGTGGGATAATAGAATTCCTACTAAAGAACAAAGTGAAGATTCAGACTTAGGTGCTATTTTCTAGTAGAAGATTAAAAACTTGAATAGACATAACTGGAATGACATTTCTAACAAATTTTAGACTTAGGCAAAGAATTGATCAAACCTCGAAAAAGATTGCCAGAAGCTCTTGAAGCTCTTCTTAATGGTATTGGTGGCATGCATTTAGGAACAAATAAGACTTTGAACAAAGTCACAAACCGATTTTATTAACTTGAAAGTCGTTCCGATGTGCAAGAATGGTATCGACAATATAGTACATGTACGTTAAATATAGATTATGCACTGGAGTAACACGATCGAGACGATCAGATCTAAGAGGGGGCAATGTTACAGAAGCTCACCTACGTGTTTAGTTTGTTAATTATGTTCGCTTTCACATTTATAATTATTGTAATACCTTTATTTTGTCGTTTTCTAGAATATTCCACGTTATGTAGATTTGATTCTAATGCGTCCTCGAGGACTTATACAGGGTGAGTCAGTCATAATGTCATTAATTTTAAGAGGAGATAGGGAATAATGAGTATAATGCGAATATGTGATTAAAAAAAAATCTAAATGCATATTTACGCCGAAAAAAAATATTTTCAAATCATTATTTAAACCCCCTTTTCAGACTGTCACTGACCGGTCACAGCCTTGGTCGGTTACAGCTGACAGTTCAACTCGATATCGACGTGATGCAACGTTGTCAAGTTGTAATATTTTTCTATACCTACTCACCTAGGTTTTAGACATCACAAATAAACGGTTGTACTGACTATTTTAGAATATAATTTTTTCTTGCTCAGTTCAACTTCAGCCAATAATAATTTAAAATGTTAATACCCAATAAAATCAAATAATAATAATAATCAAATAATTCTATTAAAAATTGCAAGTAACGCGGTCCACTCAGGTTTTCCCATAGAAAATACGGCCCAATCAAACGATACCCGTACACTCGCGTGTCGATTTTTCTCTGAGCAAATGTAGCCGTTATGACTGCAACAAAACTCCAACGTGTCTAATAATAAACTGAGTAATAAACCATTTACGTACATTACATAAAAAACCTATACCCAATGGGTAAATTATTGAGAAGCTGAAAAGTGTTTCGTGTTTAAATACTAAGTATTTAATAAAAAACCATCGTGTTGTCGACAGAAAACTGTCCAAGGCCGAAATGGCACGCCGCTAATCGAGAGTTAATCTTGACCTTGACCTTATTAGGTCAATAACCTAGTTACCTAGTTTTTGTACTGTTATTTAACGACAAGGAGTAAAACTATTTTTTTAATCTAGATACATGAATGAATTTTCCTTAAATATTGATTTAATTGTTAATAAAAACAAATGTAGATAATAAATAAATGTTTTCGAATGCTAGGCTATTACAGTTTAATAATTTTGATATTACGTTTGCACTACGTTTTACAAATAAATATGAATTTTTAGTATTACTCGTAAGTACAATTAACCGCACACATAACCAAATGTACAATTTGTAGTTACGTACATCTAGCCTAGAAATGTATTGTTTTTTAAGTAGTATGATACTAACCTGTTTACAGCCCACATAATTATAACTGTATTATTTATCCGTCCATAGCACTTTATTAATAAAATTCAGTCGCATTTCGTAAACATTCTCCGTATAACACTACCATTTCCACATAATCGGAATTTGTAAAATTATGCGTTGTGAATTTACGCCAAATACGTGAGGTTAGACCGAAATAAACAAACTACTGCTTGTATTCTCTAAATCCCACCTCCAAGGTGAGGCATGATCTACAAAGATGAGGGGGACGAAATGCGGGAAATGCAGAGTGCTAAATGGAGGTAAATTTGAATAACACGCTGATGTGTTAGATGATATTATGTATGTAAATGTGGCATCCATGGTTAATACGGCAAGTCTGTGACATTAGAATTTCGTCGGGTGCGCCATCGTAGCGTACCAGGAGCGTCGTGTTACTGATTTTTATAGGGTGATTTGTTTATTTTTTTAAAGGTCGAGTAAAAAATTTTTTTTTTCGATTTTCTGCCTTTATTAGGCCTCCCGAATACATGGTTAAAATTAATGACATTATGACTGACTCACCCTGTATAGGGGGATCGGTTTAACTTCCACAGTTCAGCATAAAACAGTTTATGTTCAAAAGTCCAACGCGACTGACAAACGTTAAAGTAAAGATTTGACAGTTGTGAATTTGTTTGACATTTGTTATGTAATCAAGTAGTGACAATAAAGTTTGTCTTTCTACGTGACGTATTTCAAAGCTAAGTCGACGTAGACATTACACTACATATTCTTTTAGACTACAGTTACCTTTTTTACTCTAATTTTCAACTCCATGGACTGTTACTACCCATAATAGTAGTAAGAGTCCACGAAGTTGAAAAATTACAGTATAAAAGGTAACTGTAGTTTAAATAAAGAATATAGAAGTTTATTTAATGAAATTACAAATATTTATAACCTAACAAAAAATAGCTTTAACAGTAAAAGTAAAATCGATTAACGTAGTCGACAGTATTCCAGCTTTTTCTGCAATACGATGCTGCCAATCCCCTACCCATTACTTCAAGAGATAGAACAAAATATTATAGGTATTAACAATTTCTAACGTCAACATAACATAGCTACATCACTCTTGATTTTTTGCAAAAATCTCATTTCTCGATTTGAATTCAAAAGTTTTGCTGGCAAACTTGGTAAAATTTGAGAAAAAAAAAATTTCAATATAGTTCTCCGGGTCACTTTTGTTATTAATATTTTTTCTGGAAAAAAATTTCAAATATCATTGTCTGTTTAACGAATGTAATAAATTCAAAATGAGAATATGTCCAAAAGGTATAAATATTGCACCGTTAGATGTCACGCTTTGGCCACTAATTGATTATCTTCTTAAGGTAATGTCGGAGATTAATGAGACCTTAAAATTTTATGATTAGTGTGAGTTACGATCATGATTAAAATTATATTACAGTCGTTAAACCCAAGTTGATATCTGAAAGTACTGGTGATATAAACACTAAATTAAATGTTATGATGTTGTCAGTATTAATAGCTATAGATTGCATGAAACAACTATATACACAGTGAACCTTAAATAAGTACAAATATTTTAACCAGCAGTACAGTTCACTGTGTAGAACACATAATTAAAATATTTTTTACAAATGAATCAGGAATAAAAAAGTCAAATTTTAAATAATTCCCGCACATGGAATATCAAACAAACTCATGCACTAAAATTGGCACATTCTTGAATTAATTGATGGATGGACCTTCATATAACTGCTTAGAGTTGAATCCCACTGATGGAATAATAATATTTGGTATTCCATAGTTATTAAAATTACCCCAAACCACAAACTATAGCGCCTCGCTGTACACATCATAACCACACAAAAGATAATGGCGCCAGTTCGGCCACTGATTCTCGATCCTTCGGCACATTTGGCGTTCATTTGTGACGTATTCGGCGGTGACAAGTTCGCTACAACATAATTAGTTGTGATACCAATCTGTACCGCTGTCATAATAATGAGTTCTACTTATGACAATAATTTTTGTTTCAGCACCAACTACAGTTAACTGCAAAATAATTAAAAGTAAACTAATGACTTGTCGGAAGTAAATTTTGAAATTCAATAAAATTCGATATCAGTGGTATACATGGGTAGAAATATTATTTCACCTTTGGGTAATATTTAAGATATCTGCGCAAGATAAAAGTATCATAAAAGGGTTAAATAGTTTTTCTCAGTGAAGTAGTTAATTCAAAAAGCTTTATTTCAAGCTATACCTATTTGATTATCTTAACAAAGATAATATATATATTGTGACAATTACAATTTTTCAAAGCAATATTCTGAATGACTTTCATCTTCATTAAATTATTTCACCTAAGAATATTATAATTTTCTCTTAGTTACCGCTTTCTTGACATTGGTACAAAATTTGATTCTATGTTCATTTTATAGAGTACAGGCTTTCTAGTTGATTTTCTGTTTAACGTTAACACATTATCGTGTTATTTTTGAATCCAAGGGGAAACAGTGTAGCGCATAGAAATATTGCTTGCATTAGATGCAAACGATAATAGCGTGTTAGTTTTTTTTTCATTGAAAAGAAAACAGATGCAAGAGAAAAGTACGTGGTGATTTCGCTAATAGGTGCGACGTTTCTCTGCAAAGCAACTACATATTTTGCCTTAATTTAAATAAATAAATTAAGAATTCAAAATAGAAATTTTGCAAAAACTCTTTTATTTGTGTAATTTCTCGATCCAACAGTAATTGCAATTATCGTGAGTGTGATCAGGTTTTTTGTACAATTTTATATTTGAAGCTTCTGATTCATACAGAAATTCATTACACTGAATTATTTACGTGACTAAGCGAGAACTTATATTTGTAATGTGAATATTATATTGTTACGGAAGCTCACCTACCTTTTTAGTTTGTTAATTATGTTCCTGTTTACGATAGAATTTATTGTTTTTGTAACACCTTTATTTTGACGTTTTCCAGAATATTCTATGCTATATTCAATTTGTTTCTCGGCACGTTCTCAAGATCGCAGAAACTTCGACAAGATTAAAAACCTATATAAGCGGATCGGTTTCGCCGTCACAGTTCAGTTTATATTGAGTAGTCAATCGTCAATGACTGAAACGTCAAAGTTAAGAATTTGACAGTTGTTGTGAATTTGTTAAAGGATATTTCTTGTGTAATCAAGAGTGACAATACAGTTTGTTTGTCTACGTGACGTGTTTCCACGCTAACCCAACATAGAAGTTACATTGGTGTCAGAAGTGCGACGTTCCGCAAAGAAGACGTTTGGAGTAGACGAGTGAATGCCAGTGACGAGATCAAGAGCAACGGAAATGGAAGAAACGTTGAAACAGTTAATGGGAATGATGAAAGATATGAAAGAAGATTTAAAAAAAGAAATGAAAAACAGTCAGGATGAAATGAAGACTAACCAAGACGAAATGATGAAAGAAATGAAGAGCAGTCAAAAACAACTCAAGAACAGTCAAGAAGAAATGAGGAATAGTTTAGAAGAAATTAAAAGTATTCAAGAACTAAATAATAAAAAGTTAGAAGGAGTTACTAAGATCAATTTCAAAGAGTCTGAAGAGGAAATGAACCTTTTGAGAAATGAAATCTAGAACAAGGTACAAGTCGTAGAAGAAAGTGTTAATAAGTTACAGAATGAAGTCGCCAAAGTACAGGTCGAAGAAGAAAATATCACTAAGTTACAAAGTGAAGTTTTAAATCTGAAATGCCAGTTGTCCACGAAGGAGCTCAATAATATCTACTGAGAGTTTTCTTCCGTCGTCAAGGATTAAGCCACCAACATTTGATGGAAAGGTGTCATGGAGTATGTACTTACCTTAAACAATTTGAAACAGCTGCCGTGGCAAACAACTGGTCAGAAGAAGACAAAGCGACGTCACTAATAGTTTCTCTAGACTATCAAACACTGAAAGGTGCCTTAGAAATGAGGTATGGCTAGGCTAGGATAATTTATTATTTATATTTGCATTTGTATTATGTATTGGCCCTGCTGAGCTCATATTTCCGTCACCAGAACTTGGGAACGTGGTTCCTTGGGAAACTAGCTGTAGTGCCCTATGTTCTAATTTTTTTTTCTTAGCAAGTTGCTTATTTATTTTCTCTCTTTTTTCAACTTCGTCTGTGGCTCGTTTTATTAAATTATTTGTCACGTTCATCATTTCTGTCTCATTCATATTAGGACATGTTTCTTTTAGCAGTTGCCGAGTGTAAACATTAATGTCAACAATTCGGTCACTTAACATAACGTAACATTGTGGATTACAAAGGGCAATAAAAAGCAGGTACAATTTCTAGGTAATCTGTAATTAAGCCTTTATCAAATAGATTTCTTGTAAGATGTATGTCTTGGAATTGATATAGTATTTTCAAATATCTTTTGAATAAACCCGACCACAATTCTGAAAATTTGTATGACAGAGGATAAAACTGTATAACAATAAACAAAAGCTATTCGTTTTGATCTGTCAACGGAGATGCTCTGTTAAGTAGCATTTTGAGAAGATATCATATATTTTAATAATTTTATGTTCACTATCCTTAATAGAGTTTTGGCTACATTTTCGTGGCAAGACCGATGACGACATTGTAAGTCCCATCCGTTCAGAATGTTTAGCATTTTATAATGAAAAGAAGTTAATTTTGTTTAAAATTTGAGCAATAAATATGATTTTTTTATACCTTAGCATAGCTGCATGTGATATAATAATCAAATGCGAATAGCATTTATACTTTATTTACATAATACATTTCACATATAATTTCTTCTCTAATTAAGTAAACAAGTTTCATCAAAATTAACTACTTCTCCTTTTAAAATGCTAAACATTTTCAACGGATGGGACTTACAATGTCATTATCGGCTTTGCCACAAAGATATAGCCAAGCACTGTTAAGGATAGTAAATATAAAATAATGTTACATAATCAAAAAATGTATGATATCTCCTCAAAATGCTACTTAACAGAGCAGCTCCGTGGACAGCTAAAAAATAATAGCTTTTACTTATGTTTAGGAACAGTAAGTTATTGTTTTTTAATTTTGATTGTGTGCCGTAAATTTTTGTGATTTAAATATTACATAAAGCAGTGCTAAGATAGAAAAACAAGTTTCGGCAGTATTTTGAAAAAGTGATTAACTCATAGACGCTAATAAAAAGTTAGAGAATGGTCCCATTTGCTTATACCCCCTTATGCATTAGCAAAATATTGGACAATTTGGCAAACAAATTTTCGATTTGTGGTCGAGTTTATTCCAAAGATATTTTAGAATATTGTAATCATTGCAAGAGATATACATTTTACAAGAAATATATTTGATAAAGGGTTAATCACCGAGTACCTAGAAATTACACCTGTTTTTATGGCCCTTTGTAATCCGTAATGTGACCTAATCATAGCAGGTAGATTAGAAACAATTAAATATCACTTAAAGGATTATTAAGTCTCCTATAAATATTTGTTACAATATTTCATCACATATGATTTCATCTCAAATTAAGTAAAAAAGTTTCATCAAAATTAACTGCTTTTCGTTACAAAATGCAAAACATTCTCAACGGATGGGACTTACAATGTCATCATCGGCTTTGCCGCAGAAATGCAGCCAAAACACTATTAAGGATAGTGAATATAAAATTATTAAAATATATGATATCTCCTAAAAATGCTATTTAACATAGCAGCTCCGTGGACAGCTCAAAGAAAATAGCTTTTGTTTATTTTTATACATTCATATCCTCTGCCATACAAATTTTCAGATTTGAGGTCGGGTTTATTCAAAACATATTTGAAAATACTATAACAATTCGAAGAGATATACATTTTACAAGAAATATATTTAATAAAGGGTTAATTACAGATTACCTAGAAATTGTACCTGATTTTTATTGCCCTTTGTAATGCGTAATGTGACCTAATCATAGCAGGTAGATTAGAAACAATTAAATATCATTTAAAGGATTATTAAATCTCCTATAAATATTGCAACAACGTTTCCATGCACTAATAAGGATAGTGTTATTCAAGAAGAAACAACTCGTTCCTAAAAGTTCTGATGATGGCGTCTGAAATAAGTGACGGAATTGTTGACATTAATGTTTATACTCTGCAATTGCTAAAAGAAACGTGTCCTGATATGGATGAGACAGAAATGATGAATGTGACAAATAATTTAATAAAACGAGCCACAGACGAAGTTGAAAGAAGAGAGAAGTTAAAGAAGCGACTTGGTAAGAAGAAAAAGTTAGAAGCCCAGAGAGCACTGCAGTTAGATTCCCAAGAAATAAAGTTCCCAAATTTTATTGATGGTGGTGTGATGTTCTCAGGACCCATATATAATACAAATGTAAATCTTAAGTTAGCAGCTGGTGCCATTTGTGAACAGTATCCGAGGAGCGTTCTCCAAGCTCAATCAAGAAATTTTGAATATGTGAACCAGCAGGGTTCAGTTGCGAACAACTACAGACCCCATTGGCCTTTACCACGTAATCAGAATTATAGTGATAGATACAACGCAAATATGTATAATAGAAGTATTGGTAGCAACACTGGGGAATATGGAACAAACTTTAATTCATGTCCATCTTATTACCAATCGATACCACCAAACATTCACTTAAAAAGAAAACGACAAGCTTGCAAGGACTTTATTAATAAAAGAAGGTGCTGAACGAAGATATTTGTAAAATATACTTATTAGTTGCATTCATGATATGTTTGTAGTTTTAAGACATTGTGTAAATACGACGAAAAATATTTGTTTATTTGTTATCTGTACATATGTAATATATTTTTAGCAATATACATTATTCGTTCATGCACACGTTTTTCTATTATTTTCTTGTGTTAACTCATAGAAACGGATTACCATAGTAGTGATGATAAGAAATTGAAAAAAATAACTAAAATATAGTTTAAATAACATAGAAATTAAATAATTAAAAATCGTTTCTGGAAGCGGTTTATTAACAGTTATTTTTAACCAAAATGCAAATGTTCATAAAAGAACGTTTAAATAACATAGTAATTAAACAAATAAGAAACGTTTTTGGAAAACGGTTTGTTAACGTTTATGTAAGCACACGTGACGTTTTAATAACGTTTTATACAACGAATTTTTTAAATTAAAAAAAACGCTTTATGCAAAGTTTAAAAAACGTTAAAGGTTTGGTAACATTCAACAGTAAAAACTTCAAGACTTTTAATGGCAATGTTTATATACATTTTAATGGCAATATTGATATTATTTATTATTATTTTATCGCCCCTTGAAATTTTCTACTGTTTCTTCAAAGAGATTCTTAATTTGGCAAATTTTAGCCAGTCCTTTATGGCATTGGATACTTTTAGGTCATCTGCTTCCTTTGATAGGTAATTAATCTTCGTAGCAGCTACAACAAAAATATTAAAAAAAAGTAGTAAACAACGTAACACAATAACTGTACCATAAATCAGTTCCATTACTTTAGATTTTTCAAAAGATATCGTGTCTCTTCCTTTCTAGTTATATAAAACCGCTACCTCATTTTTCATGATATATTTTAGAATCCTTCTGGTTAAATTTTCTATGCTAAATCCACCTAATCCTGCTAATCGTTACAAATAAATAAATAGTCCAAGCTAAAACATATTTTTTTTAGCAAATTGTGCATCTAAAGATATGATACGAATAGATGATATAAATAACTTTAAAAATGCAACATTATAGTTTATTTGTCATATTATGTTATAAATATTCTCACTCATGTTGTTTCGGAAAGATATTAGGAAACTTTAAGAGTGGACTTCTACAGTAAAGAAAAGTTCATATAAACATGGGAAAATCAGCTGCTTATTTGGTTTCAAAACACGGATCATTGAAAACATATTTTTTAAATTATTTTAGTATATTTCGTAAGCCTTGTTTCTAATTCTCTAAAATTTTGGCATACAGTAATAAAAGTATTAATGAGCATTTTTACAGCATACCATAACACTATCTAATATTAGGTAGATAAATGGAAATGGCGTACTAATAGTAGGACATTACAAATACATTCAAAATGTCCTCCCTGTGCCTGAATGCATGCATGTTTTCTTAAATGAATTTTCATTGTCCTGTGTTTTGAAACCAAAGCATTTGTAGACCCACATTTCTGTACTGTAGAATCCATTCTTTAAACTTTCTTCATATCTTTCTGAAACACTCTTTATAAACCATTGTGGAGTTTATGTTATTGTATTGTTACATAAACATTTTTAGGCTTTCTTACATTGAAAATATTCTACTAATGAAAATTTGTAAAGAATAAGAAAATATATATTTTTATAAAAAAAAATTGTTAATTATATAAAATTTATACGTTCATAAACTTTCAATGAACTATATATATGTATTTAATAACTTTAATAAAATCTGTTTTTATCATTACAACTGCCAACTAAGTTTTTGCATTTTAATCAAAGGAAATACAAATTGGTACACAACAACAACTGAAATTTATTTTAAAAAACATGTCACAAATATGTCTAATAAAGTCTTTGGCTACGATAGCAGCAACACAGGACAATATTTCTGTACAATGTCCTGCACCAGACGTTATTTCAATATTAATACAGTATAAATAAGTTGAAGGCAAGTAACGAAGTAACAACATACATGTCCTTCGTCTAGTAAATGACCAAAATGTGCATTATGTTAATTGAAGTCAATTTATATCCAATTTAATATTAATTAATAATAAGTACATTTTGTGGAAATCTTATCATATTTTAGTTATTTTTTTTTCAATTTCTTATCATCACTACTTTGGTAATCCCTTTAAATGAGTTATAACACAAGAAAAACGTGCGTATGAATGAATAACGTGTATTGCTAAAAAATATATCACATATGTTACAATTAACAAATAGACATAAATATTTTTTGTCGTATGTACAGCAGCATGTCTTAAAATTACATACATATCATGAATACTACTAATAAGTATTTTGTCTTATTAAATATTACAAATATCTTCTTTTAGCACCTTCTTCTTTTATTAATAAAGTCATTACAAGCTAATTGTCGTTTTCTTTTCAAGTGAATGTTTGGTGGTATCGATTGGTAATAAGATGGACATAAACTAAAGTTTGTTCCATATTCCCCAGTGTTGCTACCAATACTTCTATTATACATATTTGCGTTGTATCTATCACTATAATTCTGATTATGTGGTAAAGGCCAATGGTGCCTGTAGTTGTTCGCAACTGAGCCCTGCTGGTTCACATAATCATAATTTCTTGATTGAGCTTGGGGAACGCTCCTTGGATATTGTTGACAAATGGCACCAGCTGATAATTTAACATTTAAATTTGCATTTGTATTATTTATGGGTCCTGAGAGCATCACACCACCGTCAACAAAATTTGGGAACATTGTTTCTTGGGAATCTAACTGCAGTGCTCTCTGGGCTTCTAACTTTTTCTTCTTAGCAAGTCGCTTCTTTAATTTCTCTCTCCTTTCAACTTCGTCTGTGGCTCGTTTTATTAAATTATTTGTTACATTCATCATTTCTGTCTCATCCATATCAGGACACGTTTCCTTCAGCAGTTGCAGAGTATAAACATTAATGTCAACAATTCCGTCACTTGTTTCAGACGCCATCATCAGAACTTTCAGGAACGAGTTGTTACTTCTTGAATAACACTATTCTTGTTAGTGCATGGAAACGTTGTTCGAATATTTATAGGAGATTTAATAATCCTTTAAACGATATTTAATTGTTTCTAATCTACCTGCTCTGATTAGGTCACATTACGGATTACAAAGGGCAATAAAAAGCAGGTACAATTTCTAGGTAATCGGTAATTAACCCTTTATTAAATATATTTCTTGTAAAATGCATATATCTTGGAATTGTTATAGTATTATCAAATATCTTTTGAATAAACCCGACCTCAAATCTGAAAATTTGTATGGCAGAGGATAAGAATGTATAAAAATAAACAAAGGCTATTTTCTTTGATCTGTCCACGGAGCTGGAGCAATTAAAAACCTTTGTATAAATAAAAATAAAAAAAGAACCTAAAGAAATACTTAATAATTATACTGTCATCTGTGATACTCCAGATAATATTGCCGAGGCATTTAATAATTTCTTTATCAGTATTGAAGAGTCGTATGCAAACAACATTGAAAAACCTAATACTGCGCCACCGCAAACTAAATTAATAGACATGCAACAAAACCTTTCATAGTAAATACGTGATCGATGATTATTATCTAAAACACTACTTATAATAAATGAGACATCATTGATTCTTCTTTGAAAGCGAACTCTATCTCTAGCTATCTGCATACAATCTGATTTTCTTGCTTTTTCAAACCAACCCGCTTTTGACCACTCATTATATCAGAAGAAAATCGATTAAACAATAAACTTCAAGTGTTAAACACTTTCGCTCAGCAAGATTATAATACGATTATTATTATTAAAGTAGCTTAGCGTCATCTATCTACACACTTGTAACCCCTCCCAAACATTGTAACGTAGACGGCTGAAAGCTATGCCGATCATGCTCCAGTCGCCATCTTGAATTGTGGAGCAGGATCGGCATAGCTATTCTACTACCATAATTCTTTTTTTTTTCTGCTACCAACAAATCAGAAAGAAATAGTAACAATCATCAAGTTATTAAAATACAAACAATCTCCTGGTATTGATAATATAGAAACAGAAGTATTTAAAGAAACATCAGAAATATTATCTATGCCAATTTGTCATATTATAAATAGAATTTTTATTTCAAGTAAAGTCCCAGAACAATTTAAAGTAGCAATTGTTACCCCTATACACAAAAAGGGAGATGTTAAGATTATAAACAATTATAGACTGATTTCAATTATAACAACAATTGCAAAAATCTTTGAGAAAACTTTTAAAACTAGAGTGCTAATTTTTTTTTCTGCAAACAAGGTCATTTCCGAAAATCAGTTTGGATTTAGGGAAGGCTTATCAACTAATGATGCTATTGCAAAACATATAAATTCAATTACAAAACACCTAGAAAAAAGCAAACCTACGATATGTGTGTTCCTACATCTAGCTAAGGCCTTCGACACAGCAAGTCATACTCAGATGCTAGAGGTCTTGGAGGATGTAGGAAAACGGGGGGCGCCCAAAGAATTATTTAGAAATTATTTGTCAAGTGCCCAAGTTGTGAAGATTGATAATTGATAATGAACTAAGTACAGAAAAGAAAATTAATTATAGCTTACCTCGGGGGCCTGTGTTGCGACCAATATTGTTTACAGTGTATACTAACAATATTCTCACTTCTGGATAAATATTTAGTTATGTAGACGATACTGCTACTTTATATTATTTTAAGTGAGAGGGAATATTTATTTAACATATTTTCTACTTGAAGAAAAATATACTATTTGTAGTTTCGACGCCTTCTTGTTTAACAAATCCATTTCGGAAAAGATGATCAGAAAAAATATAGTTAGAAAATTACAAAATTGTAAGAAGTTTTAAAAAATAAGCTGTATTAAATTAAACTTTAGGTTAGCCTATTTAAATTTTTTATACTCTACCATAAATTTTAATTTTGAAGTCGATGGTTTGAAGAAAACTGTAACCACTCAAAGGCTGTCTGTAGTTTTTTTTTTGTAAGAAAAAGAAATTGATTTTTACAATTACTTTTTATTTAAATAAAGATGGTCAATATAAAAAAATCAGATTTGTTGCTCAAATTTTAAACAAAATTAACTACTTTTCATTAAAAAATGCTAAACATTTTCAATGGATGGGACTTACAATGTCATCATTGGCTTTGCCACGAAAATGTAGCCAAAACTTTATTAAGGATAGTGAACATAATTAATATATATGATATCTCCTTAAAATGATATTTAACAGAGCAGCTCCGTGGACAGCTTAAAGAAAATAGCATTTGTTTATTTTGTATACATTTTTATTCTCAGATTTGAGGTCGGGTTTATTCAAAAGATATTTGAAAATACTATAACAATTCCAATAGATATGCATTTTACAAGAAATATATTTAATAAAGGGTTAATTACCGATTACCTAGAAATCGTACCTGCTTTTTATTGCCCTTTGTAATCCGTAATGTGACCTAATCAGAGCAGGTAGATTAGAAACAATTAAATATCGTTTAAAGGATTATTAAATCTCCTATAAATATTCGAACAACGTTTCCATGCACTAACAAGAATAGTGTTATTCAAGAAGTAACAACTCGTTTCTAAAAGTTCTGATGATGGCAGCTGAAATAAGTGACGGAATTGTTGACATTAATATTTATACTCTGCAACTGCTAAAGGATACGTGTCCTGATATGGATGAGACAGAAATGATAAACATCTCAAATAATTTAATAAAACGAGCCACAGACGAAGTTGAAAGAAGAGAGAAATTAAAGAAGCGACTTGCTAAGAAGAAAAAGTTAGAAGCCCAGAGAGCACTGCAGTTAGATTCCCAAGAAACAATGTTCCCAAATTTTGTTGACGGTGGTGTGATGTTCTCAGGGCCTATAAATAATACAAATGCAAATTCAAATGTTAAATTAGCAGCTGGTGCCGTTTGTCAACAATATCCGAGGAGCGTTCCCCAAGCTAGATCAAGAAATTATGATTATGTGAACCAGCAGGGCTTAGTTGCGAACAACTACAGACCCCATTGGCCTTTACCACATAATCAGAATTATAGTGATAATAGAAGTATTGGTAGCAACACTGCGGAATATGAAACAAACTTTTATTTATGTCCATCTTATTACCAATCAATACCACCAAACATTCACTTAAAAAGGAAACGACAATTAGCTTGCAATGACTTTATTAATAAAAGAAGAAGGTGCTAAAAGAAGATATTTGTAATATTTAATAAAACAAAATACTCATTAGTAGTATTCATGATATGTATGTAGTTTTAAGACATTCTGTATATCCGACGAAAAATATTTATGTTTATTTGTTAATTGTACATATGTGATATATTTTTAGCAATATACGTTATTCATTCATTCGCACGTTTTTCTTGTGTTATAACTCATATAAAGGGTGGGTAGTAGTGGATTCATATAGGTATGGGTTTTGGAAAAATTATAATATAACATTCTCAAAAACAACTTATCTGCAGGACTTAGACTGTTCAATTCGCTGCCAGATGAAGTTGAAAACTCTGTGAATATATTATGTTTGTAAAAAATTTGATGTAATTACCACATTATCAAATAAATTTCTTGTAAGATGTATATCTCTTGGAATTATTATATTATTTTCAAATACCTTTGATTAAACCCGACCACAAATCTGAAATTTGTTTGTTAGATTGTCCAATATTTTGCTAATGCACAACAGTTTCTAACATTTTATTATCATCTATGAGTTAATCACTTTTTCAAACTATTTTTTTTTATCTTAGCATAGTTATATGTGATATAATTTTCAAATGCCAGTAGCATTTATATTTTATTTACATAATAAATTTCACATATGATTTCATCTCAAATTAAGTAAAAAAGTTTCATCAAAATTAACTGCTTTTCGTTACAAAATGCTAAACATTTTCAACGGATGGGACTTACAACGTCATCATCGGCTTTGCCACAAAAATGCAGCCAAAGGACTATTAAGGATAGTGAATATAAAATTATTAAAATATGTGATATCTCTTTAAAATGATATTTAACAGAGCAGCTCCGTGGACATCTCAAAGAAAATAGCGTTTTTTCATATATTTTCAGGTATTAACAATATTGTGTGAAACTAACTACTCAGGTACATTTTTATTTATTTTAGTAGGTCGTTATGATACTTGACAGTTAATCAGTTTGACGCTGTCGACATTATTTAATTTCATTTTGACATTTAATTTTAATTTATTGGTATAATAATTTTTATAGTTAGATATTTGACTCAAGTTAAAGGAGGCCACCTGATGAAGCAATCCAAAAAATGCAGAAATAGATCATATCTCATCTATTGTGGTTGAATTTCGAGTTCCCACTCCATATAATTATAGAGTATATCAGGTTAGTAAATAGAATACAGTTTTTAGATAATTATTGAATAGAGTTTTGTCTGTGGGTGTTCATTAGCATACCTAGATGCTTGGTATCAGAGAGCATGCATATGACTTCATTGGTAGGAATTGTAGGAGATTTGATACATATTAGCTTAAAATACCTTTCTTAAACAGTAAAAAATGTTACAAAAGCTAATAATAAGGAATATATGGGTAGATATTGTGGGTGTAATTCAACGCAGGTTGGGGCTTTTGTCCACTGAGTAGTTAGTTTCACACAATATTGTTGATACCTGAAAATATATGAAAAAACTATACATAAAAGGTACATTTTTATTTATTTTAGTAGGTCGTTATGATACTTGACAGTTAATCAGTTTGTCAACATTATTTAATTTCATTTTGACATTTAATTTCTAATAATTTTAATTTATTGGTATAATAATTTTTATAATTAGATATTTGACTCAAGTTAAAGGAGGCCACCTGATGAAGCAATCCAAAAAATGCAGAAATAGATCAGATCTCATCTATTGTGGTTGAATTTCGAGTTCCCACTCCATATAATTATAGAGTATATCAGGTTAGTAAATAGAATACATGTTCTAGATAATTATTGAATAGAGTTTTGTCTGTGGGTGTTCATTAGAATACCTAGATGTTTGGTATCAGAGAGCATGCATATGACTTCATTGGTAGGAATTGTAGGAGATTTGATACATATTAGCTTAAAATACCTTTCTTAAACAGTAACAAAATAGCGTTTGTTTATTTTTAATACATTTTTATTCTCTGCCATACAAATTTTCAGATTTGAGGTCGGGTTTATTCAAAAGATATTTGAAAATACTATAACAATTCCAAGAGATATGCATTTTACAAGAAATATATTTAATAAAGGGTTAATTACCGATTACCTAGAAATTGTACCTGCTTTTTATTGCCCTTTGTAATCCGTAATGTGACCTAATCAGAGCAGGTAGATTAGAAACAATTAAATATCGTTTAAAGGATTATTAAATCTCCTATAAATATTCGAACAACTTTTCCATGCACTAATAAGAATAGTGTTATTCAAGAAGTAACAACTCGTTTCTAAAAGTTCTGATAATGGCAGCTGAAATAAGTGACGGAATTGTTGACATTAATGTTTATACTCTGCAACTGCTAAAGGATACGTGTCCTGATATGGATGAGACAGAAATGATGAACATCTCAAATAATTTAATAAAACGAGCCACAGACGAAGTTGAAAGAAGAGAGAAATTAAAGAAGCGACTTGCTAAGAAGAAAAAGTTAGAAGCCCAGGGAGCACTGCAGTTAGATTCTCAAGAAACAAAATTCCCAAATTTTGTTGACGGTGGTGTGATGTTCTCAGGGCCCATAAATAATACAAATGCAAATTTAAATGTTAAATTAGCAGCTGGTGCCGTTTGTCAACAATATCCGAGGAGCGTTCCCCAAGCTAGATCTAGAAATTATGATTATGTGAACCAGCAGGGCTCAGTTGCGAACAACTACAGACCCCATTGGCCTTTACCACATAATCAGAATTATAGTGATAGATACAACGCAAATATGTATAATAGAAGTATTGGTAGCAACACTGCGGAATATGAAACAAACTTTAACTTATGTCCATCTTATTACCAATCAATACCACCAAACATTCACTTAAAAAGGAAACGACAATTAGCTTGCAATGACTTTATTAATAAAAGAAGAAGGTGCTAAAAGAAGATATTTGTAATATTTAATAAGACAAAATACTCATTAGCAGTATTCATGATATGTATGTAGTTTTAAGACATTCTGTATATCCGACGAAAAATATTTATGTTTATTTGTTAATTGTACATATGTGATATATTTTTAGCAATATACGTTATTCATTCATTCGCACGTTTTTCTTGTGTTATAACTCATATAAAGGGTGGGTAGTAGTGGATTCATATAGGTATGGGTTTTGGAAAAATTATAATATAACATTCTCAAAAACAACTTATATGCAGGATTTAGACTGTTCAATTCGCTGCCAGATGAAGTTGAAAACTCTGTGAATATATTATGTTTGTAAAAAATTTGATGTAATTACCACATTATCAAATAAATTTCTTGTAAGATGTATATCTCTTGGAATTATTACAGTATTTTCAAATACCTTTGATTAAACCCGACCACAAATCTGAAATTAGATTGTCCAATATTTTGCTAATGCACAAGACGATATAAGAAGATGGGAAACAGTTTCTAACATTTTATTATCATCTATGAGTTAATCACTTTTTCAAAATATTTTTTTTTATCTTAGCATAGTTATATGTGATATAATTTTCAAATGCAAATAGCATTTATATTTTATTTACATATGATTTCATCTCAAATTAAGTAAAAAAGTTTCATCAAAATTAACTGCTTTTCATTACAAAATGCTAAACATTGTCAACGGATATGGGACTTAAAATGTCATCATCGGCTTCGCCACAAAAATGCAGCCAAAGAACTATTAAGGATAGTGAATATAAAATTATTAAAATATGTGATATCTCCTTAAAATGATATTTAACAGAGCAGCTCCGTGGACAGCTCAAAGAAAATAGCGTTTTTTCATATACAGGGTGTCCGGAAAAGACGTGTACAACGGAAGACCACTGGGTTCAAAATAAGCCGATTTAGCCCAATTTACTTATTTCCAAAATTGCTTCGTTTAGCCGCTAGAGAGCGCCAAAGTTTGCGAAAAATTTTTGTTTATTCCGAATATCTCGAAAACGACTTGATCGATTTTAACCATTTTTAGGCCACGCAGTTATAAGTCTAACCGACACTTATTGACCTTATTTAGAATCTTTTTCAGTCATTAGAAATATAAGAAAAATGATGTATCATGCAAATATAAGCACATATTTTTAACCTCCTGTACAATTTCTCTCAGTTTTTTTGTTAGTAGCTGACTTTATTTAGAAACTTTTTTATACTTTCAGAATTTTGAATAGATGAGTAGTTTAGGCAGAAAAATATTTTCGTATGTCAACAATATCAGCATTCGTTCTGCAACAATGAAGTACCAGAAGTTGGCTCTGTTATTTTAAGTGTCAGTTGTGTGTCAAATCTAATCAGCTACTGAAATTAGTCTCTCGGTGTATTCTTCTTGCTCAATTACTTAGTTACTTTAGATCTTACTTTATTTGTTGTCGTTATTGTTGTGTTTGTTTATTTTTCTCATTTTTCATTATTTCATCATGGATACGTATACATATTCCGAACAAGTAGATATGCTTTTGGTTTATGGATTTTGTCAAGGTAACGGCCGCAAAAGTGTTAGGGTCTACATGGACAGATTTCCTCATCGACGAGTGCCAAATCATCAAACTTTTGCCAACATCGAAAGGCGACTTCGCGAATTTGGTTCCTTCCACCAAATGAATGCGGCTCAAGGGCGTCAACGTACTACGAAAACTATAGAGGTGGAGGAACAAATCCTAGATAAGATAGAAGAGAACCCACAAATTAGTGCAAGACGCATTGGACATGAAATAGGGATACCAAAAACCATAGTTCATGATGTTTTGAAGGAGCAATTACTACATCCGTACCACATTCAATCGGTACATGAATAATTGCTACCAATTGACCCCGAAAAACGTTTAGCATTTTGTAATTTTATACAAGATCAAAGAGCCCATGATATCAACTTCAGCAAAAACATTTTATTTACAGATGAAGCATGTTTCACTAGGTCAGGCATCATTAATAACCACAACAAACACGTTTATGCTGATGAAAATCCACACTGTACTGAAATAAGACATTTTCAATATGAATTCAGAGTAAACGTGTGGGCGGGAATTATCGACAACTTTATTATTGGCCCGGTTGTGCTTCCACATCGATTGAATGGGGTCAACTATTTAAATTTTTACAGCAAGTATTACCTAATTTGTTGGACGATTTGCCGTTATTACTTCGTCGTAACATGTGGTTTATGCACGATGGTGCACCCTCTCATTTTACAATACCCGTTCGTCAATATTTACATAATCTGTATCCTAACAGGTGGATCGGAAGAGGAAACGATGCTCCTATAAAATGGCCACCTCGAGCACCAGACTTAACCCCTTGCGATTTTTTTTTGTGGGGTGCAGTAAAAACTAAAGTACCTATATGACTCTGCAGTTAATAATGAAGAGGAATTGTTTAGGCGAATCCAAGACGCAGTTAATATTTTACGAGGTAATGCAGGAATCATGGAGAGGCTGCACTACAACTTCGTAAAACGGATTACTTGTTGCATAAGAGAAAACGGTGGTCACTTTGAGCATTTATTGTAAAGTGATCATAACTCTTTTTTGTTATATTTTATTATCTTGTATTTATTAAATAAAATATAAATGAGAGTTTTGGAATTTTCGTTATTTGTTGCAGAACGAATGCTGATATTGTTGACATATGAAAATATTTTTTCTGCCTAAACTACTCATCTATTCAAAATTCTGTGAGTATAAAAAAAGTTTCTAAATAAAGTCAGCTACTAACAAAAAAACTGAGAGTAATTGTACAGGAGGTTAAAAAAATATGTGCTTATATTTGCATGATACATGATTTTTCTTACATTTCTAATAACTGCAAAAGATTCTAAATAACGTCAAAAAGTGTCGGTTAGACTTATAACTGTGTAGCCCAAAAATGGTTAAAATCGATAAAGTCGTTTTCGAGATATTCGGAATAAACAAAAATTTTTCTCAAATTTTGGCGCTCTCTAGCGGCTAAACGAAGCAATTTTGGAAATAAGTAAATTGGGCTAAATCGGCTTAATTTGAACCCAGGAGTCTGTGGTCTTCCGTTGTACACGTCTTTTCCGGACACCCTGTATTTTCAGGTATTAACAATATTGTGTGAAACTAACTACTCAGGTACATTTTTATTTATTTTAGTAGGTCGTTATGATACTTGACAGTGTATCAGTTTGACGCTGTCGACATTATTTAATTTCATTTTGACATTTAATTTCAAATAATTTTAATTTATTGGTATAATAATTTTTATAGTTAGATATTTGACTCAAGTTAAAGGAGGCCACCTGATGAAGCAATCCAAAAAATGCAGAAATAGATCATATCTCATCTATTGTGATTGAATTTCGAGTTCCCACCCCATATAATTATAGAGTATATCAGGTTAGTAAATAGAATACATTTTTTAGATAATTATTGAATAGAGTTTTGTCTGTGGGTGTTCATTAGCATACCTAGATGTTTGGTATCAGAGAGCATGCATATGACTTCATTGGTAGGAATTGTAGGAGATTTGATACATATTAGCTTAAAATACAGTAAAAAGTAAACAGTAAAAAAATGTTACAAAAGCTAATAATAAGGAATATATGGGTAGATATTGTGGGTGTAATTCAACGCAGGTTGGGGCTTTTGTCCACTGAGTAGTTAGTTTCACACAATATTGTTAATACCTGAAAATATATGAAAAAACTATACATTAAAGGTACATTTTTATTTATTTTAGTAGGTCGTTATGATACTTGACAGTTTATCAGTTTGACGCTGTCAACATTATTTAATTTCATTTTGACATTTAATTTCAAATAATTTTAATTTATTGGTATAATAATTTTTATAGTTAGATATTTGACTCAAGTTAAAGGAGGCCACCTGATGAAGCAATCCAAATAATGCAGAAATAAATCAGATCTCATCTATTGTGGTTGAATTTCGAGTTCCCACTCCATATAATTATAGAGTATATCAGGTTAGTAAATAGAATACATTTTCTAGATAATTATTGAATAGAGTTTTGTCTGTGGGTGTTCATTAGCATACCTAGATGTTTGGTATCAGAAAGCATGCATATGACTTCATTGGTAGGAATTGTAGGAGATTTGATACATATTAGCTTAAAATACCTTTCTTAAACAGTAAAAAAATAGCGTTTATTTATTTTTTATACATTTTTATTCTCTGCCATACAAATTTTCAGATTTGAGGTCGGGTTTATTCAAAAGATATTTGAAAATACTATAACAATTCCAAGAAATATGCATTTTACAAGAAATATATTTAATAAAGGGTTAATTACCGAATTGTACCTGCTTTTTATTGCCCTTTGTAATCCGTAATGTGACCTAATCAGAGCAGGTAGATTAGAAACAATTAAATATCGTTTAAAGGATTATTAAATCTCCTATAAATATTCTAACAACGTTTCCATGCACTAACAAGAATAGTGTTATTCAAGAAGTAACAACTCGTTTCTAAAAGTTCTGATGATGGCAGCTGAAATAAGTGACGGAATTGTTGACATTAATGTTTATACTCTGCAACTGCTAAAAGATACGTGTCCTGATATGGATGAGACAGAAATGATGAACATCTCAAATAATTTAATAAAACGAGCCACAGACGAAGTTGAAAGAAGAGAGAAATTAAAGAAGCGACTTGCTAAGAAGAAAAAGTTAGAAGCCCAGGGAGCACTGCAGTTAGATTCTCAAGAAACAAAATTCCCAAATTTTGTTGACGGTGGTGTGATGTTCTCAGGGCCCATAAATACAAATGCAAATTTAAATGTTAAATTAGCAGCTGGTGCCGTTTGTCAACAATATCCGAGGAGCGTTCCCCAAGCTAGATCAAGAAATTATGATTATGTGAACCAGCAGGGCTCAGTTGCGAACAACTACAGACCCCATTGGCCTTTACCACATAATCAGAATTATAGTGATAAATACAACGCAAATATGTATAATAGAAGTATTTGTAGCAATACTGCAGAATGTGGAACAAACTTTAATTTATGTCCATCTTATTACCAATCGATACCACCAAACATTCACTTAAAAAGAAAACGACAATTAGCTTGCAATGACTTTATTAATAAAAGAAGAAGGTGCTAAAAGAAGATATTTGTAATATATAATAAGACAAAATACTTATTAGGAGTATTCATGATATGTATGTAGTTTTAAGACATTCTGTATATCCGACGAAACATATTTATGTTTATTTGTTAATTGTTCATATGTGATATATTTTTAGCAATATACGTTATTCAATCATACGCACGTTTTTCTTCTGTTATAACTCATATAAACGGATTAACAAAGTAGTGATGATAAGAAATTGTCAAAACACGTGCTGAACTGCATTCATATAGGTATGCGTTTTGGAAAAATTATAATATAACATTCTCAAAAACAACTTATATGCAGGACTTAGACTGTTCAATTCGCTGCCAGATGAAGCTAAAAATTCTGTGAATATAAATATGTTTTGTAAAAAATTTGATGTAATTACCACTTTATCAAAGAAATTTATTGTAAGATGTATATCTCTTGGAATTATTATAGTATTTTCAAATACCTTTGATTAAACCCGACCTCAAATCTGAAATTTGTTTGTTAGATTGTTCAATATTTTGCTAATGCACAAGACGATATAAGAAGATGGAAAACAGTTGCTAACTTTTTATTATCATCTATGAGTTAATCACTTTTTCAAAATACTGTTTTTTTTTATCTTAACATAGTTATATGTGTTATAATTTTCAAATGCAAATAGCATTTATATTTTATTTACATAATAAATTTCACATATGATTTCATCTCAAATTAAGTAAAAAAGTTTCATCAAAATTAACTGCTTTTCGTTACAAAATGCCAAACATTCTCAACGGATGGGACTTACAATGTCATCATCGGCTTTGCCGCAAAAATGCAGCCAAAACACTATTAAGGATAGTGAATATAAAATTATTAAAATATATGATATCTCCTAAAAATGCTATTTAACAGAGCAACTCCGTGGACAGCTCAAAGAAAATAGCTTTTGTTTATTTTTATACATTCTTATCCTCTGCCATACAAATTTTCAGATTTGAGGTCGGGTTTATTCAAAACATATTTGAAAATACTATAACAATTCGAAGAGATATACATTTTACAAGAAATATATTTAATAAAGGGTTAATTACCGATTACCTAGAAATTGTACCTGATTTTTATTGCCCTTTGTAATGCGTAATCTGACCTAATCATAGCAGGTAGATTAGAAACAATTAAATATCATTTAAAGGATTATTAAATCTCCTATAAATATTGGAACAACGTTTCCATGCACTGATAAGGACAGTGTTATTCAAGAAATAACAACTCGTTCCTGAAAGTTCTGATGATGGCGTCTGAAATAAATGACGGAATTGTTGACATTAATGTTTATACTCTGCAACTGCTGAAGGAAACGTGTCCTGATATGGATGAGACAGAAATAATGAATGTGACAAATAATTTAATAAAACGAGCCACAGACGAAGTTGAAAGGAGAGAGAAATTAAAGAAGCGACTTGCTAAGAAGAAAAAGTTAGAAGCCCAGAGAGCACTGCAGTTAGATTCCCAAGAAACAAAGTTCCCAAATTTTGTTGACGGTGGTGTGATGCTCCCAGGACCCATAAATAATACTAATGCAAATTTAAATGTTAAATTAGCAGCTGGTGCCGTTTGTCAACAATATCCGAAGAGCGTTCCCCAAGCTCAATCAAGAAATTTTGAATATGTGAACCAGCAGGGCTCAGTTGCGAACAACTACAGACCCCATTGGCCTTTACCACATAATCAAAATTATAGTGATACATACAACGCAAATATGTATAATAGTATTGGTAGCAACACTGGGGAATATGGAGCAAACTTTAATTTATGTTCATCTTATTACCAATCGATACCACCAAACATTCACTTCACAAAAAGAAAACGACAATTACCTTGCAATGACTTTATTAATAAAAGAAGAAGGTGCTAAAAGAAGATACTTATTAACAGTATTCATGATGGATATATCTTTGAATTACTCCTACAGTGGTTACTACTTTTGTTTCACTAGCAAAAAATGTCCTCAATATTTTATTGTATATCTGCTATTCAATAAACCATTTTATAACATTTATTATAACTAGATGTGATATGTCAAATGTCAAATAGATTGAACCTATATGTGTGCATTTGTAAAATAAAGTTGTATGATACATCTATCTATTAATTAAACATTCCTACAGTGGTTGATATTTATACTTCATTATTAAAAAATTTATTCAATATTTTATTGCATATCTAATATTCTATAAACCATCAAATCTCAATTAAAAAAACTGTGTTAACAGGTAGCTTTTATATGGTATTATATATAGCTTGACTTAGATAAATAATAAATAAACGATGAAATTAATACATCTCCCTATTATTAAGAAATTTTACAACTATATGAGGGATGTCAAACAGATTGAACTTATATGCATGTATTTATAAAAAAAAGATATATGATAAATTTATATTTAAATTAATTACTCCTACAGTGGTTGCTACTTTTATTTCATTATTTCATATAAAATTATTCAATATGTTATTATATTACATTTCTATAAACCATCAAATCTCAAATAAAAAGACTGTCTAAACAGGCAGATATTATTTAGTATTATATACAGCTTGACTTGAAACGATGAAATTAATACAGCTCCCTATTATTAAGATACTCGTATTTTATATGTGAGATGTCAAATGTCAAATAGATTTAACTTATATGCATGAATTTGTAAAATAAAGATATATGATAGATCTATCTTTGAATTAATTACTCCTACACCCAATGGGCACGCGTACGTTTAAAAAACGTTGAAATATTGTTGAAAACCAAAGGTTGATTCAAATGAATTGTCGCGAAGAAAAACGTTATTTTCAAAAAAAATGTAAACATTTATAAAACAACGTTTAAATAACAGAGAAATTAAACAATTAAAAAATGTTTTTGGAAAGCGGTTTATTAACAGCTATTTTCAACCAAAATGCAAACGTTCATAAAACAACGTTTAAATAACATAGTAATTAAACAACTAAGAAACGTTTTAAAACAACGCTTTATTCAAAGTTTAAAAAACGTTAAAGGTTTGGTAACATTCAACAGTAGAAACTTCAACACTTTTAAGGCAATGTTTATATACATTTTAATGGCAATGTTCATATTATGTATCATTTTATCGCCCCTTGAATTTTTCTACTGTTTCTTCAAAGACATTCTTTATTTGGCATATTTTAGCCAGTCCTTTATGGCATTGGATACTTTTAGGTCATCTCATTAGCTTCCCTTGGGTGATAATTAATCTTCGTAGCAGCTACAAGAAAATTATTAAAAAAAAACAACGTAACACAATAACTGTACTATAAATCAGTTCCATTACTTTAGATTTTTCAAAAGATATCTTGTCTCTTCCTTTCCAGTTATATAAAACTGCTACCTCATCTTTCATGATATATTTTAGAATACTTCTGGTTAAATTTTCTATGCTAAATCCACCTGATGCTGCTAATCGTTTTACCTAAAATAGTCCAAGCTAAAACATATTTTTTTTCGCAAATTGTGTATCTTAAAATATGATATGAATAGATGATATAAATAACTTAAAAAATTCAATATTATAGTTTATTTGTTATATTATGTTATAAATATCATACCTTACTCATGTTGTTTCGCAAAGATATTAGGAATTTTTAAGAGTGGACTTCTACAGTAAAGAAAAGTTCATATAAACATGGGCAAATCAGCCGCTTATTTGGTTTCAAAATACAGATCATTGAAAACATATTTTTTAAATTATTTTGGTATATTTCGTAAGCCTTTTTCAATTTTCTAAAATTTTGGCATATAGCAATAAAAGTACTAATGAGCGTTTTTATAGCATACAATAACACTATCTAATATTAGGTAGAGACAAGGAAATGGCATACTAATAGTTGGACATTACAAGTACGTTCAAAATGTCCTCCTTGTGTCTGAATGCATGCACATTTTTTTAAATGATTTTTCAATGTCCTGTATTTTAAAACTAAAGCATTTGTGGACCCATATTTCTGTACTGTAGAATCCATGCTTAAAACTTTCTTCATATCTTTCTGAAACACTCTTTACAAATAATTGTGGAGTTTATGTTATTGTATTGTTACATAAAGAATAATTTTAGGTTTACTGACACTGATAATATTATACTTCTGAAAATATGTAAAAAATAAGGAAAATGTATTTTTATAAAAAAATATTAGAAGAGATAAAAGTATTTTATTTCTACCCTATCAAAGATTTACTCAGAATAAAATTTAACACATACTATAAATTGAAGCATTTTAAATGTTTTAAATTTAAAATGCTATCGATAAAGTGAGGGATAGAATATTTAGAAAATTCGTAAGGAAAGTCAACTAGATATTAATATAGTAATTCTTTCGAGGTTTGGTTTTGTTATTTTCAAAATATAGGTGTGGTATCAAACAAATTTAAATTTTATGTTATGCAATGACTTAAAAGTATGGAATTAGTGATTTGTAGTTATCCACAATATTTTAAAATTATAATATAAAATGTATATGTACATATTTCCCTATTATTAATAAATTTTATAACTAGATGTGACTGAAAGTTCATAATCTTTCAATGGACTGTACATCTTCTGTATTTAATAACTTTAATAAAATCTGTTTTTATCATTGCAGTTGCCAACTAAGTTTTTGCATATTAACACATCAAAAGAAATAAAAATTGGTACATCACAACAACTGAAATTTATTTAAGAAAACATGTCACAAATATGCCCAACAAAGTTTTTGTATAAAATAGCAACAACACTGGACAATATTTCTGTACAGTGTACTGCACCAGACGTTATTTCAATATTAATACAGTATAAATAAGTTGAAGGCAAATAACAAAGTAACAAAGACAACGTACATGTCCTTCGTCTGCTAAGTGACCAAGTGAGCAAATTTTGTGGAAGTCTTATTATATTTTAGTTATAATTTTCAGTGTACATCATCACTACTTTGGTAATCCCTTTATATGAGTTATAACACAAGAAAAACGTTCGTATGAATGAATAACGTATATTGCTAAAATATATCATATGTACAATTAACAAATAAACATCAATATTTTTTGTCGTATATACACTATGTCTTAAAACTAGATACATATCATGAATGCTACTAATAAGTAGTTGGTCTTATTAAATATTACAAATATCTTCTTTTAGCACCTTCTTCTTTTATTAATAAAGTCATTGCAAGCTAATTGTCGTTTTCTTTTTAAGTGAATGTTTGGTGGTATCGATTGGTAATAAGATGGGCATATATTAAAGTTTGTTCCATATTCCCCAGTGTTGCCACCAATACTTCTATTATACATATTTGAGTTGTGACTGTCACTATAATTCTGATCATGTGGTAAAGGCCAATGGAGTCTGTAGTTCGCAACAGAGCCCTGCTGGTTCACATAATCATAATTTCTTGATTGAGCTTGGGGAGCGCTCCTCGGATAATGTTGACAAACGGCACCAGCTGCTAATTTAACATTTATATTTGCATTTGTTTTATTTATGGGTCCTGAGAACATCACACCACCGTCAACAAAATTTGGGAACTTTGTTTCTTGGGAATTTAACTGCAGTGCTCTCTGGGACTTTTTCTTCTTAGGACGTCGCTTCTTTAATTTCTCTCTCCTTTCAACTTCGTCTGTGGCTCGTTTTATTAAATTATTTGTCACATTCATCATTTCTGTCTTATCCATATCTGGACACGTTTCCTTTAGCAGTTGCAGAGTATAAACATTAATGTCAACAATTCCGTCAGTTATTTCAGACGCCATCATCCGAACTTTTAGGAACTAGTTGTTACTTCTTGAATAACACTATTCTTATTAGTGCATGGAAAGGTTGTTTCAATATTTATAGGAGATTTAATAATCCTTTAAATGATATTTAATTGATTCTAATTTACCTGCTATGGTTAGGTCAGATTACGAATTACAAAGGGCAATAAAAAGCAGGTACAATTTCTAGGTAATCGGTAATTAACCCTTTATCAAATAGATTTCCTGTAAGATGTATATCTCTTGGAATTGATATTTTCAAATATCTTTTGAATAAACCTGACCACAAATCTGAAAATTTGTATGGTAGAGTATGTCCACGGAGATACTCTGTTAAGTAGCATTTTGAGAAGACATGTATTTTAATAATTTTATGTTCACTATCCTTAATAGAGTTTTGGCTACATTTTCGTGGCAAAGCCGATATATTTCTTGTAAAATGTATATGTCTTGGAATTATTATAGTATTTTCAAATATCTTTGATTAAACCCGATCACAAATCTGAAATTTGTTTGTTAAATTGTCCAATATTTTGCTAATACACAAGACGATATAGGAAGATGGAAAAAAGTTTCTAACTTTTTTTTATCATCTATGAGTTAATCACTTTTTCAAAATACTGTATTTTTTTTATCTTAGCATAGTTATATGTGATATAATTTTCAAATGCAAATAGCATTTATATTTTATTTACATAATAAATTTCACATATGATTTCATCTCAAATTAAGTCAAAAAGTTTCATCAAAATTAACTATTAAGGATAGTAAATATAAAATTATTAAAATATATAATATCTCCTCAATTTGCTATTTAACAGAGCAGCTCCGTGGACAGCTCAAAGAAAATAGCTTTTGTTTATTTTTATACATTCTTATCCTCTGCCGTAAAAATGTTAAGATTTGAAAATACTATATCAATTCCAAGAGATATACATTTTACAAGAAATATATTTAATAAAGGGTTAATTACCGATTACCTAGAAATTGTACCTGCTTTTTGGCCTTTGTAATCCACAATGTGACCATTGTGACCTAATCATAACAGGTAAATTAGACCCAATTAAATATCATTTAAAGGATTATTAAATCTCCTATAAATATTGGAACAACGTTTCCATGCACTAATAAGGATAGTGTTATTCAAGAAGTAACAACTCGTTCCTAAAAGTTCTGATGATGGCAACTGAAATAAGTGACGTAATTGTTAACATTAATGTTTATACTCTGCAACTGCTAAAGGAAACGTGTCCTGATATAGATGAGACAGAAATGATAAACGTCTCAAATAATTTAATAAAACGAGCCACAGACGAAGTTGAAAGAAGAGAGAAAATAAAGAAGCGACTTGCTAAGAAGAAAAAATTAGAAGCCCAGGGAGCACTGCAGTTAGAGTACCAAGAAACAAAGTTCCCAAATTTTGTTGACGATGGTGTGAAGTTCTCAGGACCCATATATAACACAAATGCAAATATAAATGTTAAATTAGCAGCTGGTGCCGTTTGTCAACAATATCCGAGGAGCATTCCCCAAGCTCTATCAAGAACTTATGATTATGTGAACCAACAGGGCTTAGTTGCGAACAATTACAGACTCCATTGGCCTTTACCACATAATCAGAATTATAGTGAAAGACACATGTATAATAGAAGTATTGGTAGCAACAATGGGGAATATGGAAGCAACTTTAATTCATGTCTATCTTATTACCAATCGATACCACCAAACATTCACTTAAAAAGGAAGCGACAATTAGCTTGCAATGACTTTATTAATAAAAGAAGAAGGTGCTAAAAGAATATATTTGTAATATTTAATAAGACAAACTACTTATTAGTAGTATTCATGATATGTATCTAGTTTTAAGACATAGTATATATAAGACGAAGAATATTTATGTTTATTTGTTAATTGTAGATATGCGATATATTTTTAGCAATATACGTTATTCATTCATACGCACGTTTTTCTTGTGTTATTACTCTTATAAAGGGATTACCAAAGTGATGTGAAATTGTGAAATTATAACTAAAGTATAAGACTTCCACAAAATTTGCGTATTATTTAAATTGAATTGTATATAAGTTGACTTCAATTAAAATAATGCACGTTTTGGTCACTTAGCACACGAAGGACATGTACGTTGTCTTTGTTACTTTGTTATTTGCCTTCAACTTATTTATAGTGTATTAATATTGAATTACTCCATTAAAAGATTTTGAACGTTCAGTCAGATCTAGTTATAAAATTTATTAATAATAGGGAAGTGTATTAGTTTCATCGTAAATTCTTGTTTATCTAAGTCAAGTTATATAAAATACCAAATAAAAGCTTTCTAGGTATTTAGACTGATTTTTTTAAATTGAGATTTTATATCATATATTATTTTACAAATGCATGCATATAAGTTCAATCTGTTTGACATTTGACATCTCACATATAGTTATAAAATATCTTAATAATAAATTTTATATTACAGTTTTAAAATATTGTGGATATCTAAAATACACTAAATTCCATACTTTTATGTCATTGCATAATATAAAATTTATATTTTTTTGATACCACATCTATATTTAATGAATAACAAAACCAAACCTCGAAAGAATTACTAAATTAATATCCATTTGACTTTCCCTAAGAATTTTCTAAATATTCCATCCGTCACTTTATCGATAGCATTTTAAATTTAAAACATTTAAAATGCTTCAATATAGTATGTGTTGAATTTTATTCTGAGTAAATCTTTGATAGGGTAGAAATAATTTACTTTTATCTCTTTTCTAATATTTTTTCAATAAAAATATATTTTTTTCTTATTTTTTACATATTTTCAGAAGTAGAATATTTTCAATGTCAGAAAGCCTAAAATGATTTATGTAACAATACAATAACATAAACTCCACAATGATTTATAAACAGTGTTTCAGAAAGATATGTAGAAAGTTTTAAGAATGGATTCTACAGTACAGAAACATGGGTCTACAAATGCTTTGGTTGTAAAATACAGGGCATTGAAAAATCATTTTAAAAAATGTGCATGCATTCAGGCACAAGGAGGACATTTTGAATATATTTGTAATGTCCTACTACTAGTAAGCCATTTCCTTGTATGGCTGGGCACAGACGAACATATATGAATTAAAACATCAACGCGCATTCATCTACCTCGCGCATCAGCATGACAGTGTATGGCTGGGCACAGACGAACATATATGAATTAATACATCAACGCGCATTCATCTACCTCGCGCATCAGCATGACAGTGTATTGGTCACAAACGTTGATTCATGTATTAACACATCAGTTCGCAGTAAACAACATACACGTTCGCACAATCTTCGTAAAACAAAGACGAAATAATTGCATTTCATTGCAGTGGCGTGCGCGATTATTGTGACACAAAAAATAAGAAAAAATAACAAAGCAGACGTCAGTCAAGCTAAACTGCACACTCCCTGTCAAAATATATCTTCCCCCTTTTTACATTTTTTGTCAGTTAGATCAGATCCCCTTACTACAAATATGTACTTTCTTCTCAGTTGACTTGTTAAAGTGTGGGGTTCACTCGACGTCAACTTATTTTTGGTAATTGTATGTGCTTTAAACCCTTTTCAAGTGGCAAGCCTATAAAAGCTTGTTCTCTGCAACCAGTGCAACCCTCACCTCTCTTACTGATTCATGTGCTGTGAATTAGTCACTATCTATTATTTTCTACCTCGGGTAATTAATTGACAACATAACATATATATTAACCCAGAACTTACCCCCCTAGCAGTTTTAGAATATTTATTCAAAAATGACTTAATAAATATATGCCCCAACGTGTTCATAGCTTTGATTTGAAAACATTATTAACCATACCTGTAACGGTAGCCTCTGGCTCTTTCTCAAGATTTAGGATGCGTTGTAGGATGACACAAGATAGACTTTCTCATTTAGCTATAATAACTATCAAAAAACCTAGATATATCTGACTTGGTTGAGGAATTTGCAAAAAGAAAGACCAGAAATAGTATATTCTACAAGTTGTAGAATGGCATATATTCCACACAAGCGAAAAGTTTGTAGTCTAAAGTATTCTAAACGTGTTTTAGACTATACTTTCTCTAATAAGATTTTAGAAATCATAAAAAAAGTTGCTTATTTGTACATATTCCATCACAGTATGTTAGAATAACATGCTAACACAGTGTGATAGAATGTCATTCTAACACAGTATGCTGGAATGACATGTATTACAATCTAATTTTTAGTTGTGGAATGTGTACTTTATAAAATCGTGTTAGAGAAAATTATTTTTGAATGACAAGATACCTACTATTTAAATGAAGTCAGTACTGATCAAACTGAGCATCATTTTATGTGTTCTTGTTATTTTTACACATGTATTTTATATTATAAATATATTCAGTTTTGTGTTACTTATGAAGACTATTCAAGTTCCTATTCTTAGCTCTTGTTTTTTTATTGTTTATTTTTTGTTAATTGTTGAAGAAAAATACATTTATTTTTATTACTATTAATGTATATTTCGATATTTGTTTTATTACTCCATTATTTGATTATTAGAATGCTGCTAGGGAGGCAGCAAAGGTTCCGCACCCCGGGACTGATATATAAGTCAATGAAATCTCTTAAAAAATCTCGTTTTCACTCTGTAAATAAAACTATAATTTATAAATGCCATATACTTATTTACTAATCAAATAATTATTATTAATTTAAATATATACTAATTTAAATAATTATAACTACCTTCTACGTCACTGAAGAACGCCGTGACTGTGTGTGTCACATAACGTTGTTGTTTGACACACACAGTCGAACATCAACGTACATTCAACAGCGCACGCACATGTTTTCTGGAAAACCAGGTTGACAAGTACGACGCACTTCTTCAGCGCGCAATCATGTACGTGACGTTATTATGCCCATAGACAGACGTTGTTGTTTGCGCGTAGATGAATGCGCGTTGATGTTTGCATACATGTACGTTCGTCTGTGACCCGCTTATCTACCTAATATTAGATAGTGTTACTGTATGGGTCCACAAACGATTTGGTTTTAAAATACAGGGCATTGAACGTATTTGCAATGTCCTATTGGTACGCCACTTCCTTGTATCCACCTAATACTATATAGTGTTGTTGTATGCTATAAAAATGCTCATTAATACTTTTATTGATGTATGCCAAAGTTTTAGAAAAATGGAAACAGGGCTTACGAAATATATCAAAATAATTTAAAAAATATGTTATGCATATTTGAAGCAGCGGATTTTCCCATGCTTATATGAACTTATTTTTACTGTAGAAGTCCACTCTTAAAGTTTTCTAATATCTTTCCGAAACAACATGAGTGAGGATATTTATAACATAATAATATAACAAATAAAGTGTAATGTTGCATTTTTAAAGTTATTTATATCATCTATTCGTATCATATCTTAAGATACACAATTTTCTAAAAAAATATGTTTTAGCTTGGACTATTTATTTATTTTTAACGATTAGCAGGATTAGGTGGATTTAACATAGAAAATTTAACCAGAAGGATTCTAAAATATATCATGAAAAATGAGCTAGAAGTTTTATATAACTGGAAACGAAGAGACAAGATATCTTTTGAAAAATCTAAAGTAATGGAACTGATTTATGGTACAGTTATTGTGTTACGTTATTTTTTTTTAATATTTGTTTGCAGCTGCTACGAAGATTAATTATCAACCAAAGGAAGCCGATGACCTAAAAGTATCCAATGCCATAAAAGACTGGCTAAAATATGCCAAATCAAGATTGTCTTTGAAGAAACAGTAGAAAAATTCAAGAGGCGATAATATAATAATAAATAATATCAACATTGGCATTAAAAGTTTTTACTGTTGAATGTTACCAAACCTTTAACGTTTTTTAAAATTTGAATAAAGAGCTTTTTTAATTTAAAAAATACGTTGTATGAAGCGTTATTAAAACGTCACATGTGCTTACATAAACGTTAACAAATCGTTTTCCAAAAACGTTTTTTATTTGTTTAATTACTATGTTATTTAAACGTTGTTTTATGAACGTTTGCATTTTGGTTGAAAATAACGTTTTTTTGCGCGACATTTCGTTGTTGAATCAACCTTTGGTTTTCAACAATTTTTCAACGTTTTTTAAACGTACGCGTGCCCATTGGGTGTAGGAGCAATTAATTCAAAGATAGATCTATCATATATCTTTATTTTACAAATTCATGCATATAAGTTCAATCTGTTTGACATTTGACATCTCACATTATAGTTATAAAATATCTTAATAATAGGAAGATGTATTAATTTAATCGTTGATTTATTATTCACCTAAGTCAAGCTGTATATAATACTAAATAATATCTGTCCGTTTAGACAGTTTTTTTTTTAATTGTAATTTGATGGTTTATAGAAATGCAATATAATAAAATATTGAATAATTTTTTTACTAATGAAATAAAAGTAGCAGCCACTGTAATTAATTTAAAGATAGATTAATCATATATCTTTATTTTACAAATGCATGCATATAAGTTCAATCTGTTTGACATTTGACATCTCTCATATAGTTGTAAAATTTCATAGTAATAGGGAGATGTATTAATTTTATCGTTTATTTATTATTTATCTAAGTCAAGCTGTATATACAATACCATATAACAGCTGCCTGTTTAGACAGTTTTTTTATTTAGAGCTGATGATTTATAGAATAGTACATATACAATAAAATATTGAATACATTTTTTACCAATGAAATATAAGTAGCAAATTTATATGTGAACATACATATGAAGGAAGAGCCAGTTCAATTGTCGGTCATCTCACCTATGGCATACTGATGAGGGCTAACAAGCCCGAAACCGGTCTATGTCTGGTGGTGTCGCTGACAAGGGTTCTTGGCTGTTCACACAGATACTGCAGGAGTAATTCAATGCCAGTCGGGGCATTAGTCCGCGGAGTAGTTGTTTCCTGCATTATAATTTACAAATTTAATGGCTCATCGCCCAGGGCGAGAGGTCTGCGTTTAGTACCTGCGGCAATGTAGGTCGCTTCCTGTAAATCGAGCCGCTTAGGCCGAGCAGGAACTAAGCAGACCACTTATATTTCAGAAATTTGTAAAAATTATTTGGATAAGAACTTCGATATTTACATAATGACACTAAAATTGAAAAATATAACACAATTTAAATATTTGGGAGTGATTCTAGATCCTCAGGTGTCATTTGGTTGTCATGTTGATTATCTATGTAAAAAATTTTTTTATTTATAATACTCTAATCAATCTCCACTTTTTCTTTAGTTTTTTTGGGTTTTTGCCACACTTCTGAAAAAATAATAGAGATTAATTAAATAAGCCCTTGCGCCAAACGGAACAGTCAAGGGTTATTTTTGAAACTATGTTTGCCTAACCAAAAAATCTCACACTGAAAAAAAACAGATAAGTAAAAAATAACAAAAATCACATCACTATCGCGCACTTCCGTATTATTGACGTTTCGAAAACCTCTCTCCACTTTATTTATTGGTCATCACTCTTAATAAGTATCATGTACAAATACATATATCGATAGGCTTCAAAAGTTGCAAAATAAGTGTATGAAAATTATACTAAGTTGTCATCGATATATCTCTATTAATTTAATGCTATAGACATTGCAGTGGAGTTTCATTTGGTAGCAGATAGAAAAGTGTAATTGGATTTTAATATATAAAATGCGGAAAAATATATTATCAAATTATTTTATGTGACATCTGGCAAGATGCTGAACTGCATATATACGTTCTGGACAAAATTATAATATAACACTTTCATAAACAACTTATATGCAGAAACAGATGGTCATAGACTGTTCAATTTGATGCCAGATGAAGTTAAATATTCTGTGAATATAAATAAGTTTGTAAAAGTTTTGATGTAATTACCCCCCTTTATCAAATAAATTTCTTGTAAAATGTATATCTCTTGGAATGGTTAGTATTTTCAAATATTTTTTTAATAAATCCGACCACAAATCTGAAATTTGTTTGTTAAATTGTCCAATATTTTGCTAATGCACCAGACGATATAAGAAGATGGGAGTTTCTAACTTTTTATTATTATCTATGAGTTAATCACTTCTTCAAATACTGTTTTTTATCTTAGCATAGCTATAAATATGTGATATAATATTCAAATGCGAATAGCATTTATACTTTATATACGTAATAAATTTCACATATGTTTTCATCTCTAATTAAGTAAAAGAGTTTAATCAAAATTAACTACTTTTCGCTACAAAACGCTAAACATTCTCAACGGATGGGACTTACAATGTGATGGCATGGGCATTGCCACAAAAATGCAGCCACTATTAAGGATAGTGAATAACAAATTATTAAAATATATGATATCTCCTCAAAATGCTACTTAACAAAGCAGCTCCGTGGACAGCTCAAAACTTATATCTTTTGTTTATTTTTTATACATTTTTATCCTCTGCCACACAAATTTTCAGATTTGAGGTCGAGTTGAAGTCCAAGAAATATACATTTTGCAAGAAGTTTATTTGATAAAGGGTTAACTGCCCATTACCTAGAAATTGTACCTGCTCTTTATTTCCCTTTGTAATCCGTAATGTGACCTAATCATAGCAGGAACCAATTAAATATTATTTAAAGGATTATTAAATCTCCTATAAATATTGGAACAAGGTTTCCATGCACTAATAAGGATAGTGTTATTCAAGAAATAACAACTCGTTCCTAAGAGTTATGATGATGGCATCTGAAATAAGTGACAAAATTGTTGACATTAATGTTTATACTCTGCAACTGCTAAAGGAAACGTGTCCTGATATGGATGAGACAGAAATGATGAACGTGACAAATAATTTAATAAAACGAGCCAGAGATGAAGTTGAAAGAAGAGAAAAATTAAAGAAGCGACTTGCTAAGAAGAAGGTAGAAGCACTCAGACCAATTTGAATTTTGAATTTACTGAAACAATAATTACAATTTACAATGTAATTACAACATTTGCTATGCACCTGATTTCACAAGAAATTGTATCGTGCAAATCATTGTGTACAGTAGACAATAAAGTATTACCAGGGTTTCATAATATTAATTTATATAATACAAAAAATAATCAAGGCTAAACTAAACAAAATATCGAAAACAAAAAACATAAAACGTGAGTGATTTATATGAAAATATTGGTTTCGTATTGTGACTATACAGATTGAAATAAATCAAAATTTTCCTTAATAACGCATATATTTTTTTTAAACAAAATTCAGGTAAGCATATTTTTTATTTGAACTGGAATAATATTATATATTATCGGTCAGTGGTCGCGCGGTTTAAGGCGTTAGTACTTGAATTGACGGAGTTGGTTCGAGCCCAGCTGCCGGTAGACCGTATATAAACTATATTCGTGGGAAGGATTGGCACCCTCTCTGTGGATATGGTAGGGTGGAATAATGTTAGCTTGGGTCAGTGTGAGAGATTGATGCCGGTTGATATTTGACCACTCCCCTAATTAATGAGGTTTTCCAGGTTTCCCTCATTCCTGCACTGAATAGTGGTTAGGGCCTACCAACGTAAGTCGTTCCTGGGCGCAAATGCGGCCTGCTTAATAATAATATGCCGCCCCCTCTCCCGCACAAGTCTCCGACTTCTGGGCTAATCGTTTAAAGTGCTATTCAATATGTATCATTTCGAATGTTGTCCTGTTGTCGTGCTTGCCTCGTTTGTTGTGAAACTCTCGACAAACAATTTTACGAGCTTTTTTATATGTTCATACGTACATTTTCCTAACCTATAATAACTTTTTATAATATTTATGCCACTTACCTTTAAGCAGTTAACTGCACTTACAAATACTATAACATTTTCACTTTTCTATCTCTATGATTGTAACCTGATGACTATTGCAGCAAAAGCAAGCTAGCGAACCTGACGATGGCAAATCTGCATCCAACATCTGCATGTGACTTCAGATATCTGACTTCTGACAGTAAATAAGTGCGTTGGTGCCAATTGGCTTATAGAATCCTTAGTCAATTGGCACCATCCAGTGTCAAAGAGTTACTGACCGCGAATTATAAATAATTATTATAAATATTTATTTTACTTCAAATAAAAATTATCTTTAATTTAAAGAAAATGCAAAACGTATATATGGTCAAGCCACCGTATGAATACCTGAAAACTTAAAGGTAAAAAGAATACTTAATAGTTTATTTTTTACATATTTTAAAAAGATTTTTATAATTATTAAAAACATTTTATAACATTCTAAAAACATTTAGGAGTTAATAAAATTAAAATATTTGAAAAATATTATAATAACATTAAAAATATTTTTAATCATTTGAATTATTATTATTACATTATTAAAACATTGAGTAGGTATCCTTAGGGTATTGGTGAAAGAAAATATTTTCATATGGATACATTTCAGAGCTACTACTTTTTTTACAGAAAAAACGTTCTATAAAATGTTATTACCAGTAAAAAAATGTTTACTTAGGTTTCATTAAGTCATTATTAAAAATCTATAAATGTGATATTCGCAATGTATACATTTTATATTAGTTTTCAAAATATAATTAGTTTGTATTTCAAAAACCGATGTAAACTGAATGGTAAATTAAATCGCTTGGAGGCAGAAACTGTTTGATTTTCGGCATAAGCTTGTTATACTCCTTGACTTTATATTTCCTCCACGAAATTTTATTAAAAGTTTATAACAAGTTAGGTGTTTCATAATATTCACTACATTTTTAAATTATATTAAATTCAATTTTTCCACGACTACTATATTAAGAAGGTTTAATACGTCCGTTTTCCGTGGATTAAAGGCCTTTTAACACAGTGGTGGATTAGAATTCATACCACGCATCGATTTCATAATAATAATAATTCTAAATAATTTCTTTTTATTATTTATTTCAAGAACGATGTTGTCATTTTAACTGGGATTTTTAAATTCACTCGATAAGGAATTTCTGAAAGACTGGAGGGGCCCAAACTTCGCCAGACAGGACCTGGATTTTTTTTAGCAATCGCCATCTTGTTGGACAGTGAATCTTCAATATACCTTTCTTTTACCGTAGTCGATTTCCAATCACCATAACGTTTCACAGTGGAAATATCATCCCCAGCATTGGCCAGTAATGTTGCCGAAGAACACCTCATGTCCGGTAAAACTTTCTGGATCAGGGAGCCCAATAAATGCACTTTTTAAAACGTTTTCGAAATTTTGTTGATGCCTACATGTTGTGTAGTGCATTTTCCAGCCACATATTGCATGAAAAATCTCCCACCGGCACTTTTAGGTCGCAGATTGATGTATTTTCGACGATGAGTACGTATAGATAACTGTCTTTGTCTTGGACATGGGTGATATCCAAAAAGGTTAATTCATTGCATCGACAAGCACCTGCGGCTCCCATGATCATTGCAACCTGTAAATAGTTCAAAGTAAAACGCTGATTGTATAAATTGAACTATTAAAATCGTGTATTTTCTGTCTTAACTTGAACATATTTCTTTTGCATTCTTTTGCAACACAGATTTTGGCATGGAATGTTTTGTCCATATCGAAGAGACAGCAAACCATTTCTCTACATTGATAAAGTAGGACTGTAGCACCTCTTCTGTAATTGCTCCTTCTCCTATGCCTTTTTTCGCCAGTTATCGAATGATATAAATTCCATCTCGTACTTTTACTTTTCGCTGGTAACAGACGTAATGTTGCTTCTTGGGCTTCTTACTGGATTTCAGCCGGAATAAAGAAATTGTCACTCATTTTTTGTATCGAATTTGCAAATTTTTCCACTCTTGTTGACAAAGAAACAAACGCATGTCATAGAAACGATTCCAAAACTATCTAGTAGTCAGCTGACAATCAATATTCTGTACAGGCTGTTAACAATATTCCACAGATTTTGAAATTGAGATCTTGTATAGAACAGTTAAAATTTAAAAAGACAAAAAAAAAAAGAAATCAAAACCAAACAAAACAGCTATAGAAAAGCATGTTTTGCATTATTCAAACTACACGAGGTAATGCCAAGGCTCTTCAAATTATTACAAGTACTTAACGTTTGGTATAGAGGGAATTTTAACAAAACCTTAGGTACCGCAAATAAATCTTTAACCCTAGAACTGTATCTTAGAATCCTATAATTTATATATTTAACAATATCTTCACATTTAATTGTAATGTATAAGTTTATTGTACGTTTATTGGCAAGACTCTGCAAACAGACACAATTCAAAAGTACGTCCTGTTGAATGAATACCTCTAGCAGGATAAATTCCATCAATTGCAAAAACAGCGGACTTAAAAAATCTGCGCTAAACTTTTTCTAATAAAGAAATGTACGTGTAAAGGATCGCGCACGGACCTACAAGGCCAGTTCATGAAAATCCCCATGTTATTTAATGGAGCATTGCACATTAGACCAGCCTGCACGGACCGTTATCTGCAACGACTATCACTGCAGGTCCTCTCGGTGACCTGTAATTTCTATACTTGGTCGCGTTAGTCCAAGGTATGTTCTGTTTCCACAAAAGTCAGGGATTGGTTTCAAATATTCGACCAGCTAAGTCGTGAATGTGTCGCTAAACTGTCGGACATCCTCGCTTTTCAACAACCTCTATCTACTTACCTCAAACGATGTCTTTCGCCAGATGACATTGCGCTAAACAATGTTGTGTTTTGGTGGCCTCTAAAAATTTCTTCTTCCCAGCTACTCTCAACTACTACTTAAAAACATCAAAACCTCTACCACACACATAATCTGCACAAAAAGTTGCTGGTCCGTGCAGGTTCATGCAGGTGTAATGTACACGATCTTTTATAAATGAGATTCCGTACAAATGGACTATATTCCATTTATGAGCTTACAAATGTTACAAACAATAGTCGGAGAGTGACTTGTTTTTTAAAATTACCTGAGTTGCGAATTACAAATCCAAAGTTTTTATATGCATCAGCCAAAATGCTATTAATATGCTGTGTAAAATTTAACTGGGAATCATATAGGACACCCAAATCTTTAACACACTCAGGCCTCTTATCATCCAATAAAGAATCAAAAGCAACACACTCTATTTTAATATTCCTAAAATATCACATTTATCAACATTGAGTGGTAAATTATTCTCCTGGCTCTCCAGTTACCAAAACTGGAGCTAAAACACAATTTAATCCATGACTATTCTGTTTTATTTGGTAATTTCAGGAAGATAATATGTCTAGTCATTCTATACAGAAAATAGTGGTCAAAGTTTTTTACGAGAACATTTTTAAAACTGGTTTGTTAAAAAATGATATAAATAATCCTAATTGTCAGATTTATTAATATGAAAATAACTGAATTCCTCTAAGTATGAGAGCGAAATTGCAGAATACGGTGTATAATATTAAATTGCTTTAATTCGCACAAAATATCTCAATATTTCTCATTAAACTCAAACCCTTTTAGATCTAATTGGGGTTTAGCATTTCTTTGGCTAACTCGTGATAATAAATGAGAACCAGTCTTTATCGTAAAATTTCTTCACCTCCGGCTTGGAAATTACGTGAAAAAAGCTTCGGCGGATAATTCTTTAGCGGTTTCTATTATATTTTGATTTATTTTCAGAACGGAGTGTATGTACCCTTGCCATTATTGTCTTGCTAACAACTTTTCAAAGGGTCTTTATAATAAATAGTTTTAAAGCACAAACAATGTTGCGCTGCGATACACAACTTTAGGCGATTTCAGCGAAAAGGAGGTAACTTCCTTTTAAGTTAATACAGATCCCAGGCTTTAAAATTTCAGGCAAAGCAACCACCTTGGAAACGTTTGATGTAGGAGTTTGCCGATGGGCGATTATCTCCCGTTAATTTCAAAGTCAGATTAAATCTAGGGAAGACTCGATTGTTTCACCATTTATTTTGTGGTTAAGCCTAAAGGGTTTGTTTTGTGTACAGAATGGTTTTATATTTTGCTGCCCACCTTAATATAAATAAAGTAATTCTTTTTAAATATAATTATACAAAACATTCTGTGATAAACACTAAATCCACATACGACACAACAAAAACACACTATATAACAGAAATAAAAACAAAACTAACACATAATCACACCAAATATAATTTGTTGAATTGAATAATAAAGAAGGTAAAATAAGAAAACTAAAATAAAAAGTAATCTCAAATATAAAATTAGTCAAAGAAATGTACTGAATGAAATGAAACACATGGTATATGTAGAGTGAGAATTCTAACCAGAGTATAATTAAATTTAAATCTGAAATAATAAATAATTCAAATAAGACATATGAAGCTGAAATAATTATTAGTGAGTGAAATGTGAATTGAATGCGTCAAAGTGACTAAGGTAAAAGGAACATTCTCAATAACATACCGAATATTAAGGGCATCATTGGAATTGCCTTGACAAAGAGGTATCTAGGGAGTTGATGAAGGACGCCGAAAGAAAGCTTGATAATGGGGCACGAGAAGAAAAGGTGTAAAAAGTTTTTCCTCACCAAGAGAAGAGCCCCCACAGAAAAATCACAAGACTCCAAGCCCAATACACAGCTGATACCGCACAAGAACACCCCAGCGAAAACGACAGGCAGTCGAGGTGATGTTACACCGAGATTTAGATGAGATTTCCCCCAATAGAATACAACGGAGAATAGAATCGGTAACGCTACCATCCGCTTTACGTTAGACTCGTTAGAGGTAAGATAAAGCATAATAGTGAATACCAATTAGTTTAACGATTCATGAAAACACTGAACTTTCGTAAAAAGCACAATTTAGAATATAAACAGGGAAGGAATAGTCCAGATCCCTTCATTATCTTGTAGTACCATAAGTTAAATTTAAAATGGTTAACCAAAAGATAATTCAGTTAGGTTTTTACTAATAATAATTATTTTGTACTTTTGCAAATCTTGTGTAAAATTATCACTGCAATACAGTCATTCAAATCTTAATACCCGCCTTAAGATTGTAGCTCGAAAATTGCGTTATAGTTATTAATTATATAAGGGAATTAACAAGTCTTTAATCCACGAGAAAAAATGGTGCAGCCGAAAGTTATATTTTTTTGAGAGGATTAAAGACTGGTTAATTCCCCGAATGCAATTCAACGTTTTATCCACGACCACGGCCACAACCGGTCAATTAGGAGACTGAAAGCCATCACTCTCCTGAGAGCAGGTGAAAAATTTTGGTTTTGAAAAACGTCAGATATGACAAATTTATTTTAATCAGATGGCAATTGCTGAAAAAATCCAGATCCTACCGAAGTTGTGGGCCCCTTCTTCAGAAACTCCATATAGAAGGAATTAATCCCGGTCAAAATTGCAAGATCGTTCGTTGAGATAAATGTTAATCTTAATAATTATAATTCTAAATAAAATTCTATAAAATTGGAGCGTGATATTATGAATTTTAATCCACTAGTGTGTTAAAAGGCCTTAAATCCACGGAAAACAGACATAAAACCGTCTTAACGCTGCTGTGGTCTGGTGGCCTGCAGTTCGACGGGTCACTATTATTCAGCACTTAAACAAATTTAGGCGACTTGCGTGTGTCAGTGCGACAGGGGCGCTAACAAAGGTCTCTTCCAAAACTGCATCTCGTGGTTGAAGAGAATTTCCAACTAGAGAAGCCTGGCTCGTTAATCTTGACGCTCAAACCTCAAAAGGGCTCGTCTGGTTCACGGATAGGTCCAAGACAGACAAGAGCAAATTTATTTCACTCCTTGGGGAAATACGCCACGGTCTTTCAGGCTGAAGTATTTGCCATATCTGCCTGTGTTCAAGAGAATATCAGGAGGAGATATGTAAATCAGCACATTCAAGTATGCACAGACAGCCAGGCAGCTTTATGAGCGTTTCTGTCCTCTGTCCACCTCTCGTGTGTTCCTGGAATGTGTCAGAGCTTTTCCCTATTGAGAGGGGACAATCGCGTTAAGTTGACCTGGATTCCGGGTCACAGTGGTGTGAAGAGGGCTTACATGTTGGCCAGATAAGGCTCAAGCAGTCAATTTGTGGGACCTGAACCAGTTTTGGGGTTACCACAAATGCCATCTCGCAAGGTCCATTGATAAGATTCAATCCACTGATTGGTGGGATCCGGTTTGCGTCAGGTGAGGCTACTTATACGGGGGCTCATGGGCTGACGCAAACCGAAACTTCATTATGCTTAACAGAAGCAGCAACGGGTCTCTTAACAGACCACGGACATCTGAATAAGCACATACATATGATTATTCAATGTCACGAGGTACAGGCTTTGCCACAATGCAGATGAGGATTCGATTCACATTCTTTGTAACTATGTCTGTTTAACAGTAAAAAGACACAAATATTTTGGAGCGGCTTTTCTGTCTCCTTAAGACATTAGAGAGATTCCAGCAGAGCTGATGCTCGCTTTTGCCCACAGCAGCTTTTAACAACAACAACTGCATCAACAAACCTTCTCAATATAGTTGTCGTGGATAAAATATTTTTTTTATTATCTCTCAGCATAATTTTTGTCATAAATTTCATATTATTAAAAGTAACGCGTCCTAAAATTTTGTAGATGAAGGATAGTAGCTAACAACAATAGTCAAATATGAATCTTGACTATATTATTATATTATCTAGAAAGTAGTAAACTTCGATAATAAGTTTCATTTTAAATATGCTTTTTGTTTTAGTTTTATGAACTAATTGTAGCAATATTTGACAAGACTCATTGGTAATACTTTGTAGGAGCAGTAACAACCAGTTTAGTAGACAATACTTTGTTGTTTTTCAGGTCGAGCATGGAGCAGTTAATGGCCACTAGATGTAGCTTTGCTACATCTCGCCCACGCAGTTAAGTAGACGCTTTGAATAGATCTTTCCATCGATAACCCAACAAAAATCTACGGCGCATCTCTCAAATCATTAAAAATATATTTATATGATCTACACTGCTCTACAGGTTTTCACCTTACTATGGAAGAAGAGGGTGCAAAATGTGAAATTAACTAAATCTATATTAGAAACACAATAATGAAATAAACAAAAACCATCTAAAAAACAATTTAAATTGATTAAAATATGATTTAAGACAACAATGGGGAAATTATACGATTTTTCCAAATATGTGCAGAAGAAAGCCTGTACTATTTTAATCGAATATGTCCCAGACCTGTGACGTCAGACGCCGTTTGGAGGTGTATACCTAAATATAGCAGTGTGCTTTAGTTTATATCTATATACGATTTCAATTTCGAACAATGCAGTATATACGTTTAGAAGAGTTAGTTTGTCATTTATGATATTATTTATTGTTATTGTGTTAAATAGACAATGGCATTGAATAAAGTTGCAAAACGCATCTCACCGGGCAAATGGAAGAAGTATTGCATTATGTCATGTACTAATAACAGCATGCAGTGACTAATAAAGTATATTTCACCGTACCAAAAAACGAAAAGAAAAATATAGTGTAGGGCGATGAAGCATTGAAATATTGTTTGTTTATGAAAACCATTTTAATTGGAAATACACAAGTAAAAAGGAAGGAAGGAAGGAAGTTCATCAAACAAATTAAAATGTGAAGATTTAAAGTACCAATTAAATTTTTCTATTAAGCCCCCAGAATGTATACAGGGCATTTGTAAAATCAATGGTAATTTCTTTCCATTTATTGTATTCAGCATTTAATTCCGATTCCAAATAACAAGTTCTGTATTGTTCTTACCCTTTATGAGATGCAGAATGTTATTCGAGACATTTATAAAATTTTGCTACCTGACTTCACTACATTAAATTACCTGTTTTATTCTGAAAACATAACAAACAAAAGTAATAAATAAGAATTTAAAAAAGAATGTGTAAGGATAAATGAAATCCGTAGTAAAAGCAATAAAAAATTAATAAATGTTAAATATCATCATTAGTTTAATGTAAAATCAAATGGCAGGATTTTATAAATACCTCAAGTAAAACCATCTATAATCACATACTTAATAGCATTGTCGCATTTTAATTTGGCGTCTAACCACGGCAGTACTTGGTGACTTAAAAAAATCTGGAACTTCTGAGGGTATTCGACTTTATTATCGTGTTGATAAAATACATTTTCAAACAACTAAAAATAATGTAAAATTTGTTCAACGTCATTGATAAGGTAGATAAGACTTGGTCCATCTACAAGATTAAAACTAAAAATTATATTACATGCCAGCAAACTGATAATTAAGAAAAATCCATCTAATGAAAATGCGCCACATCTTGTATCGTATTACATACAAATATACAATAATGTAGTTTCATAACCATAGCAATAATTGATAAACTGGTTTTAAATAACTCTAGGAGTAGAAGTCCATTGGATTAACATCGAGTGGTATAGATGGCCACGCAACTGAATCAAAACGCATGCCCATCCATGTCCATGACAATATTACTGACAATTTCAATTGGTCAATGCAATTTATGGACCTGCAATCAACACGTTGTTGCTTTTTGAACATCAGGGAGTATGTGTGTGTGTGTGTAGCGTTTTTTGTCGTGGACCTTCTTTAAAAATTATTTTTTTATCTGAAAATGTTCTCGAACACATATTTGGGATTTCTTGTCTTAACCTTAGCTGTGTGCACTAGGAAGAAATAAAACAGGAGACACTGATCCAAAGAATGGTACGTTTGAACTGAGAAGGCTCTTTCTTTCGGCAATAGAAACAGATTCCGTGCAGCCCGCCATGTTCGTTGTCAGGCGAACAACTGGCAAAACGATTATCATTTGCGCAGTTATGCACGGTCCACACTCGCTATAACACTGCTAATAATAAAGTTATACATGTTACATACGTTTTAATCAAATGCAAATATAATATGCTAAAGATCAAATGATGTATAACACTGCTACAACAATGCGTCTACACTTGCTATATTTTTAGTCCTTTTAGTCCAACAGCTCGTAGTTACAGAGGCGCACGCTGATGAAAATAATAGTGCTGTGAACTGAAACAGAATTTATTTATTGCTGTATTTTTTTATTGTTAATGGAGTGTATAAAGAACAGACCTGCAAAGTAGTCAACAAAGCAGAGTTATGAGATATTCGAAGTCCCTTATTCAGAAACAAGGCACATCTTTTTTTGTCGTCAAAATTAATAAATCACGCCACTGCTGCAATAAGAGCGTGTATTTTGTCACACAGATTCATAATGACTAACTTTATAATGGGGATGTAGCCCGGGTTTTCAACGTCTAGTATGTAACTTTGTTATATATAGCAATGTTACATAAACATGTTACTAATGTGGACCCTGCTTAACACAATCAAATGGCCCCCCATCAATATGCTCCAATTAAACTTTCTGTCAATCTCCGTCATTCGATTGACAATCGCCTCCTACACAATAGATGAATCTATCACTAAGTATCATTGTCACTAATACAGTCAATTTTCGTTAAGATATAAATAATTTAGTAGAGCTGGTTATGGAGAAAATAACATACAACTTCACACATTTTATCCCTAAAGTTGCCGACGTTTCGACGCTTTTATTACGTCTTTGTCAAAGTTATTTAAATATATACGATTTTTTCCGTCTTAGAAATCATTGTCACTACAGACATAGTAACTAAAAACTTCTCCAAATACATACGAAGAACAACACCAACAATATTTGTTTCATCCATACAGAGACAACATGAATAATAACTGCACTATTAATTATTTGAACTGAGTCAAGACAAAGGAGAAAGTGATGAATCAAATATTGTTGGTGTTGCTCCCGTTTGTATTTATTTGGAAAAGTTTTTAGTTATTAAGACAATGACAATGACAATGACTTCTAAAACAGAAAACAAAATATATTTAAATAGCCTTGATAAAAAATAATAAAAGCGTCGGCAATTTTAGGGAAAAAATTGTGAAGTTGTATGATATTTGCCCCATGACCTGCTAATTCCTTTACTGAATTGTCAATTTAAAAAATGCATACGTGGACTCAGTGTTTCAGCAAGACATGTGCGTGGGCTGTGTTTGGACTATGCTGAATTTGCGCTGGGCCTTATAGTCCTTATTAAGAACAAGGTACTTTTAAATAAAATATAGATATAAAAAACTAATTAATCTTCTTATCGATGTAATACTTCAGACTCTGCTGTGAAGACTAATTTTATAATCCCTATATTGAGGTACCTATTTTAAAAGCATAAAATGTATACAACATTAATTAATCGTCTTATCTGTGTAATACTTTATATACAATTTTGAAAATTATTAATCTGAATTGACAAAAACAACATATCCTAACTATAAGCAGTTTAATTTCCCTATACTTCATGTTTCCATTTTTCCACAGTGGTGCAGATCTATATTTTTGGTATCTACAATGCACTTTGCTTACTCGTAAACCTGTTTCATAAACATTACATAGGTATAAGCTGCTTTCATTATCTGAAAATAAAAGACATAGTTTTTTCAAACCACAAGTTTCAAATTTAATAAAGTAACTATTTCTAATAATTAATTATATTTTCTACGAGTAGATGCATGCAAAATTCAAATAAAAAGGAACAATATGGTCCAATCGCCCTTTAACGCATGTTTAGAATATTTATAGAAATTTAAATTGGTACAGTGCGTTCCCAGATAGATGAAATAATTTTTATAACAAATAAGAAAAGTTAATTTGAAATACGGTGTTCTGGAAATCAATTTAATTCTGCTTGTTTATAAGCCAGACTATGCTAATAGACTAATAAATAAATAAAATAAATATGGACGCATTCTGAAATTCTGTCAGAGCCAAGTCAATGATTCATGACTAAGGTCGAAGAAGCGTATGCTACTCGTAATTCTGTAATTGATGATAACTAGTCGCTTAAAAGGATTCCAGACCACGGCGCAACAACTCGAAAAATCGTTGTGGTTTAAACAATAGCACGGTTTTAAAGTCACTATAAACTAAATTATAAATTATACGTTTTCTACCAATTCTCCTCTAACTGCCCAAAACTTGTTAATTTTGCAATCATACATTTTCAGAAATATTTTCGAATGGATCGAATTTTTTATCTAGTCTCTAAATTGTCGCTATTGGGATGAACCGTACCCACAATTAACTAATTACACAATTATTAGTGTGTGGTATATACTGCGTCTTATAATTTTGATTTAATAATTCGATCTTAAACGACTTGGTTTTTGGGTAGCTATATGGCGTGGTCTAGGTATCTGATCGAACCGTCACAGCTTTCCACTTTTTTATTTAACCTTTGAATATCTTTTTTTGTGTTTGTTGTTCTCGGCAGCGGATCCACTTTCGGGACCTCTCGATGTCACTATACTGTATTCTGTATATTGATATTGATCCAAATAGATACTTTTAACTAGTTACGGTCAAAACTATATCTCCGCCGTTACAATTTTTAATTCTATATTTTCTATCTCCTTTCGCAGTGGCTTTTAGGTAGCCGGGTACAGATCAACTGGAAACCTTCATCACTATTCATATTACTTGAATGTAGTTCCCGCCTCATCAGGTGTTTTACACATCACGGATCAATAATATTGTTGGCAAGTATCCTTACGTTACTCACTACTTGGAACATGATAGATGAACAAGACCAATAATGTGTAACTAGCAAACTGATGATTTTGGAAAAGGGAAAAGAAGATTACGAAAAATTGTCTGTCATACTATCAATAGATTAAAGGATAGTATAAGCAATGGAATTAAAAACCTTCCAATAGCGGATATACAGGGTGTTACAGAATGATTTTAAGAAAATCTAGCGACAGGTTTTATGTTTAAAATAAGAGAAGAAGTTTATATAAACGTAGGTCTGGAAATGTCTCATTTTCGAGATATAGGTGGTTTAAAATTCTTCATTTCTCGAAAACCGATCCTGATATTGAGATGATATTTGGTACACAACAGTGTATGGGAAGCGCTACTTTTATATGTATACATTTCTCTTGTAATATACTAGCGTCAGTGGCGTTCGTGCCATTGAATACTAATTTTTCATAAAAAGAATGTACGCCACTGACAAATTAGTTCTAAAAAAGATAATTCTGCTCAAAAGTGTCTCTTGGACTTTTTCCTCCTGACACCATTTTCAAGATAAAAATTAATTTATTAATCATTACAATAGGCCAACTTTGGAATGTTAATAGATTTTAATATACTTTTTTAAATAAATAAATATGGTGAATCCTTTGAAGAATTGGCCGATATCCATTTTATATTTGGAAAAGCAAACGATAATGATGTTCTATGAAGATGCATTCCCTGACCGCCAATTACCTTTACTTTTAATTACTTTTTCGAATGTTCATATAAGTTTGAGAGAAACGTAAAAACTAACAGGCAATTTTGTAGATTATGGGCCGCAACGAATTGCACGAACAGTGGAAAATCAGGAAAACGTTTTACAAGCGGTTGAACAAAATCCTGCAATAAGTACAAGGCGTCTCGTAAATGAATTAGAGAAAATGAATCATGTTAATGTATGGCGAATCCTCCAAGAGCAACACCTATATCTTTATAATCTGCAGAGAGTGCAAGCCCTCTGCGAAGCTGATTTTCCAGTCAGACATGCAGCATTGTCACAATGAAAATTTTTGGATGAAGAGACACATTTTTAAGCAGAATTAACTTGGCTTTATGAGAGTGTTCAAAAATCAGAAAATACAATTTTTTTGAAGGTAAAAGTAACCGTTTAGTATACACTATTGTATATCAAATTTCGTCTCAATCTCTATCGGTTTTCAAGAATGAAGACTATAATATTTAAGACAGAAAATTTTAAACAACCTATATCTATAAAAACGAGGCATTTCGGAGCTATGTTTATACAGGTTGTTTCAAAACAAAGGCGAAAAATTTCAGGGGGTGGTTCCTTGTTGGAAATAAAACGTAGTTTGTTATACAAACATTTTTCTTGTTTCAAAATACAGAACCTGGCCCTAAATTTTCTTAACATCATTATGTAACGCTCTGTATAGGCTGCACAATTATATTAAAATTGCAAAGGAGAATTATTAGAAGCCGAATATTAACTAAAAAATTATTTTGTTTGTTACTACTTAAGTTACCACTTATTCGACATATTAAATTTGTACTTGAACACTGAAGTCTGAGAACCGAAAAAAGATCTAATGTAAAACAAAAAATCTGTGACATAACACAAACAAGAACATTCCCGAAGGCCATATTTCAACACTGGTCCGTTTTCGTAATTCCATCTATCTGTCAGTGTCTACATACTAATCTTAAAGTCTGTCAAAATGGCAGGCATTTAAATAGATTTCTATTTCAACATCTCTATCAAACTCTACCTTTACAGCCATTTCCAAAGATATTTCTCCAAATGGTCCCACAGTAATCGATAGAGGTTTTTGCGATCGAACCATCATAATTTGAATACTAGTATTTATACTTTTGTTATATTCATACCACTGCATTCCATAAAGGACGTCAGATATGGCTACACTCTGAAACCAACAATAAGAAGATGAAAATCATAATGAGGAACTGAAAGCTGTTGCTTAATTTATTCAGCAAAAATAATATTGAAATCTATCTAAAGTTTTAAATTAGTAATATGTACTTCTATTGCTTTACCTCTTCTCTAATTTCATCACCATGCCAATACAAAATTAATAATTGAGTCAGCAATTGAAAGAGGTAAATCAGAGCAAACAGTTTTGCGTTTGTTTCAGTTGTCTGAAAAAAAAAACAGGATTATACTTAAAAAACAAAGTTCCATCCCCAGGCATTTTTTTCGAAATATTTTTAGTCAGCGAACACAATACATTTTAGGAATAAACCTAAAGCTTTCTTTGTGCCTAATTTGTGAGGTTGACAACACACGCTTTAATAAAAAAAAACCTTTACAAAGTTTTCACCTATTTGTAGTCGTTAGAAAGTTATGTTCAAAAGAAGATATATGAAAAATAAATTACTGTATTGTTCACTTTATCACTTTTTTACAAGTAGGAGCGGGTATAAAAAGTTAACTAATTTTGACAGTTATGTTGTCTCGTGTAATATTTAAAATACCTAATCTTTCATTAAAAATGTATAATGTTTACCTGCTCATAATGAAAAAGTGGCTATGCTACTCGTATTACGAGAAGCAAGCAGAAACTCATATTTGACACCAGATCATAAAACGTTTCCACAATTCGAAAAAATTTTATAAAATCATGAAGATGCTTTTTAAGAAAGTATAAAAACATGTGTAGCAAATGATGAGATTGTTGTCAATATTATTAATATCATTGACTATTTTAAAAAAAAGCGCAAAATTCAATTCGACAGACTGCGGCTATTTTTCGTATTTCTAAATCGACGATTCAGAGAGTATTTAAAAGTGTTCGCTTTCATAATTACAATATACAAAAATGTGTAAATGCTAACAAATGATTATTATCATTTAAGGGCGCCGTATTCTTGAAATAGTGTTTTCTCTAAATACAAGTAATTTTAGACATTTAAGAACTGAATACTATAGAGTTTAGCAAATAACAAGAATGTTATCTCATGCCACCTGCGAATATTCAAAGGTACCGAAGTAAAATCAATATATAACGTGAGAAAGCGATCTATCCAACAAACTTTTAGGTACTGAAATCTTTCAAAATACGTGTTTTTTTTAAATTCAACTATAGATGTAAACATTGTTATAACATAAACTTACATAGTTCTGCATATAAGATTGTTCACTTTTGTTTATAAGTATGTGAAAATAATTGTTAAAATGTGGGGTTAGAATAGCGAAATAATGTGCGTCATACAAATGCATTTTAAAAGTTATTATATTATTTGAGGAGAATTTAAATAGTAAAAGTGGATAAACAAAACATCAATAATTTTATTTTTGATATTACTTTTGCTCTACGTGTTTTATTTTTCGAGATTTCTGTACCTAAAAAACACCTCAAATTTGGTCATTTTACGCCGAGAAATACGGCGACCTTAAGGTTAAATGTTGGTAACTGTTGAGGATGAAAACAACTTAAATAGTATTCTTTGAACCAACGAAAGTAAGTTCTTAACTAATGCTAGGTAGACCAAATCGCCGAAATATCCATTACTGGGCTGATGAAAATCCGCATAAATTAAATGAAGTCAAAAATCAAAGGTATTTTAAAATAAATGTGTGGTGCGGCATTAGTAGATCCATATTGCTTTGAACAAACTTTCACGTATTTTGGAAAACATTCCATTACAAATTAGAAAATATTTATGGTTGCAATTAGATGGTGCACCTAGCCACAGTTCTGTAATTATTTGAACCATCACTTTTCAAACCCTTGGATAGAGCCTAACGGTCCAATACAATATCCACTGAGATCGCCGGAGTTAACCCCTTTGGATTATTTTCAGTAGGGGGCGCTTAAGAACGAAAAAATATATAAATGGCGCTAAGCGTCGCGCCGCGTTTACAACCTCACAAATTAGACACAAACAAGTTAATGCCTAAAAGATATTGGCACTTGTTTTCGCCTACTAAAAATATTTTTTTATCTGAAGAGGGCACTTTGGGATTTGACTGTAACTTTTTTACCCCAGGATTCAGGTTTCTGATATCCAACAATTTTTTTATTTTTATTTAAAAAAGAAAACTATAGTTTTATATTAATTATTATAAAACAATTACAATAAGTACAGTTAATTAAAGAATATTTAATCATCAATATCTCATAGTAAAAGATAACCCATGACAAGATTATATTAACGCAATCAGGAAAAGTAGATAATAAAAATGTACTTTATGAGAACAAACAAAGTCAACATCAAAATCGTAGTGCAATGCCCGATTGTTTTTTTGAAATCTTTATGAGAATTTAAATAAATGGTACCTAACCGCTAAAAGAAATAGAAATGAATTTTTAAAGCTCACATTTCGAAAAATAAGTTTGATCCATTAAAAATTTAAAGTTAGGGAAATTGCATTTTAAATACTCATTTTTCCACATTTATTTATTGTTATTATCATTTTCTTCCACTATGTGTTACTTACAGTAGTCAACAAGATCAGAGCTAGAGAAATCTGTGCTGATGACATCATGAATTCCAGCAGCATTAAATATTTTATGGTATCATTTAAAATATTACAAATCCTAAAATGAAAAAGTAGCATTAATACATATTATACCTACTTTATTTATTATTTTTGTTAGATTACCCTATAGTTCCGATGTGTTCCTTAATGCAACAGTTGATCAAGTGTTTTATATAGGTCATATTTTGTGTTTCATCAAACTGAGGACTACTATTTTTTAAAGATTTAATATTTTTCAGATGAATTCCCAATACCTTAAGCCTTAGAGTGACACTAAGAGGCAAAATAACCAAAATGCACTGTACGAAGCAGTAATAGTTTATGGCTAACAAAGCACAAAGTGTTTGAATGCCGAGAGCCAATAAATAGTGCTCTTTTTCATCCAAAGGCAGCCACATCGCATAAGGAAGGGATTCGTGTGCTTCTACAGTTGAATTGAATTTTATATCATCCGATGACATTGCATAATTAAGTGCTTTTTGAAAGAACGATATGCCAGTAAGATACGTGAGTATGATGTAAAACATTTGTACAATCTTGGATCTTTTTACCACCAATAAATATGTATTAAAAATTTCTTCATTTTTAGTAGCTCTAATGTCTGAATCGTAAGAGACCATATCAAGAACTAATTTATTCATATTTCCAGACATACAAACTAGACCTTTTACGTAAAGGATTGTGTAAGTGAATAAAATGCTTACGCTTTGAAACAATTTGTCCATGGGTCCGTGGAAACGTGGGATCTCTAAGTAAAAGAAAATCAAAACTAAGAAAAAAGCGCTTTGCAATGCATATTTGTAGGAAGAGTAGAATCGTATGTTAGTATTAACTAACTGATGGGGTAAAGCTCCCAAAAATATCATTACTGGTTTCACATAGCACAAAAGCGATATTTTCTCTACCTAAAAAATAAACATTTCAAATAAATACAAAATTTTATTAGTTTTATATAGATAGTAAATATTATCAATAAGGAGCATACTCAATTTTCCTTCTGTAAAAAAATACTATTAACAGACAATATTCTTTCTTGAATAAATTAAGTTTGATTTATATGTAAGGAAACACATAAGGAAAATTCATCTTTTGTGTATTATAAAATTTTTGCTAATAACAATGAATGCATATTAAAATTTGTATATACCTTTTTCCCCATTAGGAAAATTGTAATTTCTTGGAATCTTTAACTACTCTGTACAACACAGTCGACAACACAGATATTTATGTGTTAAAGGAATATAAATTTTAATGAGAAAAACTTCTCAGTATTGTGCCACCCCTAAGGATGTAATTTCACATTGAATAATATAGATATAGCTAACACCTACTTTTTTCAGATGCTAGAAATGGAAGAATATACATATTACCATACGCTGTAAATATTAAATTTACTAAATTATTTATGTGTATTTTTCCTACAGCTACACTGATAAAAATTTGTATGTAATTTCACATGACTTTTCGTTAGCAATTTGTAACCGGAGCAAAATTATTTAAAATTATTTAATAATTTTTTTAATGAAAAAGTCGGTCCACTGCAATATTATAGAAATAAACGGGAATAAAGTTCCATATTATGGTATGTGATTTTATAACTATTATGTTAAATTTATATATATTTATAATAATTTGCCCAATAAAATCAAAATAAGCGATAACATATTTCGACAAAATATTAAAAAGTTTTTAATTGAACAATGTTTTTATAATTTAACCGAATTTTTTTCATTGTAAATAATTTTATTGTGTATCGCACTTGTATATAAGTCTATGTATGCATATTTATATTTGTTAATTTATTTGTTTTAGCGTGTGTTGGTTTGTAGGTGTATTTGTGGCAATTGCTATATATTATTTGTAATATCTTTTGGTAACATAAATGATTCTGATTCTGATTGCATCGTAAATTTCACATATATTACTGAATATCAGTGGGTAAAAAATTGAACAGTATGCACATCTTTAAATAATATATGTATATACCCAAGAGTTCATAAATCAGTTCAAATGTTTTTGATCCTGAATAGTGTAACAGAATTAAAAATGTATCAATATTATTTTTGTAGCCATATAAAGAGTGTGTTGGCAGATGAAGTTCAAAAAAGTTTCTTTTAATTTAATAAAAAAGTTAAAATGTATAAAAATACAGGTTTAAGTGAATCATACTATGCAGAATGTTTCTTACTAACAGATTGTTAGAAATACACTTGACTTTATTATTAGAATTCAATAATAAATACACTATGCTAGTTACATTTTTATTTCTAAATAGTCAAGAAGGCCTTGTCAGGAGCAGAAATAACTTCTGTGTAGGAAGTTTGAAATTTGCCCATCCATCCACTAAATATGAATTATCCATCCTTTTATCTAAAAGTGTATTGTTTATCCATCATCCTAAAATTTGTTGCAATGTAGTTCATTCGCATTAGAAAATGTGTTGAAACATTTTCGCTGAAAATTACATTTTATTCTTAAAGCATTAATATATATAATAATAATAATTTATTATTCAATAGACCAGTACAGGTATAGGAGTCGTTAAGAAATACAAACTAGTGGTAGGCGAGAAAAAAATACATCAACAAACAATCATTACAAAATAAAACAAACTGGTTACAAATATACTCATTGGACACAGTTAGTAAAAAAAACAACTAAAACTGACATTCTAAAAATTCATCAATTGTATAAAAACAGTACACCAACAACATTTCTTTTACTTTAGTTTTAAAAGTTCTTACATTAATAATATCTCTGTACATACGTGGCAGCTTATTGTATTTTAATACCCATGTACATAGAACTTTCTTCATAAAGTACTAATTTATGTTTGGGTAAAAGCAAATCATCTTTTCTACGAGTATTATAATTATGATGAAAGTTATTTTTTATAATAGAATCATGATGTACTTTTACATACATAAGTATTTGAGTGATATATATGCAAGCCAAAGGCAGCACCCGCAAGCTTTTAAAATATGGCCTACATGACATAAAAGTACTTATTCCTACAATGTATGGCTTTTTTTGCAACTTAAATATCCTCTCAGAATAGGAGGAAGAACCCCAAAATATAATGTCATAAGATAGAGTAAAATTGACCGTAATAGTAAGAGAGTAACACCCTTTTATTTGCAACACCTCTCAGTCTGTATATTCTTTGGTTTCTGCAAATATTTGTGGTTATACGTATATCTGTGTGGAAATAAATATTTTCAACTCGAATTTTAGTTACAGTAAATTTACAATTAACGTGACTACAAAATATGTTAATATCTGTAAACTATTACTATTTTTACTGTCACAAAGAACTGTTATGAATATGTTGCTTGAAATTAATATTGTATGGTTTAGAGACACAAGTAATAGCGCAGTGTTCATGCAAGCATCTAAACAACTTATCGTTTCAGAATCTATTCATTACATTTATGAGTTGTATAACAATTAAATTGGCATAAGCTGCAAGTGCACACGTAATAAAATATAATCTTATAGGTACTTACTCTTTTTACGAATATCACACAAAGAGTCCTTGAGAATGAACAGGTAATGTTTGTCTACCTTAACACAACTAAAACGCATTAGAGGTCAAATTAATGAGCCATTGCGCGTGTGTTGTCACATGAAAAATTCTATACTTTTTACATTACCTAGTTCGTTGTTTTTTTCTCACTCATCTAAAGATCTAATGAAATACCTACTCAGAACTTCCAGTAGTTCAAAAACTGTTTCGAGAAAGGCCATCATTATTGATATACATTAAAAAGTCTATTGATTATACCCAATATTGAGATTAAACAAATCCATAATGACGCGTTGACACGGGTCAAGTAGCGAGTTTTTTTATCTTGCCTCAGTCAGTTGAATTCAGTTAGTTTCAGTTTCAGTTCAGTGTTTAAGTAGATTTAACTGTTTAATTAATTTAACAAATCTTTTCGTGGAAAAACTGGAAGAAATTTTTGAGAAAATGAGAAATTCTGAGAAGAGGATATGGTGTACGGAGTGGCTGACTTGAAGTAGAATTCAAGAAGCGTCCAACAATTTAATAAGAACATTGAGGTTAGAATATCGTCAATAATACAGTATAATGCTTAAAATAACTCCAGAGAAATTCGACTGCTTGTTGATCTACACGAATTATATACAAATGCCTGATAAAGAAACTGATACCTATTTTATTTTGTTATTCATTTGTAAATGTAAAAGTTTATCTTTACAGGTTGACTGTCAATTTTACAAGGTTGTAGTTTTCTACATTAGAGAATTTTGTTTTATTTGTGTTATATACATGTTAAAATTCATGGTACAACTGTTATTTCCGGTAATACAAAATGTAGTTGAAATTGAACCATTTACTGGTACAGATACTGCTGAACTAGAAGACAAGACATCACATTGACAACAGCCATAAATCCTGAATATTGTTACAATTTTTGCAAGCAACCAATGGTCATCAGGGCATCCAACAGAAATCGTGCAACATCTTTTTTGCTAAAACCTTGGCCTTTTTTTAAATGTAACGCTCATTGGTTTGAGAAATACAATTACAATTAAATAAAAAACAAATCAGACAACTTTTACGAACATTTTACTTGATTTCTAAACAACTTTTTAGCATAGACCATTTTGCCCTTAATCTATTCAGACTGAATCTAACAGATAGTTGATTCATGTACCTAAACCAACAGAACATTCTGTTACCCCAACCATACCATTTTTGAATTCATTTATTCACGATCGTACTTTGAGGATGATTTGTCTGCCAATAAACTTGAAGCTATGCTGGTGGCTTTCTCAATAACACAAAGTATTTAGTTTATACTTTGTGCTTCATAATTATTTCGGGCACATTCAATTTCGTCAAAATAAATAAACAGTGAAATAAACAACATACGTAGTAATGGTAGCGCCTCCTTAAAACAAATTATTGAGGATTTTTATTGTAATCGGAATTTGAATATATATCTGATATATTTAGGATTGTGGCGGCTCATATATTCGTATATTTATATACACCCTGTATAAAGTAACATATTTATTTTTGTATATATTCACTTCATATTTTCATTAGTTCTGTACTCACATATTTCTTTACACACGGTATAAGTTAAAATATTTCTTGCTTTATATAAATTCACTAAGTACTCATATCTTTTTGTTAGTTCTGGTTTAAATTTCAACTTCTGTTCTTAAGTGTTAAATGTAGAAATTATGTACCTATTGTAAATGCTATTATTTAAGTACGTAAACGACCGGCGCCGGCGTCCCATAAATCAGGGTTCTGCATGATCACAACTAAGAAACACACTGTTTCTGGTAGACCCTTCGAGAAACTACCTCGGGAACGCCGGCCACTCACATTTTAACCATTTAGTCACATTTTTGTATTCAGTCTGTTCAGTCATAAACATCGTCTCAAACATTGTGGGTGTTAATCGACCGCAAACATTAATAAATATATTAGTACACAATACACTGTCTTATTGAAATCACACCGCCCCACAGGATAAAAGGCTCTCTATGCAAATATGCATGTAAAAAGAGTAACTCGAATATCCCAAAGCCTAAATTTGGAAAATCAAATCGAAGTAGTCTCTGAAATTTTCTAATGGGCTATCACCGTAAGACAGCCTGCATATGTTACAAATTACTTTTTTCTACGTTCATGCAAAAAGCAAAACTTTATTGAACTATATTTAGTGGAAAAAGTGGTTCTTTATTGCACTAGTGCAATAAAATGTTTATTGCATTCATCTGTCATTCTACTACCGCGTTTTGTCATCATGACAAACATAAACGGTGACATTTTTCTAGACAAAAGGTGCTTATGCACTCGACGTGTTGTCTTACTCGGCCTGACGGCCTCGTTGGACAATTTCACGTCGCGTGCAATAAACAGTTACTTTTTGTACTTGTTGCATAAATAACTATTTTTCATTATTTTCATTGGCGCATCATCTTGGGCATTATCTACATCAATTTTAATTATTTTTGTTCATCTATGTTATAATTATTTTATTATCTTATATTACAAATACTTTGCAATATAGAAATGAATAAAAAACTGTTAATAAAAAAAATGTATGATACTTATACATAAATTAATGATGACTGATGTGTTATGGTATTGCATTCATAGCTTAACTATCATTACAAGAATAAATTAATTAGGAATAATTCAAGTTTAGGTATTTATATAACTTTAAATTAATCTACTAGTGCATTTAACTTTATATCGACTTATCAACATTATTTTATTGCGAGATGATTTAAGGTATAATTTTAACTAGGAAAGGGATATTCAGATAAACTTTTAATTAAAATATAAACAAAACTTCTCTTGAGCAACGACCCATATTATATTTGAAAGCGGTCGATGTGGCTCTATCGTCACGAGGCTTAGCGCGCTGTTCATTGTTTATTTATTAAAAAATATAAGTACCAGAGCGAATACTTTTCCAAAAGCTTAATTAATGTTTAATTAAATTCAGAACATTTTATGTTGAGCGGTTGATGTTTCCAGAGAATAAGTATTAAATATACAGGATTAACCTATAAGTACAAATATTTTAATAAACAGTTCAGTTCACTGTGTAGAACACATAATTAATTTTTTTTTTTTCAAAAAAGCATTCAAAGGGCATCATAAAAAGTTATGGGATTGGCCAAATTTAATTAATTTCTCTCTACGCGTCTGGGAAATACTAATTAAAAATCGTCATCAAGAACTTTTGACAACCTCAATATTGGAAACGAAACGTTTTAAACATCGAACACATTATGCTGGTACAGATCAGCCTGAATATTTGAACACGGACCTGCAAAGCCTGTTCATGAAGGTACCCATGTTATTTAATGGATCATCGCACACTAGGCCTGCACTAGCACGTACCGTCACCTGCAACGACCGTCAATGCAGGTCATGCCGGTGATCTGCTATTTGTATGCTTGGCCGCGGTGGGACTACGGTCTGTTCCCACAGAAAGTCACTGATCGATTTCAAACTGTTATAAATATTCGACCAGTTAAGTTGTGGAGGTGTCTCTGAACTCTCGGGCACCTTCGCTTATCAACAACCTCAATTTACTTAAACAAAGTCTTTCGTCAGATAACACAGATCTGCGAAATCCTGTTTTGATGTTGTAGGCAAGGACAAAACATTTTTTGTGTCATTCGGAAATATTGAAAAAAATTTCGTTAATCTTTTCAGTTCAGGAAATAATTGACGAATTTCATCATACAGCTTTCTCTTTTTATTTATTTAACCCTAAACTTTTGCATTTTCGTGGCTTCCTCCTCCTTCTCCTCCTCTTCATATAGCATCGTTAAAATAAAAATTTCTTCTTCCGAGATGCACTAAACTACTAAAAAATGTCACACACAGAACCTGTCCAAAGAATTGCTGATCCGTGCTGGATAAGTATGCGAAGTCATGTATGCGGCATATCAGACCACGACTAAAGGTACGCGCCTAGCCACGACAATTCAATGCATATATTCTTATGGAACTGTTTATAGTGAAGTACTAAAGCTGAGCCAGGCGTTAAGGCTTACGGTGAGTGCTCGATCGAAAGGGATGTAGTTTTCGCTCAGTAACTCCTCAATGAAAAATGATAAAAATATGCGATTTTTTTTAATAGACTACAAATATTATTTTACGTCGATGCTGTGTTTTGAAATTTTGAAAATATGCAAAATTCATTTAAACAAAAATTAATTTTACACTTTTTCCAAATTTCAAAACACAGCGGCGACATAAAATAATATTTATAGTCTATTAAAAAAACCGCATATTTTTATCATTATCCGTTAAGGAGGAACTGAGCGAAAACTATGGGTTTGTTCCAACACAGCAAGAATCGATTCCGAACCGTCCAGAATTAGTCAGTCAGTTCAGTTGTTAATGTACTCTCGGCGAATGCGACGGAAGATGGTGTTGGTCAAACATTTCTCACGGTTCTGAACCAGTTCTAGATCCAATCTCACATTACAGAGTTCATTGTTTCAGAAAAAACAGTTTTTTTCATGTTACTTGGCGATTTATTTATTTATTTGCTTCATGATTTAGTTTAAACTATTTTCTTTCTCTTTACTTCGAAAATGTATTTAGATTTCCCAACAATTACCTTTCATATTTGACAAACAGAAGCAATGAATAATGGGAGTATATGTTAATGCTAGTCACTGCAGGAAAATATAGAATTTTCCAGTCTCTAAATTAAATCCATATAAAAAGAGATAAATTTTCATTGTTCTAATGAAATTATAATGCTGTGGTTTCTCTGTTATTAAAGCAGTCTATGCATTGAATTTTTTGTTAACGAGGATGCCTTAAAGTAAAGTTATGCCTTAAATATTTGTTCCTATACTTATTTATTATGTAGGAACAAATATTTGACAAACATAAAGCAACTCTTAATAAAGCTTTAGTGCATATAAAAATCCGCTTTAATATGTGTGTTCACTAATTAAACTTTTTCTCGTGTTTCTAATAATTCCATAACATAAGCTAAGGCGACAAAAAGGAATGTTTACTATAACCTAAGCCGAAGTTATTTGAAATTAAATATTTCTTGAAAGTTATGAAATAGTTATTTATGCAACAAGTGCAAAAAGTAAGTGTTTATTGCAAGCGACGTGAAATTGTCCATCGAGGCCGTCAGGCCGAGTAGGACAACACGTCGAGTGCAATAAGCACTTTTTGTATGAGTTGCATACAATATTTTTTTACGTTCATGCAAAAACCAAAAAATGTTACTTAGATGACACTAAGACTAGAAAAATGTGACGTCGATTTGAACGTTTATGTTTGTCATGATGACATGATGACAAAACGCTGTAGTAGAATGACAGATGAATGCAATAAACATTTAATTGCACTAGTGCAATAAAGAACCACTTCTTGCACTAAATATAGTTCAATAAAGTATTGTTTTTTGCATGAACGTAGACAAATGAAATTACAAAAGGCAGTTGTATCTGAAGTACCAAATACATGTTGAGACATGCGTCAATAGATGTAAGTATGGGAAACACCTCAATACCTAGTGAGATGTAACTGGTCTGCTACTTCCTGCTCGGCCTAAGCGGCTCGACTTGCAGAAAGCGACCTACAATATCGTAGGTACTTAACCGCAGACCTCTCGCCCTGGGCGATGCGCCATTAAGTCTATAAATGATACTGCAGGAAACAACTACTCCGCGGGCTAATGCCCCAACCGGCATTGAATTATACCTGCAGTATCTGTGTGAAACAGCCAAGAACCCTTGTCGGCCACTCCACCAGACATAGACCGGTTTCGGGCTTGTTAGCCCTCATCAGTATGCCATAGGTGAGATGACCGACAAGTGAACTGGCTGTTCCTCACCTGCACTCGATTTATATGTGAAACTACATATGAAGAAACAGCCAGTTCACTTGTCGGTCATCTCACCTATGGCATACTGATGAGGGCTAACAAGCCCGAAACCGGTCTATGTCTGGTGGAGTGGCCGACAAGGGTTCTTGGCTGTTTCACACAAATACTGCAGGTATAATTCAATGCCGGTCGGGGCATTAGCCCGCGGAGTAGTTGTTTCCTGCAGTATCATTTATAGACCTCAATATGTATATATTCATATCAGTTAGTACTATTGCTTAAGAGCTTCATTAACATTTGCAGCCATTGTAATTCATTCTTGCGACTGTTCTCTAGTATTAAATAGTTCACTGTAAATGTTGTTTTAAAAATCTCCTAAAAAGAAATCTAGCGGATTTAAGTCGAGACTTCCTGGAGGCCACCTCACAGGACCAAACTGACCAATTCATCTATCGTTAAAATTATTATTCAGCCACTCTATCAGAATTCTCTCATTGTGAGGAGAAACACCATCTTGTTGGAAGTACATTTGTTGTATAATATTCAGCGCAATGTCTTCTAGTAAGTCATAGAAACGATTTTCGAGAAAAAAGAAATATTAATAGAGAATCGGTGCTGAAATCTTCTATTTCTCTTAACATGTGGAATAGTGATGCAAGTTTAAAAAAATTATGATGCCGCTTCTCGTAAAAATGGCTCCATCTGTCCATAAAACAGACGAAACAAAATGGGGAATATCATATATTCTTGTAATAAGCTACTGACGAAAACAATAACGTTGCTCGGCATCTCCAATATGAAGAGTTTGAACACCTGTATAGTAGTATGAGTGTAATAACTTCCTATGTACAGTTCTCGAAACAAAACTTTATGAAACTCCTAACTCTACAGAGCGGTACTCGACGCGTAATTGTAGTAGGATTGTTTAAAACTGCATCAATTACAGGTTCCTCACGATATGCTTCCTCATGATCTGTAACATTTTATCTTCGCCGTGGTCCAGCCTTTGAAATCCCAAGCTTACTCAATTTTGGGTTGATGCAAATACTTAATAATTCGGTGTCCTTATATTAGGAAATTTGCGATCTCTCACGGCTGCCTGACCATTTTCGTTACAAAAATCTTATACGTCAACGATGGCAGCGACTTTTAGTGCAGTAAAATCAGCTATATAGAATATAGGGACATAAAAAGACGCAATTTTCAAACAATTATTTACTAGATTGAATAAATACTGACGGAAACAACTTTGATTTGTTGAGAATTTCATTCAATTACTGAAAATAAATACTTAGAGAATATTTTCGTAAAAAGTTTACTTTAGTAGGGACCTTCTTTGATAGAAGCTGCTTTGTGGTCGTAAATCTCAAAGATCAAAATGTTATTTTTAGTGGCTCGTTATCTAACTCGGCAAGGCAAACGACAAGAAATAACCCTCAAAATAAATGGTTTCATTCAGGATATTGACAATGCAATGCTAATAATACAATATATTAACTAAAATAATGATTTAGCGGCTTCTGTTGTCCAAGAACTGGAAAGTACTTTGATGCTTGATGTTATGCAGCGAGAACAGGAGCTTGTAGTTTTACTCGACACTGTCTGTTAGGTATTGGTTTTAGGTAGACTGCTTGACGGTTAAACCTTTGTAGCATGCGACAGATTACAGAGGATTTGCCCAGTGCAACGTCGTCGTGAAGTCGTTGGCTGATTGAGAGTCACTGTTGTTAGAATTGTGTAGCGCTAACGGGGACGCGAGAGAAGCTTATTATCATTGCAACGTCGACGTGCAGTCGTTGGATGCTGGAGATGTCCTTTTCGTCAGCGTAACCTGGCGACCTACTGTACTGTAGGGGGCGACAAGTGTACGAGAACAGTTTGTTTAGAGTACAAGGTCATGGAACGTGAAGTAGATTTTTAAGCGGGTATGCATGACTGTATGATTTACTGGTTGCATAAGTTTGAAGACGTAACAGGACTACTAACTGAAATGTAAGACTACTTGTTGTAGTAAAAAATGGCTTAAATTAAAAAATTGATTGAAATATTTTTTTTGTTTTTAAAAAGTTTACTAAGTATAGTAACGATTCCATTTTCCTAAATTTGAACATCCTGCATCTTTGTAAGGAGACATATTTGAACAAAAATGTATTTGTATTTGGATAAAAATTTTGTTTTGAAGATACAAATTTTAAGTTAAATTTTTTACACCAACTTCACTCACCCTGTATAAACCTATATAAAAAAATAAATTTATTCACTTCTGTAGTTCTTCGAAACCTCAACTTCACACTTAGTTATCTTAAACTTCCTATTTGATCCACTGGTTTTTCTCATAAAATACAGATGTTTTCCATTTAATATTGAAACCAAGCGACATACCTTAGATTCCTTGGGTAAAACGCCGCTTCTTAAAAATGACCAATTTAACAAAAATATATGGGCTGCATTGTCGATACTAAGAATATAATATACAAAAATAAACGATTTTGTTTCAAAAAAAACATTCTCTGTCTTGATAAAACCCTATTAGTATCATTAATCACTTTAATAATATTGTGCAATGGATAAGCCAAGAAGTTTCATAATAAATGAAGTTTGCAGTACTCTCTAGAGGATAAACTAACGTCAGAGTCTCGTTGGGTTTCAGATATCATTATAACGACTGACGTTTTCTTTTGAATTCCTTAGAAATAAAATAGAATCTTAGTGCCCTTAAGGCAATTCAAATTAGTAGAAAGACGAAAATAAAAATGTCTGCTTTTACATTACTTAGTATTAGTATAAACTGAATAAAGCGTTTTCAGTTTACTTTTCCGTTTATAATTTTTTAACTCTAATGTTTAAACAGTTACATTTATTTCTTTTACGATTGTATTATTCATTATGTTAACGGGATGAAGTCGGTTAATGCTGTTGGCTGGCATTGTCCCTGTAGGATCTTTGTCGTGACATCTTGCTTCCCTACATATCCCTGAGGACTGTCGTGCTTTTTCAACAGCTGTGTTGTTTCAAAATAAGAATATCCGACTTGAGGCAGAAGTTTTTCGACATGATGCGTGTAAGTACTCACAACGTCAAAAGTCTCGTATATAAAATTATTGGATTAAATCTAGTGGTTTTTCTTAATGTGGTAAAAAAGTACATGTACCTACTTAGAGAACAAAAAAGACAATAAACAATTGCAGACCATGAACCTTTACTTTATTTCCAAGGTATTTACAAATCTGGTCTGTTTGGCAGTGTTCTTTTGAATGTTTGTTCATTATAATGCCAGGACGTGAAATTTCTGCGTTTACCCGAGCAAGAATGACTGCTGTACATGAAGCAGGACATTCCAGTCATCAGATATCGAACATGTTGGGCATTCCTAGATCATCTGTTGTACGAATAGTACACAGATACGAAGAAGTTGATACAGTGGAAAACAGACCACGTAGTGGACGTCCTCGAGTATCTGATGAAAGGGAGGATTGATATTTGGTGCAATATGGCCGTAGACACCGCATATCTTCAGCTTCAGCTCTCAGGGCCCACTTTCAAGGTATGTTTCGCCGTGTTATATCGACACCTACTATTCGAAGACGACTCCATATCGCAAATTTCCGTAGTAGAAAGCTACTATGGGTTGCCACTCTACTTCCAAGGCATTGTGCTGCCCGTCTCCAGTGAGCGCGAAAGCATAGGGTAGGTACAGACGAAACCAGAATTGGGCTGGTTACTGATGGCAATCGACAAAGAGTCTGGAGAGAACCAGCTCGCCAACAGCGACTTCATTTTCCCTTTGAAGTTGCTCCGTATGTAGTAGTTACCGTAATGTTTTGAGGAATAATGTTCAACCGCCGCACCCCATCAATTCGCATACCACAGAGTATGACCAGTCAAATGTACATCAAACAAGTTATTACGCCCATTATCTACCCCCTACCTAATGAATTAGGTGAAAATTTTGTGTTTATGAACGACAATGCTCGACCATATCGCGCAAGAAGGATTCAAGAACCACTCGAAGCAGGACATATCAAGAGATTAGATTGGCCAGCCAACTCTCGCCAGACATGAATCCTATTGAAAACATGTGGGATTTTATTGCTTTAGGCATTCATATTCATATTCCTCCACCTCAGACTGCGGATGAGTTAGTCGTGGCGGAGAAGAGGAATGGAACAATATTCCGCAAGCGATCGTTAACCGCTTGATTATCTCAATGCACAGACGTGTGAATATGCTACTGGAACGTGGTAGAGGTCATACCGACTATTAGTCAAGTACTAGTTGATACTTGATTTTATTTTTATCTAGGTCAAAATTTTGATGAGGTCAAAGATTATCTTATAACAAATTTGTGCATCTACATTATGCTCGATTTTGAAAATTAAAGATTGGACTTTTAAAAACATTTTTAAATGTAAACTTACCTTAAAGTTACAACTCAGACCTCATCTGTATTTATATCAGACCAGGAAAGTTACATCAATTTGAAGCAATAAAAATGCTTAAGCTATATTACACAGAAGAAGTGCAATATGAAAGGTATAATAATTATTAAAATTAAATTAAATAATAACCACAAGTGTTAAAATACAATTTCAGTTACTGTTCAGTTAATTGTAGGTATATATTTCTCTGGTTTTGTGTTTACATTTATCTTATTTGATCAAATAACTTAAAATTACATTGACAACTGGAAATTCTGGAGACCATACTTATTGTGGCTTCCGACTCAAGAAGTCACCTACTAAGTAGATATCTTCTTTTATCCTTTTCGCCTGGTGTTTTGCGGAGCCTGGGTACTGGTACTAGTGCTTGATGGAACGGTCTTCACAGAGCAATTTCACGATATAGACGTTAGATTATGGCAAAAAATTGCTAATGATTGATCTGTAATAGCTGTATACATGACGAATTTATACCTTTAGGTTATAATTTGTTTGAAGCTACGTTAATTTTTCTTCTACAGCACATATCTTTAAATTGCTCACAAAAAGTTGCTATGCCAACTTTATTTTATACAAAATAAACTTCAATAATTATTTTGCGAAACAATCTAGTTACTATGGTGGCATGGCAATTAAAATTCGAAGCTTATTTTTATATTCTATTTTGGATAAATATTTACTCTCATACGCTAATTATGCATAATAAGAGGTTTCAGTGGGTTATTGGGAGCTTTAACAAGATAATATTGTTTGTAACATGTACCTAAGAAGTTTTTTCGGAATTATCTGCTATTCCATACATATTTTAGGTACTTGTATCAAAAAACCTATTTTTAGAGAAATGCATTATGTACTTTCCAAATATAGTAACATTTATATTGCATTTATTTCGAAAAATCTATTAGTCCATGATATTATTGCGCCTGATAAGCAAAAAACCTGTGCTAAATAATAATTCATTTTGAATTAACGAGAAAATATTATATATTTTTGGCACTGTAATTTTTATTATCACTATCTAACTTTTTTATTATTAAGTTACTACATCTATATTCGAAGAAACCTGTTTACTTAATACCTACGATGTTTCCTTTTTCCGTTTCAATTTGGCAGCACATTCTAGAAACGCCTTTGTAACTATTTTGATGTTAGAGAAATGGTGAGGCATTTATGTAAGAAAATTCGTTTGAGGGAGCATGATAAATCCATTAAATATTAAATAAAATTGTTGTAAAGAAACTTCTAGTTAGTATTCGTATTATTTATTATGTAGATTTGACTTAAAGCTTGTTTCGATCAATCGTTCTGTGTTATCAGAAATTTTCCATTACGATTAGCTGGTGTCCTACATTTAATGAAACAGATCAAACAATATTGCTAAACAGTCGTAAAATGTACACATATTTGACGGAATTTTGGTTTAAATAAAGTAATTATGGAGGTTTTGGAGGAAATGTAGTGTAATTTGAACGTTAACGATTCAGTTGCGTGCAAAAGAACAATGTAGGTACATATTAACACAATAACTCTATACCTATACACGTATTTGTTTACAAGGTAAAATTGTTCAGGAAATTTTATTTCATTATCCAGTAACGTCTAAAAATCACCTTTAATTTTCTGAAAAGTTACTTCTAAAATATGGTAAATATTAAGATCAAACGGAATGTTTAAGCTATTACTAGTCTACTAGTAATTTATTCCTGAATGCTATTACTAAAACTAAGTGCTGTTACTTACTGTTACCTTTAGTTTGTACAAAATTATTCCGTTCAAATTAAATTAGTAGGTAGGTTTATGATAATTTAATTCAAAAGAAAAATCATAAATTTAACCATATGATTTTCTTTTCTAGATTCAAATATTATGTAGAGACAAAAAAAATTTGGTAAGGCTTAGAAAATAATTATTTTCATAAGCAGTGCGACTCATTTGTCTCAATATTTTTTTATTTATTTGTCAGCATATTTCAATTTTTTTATATATGGCAACATATCGTTGCTCATTTTTTTAGTAGGCGTTAGTGCTTTAATTGGGTCTACTACCCAACTAACATTTAAGCCTAATAGACTACTACACAAGAAAAATAATCCTAAATTGATCAAGATTTACTACTTTCTTCCATAAAAATAGTCTTTAATGTTACAAAATCTTATAATACCAAAATTTTAGTCAAAAATTTGTTAACTAAGAGTAATATAATACCTTCCAAGTAAAATGAAATATATGTCAATTTATACAGTTCAAAATTACATATGGTTTACCTATTCTATGTTTTCAAATGCTAACATTCCAATAACGTGTAAGACGAAGTTATAATTTACTTAATTTCGCCTAGAAATCTGTCTTCAATATCCAAGGATTTTTAAATTATTACAATAGGTAAATATTTACATATTTATTACGATATCAAAATACTTATTTTAGTCTTCAACTAGTAGTTAAAAATAAGGTAATAACTAGTTATTTTGCCCTATTAAATCCTTCAATTGGTTTCTTTTATTTTTATTACAATATAATCATATTTTCAACTTTGTTGATAACTTGTAAGGAATATTTGACCATTTCAATTAACCTAATAGAAATATTGTTCTATATTATGGTACAAATTTACTTGTTAATAATACTTCGACGTAAGTGTGTCTTATAAACGTCTTTTAGGGAACAAGCTTCTTGTTATATGTATTCCGACAGATCTTCATGTAATAGCACGTAGAAATTGTTTTGTGTTTTGGCGATCTGCAGTTAAAACTAAGCCCTACACAGTATTAAAGAGTTGTAAAATCATGTAAATCAGTCTAATGATAATATATCGATAAATACTTCATATATAAGTATTCTTATGACTGTTATCGTGTCAGATGAATTCAGTAGTGCACGTGAATTGAAATTCGAATTGAATTCCGTTCGAAAATATTTATTTTGATTTTGTCAATACGCATATATAATATTATTGGCTTTAATTTGAAGTTTCAATCACAAATCCAAGAGTAGAATTTTATATGTAGGTACCTAGTAATAATTTAATTGGTAATAAATTACCATAAAATATCTTTATTTGGAGGAAATTTCAACCACAAAGTTAATATTTTCCTGTGACGTCAGCATTGGCATAGGCAATCTGCCCTATAGGTTAAAACATACAGACAAATTGACTTCAAAGTTGATTTTGTTTGAGCGGCCATATTGTTATAAACACTAAATGTTTTGTTCATTATTTCTAATTAATTACTCATTAAAATTATGTTAATACAGATAATATTAGTTAATACATTTATGACGAAAGATTATTAAACACATTTTATCACGAAGTACATTCAGTTTTTATTTTAGGTTATTTTTCAGTATAGTAATATTATTAAAAAGCAATAGTAAAAATGTATATTTATAAGGCGCGTTATTTTTATGAAAGTTTGGTCATGACATTATACGAAAAAATTTCCTGGGTTGTACAATTTGATGAATGGAAACCAAAAATACGGACTTTATTATATTAAAATCTAAATATCTATAAATATACTAACTCCTACTCTACTTATAGCTTAGTAGCCTGACTTATAGTCTTTTTTTCTTCCTATGCCTGTTCGCTATTAGAATATATAAAATGAAACATATAATGTTGTCTCTCTCTGGCAAAAGTATGTCATATAAAGGGCATAATTAGGGTAGATTTTGGTAATAATGTCTTTTATATTTCGAAATTTTAACATAAAATTGGTCCGTATTTCTTTTAGGTCCAATTATCTTATTGGTATAAAATTCTTGCCGACCAATTATTAACTTCCATATTACTTTAGTTTTTTCCCCACATAAGGAAAAAGGCCAACGAATATAGGTAAACTTCCCTTATATGGAATTGGTCATGAAAAGTTTTTGACCAATTCAGAGGTCAAGTTAACGTAATTTTAACTTTAATTGTTTGTTGAGTACCTTTAGTAGTAGGTAGTTGATCTAATTTTGTTATTACGAAAAAATACTAAAAGTTGCGCCCATATTAAATATATATTGAAAAAACAATGAACAAAACGAGAAGTTAATATCAGAGGCCATTTTGTTTGAACTTTTTTTGTTTTTCTATCCCAATTTTCCAAAACTATATAAAAATCGTTCATGTCACGTTTTTTATAACCTATGCCTTTCGTGACCAATTTTAATGATTATTTCAAATATCATACTACAGAATCAATTCAGTTTTTATCAGTCAATTTTAAAGCCAGAAAATTTTCAATTTATAAAAAAGCTTTATTTTTTGCATCAATTTAATGATCTGCTCGTTTTTATAGATACCTAATTTGTCTCTTTACTACATCATCTCGACTCGTACAAACAGTAATAAAATTTATTCGTCCGCAATTTTCTTGGCTATAAAAAGCTACGTGTAAAGGACGGTGAGACAAGTTCAATTATCTCATACAATAGTTGTTTTGAACTACTAATATTCCCATTTTGAAGTATTTAATAATTTATTTATTTTACACTTAGGTCAAATACTTTACTTTTGTATATTAAGTCTATAATTATCGCATTTTTGTAATGATTGTTTGTTTATTTCTTATGCATATTTACTGTTTACTAGTTGTGCTAACATAATCTGTACCAAAACTGAAATATTTGTTATTTGCGTCAAAATAATGTACCAAACATAATAGAAATTATTTTGTTAACGCTATTTTTCAACCTAAAGTCAGTGTTTCTTATAATGAATATACATTTTTAAAAACTTCTTTACTGGAGATAACTAAATATCTTATTACACCAAAGAACAGGCTTTAGATGCTACCTACTTAGTAATGGTTAAAAATAATTTATGTGTAGATAGAAGAACTGAGCAAAGGAAACAATTTTATAGCATGGCTGACATACGTAGACGCATGAGATACGTAACGATTTTGTGTCCAACATTTCAAAAAGAATGATACGATATCAGCTGCTAACTAACAAGATTTGATCTATAGCTAATATCTATGATTTTGACCTAAAATTTTTGTATGATAATCAAAAAGATAGAAATAAGTACCTAAAAAGGAAGAAATTCTTGGAAAATTATAGGTTTTGCTTTTTTACTAGCAACTCTTTTAAATGTAAAGTGAAAGTTTCAAGATAAAAAGTACTTTATTGTGCCTAAAAAATCATGCATTTTAAGTAAATAAACAATAGGATACAGAATTGTATCAGCTATTATATAAAAAGACGTTACAATTACAGTAATAAATAATAATTTAAAGACATCGTTTTACTACCACTACTGCTACTACTACTAACAACGTCACATTTCTAGCGTCTATTTAGTACTAATATGTTTTCCTAAATGGAGATTAGTCTATAGTATTATACGAACTTCAAAAACATTTATTTGCTTTTTCATTTGTCGTTATTTTAAACGTTTCACCTTGATAAATTTCCATTCCTATTTTCCCACAAGTCTGCGTTTGGTCTATTTTCTACGATGCGTCCCAAGTCTATCTACATTATACTTAACAGTCGAAAATTTAGAGAGTGACTAACATTTCATAGGCGTACTAAATTTGAAGGCCATCAGATTTAAAAAATATACGAAAATGAGAAAATATAGAAAACAAAATTTTAACTTTAACACCCTGTAACTCCGTTAATAATCAGTTTTGGAAAAATTTTTGCAAGATGTAGCATTTATTTTCGGTCTAGAATTATCCCTTCAATTTTTTGCTCATCATTTCCGGACATCCTGTATTTATACATATTATTCACTATTGATTACTAGCACTGCCACTGTAACAGTCATATATTAAACTTATTATATCATATCGTACCGTCTTCAGTATGACCTTCATGTATCCATGTTTCGTCAAAATTTAATATATTCTTCAATTCAGATTTCGACCTTTTAATATTTATTTTAAATAGTTTCTTCGCCATAACACCATTTCGTCTTTTTCTATCAATATACTCTTTTCAAATTCATTTATACGGAAATTCACATACCATAATTCATATATCATGCATAATTCGCAAAAGATTCATTTTGTAAGATATAGTAGCCCATTTTTTTTTTGTCGAAACCTCATTTTCAAAATACCATCCTCCTTCTGCAAGTTTCCACTATTTGCCGTTTCGCAGGTGTACTTTTTTGCCACTATTTATTGCACTCCACATATGTGCTACTGATAACTGCATATTCTTATTAATGAACTACATATTTGAACAACACTTACCCTCATATTTTGACCTCGCGCCCTAAACCATTTATACATGCCATCATGTGCTATTTCTCACTTGTAAAATTAGGGCGAATACGCTGTTGATCTTGAATTATTTATTGTCCATTCTTAAGAACACAAAATCACTAATAAATTAATTACATTAATAAATAAATTAGCGGAAAGATACACCCGAAATTTTGCTCTGCCAACGATAGCGCTAGAGATGGAACAGGTGGATCCGTCAATTCGTCACAACTAATAGAAGGCTAAAATTCCATCTGGCGCATGCGTATTTGTTGCGGCGCATGCATATTTATTTGCTGCAGCAGAAGCTGTGAGAGCTGATAAGATGAGTCACTCTCTAGATATTCAGCGGTTGGGCATAACTAGCAAATAATAATAATAATAATATCTCTACCCCTCATTCTAATCACAGGAATTAGCCCAGAAGTCGGAGACTTGTGCGGGAGAGGGGGCGGCATATTATTATTAAGCAGGCCGCATTTGCGCCCAGGAACGACTTACGACGTTGGTAGGCCCTAACCACTATTCAGTGCAGGAATGAGGAAAACCTGGAAAACCTCATTAATTAGGGGGAGCAAAGTTGCCAAAGTTTATTACTTATAGGTATTATATACTTTTATTTTTACATCGATTTAGATAATTTCTTCGTCAAGTTGTATAAATAATTTTAGAAAAGTGTTAGTGCCTGCTGAAATTTACATGATAGCAACAATATTTTCTGCATTAAACTTAAAACGCCCTGTGGAGTTAGCATTAGAAGTCCCACAACTGTAAAATATCTGAAAAGCCAAAAACCAGTTTGTGTATCAAATGTTTTTTGAATCATCTCTATATCTGTAATACTCCAGAAAGTGGCATTTAAAAAAGACCATATAAATGTTGATGATTTTTTATTACAAAAAAATAATTATTCAAATCGTAAAAAGAACTAACTAAGACATAACAAAAAAACAACGACATTAATGACAGTGGTCACTCTTCTATACGCACCCCAAGCATTAAGTGTCTTATGGTTTGCTGGGGAATATTTTTCCACTATTCCAACAGAGCATCTCGAAGTTGTCTAATCTTTCTTACGTAGCACACGTTTGCCTAACTCCTTCCAAACGTGTTCTATCGGATTCATACCCGAGCTACGAGCCGGCCAATTGAGTTGTTCAATAATTCCAACTTCTTCTAAAAAATGTTGTACTATGTTGGCTGTGTACAATCGTACAGAAAAAGAAAATGTACAAATGGCGTGTAAGGTACAATCGTTTGCAATAATATCGACATTATTTAAAATGAATTTTGCGATTTCTCTTGAACTGCTGACGTATTTATAATGAAATCTACTTCCAACTTTTAATAACAGTCTTTTGTTGTTTCCCTCAACAATGGACTTTTAATTAAATTTCTACTCAGAACTTCAAAAAATGTTTTGCAGGAGTGTCACTAGTATTGCAAAAACATGTACAATGAAATCTTGCAAAAGTTCATTAAAATGCCTAGCGGCATTCGAGGTTATAGTAAATGTGCGTGAACTTAGCCCCCATTTTTTGATAAAATAAAAAATAAAGGTTGTGCTGAATTGTGCCGGATTTGTGTTACATTGTGCCGTAAAGGTTTATAAAAAAAATAATAGACATTTTCCTAGAAAAATAAAAAATTGTGTTTTCCACGTAGCCCCCCATTTCGCGAAAATCGTATCTTTCTTTAATGTGCTATATTGTGCTAAAAAATTGTTCTAAACGTTGCGCCATTTAAAGAAATTTGATATCTGCCTCCGTTCTCCGGAGAAAAATTTAGCACAACCTTTATTTTTTATTTTATCAAAAAAATTGGGGGTTACGTTCACGCATATTTACAGTGAATAACATGTGAATCGTTAGTTTTTTGTAATAAGAAATCTAGTAGACACGATCTCCTTTAAAACACTGCTTGGTGCTACCATGTAAGTACACCTCAGTCGGCACCAATATTTGTTTAAAATTACCAAGCCTATTATAAACTCATCGAGAATGCCTACAACTTGATGAAGAAATCGGCTAAATTGATGAGAAATACATAAAGTATAAAGTAATTAGCTTTGAAAACATTTTAGGTGGCTCAGGTTTTTTTGCTGTTCAGTGTATTTGACTAATGTTATATTATTTATCACCTGAAAAACAGTACGTTTGTACATAATGTTGAATAGAATAATTAAACTGGAATAGTATAATTTTCAGGTTCAGTATAAATTGGCTAAATTACAATATGTGAGAATGCTTAATCAGTCTAAACGTAATTTCTATACGAGTCTAATTGACAAGTCCAATAATAAATCCAAAACTGTTTGGAATCTAGTACATAAAGAATCTGGTATAAAAAAGAATTGCAAAGATGTATCCCTCCGCATTGGAGACAGTTTAATAAATGATACTTGTAAAGTGGCTGTTGAATTTGGCAGCTACTTTGCCAGTATAGCTGAAAAGAGTTTGAATGAATATTACCGTAATTCCAGACCCACAGTGTGTACGGTGTCTAACATGCTTCATAAAACGTTCTTTTGGACCAGTAACGAGGGAGGAAGTTGTCAGTATTATAAATAATTTAAAAAACATTAATTCATCTGGTTTAGACAATTTGTCTGCAAAAATTTTTAAATCTGCTTGCCCCGCGGTTGCCGGACATATTGCCCACATGATTAATTTATCTGTAACCACCGGCAAATTTCCTTCAATCCTAAAAATTGCTAAAATTATCCCTGTCCATAAAAAAGATGACCTAGAAAATATTGCTAACTACAGACCGATATCCATTCTCAGTGTTGTTTCCAAAATAATGGAAAGAGTTATATATAATCGAATCTTTGATTTTTTAAATAAATTCGATATTCTCAATAAAGCTCAGCACGGTTTCAGGGCAGGGAAATCAACTGAATCTGCTACATGTAGCCTAATAGAACATGTCTATAAACAACTTGACTTGGGTAGGCATGTGTCTGGACTATTTTTTGATTTGTCGCGAGCTTTCGATTGTTTGAATCTTAAATTTATTGAGCATAAATTATATAATGTAGGAGTTCGTGGTATTTTTCTTAGCTGGCTGATCAGCTATCTCTCGCAGAGGAAACTGTATGTCAAAATTAAAGACCAGACCTCGGAACTGTATGATGTAAATACTGGAGTTCCCCAGGGCTCAGTTTTGGGTCCTTTGCTTTTTTTAATTTTTGTGAATGACTTACCTGCAAATATAAGTGCAGATGTGATTACATTATTTGCTGATGGCACATACATGGTGGTATCAGCGGAAACTCATGATGATCTCCAATGTTTAATCAGAGATTTAGTTTTGTGTTTCGTTAACTGGTGTGAAAATAATGGCTTAATGGTCAACGTAGCGAAAACACAGTGTTTGTATTTCCATTGTTTGAATTCAGCTCAAGATCTTCCCCTAGTAATTTCTGTTAGGGATGCCCAAATAGTCTCGACTAGATGCACGAAATTCTTAGGCGTGCTAGTTGACAATAATCTTAGATGGTGTGATCACGTCAACTCAGTAATGAAAAAACTTAATCATACATATTATGCAATATCGCGAATCAAACACTGCATGCCACTGAGTGCATTAATAAATGTGTACTACAGCCTGTTTTATGGACATTTGACATATAATGTTATCTTGTGGGGTAATTCCACTGATAGCAAGAGAATCTTTATATCTCAAAGGAGGATTTTAAGATTGATTTTCAACCTACATCGCAGGGATTCTTGTAAACCTGTATTTATTAATAATGACATCATGAGTTTTCCATGTATTTATATTTATCGTACGTTATTGTATATTAAAACAAATATTAAGGAATTTCCTTGTAGATCTGGCTTAGCTAATTATGTAACAAGATACTCTGATCTGCTTATGCTCCCGAAGCACAAAACAGCTAAATTTGAAAGTGTGTTACATATATAGGTATAAAATTATATAATCACCTTTCAGTACAATTAAAAAATATGGAATTTAAGGATTTTAAAATTAGGCTCAAGGAAATTCTATTGAAAAAATGCTATTATAGTTTACAGGAATTTTTCTCTGACCGGGAGTTTTGATTACTTCTAGTTATGAGTATTTTACATTCTGTTTGTTTTATTTTGGTTTGTTTTATTCTGGTTTGTGTGTTCTCATGAATTATGTTATGTAGATCGTTTGTGTTCTTGTGATCTACTTTATTTTGACTTGTCCTATACATTTTTAATGTCTAAAAGGATTAATAAAGATTATTATTATTATTATTATTATAAAATAAATGATAAGATCAGAGATTCTTCTAATCTTCTAGCAAGTTATTATCGATATAAACGAACAACGAGTTATTATATTTATCTGAGAAAAGTCGAGTTAATCCATTAAATTCTCTGGAGACGGCATTCTTGTGAAGGACGAATTGTATGAAATGTAATCTTCCGTTTCTATTTAGGGCTTATATCAAGGATGGCACGTGTACAATTACATCCATTTCACTCTTTACAGCACCAAATAGAACTGTAATATATGATGAATGAAAGCCCATAAAACGATCTTTATTTAAATTAGTGTTAAATTGTTTTTTTATTATTATGAATCTTTTACGATAAAAATACATAAATATGTACAAGATATATACATATGTAATAATTAATGTGAATTTGTATTTTGTAAAATTTGTACTGAATTTAAATAAGTAATCCAATAGGTATCAAGACTCAGTGGCATCATAAATATATTACAAAAATTTTAAATGACAGTTCAGTAACAAAAGGTAAATTATTCAGTGCTTTCGAAAATTAACGAATAATTTCACTATTTTTGAAATTGACAAGTTATCGGAAATATCCCCTGGCACGTCGATTTTGTTTTTAAAAAATCACTTTTTGACATACAACCCACATTTGTGACGTCATCGCTGTTCGATATATGACGTCATTGACAAATTTTTTAAACAGCAACCCACAATTTTGACCATTAAAAACAAAACCGACCGGCCAGGGATTTTTTTCGAAAACTTCTCAATTTAAAAAATAATGAATTTATTCCTTACTTTTCAAAAGCACATGTAGACAGATCTATCGTGAGCTAGTAAGAGCTACAAATTAAAAATATTTTTACTGGAAATCCTAGACATATACAGGGTAATTCATATTAAAGTTATTTTTTTTTTAATGGATTTAATGGATATATTATTGCATATTTGGATTCCTCGGGAAATTCTAGTGTGACTTCATGTTCCATAATTGGTGCCTAAAATGTACCGTTTGGACGTTATTCGATATTTTGTCAAAAAGTTGATGTCTAGAAACAGTTGAATATCAGAGGTGGGCGGCAACATAGGAGGCTGTGATTGGGGGAAATTATTGACCACCCTCCATACTACCAAGAGCTAGAAAGATAGTATCGAACTTGCGGCAATTCATATTTGAATCGTTTATGATAATTTTACTTGACTAAGTGCTAAAAACTATTGTTTTTAAATTAGAAACAACGGCAAAAATTGAAATTGCGTTAAAAAAATATTTATCTTACACACGATATGGCAACCTCGCCCTCAGTAAATCATATGGTTTAATGTATTGGGTTACGTTAGTGGTTCATCTGGTCAGCGGTCCTCAAAATGTGGGTATTTAAAAAAAAATATTATCTCCGTAAATATTTCAAATTTTAAAAAATTACTTTTATTAGACTCATCTATATGACAAAATACACCTGCAGTTAAAATGTTTGTATTTATTTAAGGTTCACCCTGTGTGTATTGCGATGCTCGATTTATTTTTCCAATATCTCCTAAAATAACTAGGTTACAGTCGAACCGCTCGCGGGATCACTCTTAATTACAACTTTACAATATCTACCTACATTATATTATGCATCACAAAATTAATTTAAAATATCACCAAAATGTGTTGAATATTAGAATGTTGTTGATTTTAATTAATGTAGAAGCTTAAAAGCTTAAAGACATAGAGACATCACGTCGTATGATGTGACTGTTTATCATTAAGAAATGCCTTGACAAATATGTGCAAAATGGAAGATGCGACATTTTTATCTATTATATCTTTATACATATCATCGGAAAATACATACCCGTCATGAACTTTTCATCAAGCAAATTGTACGCTTTTGCATTTTTGGATTCTTTGGGCATATTTCTGCGGTTCATTTTCTAGAAATGGCGCACACAAGACTAATAAAGTTATGGTGATATGAAACCAATAAATTGTAACAAAGTATGAAAATATTTAAATATTCACGTTAATGAGGCATACTAAATACTATAGACATTAAAATTTGTTTTATAAGTACATATTATATTATCTATTTATGAAAAATAAACAGTGGCTAGGTAATTAATGACTTAATAGTAAGGTAGTGGTAGTAATTTTTTATTATTTTCAGTCCTACAAAAAAAAACGATTAGTAATAGTTAGATACACGTAAATACCTAATTGACTTTGAAATTAATAATACACATAAAGTGTACAATGTTCCTAATTAAAAGCTCATTGGAGCACAGACAAAACAATGTTAAAGTTAATTGAATGCAAAGCCTGGATATTTTTTTCCAAAATATCTCCGGAACCGAACACAAATATTACATAATATACGGATTCCTCGACTATTTAAGCCAAAACTCATAAATTTTAGTTAAAAAGATATCTACTCTTTTTTCGATAAATTATATTTTTTCAATTTCGATTTATACCGCTTTGGAATAAAATAGATTAAAAAATTACTTTACGTACTGAATATTTGTAAAATGCAATAGGTGTGTTTGAACATACGAGCAAAAATTTATTTTCATTGTTTAATTATAACGCATCGATTCATACAACATATTTGTATAAATTTTTTTTTAAATAAAAATATGTAACGCCTATAATTACCAAATTAAAGTTCTTCCTGTAGGGACATCCACAAAACGATTTCTAATTGGTCTGACGTCACAAGCCTAATACAAGCTCCGTCCTGACTAAATAACCGAGTTTATCTGTCAAAGCGGGAAGTAAGCAGGGTTAAGTATAATTAACTAACTGTTAATTTAGCTTGTGTTTATTAAAATTTCATAGTACATAATATAATGTAGGAAGGATTGGATCGGTCAGTGGTCGCGCGGTTTAAGGCGTTAGTACTTGAATCGAGGTGACTAGATCGCTGTGGGTTCGACCCCCGCAGCCGGTAGACCGTATATAAGCTATATTAGTGAAGAGCATTGGCACCCTCTCTGTGGGTATGGTAGGGTGGAAGAATGTTGGCTTGGGTCAATGTGAGAGATTGATACCGGTTGACGTTTGACTACCCCCCTAATTAATGAGGTTTTTCAGGTCCAACGTAAGTCGTTCCTGGGCGCAAATACGACCTGCTTAATAATAATATACCGTCCCCTCTCCCGCAGAAGTATTCGACTTCTGGGCTAATCCTCGTGATTAGAATGAGGGGTAGAGATATTATTATTATTATTATTATATCAGAAGGCCTATTCGCATAATTTTCCAGTAGCAAATGTACAAATGGTGTTTAATTTTTTTGCGACCAATGGGAAACTATTCATCTTGGCCAATGATAAATAAGACGACAGCGATGGTTAAGATGTGATACCTCGCATCTTCAGTTTTCAGGTAAAATAAGTTATGACCAACAAAATTTTCAGAAAATTTTTTCTTTATTCAATAGATTTTATTTTCTTGAATAGTTTTTACTTTTTCCTAGTACCTTGTCTGTGATATCATATAGCTGTCATTTTTAATTGTTCATGTAATCGATATTTCTAGTGTGTACAGCAAAAAAGTTGAGGGATTTCATTATTAGCTCAAAATAACTTAAACATATACTCAATGATCAAATTAAAACCATACTCGAATAAAAAAAATAATAGAGTTTTATATTAATATTTTACTCACATTTTTTAATAATAAATATAAACAAAACATTCCAAGTTTTTTATTCATCACCTACCTATATAATAATAAACAATATACCTGTATCATTTTGATTTGGCCAACTAGTTATTTTCCATCCAAATCAGTAAATTACACAAATATTGCACCAATCTCCCCTATCAATTTTGCCTCCACCCCATATAATGTAAATATCTTTGCGCTATAGGTATAAGAGAATAAAAAAAACTCCATAAGAAGTACCATAAATAAGGTTATTCCAGACAGCCGCAGGACATAGGCGTACGCATCATGTTAAACGTAATCAAATAAATTACGTACAAAATAAGCAAAAAATTAGTACAATTGCTACTACTAACTACACACTATCTGAAACAAACGTTTGGTATAATAAGTAAAATAAAATAAAGGCTGAAATTATATTTGTAGATAATAACATGATGTAAAGATGTGTTATTTTATTTTATTATAAACACAATACATTCTTTCTAAATTTAAGAAAATATGTACTTTGGTGTTACAAAATGCTCAATGGTATTGGATGACTGATGAAGTTCAAACGGTTCTTTATTGAATAAACTGTTTAAATCAATAATTTCCAGGATCGATTTATTTTTCAAAATTTTATAGCTCACACACAATATAGGTTTCCTGAAATATGAAGCAAATCAACAATTTTTTGTATCGGATGAAGACGACCATTGTTACTTATCTATTTCTGCCACATATTCATGACACAAATTTTCACATTCCAGTTTACACCAATTTTTTTTTTCAAGCGAACTGTAATTTGAAAATGTATTTACAACTGCGGTCCATAGTCCATGATCCGGTTAGATCGTCTGCAGACAGCAGACTTGTTTCATACAAAACTATAACTGCGCGTCGGTATCTGCTCATACCCAATTTTGTTTTCCACCTTCCACTTACTAAACAATATGTAATATCTACAGTGATTGGATTGATGTTATTTTTACACAATATTTTCTCACTCACACATATTTTGGTTTCTCTAACCAAATATTGTGTAGATAAGTTCATTTCTTTGTTAAAATATTAAATTTACTCAATATTCAACACCAAATTAATTCTCTCATAAATGAGTTTCAACTTACTCAATGTTATTTTTTACTGTGTATTGTTATATCATAAACTTACATAGTTCTCTTTTGTTTATAAGTAGGTATGTGAAAATAATTGGTAAAATGTGGGGTTATAGAATAGGAAAATAATGTATGCCTTACAATCGCTTTTAAAAAGTTATTATTTTATTTAAGGAGAATTTAAACAGTAAAAGTGGGTAAACAAAATGTCAATAATTTTATTTTTAATATTACTTTTGTTCTACGTGTTTAATTTTTCGAGACTTTTGTACTTAAAAACACCACAAATATTATCATGTTACAATGCGTTTACAGTTAAATTGAAGTAGTTTATCATCTATTAAATATCTTCGTTAGAGGGGTACGTAAGGTACCTTTCATATTCGCTTCATGAATTGATAGCTTTTTATGTTTAACTTATTCATTAATTTTATATAAAATTAATTAAGTAATTAGATAGAGAGCTAAAACCAACTAAAACTGAATTATGTCGACATCAGTCGTCAAACATATAAATTACCCAAAAATAGTACTCTTTTGCATAGATTATTTTCGATAAGTACGAACTCAATACTAGAAGTAGAAGTTTGATAATAATCAAATATAATTTATTTATTTAAATATTAAATACTATCAAATTATGATGCATAAACAGATATTAACAAAAATTGATGGATATGTTTTAATTATTAGCAGTACCTAATAATCGGCAAGTTGCATGAATTTTATATTGGTTTGAAACGTATTACAGAGTAATCTTACAAAAATATCTGAAATATTAACATTAAGTGACTGTCATAGCATGTACACAAAACCACGTGGCCGAACACGCTATATCATTGGTGTGACGCTATACGCCGTTTAGCGCGGTTTGATTTCATGGATACAGGTGGAGGTTACGGTGTTGGTGATGCAAACAGGCGCTTGTTTCTTGTATTTTGCGTTTTTGGGTACACATACGAATGGCGTCAGACGTCACATGTCCTACACTGTGGCAATGATCATTTTGTGGGGGCGTGGCCAGACTAAATTTTCAAATGCAAGATCATGCAGTAATTATAATTACAGCCGTAATTATCATAGGCCTCATTAGGCGTAAGCTCTGATCTGATTTGATCTGAACTGTTCTGTAACACGGCAGTTCTATCTTTAGTATTAGAAAAAAGAAAAGAAATGGTAGTAACATTTCTAAAAGCAAGTTGAATAGAAATGTCACTATCATTTCTCACTCACAAGAGTGATATTAGAGTTACGCTGACGTCAGGAATTTAGATTCTGAAAATAATTTATTCAAAAAAAATTTTTTAGAGATGGTTCATATTTATACCGACAATAATTATATTAATTCCAGAAGAGATGTTGATGGGCTCAGTGTGATCTATACTTTTTTGCTTGCTCTTAACAATAATGTTAATAATAATAGTGACGTTGGTATTGGTGATTCTTTTGCCGACACCCAGTAGTGTTTTATATTTTTTCGGTATTCTAGTTTGGATGTTCTTATAATGCATTGGGTTTTCGACGGTCTCCTTGTTTCTTTTTTTATTCAAATTTTTGGTAATAATGCCAACGAATTTGTTGTCATTACTATATTGGTTGGAATAATATATATTTCAATTATTCTAGTCTGGGTTGGTCAGTCTGCAGCTGATTCGACACTTTTCATTGATTTGAAAGTTTTGCTTTATTCTAACTTAACTTTACTTCCTTGACCAACTGTTGGGCTTAGAGAAGTTTGTTTATAAATTTAGTAATAATGTTTGAGCAATTTGTGTTCATCCTGGCTTATGTGCCAGTTTTTTTATAATTTCTGATTTTGATGAATGGTTTCATTGCATTTTTATAAATCTCAATCGTTTTCGTAAGTCTCTTTAACTTTTCCTTTTACATTTTGATTATTATTGTACGTTTTTGTAGTTTCCTCATGAACAAGTATTAAAAGCTTCGAAAGCTTGAATAGAAATAAGGAGTTTTGTTTTTTCTTGCCTATGTGGCTGCTATGCCTGAATTATTTAATTTTTCAAGTCTATTCCTTAACTTATCAGTCAGGTGAACCTTTTCCACTCTATATCACTTCTATATTATATATATATATATATATGAAGTGTGTAACAGTTAATTATGTATTAGGGACATGATAAGGTTTTATAAGACGTTCCCATTGTAGACGATAAGGAAATATAGATACTGTTTAAATACTTCTTTATTAAATATACTCTAAGAATACACATATTTATCTGGAAACTACAATTTCCTCAAAATTGCAAATAATAAAGGTGTCATTCCATTGAAAACATCAAGTTTTAAAAAACTAACTGCTATAAATTTTGTACAAACTTGTGGATGCAATTTTGAAGATCGTTTTAAAACATACTTTTTTAACTTCAACTGAATTTTACATAATCATGTAGGTACACCTAAATATCGAATATTCGTGCATGTCAACATTTTTGTTTGTCAAGTTATGTAAACTTTATTGATTTACTGAAGAAAATTTTATTATAATGTAAAAACTGAGAATTAGAACAAAACTCACAGAAATTAATTGCCTACTTATTTACATTTAAGAAAAATAACGCCAGACTATAACTTACTTTCAGCATCTGAAACAGAAACAATATAATTAGACAATAATCATCAATGCATTTAAATTATAGGTATCTACTACTGTATTATAAACTAAATTCTATCTAGATTATATCTCAGTTAATTGTTATACAGAAATCACAAGTTGTGCATTTTTGAGAAATTCAGTTGCAACAGGAGCTGCAGTTGTAGAATTAATAAACGGAAAATTTGAGCTTAATTCAATTTACACAGTGTTCTGAGTATACTCACTTGTAATATTAAAACATTGCCCACATCTAATATACCGAAACTGGTCAGTTTTACTTCCTTGGATGTGTTTATCATTATCATCTGCAAAGTCTTTCTATTTTTTACGTTCCAGCGGTTCCATTCACATTCGCATACAGTTCTATATAAGTTGGCAGACTGAAAAGGCTCATGTTTTGTATTAGTGGGCTGGGCTGGATTCAGTTTTAAATAATATTTATAAAATACCCAAAATTTATGGTTTACTATCGCGGTTATTTTCAGCCCAAGGAAAAAAAGATTGACAAAAAAATATGGAAACATAATTTTCTGAATTATACAGTAGCTATACTTTACGGGATTTGAATATAACAGCAGCATTATTTTGCAGACCCTCCATTAATCACAATTCTCACATCTATTAATTTACTACTAGTTTTAATAAGCATTTGAATCGTTATGTTATTGATATTGATGACAGTTTTAACAATTTAGGTACATGCATTTATAATATAAGCGTCATATAAATAACGCATAACTTTCTTCAAATTTCAGTGTGTGGTTTTTAATTTTTTTATTATGAATACATTGACTATAATATAGTATAATGGCAACTCTGTCTTATATTACAATCTTGTCTCTACAACTCTTGAAATAACTTTTGTATAAATAGGTATATCAATTCTTCAATCGCATTATTTTTACGTGTATTGCAGTTGAAATACTAAAAAAGGAAGAAAGTACAGTACGGCATACGCATAATAATGTTTTCAAAATTTTCCAAATTGGAAAGTAAACCATCACTAGTTACACGCAGAGTTTTTTCCGGTTATAGTCCTTGAAAGAAGCAACTACGAAAGTAGGCTCTATGCCGGAACTCCTTCTTGGAGAAAGGAAATATAATAAATTTTTCAGGGATTCGTTAGCCTTAGGAAGCTAACAAATAATGTGGATATGAATAAAATTGAGAGACCGGGATAAAATTCCATAGGCATACCACTTAAAAAGGATTCAAAGAACACATTACTAATAGTAAATTGACGCTGAGTGAACCTAGAACTTTAATAATTTACGTATGTGTTATTTAAACCCTTCTAAAGTGGTATGTCTATGGAATCTTGTTCCCTGCAACTCTCATCTCCCTACTCATCTAATTACTGTAAATTAGTCATTTTTTACTATTTTGAAAATCGGGTATAGACAATACTTCTGCTTTTTGTAGAATTACTAGAAGACTAAACATTTTACATAAACAACACGAGATAAAAAAATTATATAGCCTTTCTAAAAAATTGGTGATATTTGCTGGATTTTTCTGATTTTATTCGTATCCACATTATTTATTGGCTTCCTAAAGATGACTAGTGTCTGTAAGTTTAATTATGTTTCCTTTTTCCAAAAGAGAATTACATCATATAAACTACTCTTGTAATTGAACCTTTTAATGTGTAAGATAACTGGAGAACGATGAGTTTAAGAAGTTATATTTATTAGAGATTTTGTTTATATTTTTTATATACTATCACCATTCTAAGTTTGTAACATAATTTACGGGACACCCTGTATACGTACACATTTGAAATATTTGCTACAACATAGCATAGTATAGAAAAAATGAAGTTTGGTAAAAATATGTGTGAACCAAAGTGAAGAAATTTTTATGGTAATACATCTATCATTCTACTTATATGTACACTTTTTTTAAATTTACGTACAATATACATATTAATAAAAGCCAAGGCATTGAGTGAAAATATCTTTAAATGGCGATGATTATTTTATCTCTTTATTATTATTTCTTCAATAGTAGCTATACCTATACCTATCGATAACGCTTTGAAATACAGTTGCATTGAAAGTTAGCTTGTTTGCAAATATTAATTTGTTTTTCTAGAATATAATTTTATAACAGCTAATACATAATCCTTGATTATTGCAATTTGGGGAATTAAGCTCTTAAACTGAAATGTTTATTTGATATTTTATAAAAAAAGTTTTATTCTTTTTGATTACACCTCACACAATATAAAACGAAAATAAGTTTTTCACCTCATCTTGCAACAGTTGGCCACTTCCTACCACGATACATGTAGCTGTTGCTACAATTCCTATACCCACAACACAGAATAATTTATTTTTTAACCTGACATCCTGCAATAAAGAAATATATTAATAATAGAAATGGAGAAAATATGCATTCCATACAGAATGTTTATATTTATATTATACTAAGTGACAAAGAAAGGTAAACACCTGTGCAAAGTGATTCAGAACTTATCTAAAAAAGTTTGGGAATAGATGCGTCATGAAGAATGGAATCAAAATCTTAAAACAATTTTTTGTAAGATCCTTATAGTTTCCAAGTAAAAAATTATTGAAGTTGTAGTATTTTCAACCTTTACATCGCTGGGCTATTGTAGTCTCTAGCCAGGCGATTCCGAATATTTCAATCCGATTACTTTTTGTAGGTATTAAAGTATTTGTGATGACAGTCATTACATTAGTTTTTAAAGTGTCAAAAATGCCTTATCTGTATAGCAACTCGGAGTTGATGGATAAAGTTTTAATTTATGGCGATATGAAAATACAGAATGATTTCCCGGTAAACGTGTACCAAATGTAGATTCTTTTAAATTTGAAACCGAATCGTGGAAGTGGTGGAAGATCAGGGCGTCCATGGCGTATTGCGCACTGCGGCGTATGAAATAGGAGGCTAAATTATATCCATACCATGTACAGTATGTCCAAATTATATCCATACTATGTACAGTATGTCCAAGCATTAACACCACGGGATTGGACGAAAAAACCGGTACCGTGGCCGCCACAATCTGCTGACTTTAAATCATTTGGACTTATTTTTGAGAGGATATTTAAAAAATTAAGTATTTTGCACCGAAGTGGACACCGTTGATGATTTACGCAAATGTATGCTGCTGCTGCCAATAACTTATTAGTTCAAAACAAATAAGAGTCTTTTGTGTTAGTTTGTAGACTGGGTAAGGCGGACTCAAAATTTTGTTGTAACATGAGGTATGTCATATGGTGTGTGTATCACCAATTAAACCACAAAATAATTCTATTAATAATTAATAACAGTAGCTGCAAAAGCAGCTGAATTTGCTGCATTAAAATAGGCGTTGTAAAATGTAATTTGTCTCTTTCCTTGACAATGTGTTTCAATTTTTTATCCGGTCTCCGATTATACGCCTAATCAGGTTTTAAAGTCTACCAGTTCCCAGTGCCGTACGTATATTTTCAAATCATTTTTGAACTGATCTTTTTGATCATTTTTACAGAATTGTATTTGTAAGAGTCCCCTGTACATTCAATTTTTTTTAGATAAGTTTTAAATCACCCTGTAATTAGCCTGTAACTCGTAATATACTACAAAGTTAACCCGTTCAGTACAATTTTGTAAACTAAAAAATAATATCCGCAGCCCCCTTAGCAAGCATGTGACATCACACGACTAGCCTCTAACCGAGAGAACGTGACTAAGACAGACAAAATACTATGCACTTTTTAACTTCACAGTTGTTATAGCACCTATAAGCTTACCTTTCTCAACTAATATCAAATTTTTTTGAACAGATCTATTGACATCAATTCATTATAAGTAATAAGAATCGTCTTCAACAAACGTAATTAAACATTTATACTTGATATAACTATTTGTATACATTGGTGTTTAAGAAATTGTGGAAGAAAAATAACTAACCAGATGAAATGTCAATCTATAGACGTTCATAAGTTTAATTAGGTATGCCTGTAATTCGTACAAAATTGTGTACCAGGATATCTATATTTATCTGTAATAATAAGTGTTTATCGAATTCAAAGCAAAATATATTTTTTAAGAACTACAAACACTGATTGTGTTTTTCCGTTATATTTCATTTGTTTTTTATAGACATCTATAAAAATGTCGTTTACTCAGTGATAACAGTTGTTAGAGTTCTGAATTTTTTTAAATCGCCTTAAGGCTTACGGTGAGGGCTCTATCAAACGATATATAAAGTATGTTCCAACAACCGTCGAGAACTGAATCAGAACCGTGAGAAATGTTTGACCAACACCGTCTTACGTCGCATTCGCCGAGAGTACATTAACAACTGAACTGACTGAATAATTCTGGACGGTTCGGAATCGATTCTTGCTGAGTTGGAACAAACCCGTAGTTTTCGCTCAGTAACTCCTTAACGGATAATGATAAAAATATGCGGTTTTTTTTAATAGACTATAAATATTATTTTACGTCGACGCTGTGTTTTGAAATTTTAAAAATATTTTTTTTAAAATAAATTTTGCGTATTTTCAAAATTTCAAAACCCAGTGTCGACGTAAAATAATATTTGTAGTTTATTAAAAAAAACCGCATATTTATATCATTTTTTGTTGAGGAGTTACTAAGTGAAAACTATATCCTTTTTGATCGAGCGCTCACCGTAAGCCTTAATATATTTTGAATTATGGATAAACTCGCGACAAGAATTCAGACGACTTACATCATACGAAAAAATTAATAATTCATTATATTTTCATCAAAATATTTAAGAAACTGCAACTGAAAGTAATAAAACTATAAACTACACTAAAAGTTTGCTTATATATTGCACTAAATTGCAAAAAATGATTGTTTTTAAAGCGACCAAATATCGAAAATTACGTCAGCCGTGACGTAAGACGTCTGAATTATTGACGCGGGTATATCCAAAGTAGTTTACCCCGAGAGAAATTAAAAAAGCAATATACTCAAAAATCATCAGGATCTGAAACCAGCAAATCAATATGAAATAAACTTTATAATATAAAATGAACTTGAATGGGTTTTTGAGTGGATGAAATACAAAATCAAATTTATGGTTAGAAAATAAAGGTAACTATTTAAGATATATTATAAACTGGAACGTAATAAATTGTAGTTAGCTAAACAACCAACAATTTATTTATATGTTATAATAATAGTTGCGTGGCCATTATTGCTAGAGATAGTAGGGAATTAGAAGAAGTAACGAGAAAACTTGTGGAGGAAGCAAGTAAAGTGGGATTGCAGATAAATCAAGAGAAAAGTAAGCTGCTGAGAATAGGAGAACAAAAAAAGGATACAAATTTTAAATTGAGAACAGAGCATGGAGAGATGGAGTTTGAAGAAGTTCAAGAATATGTGTATTTGGGGGCGCTAATAACAGCTAACTGTGATGAGGAACAAGAAATAAATAGGAGAATAATAAAAACAAACAGAAGTTCGGCAGCAATCAACCACTTATTGAAATCAAAAAATTTGTCCAGACGAGTAAAATTTAGAATGTATAAAACAATTTTGAGACCGACAGCGCTGTATGGTAGTGAAACCTGGGTTCTCAATAAGAAGTCAAGAGAAAACCTTTTAAGGTGGGAAAGGAAGATCTTAAGAAGAATTCTAGGTGGTAAGAGGACAGAGGAAGGCTATGTAAGGAGAAATAATGAGGAAATATATGGAATATACCAGGCACCAACAATAGACGAATTTGTAAAAGCCAGGAGAGTGCAGCAGTGGCTAGGGCATCTAGAACGTATGGAGGATGAAAGGGCAGTTAAGAAAATAGTAGGGAGTAAACCTAACTACAAGAAAAAAAGGTAGAGGTAGATCGAGGAAGCGATGGAAAGAGGCAGTGGCAATAGATCTAAGAGAGAAAAATGTAACGGATTGGAAAAGAAAGGCGAAGGACAGAATGGAGTGGAGGAGAATAACACAGCTCTGGGCCTAAAAGGCCTGTAAACAGCTTTATATATATATAATAATAGTTATTTTTCTAAGTTCATGCAAAAAACAAAACTTTATTGAACTATATTTAATGGAAAAAGTGGTTCTTTATTGTACTAGTGCAATAAAATGTTTATTGCATTCATCTGTCATTCTACTACAGCGTTTTGTCATCATGACAGACATAAACGTTCAAATCGACGTCACATTTTCCTAGACTTAGTGTCATCTAATTATCATTTTTTGGTTTTTGCATGAACGTAAAAAAATATTGTATGTAACTCGTACAAAAAGTGTTTATTGCACGCGACGTGAACAATTACTTTTGTACTTATTACATAAATAACTATTATATGAGTGTTAAAAGTGCATTTTTAACATGTTTGTAAAAAAATAATTTTTATTTTATAGGTAGATTATTAATATCTAAATATTAAAAAATATGTAAAACACATAAATTAGAAGAGTTTTTCAAAATTTCGAACTTAATGAGGTCGTTTTCATTATCTTTGAATGCAATTGGATTACGCCAGAGCTTTATAAAAAATGTAGTCAAGTAATACTACTTGAATGAGATTAGATTAAGTTGGGACAAATATTTAAATTCCTTGCATTATTATATTATTATTTTGCAAGTGAATCTTTAAAAAACAGTTGTAATAATATGTTTATTCATTCTTACCAAAGTCATAAAATACGCTACAGCAGTATACATCAAGGTATTTGAAGCAGCTGTTACTAGTAATGGCCACTTGGCTACTTCAATAAATTGGGCAGAAGTTCTGCAAAAAAAAAAACTGATTTGAACGTATTAATAAATAAAACAATGTATATAATGACTTACGCTTTAATTTTATTATGAGCCTGGATGAAAGATATTAACTTTTTGCATATGACTTCCTGATAAAATGAATCGTTAGTTGCTTCGAATCCATTTGAAATTTGTTTGAAATACGCGGACAACAAATAAAATTGAAACTTTAAATGAGTCGTTAAGTAAACACAAGAGGTACATATGCCGAGAATACTATATACTAAACTAACAAGACATACATAATACAATCCTTGAAAAAACAATGGCCAGATCATGTATTTCTTTATAAACATTACTGTGAATTGATAATCTGCGATATCACTTACTTTAGATAATGCAAAAACTACAAGTATGATGCATCCTATAAATACTAATAGGACTAGTTTTTTTAAGAAGGCACACTGACGAAGAATTCTTTGTTGTATTTCTCTACCAACTACGTCAAATGGTAAAAATGATAATTTGACTAAGTCTGATATAGGAAAAATACTCCTTGTGTAATAAATATGTAATATAAAAGATGAAACACCCTAAAAAAAATAATACAACTTTAAATTGCCTATTATACAAAGTGGCCTGAAACTCTGACTGCCTTGGTAACTTAGTTATTTAGTCAAAAATAACTATTTTCATACTGTGTGTTCATTTATAAGGGTAAGACACCATTTTAAATAAAAAATTACATGAAATGAAAAGTACCAATACATAATAGAATAGAAAATGCATTTTCTAATTACACAATTTAAAAAAATAATGATATAAAAAAAAGTAGATAAAGAAGTACATACAGCCTTACATGTTGGCCGAGAAATTTGAGAGAATTAATATTTTGGTGCATAATCTAGGTGGAGGTTAGCTAGTAGTAAAACATTATTTTTATCATTGCTGTAGTAAGTGTTCGTGGTTGACAATGGAACATGAAAAAAGTTTACTTATCTAAATTATTTGTTACCCGTTTTCACTTGTAATTTATTCCTAATTTTAGCAGCATTTAACACACCATTAAGAATTTCATGATAATTTGTACGATTCCTCTGTTCTCTAAATTAATGATATTACTGTCATCCTTGGAAGGGGTGAGTATGCAGTTAAAATAATTGAGATATGTCCAAATATACTTATATCTAATAAAGTTCACCGTTTCCGAGATACAGGGTGTCAAATATTTCGAAACTTTTATTTACTTGGAAGCCCTTCGTGATAAATCAACAATAATTCTGAGTTGTGATGGGATACCTTAGGTACAATTATTTAGTATATTTAAACATTTTTATTATCACTAGTGGCGTAGAAACTCTTCTTAAATTTACATTAAAAGTAGTACGTCACTATCTTAATTATAAAAATAAGTAAGATACTTTCAATTTTGATTATTTTGAACAAATAATTATTCTTTACAATTTTCTTTAAACTGCATTGTATTCAAGTAACTGTTAATTTAAAATATCCCTGCATTTCGTAGTTTGTACGTATTTGTATCAAAAGCTGAAGAGCATTTGTAAATCCACACATTGCCATAATTTACCATTTTAAGTAATTTTTTCAAATAACATTTTGCTGTATTTTCAGCGGAAAAGGCTCTTTACCTGAAAAATGGTTACTCCCAACGACTTCAACAAGGTATACGTTTTTCACATAAAAAAACTAGAGGAATCGAATGTTTTAATAGTTAGATGTATTACACTAAACCGTCAAAAAGTTCTGCTATTTAATTGCATTGCATTGCATGATGTGCCATAAGTGGCGCCCTCTACTAGTAGCGTCAAAATTAGAAATAAATTTAAATTTCTCGCCCCAAAAAACCCCAGTATCTAAAATATATTTAAATATTTGAAATTTCAATAAAAATATTTACTAATATTGAATATAAAACTTTTAACTAAAGTAACTTTAGCTATATCGCATTATTTCGTCATCTACTCGTGCCTTATGGTTTTCTACGCCACTGATAATGATGGAAATATTTAAACATACTGAATACAGACTAAAAACATCTCATTGCAACCTATAACTATTACTGTTCTATCACGAAAGGTTTCCAACTAAGTAATAAATTTCGTAATTTTTGACACCCTGTATCTCGGAAATGATGAACTTTTACATATAGTATATTTGGGTAAATCTCATGTGTACAATCACCCCTTCCAAAGATGCCAGTAATACCTGGAGACACCCTGTATATACATACATTTAGTGTTTTATGCTTAAATAATGTTTGTCATTTATTTTTGCCTATCAACGATATCTGCAAGAAAAATATCTGGGAAAGGAAGTTTGGGACATACTGTGCATTATGATATATTTTCTATTCTATTACGTAATTCGTAAAACTAATGAAATTAGTATGCTCATATCTCATACAAAAACTAACACAAATCCAAAAGAAACGAAATATTTAAATTGATAAAGATGTGCAGCTAATATAAATATATAATAAAATATTATTTTAACTGTTAAGGCCTAAAATGAAATGTCTACTTACATGTAATATACAATTACTTACAATTTGTTGTCCAAGAATGAATGATATATATTGTTTCAAATAATTTCCACTTTCATCTTTGCAAATATAAACTATACCTATTACATTAAATATTTGAAGATACGTAGCTATTAAACCTTTTATTATGTTGATAAGAGTGATACGGTGTCTTAGATTGAAGTGGTGAGAATATACCAAAAAGAATAGTGGGTCATCTGAAAATCAAAAATCTTATTTAATCAAATACTATATTATAAAGTCTTGATTCGATCATTTCTATATTGGTTACTAGAATTTTTTTAATGAAGCCCAAATAAATACCGTGTATTTCGTAAAATTTGCGACATGTTGCAGACTGAATGGTAAAAACAAAGCACTAAAATGAGTAGGTAGGTACCTACCTACCTTAAAAACTGGCCCATAGCATTTTTCTTATTTTTGATATATAATTTTTTATGAATTCGACATGATTTGTGAAAAAATTGCACTTTAAGCAAAATACTTTAAATATTCAAGTTAATTGTATCTCAAAATCAATCAAATGAGCATAGAGGCAAATGGTGTTGGTTAAGAAGTACAATATTATCACATGATGATCACGTTATGGTTTTTTTTAATATACAGATTCGGAAAGTACAAATACTCCCTCTGATCCACACTGAAAACATGATTTATGTAAATTTAGGATTGGCTTTTTTATGCCCATAACTATAAATGCTGTGTAAATTAACTGATTGAAGTTTTTTTATATTTTTAGGTATTAATAATATTGTGTGAAAACTACTCTGTGGCCCCAACCAGCGTTGAATTACACCCACAATATCTACCCATATATTCTTTATTATTAGCTTTAGTAACATTTTTTTCTGTATTGGAAAAGTATTTTAAGCTAATGTCCTACAATTCCAGAGAACATACATATGACTTCATTGATAGGAATTGTAGGAGATTTGATATATATTAGCTTAAAATACCTTTCTAATACAGTAAAAAAAGTATATGAAGTCCTTAGTCTATGGAAATAAAATTAATTCGAGACAAGAACTGTTAGAATGAATCCAAAATGCAGTCAATTTTATTAGAGGACCATATGTATTTTTCGATGTGAGGAAACCTGTTATCAAAAGAATTAGAAAATGCACGGAAATGGGTGAAGACCAAATGGAAAATTTACTATAAGTTGTTGTAATAATTAGTTTAATTGACTAAAACATAGTGACAGGGATATGCAGGGGCTAAGTTGTTTTAGTGTTATACTCTATAATTTCTCCATTAAGTAAATAGGCAATTTTACTTTAAACATTTATAAAATAAAATAATCGATTCATTTGTGTGTGCAAAACAATACTGATTTTTTTTAAATAAATTTGAATAGCATTTTTGAAGTCGCACGTAAACAGAAATATTTTAAGGCAGAATTTTGAAAAGCGATAGGATCAAGTTCTACCAAGTAGATATACCTTTTTACACAAATATGACGCTCGGATATTTATAGTCAAACGAATCGTTTTCTACCAGTTTTGGTGAAAATCGATTCAGCGAATTCTCACCAAAAAAAACCTAAATAATGTTTCAACTTTGACACACTGTATACTTTTTCCACAGCAACATTTTACTAAGTCATATTTAGCTATATCTTCATATTTTGTCCCAAAGATGTCACTCTATGGCCCATTATTAATGGTCCTCCCTGTACATTTATAAATAAATTAAAATTTACACTAACAAAATACATACTTATCCAATGTTATTTGTGACAACTACATTAAAGTTTGTGTGCGCCCTCAATTTATGCTTATACATTCTACCAACTTCCCCTAACTTGCCTTAATAGAAAAAACATTTGAACGTTTTTTATATTCAGGAAGCTAAAACATAGGGCGGCACGATACAAATCACAAAAGAAAAATCCTTAGACAACCAATTAAATATAATGTGAGAAATAGTTGTAGTATACAGGGTATTACATTATTCTTGTCCAATGAAACTAGCCTTAAAGTATGGCCCATTCTTTACTTAACACCCTGTATATAATACTACTGATTTAAATATAGGCTTTGTCATCGAATACATTTTGATATTATTATAATAACTGAGAAATAAAAGAAAGAAAGAAATTAAGTTTACAATCCAATTTGTCATATTGATTAATTAGTTGCATTAAAGAAAAACAACGCCATGCTGTAAGTAACTTGTAGCATCTGAAACAAAAATAAAAAAATAGATAATAATCTTCAATTCTGTCATATTTTAGAGCTAACTAATATCTTCTATAATCATATATTTATTTCTAATTAGTTTATTAACACTTCTTTGCGCCAAGGTAATATAATTTATTAAATATATTATTTATTTCTTTGCCATATCATACTAGCAAAATGTAGGGGAAGTATGACAATGCTGCTAACTGTTCCACGCACGTGTCCATTTATATATCCGTCCCGTTACTACACATAGTAAAGGTACGGTTTTGCTGGTGCGACTGAGGCTGCGGCTCGCGACTGCGACTCGTTGCCGGCCAATGGGCAGTCTAAATGCTGGAGTTGATGAGAACATTCAGATTGTATATTGGTCGGCGACGAGTCGCAGCCGCAGTCGCACCAGCGAATCCGTACGTTAAACTTCGATGTACAGTGTTGCTGCTAGCCGGAATGTGGTCGGTGTTTTTAATAAAACTTTTTATCGAAATTGTTAAGAAAATGATCAATCAATCCGTCAATATCAAGTATATGAAAAATTAAGTTCCTCTCATCCTGAATTGTCTTTCATGGCTAAGTTCAATTAACTATCAACAAGCACTCGGAAATTATTTGCGGAGACGACATTTTTACTTTCACTTTCTTTGTCAAATACATGTACAATTTTTGATACAAATGGCAATTTATCGGTATCGTTTTGTTTATAAGTCTATAATTATATTTGTTTAATTATTCTATGCAAATAAGTTGTGCTAGAGTGCTTTGAGAATTTCAGTAAAACAGATTTACTTAAATTTAACTTATTTCCATATGCAGTGGTGGTTCAAATTGGTCGGTTTGTAGGTATTTATAATTTGAATGTAGTTCAATGCTATCACGCATAATAACGCTAATAATGTTAAATGTCAATATTGTTTGTTTTCAAAGCCTACTCAGTCAGAAAACTCTAATATATATATCTATAAATGATACTGCAGGAAACAACCGACAATTGAACTGGCTGTTCCTTCATATGAAAGTTTACATATAAACCGAGATAAACCTCTCACCTACTCGCATACTGATGAAGGCTAACATGTCCAAAACCTATCTGTGTCTGGTGGGGTGGCCGACAAGGGTTCTTGGCTGTTCACACAAATACTGCAGGTGTAATTCAGTGCCTGCAGTATTATTTATAGATTTAATGGCGCGTCACCCAGGGCGAGAAGGTCTGCATTTAAGTACCTGCTGCAATGTAGGTCGCTTCCTGCAAGCCGAACCGCTTAGGCCGAGCAGAAAGTAGCAGACCACTTATATGTAAATTCTAATATCGTTGGTATTTTGAAAATTTTATATTTTCCTCAAATCTACAGAGCAAATAACAAGTAAAGTATATATTTTCGAAATGCATTTTTAGTCCTCTTTCCGTTATGAAATAAATACAGGTTGTTCGTTATATCACAAAAACTAAATATATTATTTAATTTATCTTTATGCTATCGAATGTATCTAATAAAAGTGCCTCAATGTTCAAACCGTTTCAAGTCATCTTGAAAGAAAAACGAGAAAAGGGCACCAGTCGGTTTAGCCAGAAATCGAGAAACGCCCTGCAACTCGAACACGGTAACATTGCCATGCGGTTTGCGTCATTGTCATTTTCACGAAAAGAATCTCTGGATCCGTCTATCAGATTTGCTCTACTTATGGCAGATTTGCAGTAACCTTTGAAAACCGACCAATTTGAACCACCCTGCATAATTTGTATTCTGAGTATACTCACTTTTAATATTATTACATTGCCCAAATCCAGTATACCGAAACTCGTCAGTTTTATTTCCTTGGATGTGTTTATCATTATCATCTGCAAAGTTTGTCTGTTTTGAACGTTCCAGTTGTCCCAGTCACACTCGCATGCAATTCTATATAAGTCGCTAGACTGAAACGGTACATGCTTTGTATTAATCGGCTCCACTAAATTTTAACTACATACAGGGTTTATAAATAAATGCGAAATATTTTAGGGGGTGGTTGCCAAGTTATTTTATGACAAAAAGTTCATATAAACGTAGGTCAAAATATGCTTCGTTTCCGAGATACAGTGTTTAAATTTTAATTTTTATTTGTTTTTATTAACCATTTCAAAGAGTTTTAAAGATATTGACTCGAAATTTGAAACACACTTTAGAGGGATAAATGTGCCTTTTTTTTGGAATGATCCGAATATTTCTACCTGCACCAGTACTGTATTTCTTATTGTCTAACAGCCAGCTGTAAGTTGATTCCTCAGGTCTTCAACACTTGAGAAAATCCCAAATGCAAGATTCTAAAGAAGAGCGAGTTGGTCATTGTTGCGTACCTCCCCTACCTATCCAACGATTTGAATATACTATATCTAAGTGACGACCTACATTAATGCTAAAATGGGCTGGAGCACCATCGTGAAGAAATAAATTTTATATGAGCAGAAAAGGAGTTTCTGGAAGAAGAGCAGGTAACTTCCTGTAGGAAGTAATGATAAGATTCGCCATTTAATCCCAATGGGGGCAAATATGTACCAATTAAATAATCATTAAGTACTCCAAGCCACACGTTTACTGAAAATTGATGTTGAAAATGACCTTGAAGAAATCCATGTGGATTTTCATCAGCCCATAAGTGATTGTTATGAAAATTTCGTATAGAATCTCTTGAAAAACTTGCCTCGTCAGTAAACAAAACGCCATTTAAAAAATTAGGATTTTGAGCGGTTACATGAAGAATCCATTGGCAAAAAACTAGACGCGGTAAAAAGTCTCGACGTTGTAGCGTACTGTACACGTTGAATATGAAACGGATACAATTGCTGCTCTTTTAAAATTTTAAATACCGTGAAGTTGTTTACATTCAATATGTTGACCATTTTTCGAGTGCTAATTTCAGGTAACTCCGAAACTATATCGAAAACTACTTCTTCTAGTTGCACAGTTCGTACTTCTCGAGGGCGCCCACAGTCAGCAATTTGTTTAATAAATTTAATGAATACTGAGTAATAGACAACATAAATATCATGAACAGATTCAAAAATTAACATTATGTACAGTGCCTTCATAAATGATTACAAACCACGTGATCAGGGTCGAGATTCTCAAATCAATCGCAGAGCAATTCATATGCGAATATCCTTTTCCTCACTATGGCAATTGAGAGAGACAAGAAATCTATTTGCATACGAGTTGTTCTTCGAGAATCACAGTCCTGGTCACGTGGCTTGTAATCATTTATAAAGGCACTGTACTGACAACGTGTTTAGAACGTAGCGTCTTATCAGGAATTAAAATTATAGTTCTTTAGGGTAATCGACCGGTGAGGGATAGTTTTGGAATATCTCGTAAGAAGTTGTCAAATTTATACCTTCTAATTTTGGCAGCATTTCGTCACGAGATACAGAAATAACATACCCTAGAACTAAACTTATCTTTGTAAAGTCAGCTTGCTTTCTAAAATGTATTTAGCAGGTTACAGCTGTTAATTATCCAATTCCAAAGAATTAAACTCTTAAACATTGTTTTACAGGGTGATTCACCACAAATTACAAATAATTGAGAATAGATGCGTCATGAACAATGGAGTTAATAGGGGAGAACGGGGCACGTTGAACATGGGGCACTTCCGGACGTTATAGTTTAAAACAGTTATATGGTTGGTGGCGATTTCTTGTCCTTTTCAAGGAAAAATATGCTCAGTTTAAGTTATGTATAAATATAGTTGTTTCCCTATGGTCAACTCTAAAAGTGAGGTTAAATAAATTTCTGTGAGGCTTTTATTCCAGACATCCATCTTGGGGCAGTTATGGACTGAGGAATCGGGCCACATTCGCATGCGTCCAAACGTACCCCGAAACGTGTCCAAATGTGCCCCGGTGACGTTATTTTACACCCCCTATTGCTTTTAAAAGCACTATATTCTGGAAGAAATACTAAGCAATGTTATTAACTGTCATGTGAAACAAAATAACAATAATCGATATTAGACCACTTCCAAAGGCACAACTCAGGAACCGTTACTAAAAGACAATCACAAGCAGGCGCATTTAGAGTATACACAGATACACCAGAAAAGGACAGTATTGAAGAAGTAAAAGACGGGTATTGTTAACAGATGATGCATCTACCTGCAACCTGATTTTAATAATTACATCAAAGAAAAGTTAGATAAAAAACAGAACGAATGAGAGAAAAAAACAAACAGAAACTAATGAAAAAAATAAAAATAAATAGATACAAACAACAAAGACCGAGAGAGTATTCATCAACAGAATCTGAAGACATAATAAGAAATAAAAGTTATTCAGACTCTGATATTAAAAATATAGATCCCGAAGAAGAAACTAGTATTCAGTAATATATTGCCAGTTGGCAGAATCCATTTTAGTTTTCTTACTACAAGATAGTCACATTTCAAATTAAGTGTTTGAAAAAAAAACTGTCCGAACGTGCCCCGGTCCTCCCCTACATTAATTTTTTTTTGTAAAATCCTTATAGTTTCCGGAAAAAATTATTGTGTGAGTAGTAGTATTTTCAATCATTTTTTTTGACATTACATTTTCAAGTATGAAAATGGTTTCTGTGTATCGCAATCTGGAGTTGAGGATCATCGCTTTGCTTTAATTTCGAGGTCATTTCCGACAATGCTTTTCCTCAAATGTTTGGCCAACTTTGCCGCCGGCGCCGTGCTGGTCGCCGACATGCTTTTCCTTGCAGAAGTGTATTTTTAAATCATTTTCGAACTGTTCTTTTTTTTGTAAGTTCTGAGTCACCCTGTATTTATAAAATCCTTTCATTTTGTAATTTTAAGTTTCACATCATAGAAAAAAAATCATTATTCTTTTGTATTAGAATGTATATGCAGAATATAAAATGAACTGAAGTTTCTCACCCCATCTTGCAATTGTTGGCCACTTCTTGCTATGATAATGGACACTGCTGCTACTAGTCCTGCACACCAAACACACAATAATTTTTGTTTAAAGTTGATGTCCTTTAATAAAAAAACTATATTGTTATAATGGTTTTGAGAGCTAATATATCATTTAAAATAGAAATGAAGAAACTACTCATTCCATACAGAACTTTAAATTTATACATTAATTTAATGCTGAAAACCTACCCAAATTACTGTACACCCCTTAGGGTTGGGCCGTTTGAGGTGATTTTTTTTTTAAAAATGTTCGTCATAAAATTCCCTATCGATCTCTCTCTCTCTCAATTTTCGCCGGACTTCTTTATGGGGGAATGTTCGTCTTGGAAAGCCCTACAAGACTGTTCACTTAGATTTCGGGGAGAAATTTCCACTATCATACATTTCCATCCGAACAGTTCCAGGAAAAATCATGATGACCTTTTCCAGAATTACGGGAACATTCGGAAAATCTGTATGTGGCCATTTTGGTAAATGTCCAAAAATGTGTCCAAAAATTCTGGAAAAATTTTTGCGGATTCCTCGAATGTGTACAAATAATTTTTGTGAGATGAGATTTTTTTTCAATACTTTCCCAATTTTCAGTTGAACAATTTCTGACATGTGAAAATTTTTGGATGATTGTGGCCATTTTAAGGGCAACGCAAAATTTCTCCCCGAAATCTAAAAAAATTCCGGCAAAATCGCAATCTCGTGTTCCATAGAGTCATTTTTGTGCGAAAAATCTAGCTTTCTTCATGCAAAGCCATTTTTGGAGTCAAATTCCGCGAAAATGAAGACCCAAAGCGAAAATTGATAAAGAGGGATCGATAGGGAATTTTATGACAAACATTTAAAAAAAAAATCACCTCAAACGGCCCAACCCTAAGGGGTGTACAGTAATTTGGGTGGCACAGTGGCGTTTTGCTGTGCGCCGGTCCTGCTAGTATTAAGGCGAGAACACACTATGAGGTCGCGGTCCCGTCGCACCGCGGACCGCTCTGTGCCGAGCTGATCACGGACGGATATATCAGTCGCATATGTCGTTCTCTATGCGTTTTCGACTTGTTCTACTATATTATTTAGATGTCAAAATATGTTCTGTGGAAGATGTATTTTTATTAGCTCTTTTATTTGACGTTTGATGTGCCTGAACGAAATTCACCAAAGAGATCCAACCGTTTTTGCTTTTACACTAACGTTTTTGTCAAGTGAAGAAATATTGTCAAGTCAAGTTCTGCCAAAAAATGTTGATGAATTACGTTATTATGAATTTGCATTATGTTGTTTGTTTAGCTATTTGATTTGATTAACAGAAAAGTGTTGTAAATTACATTGTGTAAGAAATCAGTTGTGCGCCTAGATTAGGTGCCTCACTGCCAGGCCTACCTTCGCGCTAATGGATATTATTTATGCCTTATAATAAACATTATATTGATTTAGTTTTTCAGAATTTTAAGTTTTAACGTTGTCTGAATGAAAATATATTACTATGGAGCTTTAAAAAAACATTCCAAAGTACTTCTTTCGTTCAGATTAGGATAATATATTTCAACACAAACATTAAAATATATTTTAATTAGGTACTAGTCTCTAAATCATTCTTACCAATGTCATAAAATACACTACAGCAGTATACATCAAGCTAGTTGAAGCAGCTGTTACTAGCACTGACCACTTTCCTACTTCAAGAAATAGGACCGAAGTTCTATAAAAAATAAATTTGATTGAACCTATTTATATATAAAATATACAGGATGTTTCAAAAAGAAGTGGCAATATTACTGGAGTTGATAAAACATAATAATAAACTATTCAAATTAGAGAATAAACAACATATCGTAATTTCTGTTATATAGGGTGTATTGTAACAAAAAAGCTGGTCATCCAATTACAAAAAAACTACCTTAAAAACTACAGGATGTTGAAGTTGACCTTTTAACATTGATTTTACACATAACTAAATTTTTTACATATCAGTTTAAAATTTAATAGATATGTCTCTTGTGATTAACATAATTAAATACGTTAAATCTGTTCTTAAAATTGTTTCCTTAAATTAAAATTGACCAACAGCTCCAGCTTTCTTGACGATAAAGGTGTATGCTACTACCAAAATGTACGAGGTCTCAATACCAAAGTGTCGGAACTTTTTCCTGCCTTAAGCCTTACTGAGTTTGACATAGTTTTTTTTACGGAAACGTGGTGGCATCCTAATGTTCTGAATAGTTAAATTTTTCCTGATACATACAGTGTACACAGAAAAGATCGAAAATTTTCTGAAACCAAACAAACTAATGTTTTATCAGCAGTAAAGGACTATATGAAGTCTAAAATTTTGGATGTGACATTTTTCGATTTAAATTTCCCAGTATCGATTTTTTGGCTATTAAATGTTCTGTTAATAATAATTCATTCATTGTTGTTAATTTATATATTCCTCCCTCTACAGCAGTAGATGATTTTGAAGTATTTTTTGATTCTCTTGAGTATTTAGAATTTTTGCAGGAAAATGTTATTATCGTAGGTGATTTGAATGTTCCTAGTTTTGTGAATATGGAAGCTGTTGACAGAAAAGCAAATTTTGTTAATAATTTCTTAAATTTATTTAGTTTCAGACAATTTAACTTTGTTAAAAATAATTTGAGTAGGTTACTAGATTTAGTTATAGACAATATTGCTCGTAATGTAAAAGATGATGCTCCCTTGGTATCTGTATCATCCTCCATTAATTATATATTTTGAAAAAAATATTAGCTTTCAGCCTACGTTTTTATGAAACTTAAGGAAAAAGAGGTATAATTTCAAAAAAGCAGATTATATGTCTCTATAATTCAGTTCTTATTGCAGATTGGGAATTTTTATCTGAATTTCCAAAAAATGTGATTGGGAAAGGGATCAGAGGGGATTAAAGGGAGAGATCAGAAATAAAACCAATTTGTTGGTAAGATTTATATATAAAGCTGTTTACAGGCCTTTTAGGCCCAGAGCTGTGTTATTCTCCTCCACTCCATTCTGTCCTTCGCCTTTCTTTTCCAATCCGTTACATTTTTCTCCCTTAGATCTATTGCCACTGCCTCTCTCCATCGCTTCCTCGGTCTACCCCTTTTTTTTCTTGTAGTTAGGTTTACTCCCTACTATTTTCTTAACTGCCCTTTCATCCTCCATACGTTCTAGATGCCCTAGCCACTGCACTCTCCTGGCTTTTACAACTTCGTCTATTGTTGGTGCCTGGTACATTCCATATATTTCCTCATTATTTCTCCTTACATAGCCTTCCTCTGTCCTCTTACCACCTAGAATTCTTCTTAAGATCTTCCTTTCCCACCTTAAAAGGTTTTCTCTTGACTTCTTATTGAGAACCCAGGTTTCACTACCATACAGCGATGTCGGTCTCAAAATTGTTTTATACATTCTAAATTTTACTCGTCTGGACAAATTTTTTGATTTAAATAATTTGCTGAATGCTGCCGAACTTCTGTTTGCATTTATTATTCTCCTATTTATTTCTTGTTCCTCATCACAGTTAGCTGTTATTAGCGCCCCAAAATACACATATTCTTGAACTTCTTCAAACTCCATCTCTCCATGCTCTGTTCTCAATTTAAAATTTGTATCCTTTTTTTGTTCTCCTATTCTCAGCAGCTTACTTTTCTCTTGATTTATCTGCAATCCCACTTTACTTGCTTCCTCCACAAGTTTTCTCGTTACTTCTTCTAATTCCCTACTATCTCTAGCAATAATGGCCACATCATCTGCATAACTTACTATTTGGTGACTTTTAAACAATATGTGTCCTTCTCTGTTCAACTCACTATCTCTTATGACCTTTTCTAGTACTAAATTAAAAAGAAGCGTTGAGAGTGGGTCTCCTTGTCTCAGTCCTGTATCAATAGTAAAGCCTTCCGAACATTCACCTTTTATTCGTACTTTGGCTTTAGTATTTTCTAAGGTCATTTTCAATAGCCTAATCAGTTTAGTTGGTATCCCAAATTGTTCCAGAATTTTACTTAGTTTATTTCTTTTGATCGAATCATATGCTTTCCTGAAGTCCACAAATAAAACCATTGCTTTGATCCCATACTCATAGCATGTAGTCAGCATTTCCTTCACCATGAAGATTTGGTCCGTTGTTGACCTTCCCTTTCTAAAACCTGCTTGATACTCCCTATTTGCCGTTCTGCTATAGGTTCTATTCTCTGCTTTATTAACGTTGCCATAATTTTATACCCTATATCTAACAATGATATACCCCTGTAGTTTCTGCAGTCCGTTGCATCTCCCTTTTAAGATTGGTATAATCATAGCATCTCTCCAATCTTCAGGCATACATTCTCTTCTCCAGATCATTCGTATCATTTCGTATATTCTTTGTCTTAAATCCTCTCCTGCGTACTTAATGTTCTCTGCTGTTATTCCGTTTTTCCCTGGACTTTTGTTATTCTTTAAAGCTTCTATAATTATATCTATTTCCTTTTGTAGGTTCTTCTACTTCCCCTTCCTCTTCTCTTCCCGGTATCATCTCCTCGTGCACCTCTTCTTCCCTTACATTCTCTTCATTCAACATATCTGCAAAGTATTGCCTCCATCTTTCTCTCACTTCTGTTTCCTCTCCAATTAGATTGCCATTTTCATCTCTCACATATATTACTTCCTTCTTTATCTTTTTTCCCTTTTTTATCTCTCTGTAGAAGTTACGTATTTCTTTCCTCTTGTAATGTTGCTCTATTTCCTCTATTTTCTTAACCTGCTCTGCTCTCTTCTTTTGTCTAAACACTTTCTTTGCCTTTTGTCTTTGTTCCCTGTATTTTTCCTTATCTTCCTCTTGTAGTGACTGAAGTGCTTTAATTCTTAGCTTATTTCTCTTCTCCACCTCTTATACACTCCTCATCCCACCATCTTTTCCTCCCTGCACACTCTTTTTTTGGTATTACTTTCTCACTTGCTGTTTGTATGACATTTTCGATCTTTATCCACTCTTCATTTATATTTGCTTCCAATATCCGTATGTTTTCTTGCAAACCTTTCCTTACCTCTTCTTCATACTTCTTTGGGTTCTCTCATTTTGTAATGTCGCCATATCTAGTTGTCTTTTTTTCCTTTGTAATCCTTTTCTTTTAATAGGTTTTTTTATCTTCAAATCTATCCTTACTAGATAGTGATCCGAGTCTATATCTGCCCCTCTGCATGACCTAACATTTTTTATTAAGCTTCTGTGATTCTCATCTATGCAAACATGATCAATTTGATTCGAATATTCTCCATCCGGAGAGGTCCAGGTCCCCTTATGTATGTCTTTTCTCTTAAAGAATGTGCTCATTATTTTCATTTTTTGTTCTTCTGCAAATTCAATCAATCTACGCCCATTGTCATTGCTCTCTAGGTGTTTACTTTCTGTCCCTACTATACTTTCATACATCCTTTCTCTCCTATTTTTGCGTTTGCATCCCCTACCACCATTCTTACTGTGTTTTTATTCAGCTTTCCGTAATTTTCTTCTAGCTTCTCATAAAACTCATCTTTTTCTTCTTCTGTTTTTTCTTCTGTTGGCGCATATATATTTAATATCTCTATGTTTATTTCTTCTCTGATTTTAATCATACATAACCTATCTGAAATTGCTTCAAATTTAGAAATTTTATCCTCAAATTTTTATTTACTAAAAATGCTGTTCCGTATCGCCTTGTTTCGCCTCCGCTCGTAAAGAATAAATAATTTTCTAATTCCCATGTGTCCGTCTCCTTTATATGCGTCTCCTGTATCGCTATTATGTCCATTTTGAATCTATTTGCCTCTCTTTCTAGGATTTTTAATGATCCTTCCTCATTTAACCCTCTTACATTCCATGTTCCCATTCTCATTCCTCTTTCTTGATTTGTGTCTTCTTGCTTTCCGTCTTTTCTGTCTTCCCCTCCGTCCTTCTAGCTTCGTTCTGTATTTTTGCTTTCTGTTCCTGGTTCTATTTATGTCGTTTCCTTTCTCATAACCGTGTCCATTGCCAGCGATCTTTCTTTTATGCTGAGTGATATATCTAGTTTTTGCTTCCTTTTCTCTAGCCTGCTTGCATCATTATTCCACTTCCAAACCTCATTATCAATTACGAGTTTTTGATATCCTACTTTTGCTACCTTTCCTTCCATCCTCACTTCTTTGGCTTTTATTCTTAGTTTCCTTTGAATTTCCTTTCTTTTGCTCATATCATCGTTAATATAGACTTTGGCAGCTCCTATCTCCTTTAATTTACTTTTATTTTTCATTATCCTTATCTTGTCCTCGAAGTTTTTTAATTCTACTAAAAATACATTAACTCCTATTTTCGTTACCCCTTCTGTACCAATCTCCATATGCATTGACTTTCTTATAAACTCTTCTATCTGTCCTTTAGCTCATTTTGATCTAAATTTTCTCTAATTTGTAGGCCTTGCACCACTATATTTTTCTTCCTTTTCTCTTTATCTATACTCTCTACTCTTTCTTCTACCTCTCTCATCTTATCCCTAAGCGCCTTATTTTCCTGCCTCATGTCCTCAATCTCTCCTCTGAGTTGTCTTATCTCCTCTCTATATTCTTTCTCTTCTCTTCTCACCTCTTTTACTTCCTGTGTTAAGCATTCCAGCATTCGCAGCACCTTTCCATGTTGTACTCCATATCCCCTTTCTTTACTGGTGAACGTGCTAGTTTTTTGCTGCAACTGAATACCTCCGCTACTTCTTCCATACTTCTCTTTTTCTTTCCCTCATCTGTTCCACTGGCATCACTTTCGGTTTCTATTTCAATTTCTTCCTTTCTTCGCTCGGGTGTCCTTGTTACCCTTTTACTGACCACCGGTTTTTCAGTTTTCCTTAACATTTCCGACACTACTGGTTGCCTATCTCACTTGACACCAGTTCGCTAAACTACCCCAGTTATTTCCTTCTGCAATACGTCTTTGCACTACTGGTTGCCTACCTAACGCGCGTGACAGAGCTGTCCTCGTCGACCGATCGGAGACTCTCTGTCAATCTTTGTAAGCAACACTGAACCTTATTGATGACCTACTTTCACTAACCTCCGAAAAATTTCTGTCTTTCTTTTACTTTTACTCTGTTATTTAAGATTTAACGAACACATTTTTTTGAAGGTCTAGCAATATTACCACGCTCTTTTTTAAACACCCTGTATTTATTCATTAATTTATTTATTAGTAATATAATGTATTAAATAACTTACACTTTGATTTTATTATGAGCCTGGACAAAAGATCTTAATCTTTTGTATATAACTTCTTGATAAAAGGAATCTTCATTAATTGCTTCAAAACCATCTGATATTTGTTTCAAATACGCAGACAACAAATAGAATTGAAATTTTAAATGGGTTGTTATGTACATACAAGCGGCACATACGCCGAATATACTGTATAGTAAACTGAGAAGGCATATATGATATAATCCTAGAAACAGAATTGGCCAGACCATGTACTCCTTTATAAACATTACTGTGAATTGATAATCTGTGATGTCAGTTACTTTAGGTAACGTAAAAAATGCACATGCACTGCATATTATACACATCAGTAGAGTGAGTTTTTTTATGGAGTTACGCTGACCAAGAATTCTTTGTTGCGTTTCTCTGTCAGCTACGTCAAGTGGTAAAAAGGATAATTTTATTAAATCTGACATATGAAAAATATTTCTCATGTAATAAATATGCAACATATAAGATGAAATTCCCTAAAAAATATAAATCTTTAAAATATTATACAAAAAGACTTAAATCTTTAACTGTGATGCTGAATTAATTATTATAAAAGATATGGTTCCTATGCAGGTATAGGATATAAGGGAAAAAAACAATATTTTTTATTCAAAAGTTGTGAAATACTCTCTACATTTTATATACTTGGATAAGACTCGTTCATAAAATCAAAATGGCACAAGTGTGATAGCTTTGTTTTTAATAATAAGGCAGATATGAGCACATTCATTTAGTCTTCATTTGAGTAGTGGAGTAACTATCGACTTTTTAAATATAATAGAAAATTCATTATCTTTAGAAAGGTCCATGTGCAAAAAACACAACCAGCTATAATTTCTAAGTGCTCCTCAGATTCAATGTGAACCTTGTAAACTAATATCTTGAGATGTCACCAAACAAGAACAATAGAAAACAATAGGGTTCATATCGAGTCATCTGGGTGACCAAGGTTGACCTGTTTCTTTATAAACATTACATTCTCGAGTGCCTCTTCCAATCGCATTAGTACCGAATCTTTCATTTAAAAATTCACGAGCAGTCAAACTAAAATTGTGGGGAAGCCCCGTCGTGCATTAACCACATTTGTATTAGCGCACAGGGAAGATCGTCAAGTAGTTCTGGTAAAACGTTTTCAAGAAAATGTTAAATTTCTTGGTAAAAACTAAGGTCCAACAAGAGAATTGCCCAATAATACCCAACCATACATTCAAAGAAAACTGATGTTGAAATCGAGATTCCACTATAGCATGAGAGTTTTCATTAGACCAAACGCCTTTATTGTGGAAGTTCGCTATAGAATTAGTTTCATCGGTAAACAATATGCAGAATAACCTTGTCGTCTGAATTCTTGACGCGATTATACACGTATAACTGATGCTTTAGAATGGACCAAACTTAGCTATGATTCGCATTAACATTTGCAACGATCTTCCTAGTACTAGTATTTGGGTCTTTTACAATTTCGTGTAGAATAGCTTCTTCCAACTCAGACATTCTAACACTCAAAAGTCTACCAGGAATTGGACCTTTCTGAAATGAGCCTGACTCCGCCATATAAATTCGCCTAGCCTCAGGATCATTTCCATCTGCAAGGCCATTAATGTAAACCATATTGCAGTGGCGGCTCGTAGAAGCTGCTAGAAGTGAGGCCCAACCCATTTTCAAATAATAAATGGAAATAAATTTTCACGTTACCCCTGAGATAATTAATATTCCTTGATGCGTTTATCGTTTTTTATTATGGATATCTTTGCCAATATCACTATTATAACCATAAATTAACAAATTAAATGACATCAAAATTTTATTTGCAATAAAACACAAAACCCTTATTTTTGGCCAAGCTCCTTGATTTTTGGACCCTACTTAAGAAACACCCTGTAAAATAAGTTTTCAGTTTAGGACAAGGTATTTATAATGAAGTATAGTCGGGCCTCAAACTAGTAGAGAGGGGCTCATTTTATAAATCCGCTCATAATTTATAGCAGTTACCGCAAAGAGAAATACAAGCCGACCGTAAATGTTTGCGTTTGCGCAATATCCAAAGCAAACGTCAGGCATATCTTAAAGGATTTTCGATTGAATTAAATGCATATTGGAAGCACAGCACAAAATTTGAAACAGAGTTTACTAATTTTTGTATCATGACGAACAAGCGACTAACGAGGATATGAATAGTGAAATATTTGAGAAATGATGGTGTTGGGTCCAAAAGAGAGAATGCCAGGTGAGTTGATCTTATTCCTCTCGTTAAAATAAGTTAAAAAGTTTCTATAAATATGAACCTGCTACAAAATATAATATCCAATGCTTAAATTATTTCCGACAATTTTTTCGAGGAGAAATTTTTGGTTACCTATTTAAGCTTAGGATATTCGTTAAGAAAATTTCACACAAAACTATCTATTCATTTGAAGGTAAAAATGGTGATCACATGCGACAATACAATTTTATATTGAAAACATGCAAAATACAGAGTGTCCGGAATATGAGTGCCTTAATTTTGCCATATGATAAGTTGTACTAAACAAAACATATTTAACTTAACTTTTTTTCTCTCTGACCAACGGTAGCAGCAAACAGGTTTGAATATGTGACAACTTAGGTCATATACTATCTTAGGACTGTTATGTATTTATACATGATATTTAAAATAGGTATTCCTAAACATAGGTACTTGCTGTGACTGGTTTTCTTAGATCTCTTTTCACGACACAGAATAACAGTTACAAGTGTTTAAAGTGACGTATGTTCCTCACAAGAAGCGTTTACCATACAAAAGTCTCGTAGGCAGAGAGTTTTGCCTAGATTCGCCGTAAATTAACATGTCATTCAGCTGGTTATGGTTACTATAAATTGGTTTATTTTTATTTATGTACACTCACAATTATCAAAGAAAAACTAGAGAAAGAGAACTTCATTAATACTGATCCAAAACTCAAATTACGAACAAATTACGTTACAGGCGCTTATACTTAAGCTTAATTGTACCTTAGTTCGTAATTTCTTAACATAATTTTGCATATTATTGATTTCCCGGCAAATGCAGCTACTTTTACCGCGGTAGTGCAACCCGAGCGTGACACGGGAAATTTGCAACCCAATCGTGGAAGAGATTATTGAAGAGATTCCCCTAATAAGTACCAGGCAAATCTTTCTACAAGTACAAGGAATGTCCCAATCAACAGTGTGGTGTATCATGCACGGGATTCTATTATACCAATAACTTACGTTCAAACGGACAAGAACAAGAAAAATGTGTGTTAGTTCATTGAAACTGGGTAAAACGGGCCCAAACGTGTTTACATGACGGTTTAAATTTTTTTTAACAGTTGTTGTAATATCAGGTATGTCAAATTATTTTATTAATTAATAATAAGAATAGCGGCAAAATTAGCTGCATTGGCTAATGTTATAAAATTGTATTTATTTCTTTCCTTGGGAAATTATTTAAATTTTTTGCCCAGCAACTGTGCTTCATGTTTTGCCTTGTGCAAGGTCAGGTTTTACCGTAGACCAGTTTTGAGTGCCGTGCCGAAGTATATTTTTAAATAATTTTCGAATTTCCCTTTATGAAAAAATTTCCAATGCCATCACATGCAGCACTGGCCGTGAAAGCCTAAAAATCACTATCCTGTATATTTAGTATTTTAAGCCTAAATTTCATTTGTCCTTTATTTTTGCCTACAGGTAAACATCTTTAGGACACCTTGTGGATTATGTTAATGTTTTGTGCAGCCAATATACGTATATACCTATCCTATTGTTTGAATTATTAAGATTTAAAATAAAATATGTCTACTAAAACTAAAAAACATCTACTCATATAATATCATACTTACAATTTGTTGACCAAGAATAAATGATATATATTGCTTCAAGTAAATTCCACTTTCATCTTTACAAATATAAATTATACCTATAATATTAAATACTTGAAGATATGCTGCAATTAAACATTTTACCGTGTTGATAAGGTTGATATAGTCTTTTAGATTAAAGTGGAAAGGATACATTAAAAAGGACAGCGGGTCATCTGAAAATGAAAAATTATATTTATTGAAATAGTAGGTCCAATATTTTATTAATATGGTGTTTTGCATCCAGTTTGTTAATATTTATATCAGTTGAATACCAGAAATCTGCATTTTCTGCAGTCCAAGCAGGTACCGTAGTGATTCATACCAGCAATCTAAATATGCTACAAATAAGTACCGTAAACTGGGGCTACTTTGACATACTTTAGGGAGTTTTTTCATTGTAACTTTTTTCTTAATTATCTGAATCAACAAATTATTGTTTGATTGAACCAATAGATGTCTTTAGAATATTGCTTCTAGGCAACAGCTTTATAAAAGCACTCCTTGATATAAAAAAAATATATATTTTTTAATGTCAAAGTAGCCCCATGCTTGGGGCTATTTTGACATGACGCTGTTTTGTATTGTAGGTCAAATTAGTATCATTCGGGGGCTAGTTTGACACCAAAAAAATAATATTTTTTTTATTTTGTAATATTTTGAAGGGTTAAGCATTAAAAAACACAGATTTTGTTCAAGCTAAACTTTATATAGTAAAGGCTATAACCTTGTTTATGTACTTACAACAAGGGTTATAGTAAAACGAGAAAAGCAGCAGGTAACAAAATACAAAAAAAAATGATAATACCAACAAAAACAAAAATAATATTCTTTCAGTAAAAGTCGTCACATCTTGAACATTCAAACCGAGGATTCTTTGTGCCCTTGTTACAATTGCCGCAAATCCACTTCTTGCAATTGATGCAGCACACCCAATTTTTTCCAACATAGTTTCGGAATTTTTTTAAGTCTTATTCGGTATAGTTTTTGTATCCACGGGCACCCAGTTTCTTTTTATAGGTTCTAACCATTTTTACACAATGTTTTCAAATATTTACGGCACAATGACACCTCAAAACAAAGCGTAATGCTTACACACTGGCCTACCATTATTTACATCAACAACCTCAAAACTCCGGCCCTCTCACTTCTACGAGGGACATTGTCAAAGTAGCCCCAACAAGTGTCAAAGTAACCCTCGAAGTCAAAGTAGCCCTAGTTTACGGTATGTCCACAAAATTTTGAAATTGTTTGAAAAAGGTATCTATGCTTTTATGTACTATAAATAACTGTGTAATTAAAAAATGTATACTTACAGCCGGATTCATGAAACGGGCGTACGCTAGTCCGACTAACGAGTTTACGCCCGTGTAAAGCGCGTTAATTGGCCTAACCAGCTTTGCGTTCATTCACGAAACATGCGTTGCTAGGTAGCGAAGCATGCGTTGCTAGGTAGGCTGTTTATTTACGTCCATATTTGCGCCAAAAGTTAGACCCAGTATTGTACCTATCTAAAAATCGCGTAACTTCGGCCTCTAGTTCCTTGCGTGTCCCATTGTATATTTAGTATTTATATTCAAAAACTGTACTTTTCAGTACTACGGATTAGTTAACATATCATAAAGTAAGTATTATACATAGTAGATAGTAGTGAATAGGAATATGCTTTTTATTTAAATTAGTGCAACAGATGCGTAAATTTTTCGCGTAACCTCCGCTAGTCTGACTAACGTTACGCCTTGTTGATGAATCCGTATGTTAGTATTTATCTTCTCTGTTATTCGCAGCAGAAAACCCATAAAAAGTTGAAATTGTTTGAAAAAGGTATCTAGGCTTATACGTGCATACATATGACTTCATTGATAGGAATTGTAGGAGATTTGGTATATATTAGCTTAAAATACCTTTCTAATACAGTTAAAAATGTTACAAAGAATAAAGAATATATGGGTAGATATTGTGGGTATAATTCAACGCTGGTTGGGGCTTTAGTCCACAGAGTAGTTAGTTTCCCACAATATTGTTAATACCTAAAAATATATAAAAAAATAAACTGTGAAATTAAAACAAAATTATACCTAGTATTTTTCTTCTCTTAGGTATTCGTAATGGAAATATCCTTAAAAGAACAAACCTAGAAAACGTTCCCTCAATTAGAAGCTAGCCGTATCACGTCACATGCTTGCTGAGGGTTCTTACACTTACAGATTTTGCTTGTTTCAGTTTATACAGGGTTTCAGAATTTATTTAAAAAAGTTTGGGAATAGATGCGTTATTGAAAATGGAGTCAATTTCGTTTTTTTTTTTTGTAAAATCCTTATAGTTTCCGAGTAAAACGTTATTGAAGTTGTAGCATTTTGAACCTTTAAATTGCTGGGCTACTATAGTCTCTAGAAAAATGATTCTGAATATTGAAATCTGATACTTTTTGTAGGCAATAAAGTTTTTGTGACGCCAGATTTTACGTTAGTTTTTTCAAGTGCCAAGAATGGCTTACGTAATTTGATACATGGTGATTTTCCGGGTTGTTAGGCCGTGACCTCAGTAACTGGTAGCTGCCAGAAACAGAGTTAAAATGCACATCCCTAGCATTAGCTGGGATACTTTTACCTGCCCTGGTTGTTCTCGGGCTAGGCTCTGTGGGGACAGAACCGCTATCGGTGTCTCTGGGCCTGTCCATATATTGATTTCGGTTCCTACTGTTGGTATTACGACTGCTACGGTCGGAACTGCTTCTCGGATACTGGTGGTCCTCCGAGGCGTTCCGTAGCCGCCGCTGTAACTGGTCGCATCCCATGCTTCCAAACGTTTCGCCGCTCTCCACTCTCGGCATCTTCAGTGGTGACTCTGCAAAAGCTTCGCCGCGACTGAGCTCAGTCGCGGCGAAGGGCAGGTAAAAGTAAAAGCACAGACTAAACCAGACCCGACAGTAAGACGAAGAACGCTGATTTAGAGAGAGATCAATATAACATCCAATTTAAAGGGACTGTGACGTCACCGTAAGAGCACTGAAATATACTACCTGCTCGGTAATCTCCGGGAGTGAAAGCCGATAGGCTCTCGCGTTTAATCGTTTTGCAAACGTGTCATTTTAATTAACCTCATCTTGTGTTAGTTGCACAGGTCAGTTGTGTCTTGTGTGTCCCATGTTTTAATTTTGTGCTGTTATATTTGAATTAAACTAAAATCGTACCTAATTTTATGGTTCTCTTAATATTTTTGTTCTTTAAATACAAGGGGGTCATCAATGCGGATATTATAGAAGAAGGAAAAGGGATTCAACATTTCCTTATAATAACTAATCATTGTCATACAACTGTTGATGATTATCATGTTATTTTCAGCTTTTCTATAATACCCATATAACTTACTGTCATTTAAAAACATGTATTATATATTATATAATAAATGGACTCTATAAATTACTTTTAAAATAAAAAAAGATTATAGGTACAAAACATTTAATAATATTGTAATTTAAAAATAATGTAATTTAAATAAAGTAATTTTTGAGATTTTTAAAATTGTATTTTAAAATACTTTATTACTTCATTACTTTATATTTTTTGTATTTTTTTTTAAATAAACGACTAATAATAGATAGGTATATCTCATACAAAAACCGTAGACATATAATATAACAAGAGCAGCAAAAGTGATTGAATTTTTACCATTCCTTTTTAACCAAATTTATATGTTGATAATTTATTTTCAAGTTGACTGTCCTATGATTGTTTAGATACTATACAGTATGCGCCAAAAGTATGGAATAAATTCAATAAAAACGAAACAATTATTTTTTGGGAAAAATCCTCGAACAGGGTCGATTTTTAATTTAAAAAATACATATTTTAGCGTAAAATGCGATTTTCAAATGTCATATGTTTTCGAGTAATGACGTCATCGATTTTTTTTAAAAATAGCAACACCATATTTTTTTCCTTGATTCTGAAAGATCGTTTAATTCTCTATCAGACAGTACTAAAATGTTGCCCTCTTACATAGAAAAGTTTTCGAGTAAATGACGATTGAATGTTAGAAAACGTAAATTTTATCCATAAAAAAGTAACAATTCTGAGGTATGTAAAATAAAATACAAATTATTAAATTTTATACTTAAATTAAATGTTCGAATTGCCATCCACCAACTTCTTGACAATGCGCAAGTCTGTGAAGAAATTCTTCTTGCACATTATGAATGATTTCTGGGGTAACTCTGCGTATTTCGTCCCGAATGCGATTTTGAAGTTCTTCTAAATTACGTGGTTTATTAATGTACACTTTTCACAATTCGAACATTTAATTTAAGTATAAAATTTAATCAATTGTATTTTATTTTACATACCTCAGAATTGTTACTTTTTATGGATAAAATTTACGTTTTCTAACATTCAATCGTCATTTACCGAAAACTTTCCTATGTAAGAGGGCAACATTTTAGTACTGTCTGATAGAGAATTAAACGATCTTTCAGAGTCAAGGAAAAAAATATGGTGTTGCCATTTAAAAAAAATCGATGACGTCATTACTTGAAAACAAATGACATTTGAAAATCGCATTTTACGCTAAAATATGTATTTTTTAAATTAAAAATCGACCTGTTCGAGGATTTTTTCCAAAAATAATTGTTTCGTTTTTATTGAATTTATTCCATACTTTTGGCGCATACTGTATATATTGTGCAGTGCTCTCTGTCCATCATTGCAATATGAAACTTAATAGGTAATCTTAATATAAATAACAAAATATAAAGAATTTTTTATATTCCTTTATCAATTTGTAACACAACACTTATATTTTGCATTCCTTGTTTGGCTTTAAATTCAACGAAAGCAATTATTTATTTTTGTAAAATATTTTTAATAATTTTTCTATTATTTTCAAGTCTCATAGTTCGGTTTAATCGCTTTCTATAAAATAGCATTATTTCTATTGTTTATAAGTGTTTATACACGTTCTAGTTACACATACGTACTGAAACCATACTGAAACATGAAGACGTGTTTTTACACAATGCACCATGTTTTGATAAAAGGCAACTATGCTTTCAGCAAAGATAGGTAAATCTGGTAAAGCCGGCAACGCTGCTTACATCCGATTTAAAGGGACGAGGTCACCGAGTCCCGGCGGCGAATATCAAAGGATTTTGCCGAAATGTCGTATCTGTATTTTATTAATCTGTGGTAAAAGTATCCCAGCTAATGCTAGGGATGTGCATTTTAACTCTGTTTCTGGCAGCTACCAGTTACCGAGGTCACGGCATAACAACCCGGAAAATCACCATGTTTCAAATTACAGCACTGGCCGTGAAAGCCTAAAAACCACTATAATGGCTTACGTGTATAGTAGCAAATCGGAGTTGATGGACGATGTGAAAATGCTTTAGCAGAACGATTTTCTGGTAAACATGTGCCAAATGCAGCTACTTGAATGCAATGCAATGAATGCAAATGTAGTGCAACGCGAGGGAAATTTGTGAAAGAAATGACACACGAGGCTTAATTATATCCATACCATGTACAGCGTGTACAAGCATTAATACCAAGGGATGGACGAGAACAGATGCCACGGCCATCACAATCTCGTGACTTCAAATCATTTGGACTTCTTTTTGTGTAGATATTTAAAAAATGAAGGGTGTCGCACCGATGTGGATACATACTATTGACGATTTAGGGAAACGTATCATAGTTGCTGCCAATAATTTACTAGTTCAAAACGGACAAAAAGCAGAAACATATGTGTTAGATTGTAGAAACTAGGTATAGCGGGCCTAAAAGGTTGCTGTAACATCAGGTATGTCAAACTATTTTATTAATTAAAACCAAAAATTAATTCTATTAATAATTAATGACAATAGCGGCGAAATCAGTTAAATTTGCTGCATAAAATCAGCGTTATAAAATGTCCGACATAGACCATTGAAACTCAAGAATAAAAAATAATTAAAATATCAAGTTCTGTCAAACGTAATGTCGATCTATTTCTAACGTTAAAAATTTTCCAGAGTAATCACATGCAACTTGAAGGATGATGGAAATTTTCAGATTTTTTTTTAAATTATCATGGTAATGGGACAAAATACAAGCTTCGAATTGGTTAGAGAATGGTGGTATAAAATTTGTATTTGTCAGTTTTAGTATATACAGGGTGTCTCAAGTAGGTAGTGTCAATCAAAATGTCAATCTACATATAAACGTCATTCACATGTATTTTACTTAAAGAAGAATAAACATTTCGTGAAATTGTTTGAACTACCGTGGAAACGGAACAAAATTCTAATTGATTAAAAACGATAGTGTGAAATTTTTATAGCAAAATACATACCCATCACAGGCGTTTCACCAAGCAAGTTGTAAGCTTTGGCATTTATTATTTCTTCAGTCATTTTACTGTAGTTCATTTGCCGTATTATTTGATAATGGACGCACGGAAGGCTATAAAAATTATGGAAGTATTATTAAATAAATAAATTGTAAGGAAATACAAAATTCTTATTTACACATTGCCATTAATGAGACATTAATAGTTGTTTTATAAATATGATTACCGACTTATGAATTAATTAATAAGGGTAATTAATGAATTAATAACAGTAAAGTAGCGACAGCGTTAGTAATAGGTACAAATAAATAAATTCAAATTAATAATACACAATGTCCGGAAATTAGCGTACAATAGTTTACTAGCACGTTACGTGACTAAAAGTAAAAGTAAAAATGTTTATTTGAACGCGGGCGGGCATGGCTGGCTATTTGGTTTAGAACCAGTGCCGTAAAATAGACACGCACACAACCCGACCGGAGAAATACCCCACAGCTGTAGATAGGTAAATATTACTTTTTTTTTGTATATGGACTTTCAACTATTTTACTGGATTTATAAACTCTACGTTGGCGCTGGCGCTGGCACTGGCACTGGCTCAAGGGGGTGAAACTCATGGCAACAGAGTTGTTGGTGGCGCCATCAATAATTTCTGTACATAACTTCCTTCAAATTAGTATAGTTGTACACCACATATAGATATGTGTACTAAATTATTTAATTCATCCTAGGAAAGTAACGATGTCATATTTTCCACAATTATTAAGATCTACGACATTTTGAGATAATGCATATTATCTGTAATAATATTCGGATATACATTGGCTGTGTTCATTCTATTGTTAGATTTAGGGGTAGTAAATCGTCCCCAAGTTTGAGATTTACATTAATAAATCTTCTCAAAAGTTAAACATTACACATAAACACTTGTATATTTACTTATTTGACTAGTAAATACAACTCACTGAGTAATACTACCGTTACACATGTAATACACGAATAATAATTATATGTGATTACAATTATATCACTAATTACAAGATAACCAGCGGCCTTGCTATCCAGGCAGCGCTCACGTTCGGTCGGAGTCCGAAACATGAATCCCGCTGACAGGAGGCGGCTCGGGCTTGGTGATGACATAGCCCAAATGTTTATAAACACTAGGCCGATACGTTTGATATATCTAACACTATGCAAATGGTTTACGTTTATCAACAGTTTTCGATCGGGTAGATGCGGCCATTGACTTTTTAATGTCAATTAACCAACTTTTATATGTACTGTGCTCCCCGTAACTCAATATTTGGCAGTCTGTTGTTTCTAATAATTCAGGGTGACAACATCAATTTCATTACTTTATTGCATTACACAGATTATGTAGGTATGTTTTAGTAGTTGTTTCTTTAATGCATGATTTTATACTTAATTTTAAGAATACTAATTTGATTAACAGATGACTTGCATATGTTAAATTTGTGTTGTAACCATACTACACGAGTACAATTACGGCTAGAATTCAGACGACTTACGTCACACAATTTATTGTCAACGTAATTTTCAATAGTTTGTCGTGTTAAAAACAATCATTATTTAAAATTTACTGTAATATATAGTGCAAACATTTAGTGTAGTATATAGTTTTATTATTCTCAGTTGCAGTTTATTAAATATTTTGATGAAATATAATGAGTATGCCGTAAGTCGTGTTGAGTTTTTGCCGCAACTTTATACTTTTATAATGTATATTTTATTTGTTACAATGATTTTCATTTATCAGAAATGTTTGTTTTAAATAAAAGTGTCATAAATATTTGAAGTTTTTTTTAGCAAATAATGTAATTCCACTTTACTACCCTGACTATTTTATATTAAATTTGTTAACATTTTAAATAATAGAATATTATTTAGTACGGATATACACCCATAAATAACGCAAATTATAGTTATCTATATTGCCTACCTTAGAAAAGTTCTGTGTAGAAATGGCGCAGTAAACACTCTGTTCCGTCTTCGACAAGAATAGAGTGGGCTATCTATTCTTGTTTAATCTGTGCACTGGTCTTCGAAATTAAAATGCCTATAAATTTTATTAAAATCGACCAATTATGGTAATTTCTTAATAAAACATGACAATGAAAATATTTTGTATATAGTGGGTCAATTTCGACACTTTTAGGTTTCTTCTATTTTCCGAGGAGATAGAATAAAAGCATCTAAGGTCACACGAGCTAGATTTTTAAGAAAAATTGAATGGCTACAGGACGTTTCTTATTATTTTGCTTCTTCTATGACGTTCTATAACTTCCTTGTTTTCTAATAGTTTAGATTTTTGTAAAACCATTATTTATTAAGGTTATACGTTACAGTGGCGTCCACAATTTATTAAATACTTTATATTTCTCTATAGCAATATATCAAATCACAGCTTTCCTAATTTTATGGTCCACTTAACCAATTTATATTTTATTTCGATAGTAATATATACAGTAAAAAATGTAATTAAAGCCATGATTAAGCAATCTTACTAATGACTTTTATGTCATTACCTACCCGTTCAGCTTATCATACGAGTATATTAATGATTAAGCTGTTACTATTATTTTATTTTTATTAAGCTTGTATTGATGAAAGATTTGCATATCTCAAAAATCATCGACTGTACAAAAATATAAAACCCTGTATTAATTAAATAAGTACTATGTATCTAAATAAATGTTACTTACATTTTTGTTCGAATTTACCTGGACATTGGAGAGTAGTTGGGATTTTCCCGTAGTTTACCTTTAACCCTGCAAGTATCTTCTAGTTTAAATTTATTATCCTGTTTATAATTTAATACTAAGTTATAATTTAATCTTAAGCTTCTTATTTTGTTTACGGTTGTAACTATTTAATCTTAAGTGAAGTTGTAAATAAAATTAGGGTAAGAATTAAGTAAGAGGTATATTGTAACCCTATATAAGAAATTGCTCAGTCAAGTAACAAGAGTTCCTTCGCAATAAATAAAGGGTGTCCACACGCTATATTTCTGTGTATAAATTCTTTTTTTGTATTATATGCTTCGTTATACAAAGTACAGTGTTTTATTGGAACTGGTCCTTCGAGAAGAAAAAGGGTACAATAAAGTACTCACAGATGTGGTGCAGTAGCACAAGTAGCTATTAAACATTCCTTAACCCTCCCTCCGATAGTGGCGTATGTATCTGACATATACATTGTTAATATTTATGAGAATTTCTCAAAAACTACTAATCCTAGAGTTGTATAATTCTATAAAAGCTAATAATAAAGAATATATGGGTAGATATTGTGGGTGTAATTCAACGCTGGTTAATGCTTTAGCCCACAGAGTAGTTAGTTTCACACAATAAGCTATGTGCCAAGTACGTGTTCAGCGCTGGTTACCAGTACTGTTTAAACAAGTATGGATTTACAACACTAATTTATAATAAGCCTACGAAATCACCTAGTACTGTCCTGCACTGTAAGCAAAGTAAACAAGTAATAACTTAACTACCCTCTTTGTCTTCCTTACGGTAATCAAGAACGACATATGTCGGACAGTTTATAGACGAGAGATTGTACAGTTGCCAAGTTTGTTGCTAACAGTTAATAAAATTAAACGACTTCTTAAAAGCGCTATTGCGGATTTATGAAGTTCTAGTAGTTGGATATGTCATATATACTTATTAGGTACCTGTTAAATTATAAAAAGACAAGAATCAATTTCCATGATATAGGTACAGAAAGCGGTTACTTTGTTTATGTGAAATATTACAACGTCGCATTCCAAATGGCGCCTTGCCGAAATTCACTATTTTACCACATTAAGAAAAACAGCTAGGTTTAATCGAATCATTTTATATACAGGGGGTCCAAGACTATTGACGTTCTGTGTAAATTGGCACATTCAAGGCAGATAATAAAGTTAGATTACTTATTGGACTTACTAGTAAATGCAGTAAGGAGAAGAGGAGATTTTTAGTCAAAGCTATATAAAATCAGTAGAAATATGGAAGAATGAAAATAATTGTGTTATTGAGGCACATACGGAGAAAAGCGAAAAGTATTAACGTTAATGTGACTCTCAAGGATACACCACCAACACAAAATAAATCATTATAAATATCGATCAGAAAACTAAATCTCCCGTTTCGAAACTTTTTCTGAATAAAAAACTGATATTCACTCAGAAATATCAAAAAGTCTAACATTGCAACTAGCTCAATAATTGAATAACAATTACCAGAGCATAATTGCTCCAGCACACTGACAACAATTTAGTAAAATTTGTAACACCATTGATTTTTATTAACATATTCAGTTTAACTGCCCCTAACTATTGATTCAAAAATCGCTCGGGTGGATTTATTATGATATAATCCATTATATTTTAAAGTTAATTAGATTTTTTCTAGTTCCCAGAAAGCTGGTTTCATATTTTAGGTACAGCATCCGAGTTTGTGAAAGAAAACTTTTGTAATTATTCTTCAAAAGCCACTTTTCTGAGAACACCTTCATTAAAAAGGCAATGTAAAGAGTTACAATATAAAATATTTCAGAAACATTCTTTTTAAAAATAATTACAAAAGTAAATAGTAAATATATATCATTTTTCTGATTAGATGGCATATTTCAAATATTAATCAAATCCGGTTCGTATGCTTTTTATTTGAAATCGATATGAAATGCTAAATTCGAGATGATATATGGAACGGGATGTAGTAAGTTTTATGTTTATGTTTATATATATATTGCTAAAAAGGGCTAATTAGTTGCAAATGTAACTCCACAGGGCACGTAAATTCCATTAAAACAATATTCTTTAAACCAGTAAAGTCGACATACACAGGAAAAAAGTTCATATGAACATAAGCCCCAATATACATTATAAGAGGCGTTCAAAATTATACAGAAATAAGCTGCGGGAATTAACTGTTTACAAGTAATTGAGTAAGTTTAGTGTCGTGGACGCAAACGTGTTTAGCGTTGTTTTATTTCAAAGTTCTTTATTCCATTCAAGAATTAGTAGATATGATATTAATGTTTTTATATTCCAGCAGTGGGTTCGATCGGGGTAAAATAAACACTGATTGACGATGAGATGTAAAATGTTTCCTTAATAAGCACTCCACTTTGAATAACATCTAGTTAGATGACTTAAATAGACATGATTATAGAATTATGTTAATATACCATGCATGTATTATATATTTTAATGATTTTTATGTCACTTGCTTGAAATTATATTGCACCCATCCCATTATTTAAGGTCGGTGTCTTTTGATATTTTTTATATTTCTTTATATCGATGATATAGACTATACAATAGTTATAGTTTCAAGAGTAAATGGTTCGTCCAATATTTGTTGTTATTTGGATTTACGTATTAACGATACCTGTTCTTCACGAACTTACCTCGGTTAGAGATATCTATGATATCCTGTATACAGCCTGCCTAAACCATTTAACGTAGAGTAGTAGAATTAGCTTTATTGCTGAAAAGTTTGACTTTTGTATAGTGTATCATATGATATATCGCTTGACATATGTGTGCTTTTAGAATTTGTCCTCTTTCTTTTCTGCACACATTACCTAGGTGTTATTATACCATTAAAAGAATACGCAAATGCGCGTTGAAACTACATACATATTTAAACGTACATAAAATATTGATATCATCCCTGTTCTATCCTGTTTATTTGTGGCGCTGGTTTGCACGTACAACGTGATTTTTCCCTTTTATGTTGGTTTCTATATTCTAAAGGTATTTTTGCATTTATATTGGTGTTTATTGAGTGTTTGGAACGTGATTGATGTTGTTTTCATAAAATCTAATAATTTATAATGGAAGTGCTTAATTGAGATAATAACGTACGATTGCAGTTCATAAGACATATATTTGCAGAAATCATTCAACTGTTTTTTTTTATACTGAATGCTGTATTTCAACAAAAATATTAACCTGAGACACTATCGGATTCACAGAGATTCATATACAGGGTTAACTATCACTAAGTACAAAAATTTTAAACACGTTCTGAGTGGCAGATTCATGCATTGAAGTCATGCTTTCGTGCATGTTTGTAAATATGAGCTTAGCGCAAATTATTTGCGCTAGATTTTCAATTAGTGCTAACGATTCTAGTTTTAAACAGTAATTTTTCCGTTTACTCTAAGAATATATTTAAAGGTTTTAGATTCGGAAATTTTGGCAGGCACTTATTTATAATCATCCTCTATTGTACATATATCACCTTGTACAATATTACAGATAAAATATATGATCATATGCGCCATTGTGTTATCTTCACTTTTTGTCTCTTTACACTTTTTTGTATTTTCCAAGCCGATTAACAAAATTGATTTATTTGATTGATTATACAGGGTGAACCTTAAATAATTACAAATAGTGAAAGAAATTTTTAAAAATTTCTAATATTTACGGAGATATTAATTTTTTTTAAAATACCCACATTTTGAGGACCGCTGCTTAACCAAGCTAATGAACCATATGATTTGTTGCGAGGTTACCGTATCTTCTCTAATATAAATATTACGTTTCCCTTAACGTAATAATAAAGTAATACGGTTAATTCTGTTTTAAAAATACTTGTTTGAAGCATAAGTACAGTAAAGTTGGGTATGTAGTATGATACGCAGCAATATACACATACATTTTAACTGCTTATCTGACCTTACTATAAACGATCAAAAATTAATTTCCGCAAGTTAAATACTACCGTAAAGTATTTAGGAAGATATTACGTGATATTACTATGTCCAATCTTCAAAAATTATACATAAACGTGCACACAAGCTTACCTGTTTGTTAAAAAATTAACTATTTAATCAGTAATCCACATTTCACAAGATAAAAGCCATTGCACACTGACTGTTAGAAAGAGACACAAGACACAATTTCCCTAAGTTATTTTATGAATAATAACGAAAAACTATGATTTTCACACAACATATTAAATTTAAAAGTTTGTTCAAGCAAAGACATTTGTGTAACACTGGCAACACTGTGAACTACACATTCAATCTAAAGCGCTATGACTCATAAATGTATGCGGTTCTCAACAAGTTTTCTACAGAAAAATTACAAACTTTGTTTAAAATTTAACTTTTTTATTTCTGATTGTTTTGTAAAACAACTATTAATTATGTGTTCTACACAGTGAACTATACTGATGGATAAAATATTTGTACTTATTTAAGGTTCACCCTGTATGTATCTTAATAACAGGGCAGATTGTATGTATGTTCTTTTATTCAGTACTCAGTATGAGTAACTGACGGTTATCTTATTGATAAACAAGATAATTACCCTTTTAAACTTTATATCCATACAAAATTTGATCAGGTTCAAATTAGTTAAGAACTAGAATCTTATTATAAAAATTTAGAACTTTCATCGACATTATGTGGCAGTGTTATCAAGAACAGAATATTTCAAATTGTGACGTCCAGCCATTTGAAAGCTATCTGTATATGGTTTCAATTATTGTACTTATTAAAAAAAATACAACAATATTATTTATATATTTTGTTTTATTTCAGTTACTATACTTACAAAAAAGTGAAATGTACACTAACAAAATATATGGGTGAACATTTATCTAGTATACAATTTATACTTATCAATTTTAGCAACATCTACTAATTATAGGTAAGAACCTTTGAATCTCTTTTTAATTTAAGAAGTTTAAAGATGAAATATAGGGTGGGACCATAGAAATCACAAAGGAAAAATGCATAGACAACCAATTGTATTTAAATGAAGTGAGAAATAGTTGTAAATAAATTGTTGACGCGAAGATTTTAAAATTAGACATTTATAGTTCCAAAACTGCACGAGCATCACACTGAGGTTATTTTATGTCATGCCCGTACCGATATTAGGTACTTAAAATTGAAAAATTATTTGATAATTTTAGAAAAATCATATCATATCATTAAATCTGAAATTGTTGTTAAAGTTAATAAACCATTTAATAATACTGCGCCTTCGGTTTCTAAATACACAAATACTGCACTGATAATGATATCTCAGTAGTAATTGCTAGCTTGAAATATTTTTAACAATTCGACTTTTAAAACTTTCAATTTCACACAAAACTACTGAATACTTAGACCTAAATACGTGAGAGAAATTGGTAAAACTACATTACATATTTTCTATTCGATTTGTAGCTGTTATCATAAAATATGTGAGCTATGGAGGTGTATGCAATGACATCCATTTATTACTACACTAATACCTACATTCTATAGAATCGTTTTCGGAAGGCGAAGTAGACAATAAAACTCTGAGCCCTTTCTACTTGTTTGTAATATACCTAATAGGCTAGTCAATGAATTGCCGAAAGGGGGTTGTAGCCTGCATTGAGGGGGAAGGGAAATTTTTCGGTACAGGAATATGTTGGGTGTAGTGAGGACGTAAACATATTGAAAGTACCCGCCCTTAGCGAGGTCGGAGGTACTCGAAAACAGTGTGCTGCAGCAAAATATTATTTACATAAAAATGAAAGCTTATAAAGCCTATAAACCAAACAGTGGCCCTGACAGTTTTGGCATAACCGAGAGCAACTCATTTATGTCTTTTATACCTTCCACTGATACAATCGTTCGTGGATCTAGAAAATATGAAGTAAGTATGAAGTCCAAAATTTCCATCGATGCTTCTTCGTTTTTTGGCTTCCTGAGACCTGCTATATCCATAAAAAGCAGTGGCACATTTTCTGCCTTATGTTTCTATAAGTTAGTTGTGTTGCTAGATGACCTTATGTAAGAGAAAGCTTCCATCAATCACCAATTCATCAATTTGGTATCCTTTCGCTGGTTGGTGTAAACAGCTTATAAAGTACGAATCACTTCTTTACTGATGCAAATCCGATAGAAAAGCAGGAAAGGATCTCCTACTACGTTTCCATCGCGAAACTTCATAGAACTGATGGAAGAAATAGGGCGTGTTTCCTCTGTAAAACGTTTGTTAAAATTTTTTTGAATTACCGACCTTTGAGAGCAGATATCTTGAAACGGTACATTGTAACGAAAAAAATGTATGGAACTAATCTTATAGAAAATTATATAAACTCTATTTTTATGTAAAGAATTTTTGATACGAAGCACTGTTTTCGAGTTATAAGCGGGTCACAGACGAACGTACATGTATGCAAACATCAACGCGCATTCATCTACGCGCAAACAACAACGTCTGTCTATGGGCATAATAACGTCACGTACATGGTTATTGTGAACAATAAACAATTATATTTGCAAAAATCTTGTGCCGATGGTTTGCCTTAATAAGCCAGAAATCCTGGAAAAAATTCCGGTTCTCTAGTGATTTCGGGGGTGGAGTTTTTAATTTGTTAATTAGCCCAGTTACAACAATTTAGCAATAAATAATAAAGCTAACACCAAAGTGATAAAGAAGGACGTCGACAACCCCCGAGAGAACATTTTCCAGACATTTTAGTTGAATCGTGTGTGACATTTGCCATATGTTCAACAAAAAACGGTCATTTGTTAAATAAACAATTAAAAAGTTGCGAGCGTACAGAGGTTAGATGTACGTTTTGTTATAAATAATTCCCTGAACATTTTGCAGAAAACCGCATCTCAATCGGACTTCTCCGCAAAAAGTTGACTATTTTTACATTTTTCATGCTAATTTGACGCGACTAGTTACCACCATCGAAAGCACGTCCGTAGTCTACAGTGCAGGTTGAATTCCTGTTAGAACTAGTGGGTACATTAGGTTTTGCGTTTTTGTTAGTAGTTGAGAAAATAATATGGAGAGTTCTTCAAGTTTATGTACGACAGATGACAAATTGTTACATACATTTAAATTAAAACGAAAAAGGACAACACTTGGTAAAAAAAGATGTGTGTTTTGCAAAACAACCGGGAAGTTGCAAGAATCTAGCTTAAAAACTATGGATACATTTAAAACATCAATGAAAATGAGACTTGACATGAAAACTAGTAATAATGACGATTTGCGGGAACTGAGTGTTAAAATTAGTAATGCAAGTAAATTAATGTGGCACAGAAACTATTACTCTTCATTTACGAGTATGAAAAATATTTTCACTGCAATGAAATTAAAAGTACATGATCATATTGGAAATGAAAATGTGACCGAAAGCGGTCCAAAAATAGATAAGTTGTGGCGCCACAAACTGAACTTTAATGTTAAATTATGTGTTTTCTGCCAAAAATTAAAGAAGGGTAAGACAGTGTGTCACGTATTAACAATTAATTTGAGCAATAAACTTCACGCAATAGCAACAGTCAATTATGATCTTTTTAAAAAAATTAATACACTCGACTTAATTGCCGCTGAAATTTATATAAATAGACTAATTTCATTTACTTAGTAGTTTAATGTTAACTAAATAAGATAATCATTAAAACTTTGATAAAGTATGTTTGTTACCAAACATAAGATGATTTCTTCATTTTTTTAATGTTTACCCAAATAAGAGATGAAAATTAGAATAGGTGAAAGAGATGAAAATTAGAATACCCAACGAAAAAAAGCTTTCTAGGTAGTTTTGCACGTAGCTTCTTCTTTAGAAATATTTAAGTACGCCATACTTTGGGTCGAAACTATCGTTATTTAAACTATTTGTAGTTAGGTATTAAAATGTCGAATCATGCCTTACGTTAATTACATTGCTCCGGTTCCCCATTATAAACATTTTAAATTGTATAACTTCTATTAACTAATTTTAATTTTTACTAACACTTAAGTACATGAAACTTAGCAATTATAAATCTTAATTTGAACCAGCCATACGTGCCGCGAAATCACTGAGGTACCTATCACGGTCTGTGAGATGTATCTAGTGACGTACACAGCCCGTGAGAGCGAGACGGAAAACGGGTAAAACCAGAGACAGAGCGTATCGCTTCTCAGCAAGTGTCTTTACATTCTCGGTGAAAATTATTCATATCTTTGTTATTTATAGATAAATCTCAATATTTAAAAAACTGTTGTATAGCAGAAGCTTCATACTATAACAATTACTCTTTAACTTTTTTTGATATCTCGTGTCGTTCAGAAGTTACCGCGATGTAAACATTTTTCCATTTTAACACAAATAGAAATACGTACAGTTACAGAGTTACAGGCTAATTTAGTAAATATTTGTCCATTTATCTAATGTAAATTGTATCATGAAATTAATTTATAACTCGCTTAATACTTCACGGATCTAAACATTTTTTTTACTGTCGGATAGAAAATTTAATGTTCTTTATTCGTGGTTTTTTCTGTTTTCACCTCCTGGGGGTGTGTTGGACACCGATATCGCCAGACGAATTTAGGAGGTCGATGTACACCCCAAATAGCTCCCGAAAACGTATTCGATACATTTTTACCTTTCAATGTACCGCGGACATCATAATAAATTCTTGCACTAACTCTACTAGAATAGATGGAAAGTGTTGATCATTCTATTGCGTTGTGTTGATTATACTGTTGTGGTGTGTTTGTGATACAGTTTTAACGAATTTGAAAAAGGCTCATCGTGAAATTTTGAACGAGCGAAGTAAAAAAATTGATAGATATTTTGGAGCTTTTACTATCATTGATTATGGGAAAATTTCCCAGCCGACCCTGGAAATGTACATTTAGAGATAATTGAGTACCGACATACTTGCACTACTCTAATCTTTCCATCGCAAATGCATGCCTAAAGACGTTCTTCCTAGCATAATTTGGGTTTGACCTGTCATTGGCAGGTATAAGGTGAAATGAAATAAATGTATACATTTCGTTTTAGCAACGTTTTAATGCCCACTTCGCCTTCCGAAAACGAATGTACTATATAAGATGCCCTCACGGGAGACGCCATTCAGAAACTACAACTCATCTTTATTAGATATGCATAAAAATATGTATATTTGCAAACTATAAATCATAAATCTACTATAATATTTTAATATTAAATGTGTTATTTTATTCAACATATAATTTTTTTAAAGAACTTATTACCAGATTTAGAATTTGCCATTTTATTGGTGAAGTTATAGTTTCAAATTAAACGTATTTGTACTGGCTTTGTCTTTTACTTAGGTATCATATTAATAGAATGCACATCTAAACGCCAGGTCATCGTTTATATCAAGACTTCATGTCGTTGAAGATGTTTTCATATTACCTATAGTGTTAAAACTTAAAAATAAAACGAGGCCCAAAGAAGAATTCCAATATGTTCATATTGATTACTTATTTGCATTTAAAAAAAATAATGCCATGCTGTAAGTTACCTTGAGCATCTAAAACAAAAATAAAAAATTAGACAATAATCTTCAATTCAGTCAAATTTTAGTACTAACTAACTACTATATATTTTATATTCACAGATTTAGTAAAAAGACATAATTATGTACATTCTGAAGCAATGGAAGAGTTTCATTTTACTTATTAATCTGAGCGACTGGAATATTACTAACTAAAATTCAGTGGCAACTGTAATTTATTGTAATTAAAATTTATATATTACTCTACTAACATTTATTCGTAGGAAGGAAGTATAAAGGGTATTTCTTAAGTAGAGGTCAAAAATCTAAGAGCTAAGATTAATTTCAAACTGCAAATTAACAAAGTATAACAATTTCAAATAATTCTGTATTTGTATATTCTAGTTTATCTATAAATAATGATTAAGAGAAAAGTTTTCAAAAAATGTTAATTCTGTAATTCGTATTTGGAACAGTCCCAACCTGCTTGCCTCACTTTAAAAAGTCACGAGCCGCCACTGTTATACAGAAGCAAGTTGAGTACCTATATTTGAGAAGTCCAGTTAATAACAGACAATTATTCTTCACATTTCCGTCCTCCTTTGGTAGGTATGATAGATTCCATTCTCGCATCGCTGAGTACGCCGCGTGCACACAGTTTAAAGAAAAAAGTTAATCTGCTAGGTCTTATCACTCGGACCCGCCCGTTTCCCCAACGGCTCAGTCCATAATTTGTGTCGCTGCGTAAAGTCGTGAGTGCTAGTGTAAAAATGTCTAGGCAAATTAAAAGGAAAATGTTAGAAGAACTACGGGATTTGAAGAGGAAAATGGCTAAGATGGAAACATACGTGGTCAATATTTCAGGAAATGAAAACTCCAGTAAGTTTAAATAAATTATAGTTGGAATAATGGGAATGTGTTTTTTTTCCAAGGAAAACATTTAAATTTAAACAAGGTGACATTGAGCACCAACATTAACTGTAAGAATATTGTTCAGATACATATTTGAGATGAGATATTTTAGCAAATAGGTACTTGCATGCCTACTTAGCTATATGCTATATGAAGTTGTATACAAGGTGACACGTTGGGGCACCATAACTTACATATATTTATTGTCTGCATATGTATTTAATATACAAAGGAGTTAATTGCTCAAACCAGTATTTATGTCTCTAGTTTATTATGCTATATAAACTTATATACGGGGTGACACATTGGGGCACCACAACTATGTAGTATGTTTTACCAAAATAAGAGGCATACAAGGTGACGTTGGGCACCACATATAGGTGAAATTTAAGCACAAATTAATGGAGTAACTCCACAAAATACTAGTACTACAAAACCTAGATTTCGTATTAGTAATTATTCTTTTTTCCTTCTTTGTTTTGATAGGTTCTTCCTCCTCATTTCAATCCGATGGGAGTGACGATGAACTGCCACCGATAGAAGAAACGGTTGCGCAGGTTCATACCGAAAGTGGCCTGGATGTAACTCCCTTCCTGGGTGTCAACCCTACTCAACTGAAACCTGTAGGAATTAGTCTAAATGATGAAATTGTCGTTAGATGGACATCATATCTAACCCAGGGATTGACGGTAGATGCTAGGAAAAGTCTTAACGACAAGTATCCTATCCTCAAAATTGTCAAGCTTTACATCCTCCGAAAATGAACGAGGAACTAAAGTCGGTAATACCAGAGTCAGCTATGGTATCAGAAAAGTTTCTAGTTACTCTACAGGAACAGTTAGCTACAGGATTAACTGCATTGGGGGAGCTGATGAATGAAAAACTCAACAGCCCAGAAAAGGAGGTCGTATTATCAGACGAGTTAACTCAAAAACTCGCAGAATCTGCGCAAATGTTTGCTAATGCATATCATGCGATATCAATGAAACGAAGAACAAATATTATTCCATTTATGAATCTTGACTGCAAGGCAGCATCTTTACAATCCCCTATCGATGAATTTTTGTTCGGTTCCCTTTTTGTGGAAAAAGTTAAAGCTCGTCAAACATTAAGAAAAACTGGACTAGAAATCAAGAGGAGGAAACCTAGGGTAGAAAGAAGGGAGCCACAGCGTCCATTAAAGAAATCTTTAAACTTCAGGCGCAGTTACAACAGAAACAAAATCAAGGAGGAAGGAGAGGAGAAGGAGAACAAGGGGAGATTCAATTATTCCAGACCAGGGACATTCAACCAACCGAGGTGGCAGAACAGGAGGAATTAAATCAGGTACACAATTCTAAATATGCAGGAAGCCTAAAATATTTCATTAAAAAATGGGAGATGATTACAAATAACAGGGTAGTCTTAAGTTGGGTTAAAGGTATATGTATACCATTTGCTTCACAACCCTATCAACTACATAAACCTCATGTTAAAATTGCACTATCCGAATATCCAAAATATGAATACGAAATAAGATCCTTACTGCAGAAAGGTGCAATAGCAAAATGTAAGCATCAACGGGGAGAATTTCTTTCATCTTACTTCATTATTACAAAACCAAATGGGGGTTACAGATTCATTTTGAATCTGAAAAAATTAAATAATTTCATTCAGGCCCCTCACTTTAAATTAGAGGGATATAAATCAGTTGTTAGCTTACTTACAAAAAATTGCTACTTATCTAAGCTTGATTTAAAGGATGCATATTTTCTATTGCCTATTAACAAAGCCTATAGGAAGTATTTCAGATTTGAATTTAAAACAAATATTTATGAATTTACATGTTTACCCTTTGGACTCAATATTGCTCCTCATCTTCACAAAATTAATGAAACCTGTGGCAAAATATCTAAGGCAAATTGGCTGTAATTTAATGATATATCTAGATGACATATTAATTATAGGCACAACATTTGACAAATGTAAAACTGCTGTTGAAGAAACAAAACATATGCTTATATCACTGGGTTTTTTGATAAATTTTTAAAAGAGCAGTATTTTTCCATCTCAAGAGTTAAAATATTTAGGGTTTATATTCAACACCTGCAAATTAACAGTTAGTATACCTAAAGAGAAAATTAACAAAATCGTGACAGAAATAAAATCTTTTTCTAAAAAAGAAAAGTGTAAAATTCGGGAATTTGCTTCCTTAATAGGGAAGCTAGTTGCAATAGCTCCTGCTCATTGTTATAGTTGGCTTCATATAAAGCCATTTGAAATTGAGAAACTAAAAGTTTTGAGACATAGCAGAAATTTCAATAAAACTATGTATATACCTAAAGTATTAGAGGGCGAATTTAGTTGGTGGTTAATGAACATAAAGAATGCTACAAAAGTAATAAAACAGGGATCATATGTTTTTGAAATATTTTCGGATGCGTCAACTACTGGTTGGGGTGGTTTTTGTGAAGGTGAGGAAGCAAAAGGTTTCTGGAATCTTGAGCAAGGGAAAAATCATATCAACTGGCTTGAAATTTGTGCAGCATTTTATTCATTGAAATCGTTTGCAAAGTCATTACATAATTGTCATATTTTGCTACGCATAGATAATGTTACAGCTGTGGCCTGCATAAATAAAATGGGCAGTACTAGGTTTCATAATTTAAATAATATAACAAGGAAATTGTGGCTATGGTGTGAAAGGCGAAATATCATTGTTCACGCATCTTACATACGCTCAACGGAAAATATGAATGCAGATAGACTTTCAAGAATTACATCGGAGGATACAGAATATGAATTAAATCCAATAGCATTTAGAAAAATTATTAAAAAATTTCGGATACCTGAAATAGACTTATTTGCTACAACAAACAATACAAAATGTAAACTCTTTGTTTCATGGGGACCAGATCCATATTCTGTAGCTACAGATGCTTTTACTATTAATTGGAATAAATATTATTTCTACGCCTTTCCACCATTTGCAATAATTTCCAGAGTTCTAGAGAAAATAATATCAGATAGGGCGACAGGAATTTTAGTAGTTCCAAATTGGCCTACCCAATCCTGGTACTCTGGTTTCTGTGAACTGTTAATCGGGGAACCACTGATATTTTCTCCTAATAAATACTTACTATTATCTCATTTCAGGGAATGTCACCCTCTACACCGGGACCTTTCCCTGGTGGCAGGGTGCTTATCGGGCAGGCCTTCATGAGGGAATACCAGAAGAAGTCGTTCCTACTATGATATTATCTCTCAGAGCGAACTATAAAACAGTACACTTATAGCCTTAAGAAATGGTGGGATTTTTGTGTTGATACTAAAATTGATCCATTAACGTACAGCGTAAACCATATACTAAAATTTTTATTGAAGATGTTAAATGATAAAATGTCATATTCATCATTAAACACCTATCGGTGTGCTCTTTCTCTAATCTTCAATTTTAACACTCAGGATGAAAAAATAATTAAACGATTTTTAAAAGGAGCATATAATGTAAACCCCTCTGCACCAAAATATTCGTATACTTGGAATCCATCCACGGTATTAAACATGTTAGAAAAATTATACCCTTTAGAAAATATTTCACTAAAATATCTTACACTAAAACTAGTAACTCTATTGGCGTTAACCACAGCGCATAGGGTACAGACCTTATCAAAAATTACTCTGGAAAATATTATAGAATATGACAATAGAATAGAAATTAAGGTATCGGATAGAATAAAACCTCGGGCCCAAACAGTAAGCAACCGTTTATAATATTACCATTTTTTAGAGAGAAACCTGAATTGTGTATTTCAGCTACAATTATTCACTACATACATAGAACGAAATCCTCTAGAAAGAATATAAATACACTCATACTAACGCATAAATGTCCAATTAAACCTGCAACCCCTCAAACCATCAGTCGCTGGATAAAAGATATTTTGATGCAGAGTGGTATCGATACAAACATCTTCACAGGTCATTCGGCAAGACATGCTGCTTCCTCTATCGCTTTTCGAAAGGGGATCAGTATCGACACTATTAGACACATGGCGGGATGGTCACAGTCGTCAGTTGTATTTAATACATTTTATAACAGACCATTGTGCCCAGAACCTGGTGCGTTCATACAGGCAGTAATCGAGCCCCATTAATTGTAAAATTATTATTAATTAAAGGTAAAAATATTGTAAATATTTAATTTAATATTGTTAAAAACTATGTTTGGCTATGATGAAATAAATTAAATATATTTTTTGTATTTGCAATCACAGCACTTTTATACATTCTCTAAACATCTATCATACCTACCAAAGGAGGACGGAAATGTGAAGAATAATTGAAAGATTGGTCGACTTACCTTAAAGAAGATCAATCTCAATTATTCGAACATTGTAGTCCTCCTTTGGTAGTAACCCGCCTCCTCTAAGAACAAGCCCATAAAAGTGCCACCTCGCTCCCCAAATTATGGACTGAGCCGTTGGGGAAACGGGCGGGTCCGAGTGATAAGACCTAGCAGATTAACTTTTTTCTTTAAACTGTGTGCACGCGGCGTACTCAGCGATGCGAGAATGGAATCTATCATACCTACCAAAGGAGGACTACAATGTTCGAATAATTGAGATTGATCTTCCTTAAGGTAAGTCGACCAATCTTTCAATTATTTTACCCAATTTTAGCTTATGTCGTTGTAGTTTATGTTCTGAGAATACTTACTTTAAACAATATTACATTGTCCAAATCCAGTATGCCGAAACTGGTCAGTGTTACTTCTTTGGATGTGTTTATCATTATCATCTGCAAAGTCTTTCTGTTTTGTACGTTCCAGCGGTCCCACTTACACTCGCATGCAACTTTATATAGGTTGATAGACTAAAAAGGCACAGGTTTTGTATCAATGGAATCTATTCAATGTTAAGTACATACAGGGTGATTCATTAATAATGGGACAGAGCTTAAGGGCATATTACTGACCTCAAAATAGAGCGATTAGGCCAAATATGCCTTATCCGAATGTTGCTCCTTTTCGATCTACAGGGTGTCAAAGTTGAAGAAATAAATCACATTTTCTTGTATCTGTTAGAGGGCGCCACAAACAATGGCTTGAACCCTTTTAAATCGCTACGATTTTTTTGTGCTACACTGTATCTTATTTTGGACTGCAAACATTTTCTTCCCTATCTTTTCTAGTTAAAAAAGGTACACCCTGTTGATGTCGCTAGAAGCAATGGTTTCTGTCACATTATAATAAATCACATTTTCTTTTTCATCTTTCGATCGCTTGTGTATCATGAGATTTAGATGAGTTTTTCTCAGAAACCATTGCTTCTAGCGACATCAACAAGGTTTAACTAGAAAAGATAGGGAAGAAAATGTTTCGTGTCCAAAATGAGATACAGTGTAGCACAAAAAAGTCGTAGCGATTTGAAGGTGTTCAAACCATCGTAGGTGGCGCCCTCTAGCAGATACAGCAAAATATCAACATATTCGAATTTCTAGTACCAAAAAACCACCCTATACCAAATATCATAAAATACAGTCGATGCTATCGAAAAATAATAAAGAAAATGTGATTTATTTTTTTAACTTTGGTACCATGTAGATCGAAAAGGAGCAAAATTCGGATAAGGCATATTTGACTTAATCGCACTATTTTGAGGTCAGAAACATACCCTTAAGCTCTGTCCCATTATTAATGAATCGTCTTATTTACGAGCTTATTTATGAAAACATATTCTGTACCGCAAGTATATGCTTATTCACACGTCGCACATTCATAAAATTCAATTTAATTTCTTGAAAACAGTAGCACATAGCAAAGTAAACTTAAAAAAAAAACATTTTTAAAATTTTGCCTTCATTTGCCTCGGTATAGCTATACAGGGTGGGCCAATAGTGTGTGGACGGAAGATTGTGGTTATACTGATATATATTTTTAAAATCTGCTGTTGGTGGGGGGTGGGGGGTAGTTAGAGCTACAAACTAAAAATATTTTTACTGGAATTCCTAGACATATACAGGGTGATTCATATCAAAGTTACATTTTTTTAAATGCAACCCCCTGTATATTATTGCATATTTGGATTCCTCGGTCAATTCTAGTGTGATTTCATGTATCATACTTGGTGCCTAAAACGTACCGTTTGGACGTTATTCGATATTTTGTCAAAAAGTTGATGTCTAGAAACAGTTGAATATCAGAGGTGAGCGGCAACATAGGAGGCTGTGATTGGGGGAAATTATTGACCACCCTCCATACTACCAAGAGCTACAAAGTCAATTATGAACTCTGTTTGTTATGGCTGATATCGTCGCTCTAATTTTGAAAACTTCAATCATGGATAACTTGATTTTTTTAAATGGAACCCACATACTTTTTCACGTCACCAGATAACACATTTCATTACCTTTCACCCGATATAAAGTTATCTGTATTTATCTCTAATACTTTTTTCTCATCTACAATTACTTTTTACTGTGATAGATTTATGCAAACCAATTAATGTAAACTAAATTCAAAAATAAGTAAATAAATATTATGGCTGCATTTATTCATACAAATTAATAATAAGTGATTTTTTATTAAAAATGACTTTGTTTATTTAGTTTAATTCTCCATAATTTCACATTTAGTTTTTTCAAATACTCGGGAGTAAAGTTGGCCATGGAAAACAAACAGTAGGTTTCATTATAATTATTTATTAAATAGTAACACAAATAAATGAACAAGAATTACAAACAACTTCACAAAAACTACAGTGGTTTAGTAAATAAACAGTAAATGACAACATAACTTCAAAGTAAATGTTCAAAGTGACGACGTTCTTGTTGAATACAAATGTGAATTCTTCGGCGAAAAGAATCTTGAACTCTCATTAACATTTCTGGGGTGATAGTTGTAAAACATTTCTAATTCTGATTTTCATATTTTCAGCTGTCGTTGGTTGTTCAATATACACTTTCCTTAACATATCCCCAAAAAAAAATCAAGAGGAGTTATGTCCGGAGATCTCGCTGGCCAACGTATTGGCCCATCCCTTCCTATCCAGTTTTGATGAAATACATCATTAAGCCATGTAGTCACAACACGGGCACGGTGAGGAGGTGCCCCATCTTGCTGAAAGTACATATCTCTAATTTGAGCTAGCGGTACATCTGCTACAAGATCAAATAAATGGTGGTTTAAAAATGGACGTACATGTTGGAATTTAGAACATCATAAAAAAAATGGGCCAACAATGCGTGTGTCTAATATTCCTGCCCAAACATTAACTGTCCATCTCTCCTGAGAATGTACGTTGAAATGGTGTGGATTTTCGTCCGAGTAATAATGAAAATTGTGTCTGTTTACGAATCCGTTGCGATGAAAAGTACACTCGTCGGTAAACAAAATTTTATGTGAAAAATTCAAATTTTCATTCAAGTTTTGCTCTACCCAATTGCAAAAATTCATTCTATTTAGTAAATCTGCCTCTTTAAGCTCTTGATGCATTTGGATATGATAGGGATGGAATTTATATTTTGATATTATGCTCCTAACAGAAGTTCTACTTATTTCAAAATATTTTTCAATTTGTCGGGTACTCACATGGGGATTTTCTACTAAAGCGGCCAAAATATTAAATTCGTTATCTGGAGTTATCACAGATTTCCTTCTATTTTGGTTTTGAGTGTAGCAAATACTTCCTGTAGCATTAAACCTTTCCAAAAGCTTTTAAAAGTTTCTTCTCTTGGATGGTGCTCATGATCAGGATATCTTGCTTTGTATTCTCGACTTGCCAATAACGGATTTTTGAAGCATTCTCCAAGGATAAAAACCATATCGATCATTTCATTTTGACTATAATTTGCCATTGTTAGTAACTTAATTTAACAACAAGAACCAAAAAGTATAGAAAAGAAATAATTACTGTCAAAGTGAAGTTAAGGTGACAGAACTTTATTGTTTGTTTTTCATGGCCAACTTTACTTCCGAGTGTTTGAAAACTAAATGTGAAATTATGGAGACTATTTGAATTAAACCAAATAAACAAAGTCATTTTTAATAAAAAATCACTTTAATTATTAATTCGTATGAATAAATGCTGCCATAATATTTATTTATTTATTTTTGAATTTAGTTTACATTAATTGGTTTGCATAAATCCATCATAGTAAAAAGTAATTGCGGATTAGAAGAAAAGGATTAGAGATAAATACAGATAATTTTATATCGGGTGAAAGGTAATGAAATGTGTTATCTGGTGACGTGAAAAATATGTGGGTTCCATTTAAAAATCAAGTTATCCATGATTGAAGTTTTCAAAATTAGAGCGACGATATCAGCCATAACAAACAGAGTTCAAAATTGACTTTCTAGCTCTTGGTAGTATGGAGGGTGGTCAATAATTTCCCCCGATCACAGCCTCCTATGTTGCCGCTCACCTCTGATATTCAACTGTTTCTAGACATCAACTTTTTGACAAAATATCGAATAACGTCCAAACGGTACGTTTTAGGCACCAAGTATGATACATGAAATCACACTAGAATTGACCGAGGAATCCAAATATGCAATAATATACAGGGGGTTGCATTTAAAAAAATGTAACTTTGATATGAATCACCCTGTATATGCCTAGAAATTCCAGTAAAAATATTTTTAGTTTGTAGCTCTTACTACCCCCCACCCCCCACCAACAACAGATTTTAAAAATATATATCAGTATAACCACAATCTTCCGTCCACACACTATTGGCCCACCCTGTAGATCAATTTTCAATAATTAATATAGTCGCATACTAACATTTTTAATGCATAAATTTACTGGTACGACTTTGAAACTAATTTTTTCGAAAAGGCTTTAAGTTACAAAAATTGGTATGTACCATTAGCAGCGCTATAGTTTTTTTTATATAGGTTGTGAAAAAATTATGAACATTAGTAAAATCGCTGTTTTACAACTGCGATGTAATAAAAAACATAATTGTCAAATAAAATCCAAGCATCAATAATTTGATTTTAAGTTCGGCCCTACTGAAAAAAGTTGTAGAAGTCTATTTTAAATTATGGTAAACGTTCCATTTAGTTATAGCTTAAAAAAATTAACCACAAATAAGCGAGTTAGCGAGGCGAATTTACTCCACTATTAAAATTCATAAACCAACGCACTTTATAAAGACGGCATGATATGGCAACAAGGCAGCGGTTGTTAAGGAAACGAACGCGCTAGGCTGCTAATTTCGAAGAGCGCATATTTGTAAGTTTTAAAATTTTAACAAATACGTATCGTTGCGCCATCTGTCAACAACCTCAGCACCTATTCCCTAATATATCCCCACGAGAGTTCTGTTGCGTAGCTATATTTTCTGTGGCAGTACCAATAGTATTCAATAAAATGAAGAACGGTATAAATAAGTGTCAACTAAAGTGAAATCAAACTGTAATTTCACATACTCATACCAAAATCAATCCTCCTTGTCCTATTTGTATGTGTATTCTTTTCAAAAAGTTAGCTTGCTTAAGAAAAAATTAGCAGCTTATAGTTTAATTATAGGTACAATTATAAAATTATTTAATTTTTTAATTTTAGGTTTCTCATTTCAGAGAAAAAACATTATCCTTCTGATTAGCACTTATACAATTTGAAATTAACAGAAGCTTCTCACCCCATCTTGCATTTGTTGGCCACATCTTATTGTGATAATTGTATATGTTGCTGCTAGTCCTATACAACAAACACACACTAATTGTTCTACAAAGTTGACTTCCTGCAATAAAAAATATTATTATAGTGATTTTGTACACTAAAAAAAAATGATTAGGTCATACAAGATATTTATTGAGATAAATAAATAACTTTAAATTCATACAATTACATGATTTAAATTAAATTGTTCAAAATGTACATCATTCTCTGCTTGACTATATCCAGGGCAATCGATAAACGAATCTTCTCGCTCTGTCAGCATGCACTTTGATTTTAAGTAACTTCACAAAAAATAATCTAACGTGGTTAGATCTGGTGACCCTGCAGGACAATCGATAGGTCTTCTTCTTTTTATCCATTGATTAGGAAACGTATAATTTATAAATGTACGCACAGAGACAGCAAAGGAAGTAAATAAAACCACCAATGCGGGAGTCAATTCAAATTGGAGAAGTTCAAGATATGAGGCTCCATCATCCAGTGCGTGTTCTCTGCTACTTAGTACCGAAAATTTTGTCTATTGACAATACCATGTAAACAAAAAATACCATACTCGCGGTAAAAATTCAAATGTCTCACGCCACGGCTGACGTTACGTTGTTTTTATTGCTAACGTAATTTTCGATATTTGACCCCGTTAAAAACAATCATATTTTGCCATTTTGTGCAATATACAGAGTGATTCAGAACTTATCCAAAAGAATTTGGGAACAAATGCGTCATGAAAAATGGAAAATTCTTATAGTTTCCATGTAAAACATTATTGTTAAGTTGTAGTATTTTCAACCTTTACATCGCTGGGCCACTGTAGTCTTTAGACAGGTGATATTGAAATCCGATTACTTTTTGTAGGCACTAAAGTTTTTGCGACGCCAGTGTTTACATTAGTTTTTCAAGTGTCAAAATGGCTTACGTGTATAGTAGCAACTCGGAGCTGATGGATATTGTTTTAATTTATTATGCTGTGAAAATGCTTTAGCAGAACGATTTCTCGGTAAACATGTGCCAAATGCAACGACTTTTATCGCGGTGTGCAATGAGTGCAAGTACAGTGGATGAGATGGAGGTCCAGGACTTCCACGGCCTATTGCAGCAGTATAACTTATCATATACGAGGCTCAATTATATCGGTACCATGTACAGCATGTCCAAGCATTAATACCAAGGGATTGGACAAGGAGGACCGGTATCATGGCCTCCACGATCTCCTGATTTTAAATCATTTGGACTTTTTTATGGGTGATATTTAAAAAATGAAGTGTATCGCACTGAAGTGGATACATACTATTGATGATTTACTGAAACATATCATAGTTACCGCCAATAACTTAGGTACGAGTTCAAAACAGACAAGAAGCAGAAACATTTGTGTTAGTTTGTAAACTGGGTAATACGGGCCCAAAATATTTTTGTAACATCAGGTATGTCATACTATTTTATTAATTAAAACCACAAATTAAATCTATTAATAATTAATAACAATAGCGACAAAATATTTGCTGTATAAAATCGTCGTTATAAAATGTTATTTATTTCTTCCATTTTTTGTCCGGTTGCAGATTTCCACCTTATCAGGTTTTACAGAGGACCAGTGCCGTGAAGAAGTGTATTTTTAAATTATTTTTGAACTGCCCTTTTTCAATTTTTCTCATTCAAACAACAATTATTGAGCATCGCAGTACAAAGATATTGATATTAACTTTGTTTTTTTCTCACGAAAAACACTGAATATTATTACATTTTTTAATTCTCAATTTTTTCCTGATTGCATTGACATAAACATATGAAGGATAATCTTTTACTGTTTGCGAGACATCGGTGATTAAATAATTCACAATAATATTTTGACGTAATTTCGAGGTTCGGTTACAGATGCCGAACTACTACAGCCACTTTAATCAGTCCGGATTCACTCGGTGGAGAAGTTATGTCCAAGGTTCAGGAATATTATAAGACTCGGTATCCAAAATAAAATATTTATTTCATAAAATAAACCCTGTAAACAAATAATACTAATAATAATTCCCCAACATAAATAAAATAAATCCTGAAACAAATTTACAAAATAACAAATAGGGCGGTAAGGAATGTACGGTGCAGACGCTGAGTGTCGCGGAAAGAGCCTGCTAAACACCCAGTGTCGAAGACCACGGAGACGACGTCGAGTACCGCGGAGTAACACCTGCTAAATACTCGGAGTCGACGGAATACGGGCTAGACCTCGAGCGCCGCGGAGATTACCTGCTAAACGCTCAGGATACCCAGAGGAAGGTAGAGTGCCGCGGAAGGAACCTGCTAAGCACCCTGGGGTAGAGAAAGGTTGAGTGCCGCGGAAAGAGCCTGCTAAGCACTGCTGGTGAAGGCGACTTCACCGACTTTTATACAGAACGGTGGGTAATATCATGTGCAAAAATTGCGGTGCGCTAAGCAATTTCAAGTACAGCATGCGCCAAAGAATTAAAGTATAGTGTGAGCAAAATAAAATAGGTTCATTACAATAAATACGGTGTTTCGCATAAAAACTGACACAGAGCAAGTGCATGTAGGCGATCCCGACATTCCCACCTTAACTAGTTGAATATTTCTAACAGTTTGAAACCAATCTCTGACTTTTGTAGGAACAGAACTTATGTCAGACTAGCACGGCCAAGCATGGAAATTGCAGGTCAGCGACACGACATGCAGTAACGGTCGTTGCAGGCGAAAGTACTTGCAAGTGCCGGTTTAGTGTGCGATGCTCCATTAAGACGCGTTTACATATGCAATCCTCAATAAGTAGTCAAAAGAAAATCTATTCTAAGGTGGGAAAGGAAGATGTTAAGAAAAATTCTAGGGAAAAAGAAGACGGAGGAAGACTATGTAAAGAGAAATAATGTGGAAATGAAAGCAGGCACCAAAAATAGACAATGTTGTAAAAGCCAGAAGAGTGCAGTAGCTAGGGCATCTAGAATGCATGGAAGATGAAAGGACAGTTAAGAATGTTGTAGGGAGTAAACCTAACTATAAGAAAAAAAGAGGGAGACCGAGGAAGCGACAGAGAGAGGCAGTGACAATAGATCCAAGGGAGAAAAATGTAACGAATTGGAAAAGAAGGGCGAAGAACAGCATGGGGCAGCTCTAAGCGTTAAAGGCCTCTAAACAGCTTTGCGTATATACATATGTAATGATTTGCTGGCACCAGTATTTATGCCAGTAAAGGTTTACACATACATTATGATTTTATTGCGCCAGTTTCATTGTTGATTGCTAGCTATAGTGATTTGTACTAGATACTGAATGCAAAAATCTATCAGCCACTGCAAACCAAGAAACCTTCTTTCTTTCTAAATTTTATTAGTTCTATATATTCTATAGAATATATTGTAACGTTTATGTTGGGTTAGCGTGGAAACACGTCACGTAGACAAACAAACTTTATTGTCACTCTTGAGTACACAAGAAATATTCTTCAAACCAATTTCACAATTCTCAACGCTTTAGGCTTTTCTGTCACTCGCGTTTGGTTGCTCAATATAAACTGATCGAACCCGATCCGCTTATATAGGTTTTTAGGGTTCTAGAAGTTTTCGGCGGTCTCGAAAGTCAAACAGAATGTAGCCGAGAATGTTCCAAAAAATGTCAAAATAAAGGCATCAGAAAAATTATAATTTCTAACGTTAACATAAACATAATTAACAAACTAGAGAGATAGGTGAGCTTTTGTAACAATAGTTTAGCTTTCACCTCAGAAGAATCAAACTAATCACTATTTACGTTTCTTCTGATCTGTTCATAAGCATATTCTCTATTTTTATACGAATTGGGTCCCACAAATAAGGACATTGTTCGTAATACTCTAAAAATTTAACGATTTTTTCAGAATTCCATTTTTTTTACTCATTTCGTATAATATTATAAACGAAAGTAAAATCAAATACTAAACAAAACCTGGTTTGTAAACTATTACGTAAATACTGGCGTGCATGAATAGGTTTACATTTGCAAACTCTCTTTGCACTAGCGGATGAGTCATTGCTAACACACGGAAAAGTTGGAATGCTCTAACTTTTTTGATTCATGCTAGCACTGATAAAAATGGCACGCCAGTATAGGTTTGCATATGGAATTTTATTTTACTGGCGCACCAGTAACTATTGGCGCCAGTAAATCCATGCATGTGTAAACCCGCTATTTAATAAAATGGCAACCTTCATGAACAGGCTTTGTAGGCCCATACTGTGCAGGTGCGTGGAGGATCTTTTAATGTACATCAGAATAGGACATACGATTATTGCTTACTTTCTTTTATATGCCTTTTCTATCATAAAAATTTATCTCACAATAAAGCCGGGGATACATTGCTCTGATACCACGCCACGCCACCCGACGTGATGTGACATAAATCTACTCTGTGTGTACACTGGTACCACGCCATGCGATGTCTCGTTACGTTACATTTTATCACTGGCACTGGTTAATAATAATAATAATATCTCTACCCCTCATTCTAATCGCGAGGAATAGCTTAGAAGTCGATGACTTGTGCGAGAGAGGGGGCGGCATATTATAATTAAGTAGGACGCATTTGCGCCCAGGAACGACTTACGTTGGTAGGCCCTAACCACCATTCAGTGTAGGAATGAAGGAAACCTGGAAACCCTCATTAATTAGGGGGGTATCAATCTCTCACATTGACCCAAGCCAACATTGTTCCACCCTACCATACCCGCAGAGAGGGTGCCAATCTCTCCATAGCTTATATACGGTCTACCGGCTGCAGGAGTCGAACCCACAGCGATCGATTCAAGTACTGACTCCTTAAATCGCGCGACCACAGACGATATAATGCATAATACAATTTCTGTGTTTAAAAAAGCAGTGGCCAAAAATTTGGGTCATCTTTGTTCCCTGCTACCTATTCGAGCAGCCGCACGGGAGTGTTTAATATCCAATGTAGAGCTGGAAAAAAAAAATCATGGAACCAACGGAATGGGGTTGGAAACGCACTATGAACGATGTTTAGACTTGGCAATGTTTGCAGTCGCTGGTGAAGTGAGATAGAAAACAAAAAACAATCCAGTGTGCTGATAGACTCGAGGAGAGCGCATGTCATTTTGATGTAACTATGTACAAAAACCTTTTTGTATTGTCAATAAAGTAAATTAATTAAAACAAAAACAAAATACAGTCCGCTTATTAGAAAACAATACAAACGGTTTACTGCCAGTAGTCACTGAAAGAGAAGCAGCGCCACCAGCATTACTCAAATAATATTTTGTAATTGTCGAAGTGTGTGCAAGGGCAATTGGGGCTGTCGTAAGCTTAGGCTGAGTTGTTCGATTACTTATACCACTTGTGAAGGTCGAACTTGAACCGTTGATGAAACTATTAAAAATAATTTCCTGACCGTTGAACCATGGGATGAAGAGAATTAAGAAGCAGAAGAAACTGGAAACAGTGAAGAAACTGAAGAAAATAGAGAAAGTAGAGACTGCGAGTCATAAGCGCCGCATCATCTTGATGGGAATTCCAAATGTAAAAAATAGAGATTAATTGAATAAAGTAGTGTAATGTAATGTTCATGTAATATAAATTTGAATAAACAATGATGATTTAAATATTCCACTTGATTTCGTACAGTTATAATTTAATTATTTAACTATTATATGTGTTTGTTGGCGATAACATAAGAAAAACGCATTTAGCAAAGCGGACTGTAATAATAATAATTTTAATTCAATTTGGGCAGTTAACTTACCAAGGTCGAGCTGGTACGGAGGGGGCAGACGGGATTATTGGTTGCAACAAGTTTTCTTGGTTAGGGCCTACCAACGTAAGTCGTTCCTGGGCGCAAATGCGGCCTGCTTAATAATAATATGCCGCCCCCTCTCCCGCACAAGTCTCCGACTTCTGGGCTAATCCCTGTGATTAGAATGAGGGGTAGAGATATTATTATTATTATTATTAGCTAGCAAAACTGTCTTGTAATAGCACGGTTTTTTACACATCAAATTTGAGCTCAAGCACTAACAAATTTCACTGTAGTAATTTTGTAGAATAGTAAGTAGCAATATCTTGGGTTTACAGCGGCTTCGTTCTAACGTCGAACCTATTACTTGCTTTTCGCACGATACCAATAATGCAATGTCTCTCTTGGAGAAAAAAGGGATGAGCGGGAAAGGTAAGAAGGTTGCCAACTGCCTAATATTTTAAATTTGAAAATTAATATAATTGCCCGCGCTATCCATTGCAGTGCTCGAGGGTCGGAATAAATACAATTAAAAATTAAATCACAAAACAAAACAGAACAAATGAGTGGTACACGAACACTATGACACATCGACTTTATATATTCAAATGATATAATGTATTCCTTATTTTATCGTAAAACAAGGCAGTCGTTCAGTGTCGAGACACGAAAAATAAAGATTTCTCCATCTAACATTAAAAAAAATTCATCAATTTTGTAGTTATTTGATATGTTTGACATGAAATTCAGGTGCACACTGTTACCACGCGACACCACGTTACACCATGCTATATGATGAAAATCTAACAACTTGCGATTCGCAACATATCGAATGGCGTCGCATGGCGTGGCGTGGTGTAGAGTCAGAGCAATGTGCCCTCGGCCTAACTAGCAAGATAAATATAAATATACAATATACAGCATGTATTGACAATATTTTAATTAGGTACTACGTTAATTCATTCTTACCAATGTCAAAAAATACGCCAAAGCAGTAAACATCAAGGTAGTTGATGAAGCTGTTACTAGCACTGCCCATTTTCCTACTTCAAGAAATAGAACGGAACTTCTACAACAAAAAAGTCGATTAAACGTATTTGTATATAAAATATACAGGATGTTTCAAAAACACATGGCAATATTACTAGAACTGATAAAACATTGAAAAGTCAATGGGGTTTGCTTAAAGATATGTCCTAGTGTATCTTGCAAATTTGTTGTTCAGAACGGTAAATTATGGGGACGTGCAAAATTTCAAGAAGATCGGCCTGCTTTGATAAAATCTTTGTTGAAAAATAGTTTCAAAATCAAACCTCGCCGATCTTCTTGAAATTACACGTCCCCATAATTTACCGTTCTGAACTACTTTTTCAAGTAAAATTTTGCTGTATTTTCAGTAGAAAAGGCACTTTACCTGAATCGATAACAGTTTTCAATCGGTGCACTGAATATTTCAAATAGGATTATTTCGAAAACTGTTACTCCTAACGACTTCAACAAGGTATACCTTTTTTAGATACAACAGATAGGAGAATCGATTGTTTCAATAGACAGATGGATGCACTGAACAGCAAAAAAGTTCTGCCATTTAAAAGAAACCTGCTGTGCCATAAGTGGCGCCCTCTACTAGTGACGTCAAAATTAGTTAAAAATTCTTATATGCCGTGCCAAAAAACATAATTGTGCCAATTTTTTTTAATACTCCGACAGGTCTCAAAGTTATTGAAATATTTCAAAATAAAATTCTAGCATTGAACACCCCGTATTTTTTAAACCAGCAACATTCGGATCAGGCATATTTGGCTCAATCGCCATATTTTGGTGTGTAGTATCTCCAGTTCAGATATTGCCCATTCTTAATGAATTACCCTGTATAGAGAATTGTAGTAACACCCTGTAACTTCCTTATGAAGCATTGAATCAAAAACTGTTATAAAGTAAACCATAATTATTTTCATCGATAGAATATGTCGGTGCAATTTGGCCTAACTTATACACAGTATGTCCAGAATATCAGTGCCGTAATTGTAAGGGCTTATATATCTGATCAAAAGCAGTTAAATACTCTTGTCGTGAAAAAATATCTATAATAGTTTTTCTACAAATACATTCTAAAAATAAAAATACAACTGCAATAATATGCAAGATTATGTTACGTAAATTACAAACTAAGGTACAATCAAGGTGAAGTAAAAGCGCCTGTAACGTAATTTGTTCGTAATTTGATTTTTGATTAGTGTTAATGAAGTAAACAATTAAAGTTTCCGAGAAACTCGTTAAAAACTGTAACGCATTGTAAAGTTCGACAACGTTAGAGTGTTAGCCTGCTGCTGATAACCTAAAAGTAAGCAGTTAGCAGAGCACTTCATTCGCTGGTGACGTTCAACATCTTACCTTGTACTGGTAATTTATAATATCCAACGTTGTTCCTATTAAGTTTATTAGTTTGCAGAACACTCTACAAAGCTATTCACTTATAGTACATAGCAACTGTAAAAATGGCGTTGAAAAATGAAGGGTGTTAAAAACAAATGAAAATGTAAAATTGTGTGAATATAAAAAACCCTCCAAAATTGTCCTCATATTTTCGCCACGTACAAAGAAATGAGGCTGACCAACCTAAAATAAAATTTTACAGAGGGCTGGTAATCGAATATCGGTTAAATTTATGAGGTATACGGGCTAAGAGAGTATGACTACGGATAAAAGAGCTATAGGATAATAATAAAGATCACGTGGACATTACTGAATTATTATCAGAAATGAATGAGCCCCCTAAGTATTCAAATAAGTAATTACGATCCGAGAGCGGGAATTTTATTTTATAAACGAAATCAATAAAGTATCTACATATACGGTCCAAAATTTGATGCTGCAAAAGAGAAGTGGAGTATATAATATAGGTAGCGCGAGCGGAGGCATCCTGCGCACGCGCAGAAGTCCACAGCAATCAGCTGATCCAGGCGGCGGTGGACTACCGACCCGATGTGGCCGCCAGGTACAGGCGGCCAAGGTTTCAATTCCTGAACGCGGGGTAAGTTGAGACATTTCTTCTGTTTCAGGACCGCCAGGATTAAGAATAGGACCACGAAGAGACTTTGACTTTTCCTCACTCTACCCCGGAGTCTGCCTAGGCGGGCTCCGTTACCCTATCCTTTCCGCGACGCTGGACGAAAGAGCCTTTACGGTTCTTTGTCCTAGCGTCTCCCTAGAGCCACAGTGCTAACCCAAAACCCCTAGGCGAAGGCGTTCGCGCCGCGGCCAAAACATGACTACCCCCGGGGGATAACGAGTCGACGAAGGAAGAAGACAAGACAGAAGAGCGTCAGAAGATAAGCTCTTGCCGATGGGGCTTGCCAGGACAGGAGGAGGTTCCCAGAGCCACAGGCATCGACCGCAGTTGCGGTCGAGGCTGACCGGAGAAGGGAACCCATCTCTACGAGGCGTCCAGGCCTACAGCGATGAAGTGGGTAAAGAGAGATAGTCCTTCTCGACCCCGCTCATCCGAGATCATTTATCCTGCCAAGGATATTGGCGCGATAATATAGGTAATAAAGTTTTCCAAATTATGAATGATGAGGGTATACAAATAGATAATAATGAATTTCCTCTCGCCGGGATCTATATGAGTTTATTTAAAAATAGTCCAGAAAATTTCAGTAAAAGTGACATGGAATATTATAAACATATTGCATTACTTTCTCATGTATTTACCCTTTTTGATACTTTTAGTCCAATCAAACTAATCAGCAACTCAAAATGAGTTGAATACAGCCTTGTAAATTTTTTGTAAAGACGATATGTTGGAATTTTAAATAAGTCAGTCCCACTGTACTTCTTTGTTCTGGAATACAAACGTGTCTATCGCCATCTTTTTTGCCTTTCTTTTACATAATGGATATAAATGTATGCCGCAATTTACACTTTATCACGATTGTGAAAATGCATATTTTAATCTCTTTTTCAAATATAACTGATCGGATTATGCATATAATAACATCAGCCGTCAAAACGAAATGAATCGTCCCCTACTTTGACCTGTTCACAGTGGAGTGACGCATCAAGGTTCGCTGTGATGTGACGCGAAGAATTTCGCGACGAGGTTCACAAGTGCGTACGCGGCTTAAGGAAACCATTTATAGTAAGTATGTACCTATGTTTAGGTGTACATGTTTGTAATTATTATGTATAAATAGATAACAAGTTATTATTTAAGCGACGTTGTCATATTCAAAACCTACTGACTGTCATAATTATGTTACCGTTGGTCAGAGAAAAAAATTGTTAAGTGAAATATGTTTTATTACAACTTATCGTATGGCAAAATTAAGGCACTCATATTCCTAAAACCCTGAATATAAAATATAATATAAAATAATATATAAGATAATGTAGGTATTAAATAACTTACGACTTAATCTTATTATGAGCCTGGACAAAAGATCTTAATCTTTTATATATAACTTCTTGATAAAATGAGTCTTCATGAATTGCTTCAGAACCATCCAAACCATCTGATATTTGCCTTAAATATGCAGACAACAAATAGAATTGAAACTTTAAATGAGTCGTTAAGTAAATACAAGTGGCACACACGTAGGCCATACTGTATACAGTACTGAGAAGACATACATGATATAGTCCTAGAAAAAAAATTGGCCAGACCATGTATTTCCTTATAAACATTACTGTGAACTGACGATCTGTGATATCACTTATAGGTAATGTAATAAATGCAGCTCCAATATATGTTATAAATAACAATAATGGCCTTAGTTTTCTTATGAAGGTACACTGCCAAAGAATTCTTTGTTGCAATTCTCCATCGGCTACGTCAAATGGTAAAAAGGATAATTTTATTAAATCTGACATTTGAAAAATATTTCTTATGTAATGAATATGCAACATATAAGATGAAATTCCCTAAAAAAATATAAACATTTAAAATATTATATTAAGTGACCTAAATCTTTAACTGCGTTGCTTCTTATAAAAGATATGATCAAAAACAGTAAATCTTCGAGAGTTCCCATACAGTATGTTTATTATAATTTGGTGCCTAATAGTTCACTTACATGGGTTTAGTAAATAGGCGAGTTGCTGGAGCAAGTAGCTAGCTTCTGAATACTAGAATAGTGTGAACCACAGAATATATAATAGAAGAAGGTGTGTGCCAACATCGAAACAGCATTGTCATATAAAGGACCGATCAGCTTCATTGTGCGTGGCTACTAAAATAATTGAACTAAAAATAAGAACGCTAAGTCGGTAAAGCAGATATTTAATTTAGGAGAGATTTTTTGACTTCATCTTTGTTCAATAATATTTAAAATAGCATATACATTACCAACTATGATAGTAACATTGTATTACACTTATTTGTGTAATATGTTGTGAAACAACAATATAAAACACTCACGAATGGTAATTTAATATATCAGAAAACAATAACAATAACTAAATTTATAAAAAGTCAGTCACAACATTCGCGGTAGTAAGCCAGGCACATCCAAGGAGGTTAAAAATTTAATACGATAGTTGGTGGCTTCATCTTCATTTGTTACACAGTCAGTAGATTTGAATGAATGAAGTGTACCATTGATTCCATTCTGAATTACGAAGTTTAAGTCATCCTCAGCTTTATTGTTAGCTGCCAAAATTGCTCGGTCACTCAACCATTTGTTATTTTTGTGGTTAGCAATGATGTTGCGTATAACATATCACTATTATCACTGATGTTTTCCCTCTTTTTATTCTTATATTTTAATACTTATCCCGACGAAGATAAATCCAAAAACACAAAAATCATAAAAATTGGTCCAGCCGTCCGTGAGTTATAAATGGTGTAACTAACACGACTTTGTTTTATATAATAATAATAATAATAATAATAATAATAATAATAATAATAATAATAATAATAATAATAATAATAATAATAATAATAACACATTTATTTTCAACAGGTAAAAAACCCAATTACAGAAAATTTAGAAACAAGAAAAACTACTAATAAATATTGTGTACAAGCATACCTAACATATTAACTAAATTGATGTGGAAAAATAATAAAAAAAGAAAATTAGGACACAGACAAAGTAACAAACTTTTTATATGTTGACAAAATATGACCAACGCTATCTTGATGAATATCGCATGAATAACAGATATTATTAAATAGACTGCACATATTAAAAAGCGGTGATCTAAGCAATACATTGCTCCTACATGGTCTATTGAAAAACACTTGTTGCTGACGAGTTTCTAATCTTGGTACAAAATATAAAATCTGCTCCACTAGCAAAGGGCAGTCAGCTTCGTCATGCAATATATTGTATAAAAACTTTAAAGCAGCAGAGTTGCGTCTTACATGCAGTGAGTCTATGTTAAACATAGCGAGAAGGGTGTAATAATCAAAACCCCTCTCAGGGTAGTGACCATTATATTTAAAAAACATATATTTCAAACACTTGCGTTGTACTGACTCAATACTACAAATAGCATTCTGATACAATGGCGACCATATGATAGCACAATACTCTAACTTACTTCTGATAAATGTGACATATAATAATTTTAACGTTTTTATATTAGTAAAACAATTCCAATTTCTAAAAAAATTGTTTTGGATGTAGAAGCGATAACTTGGGTAATGTGGTCAGAAAAAGTAAATTTTGAATCAAAGATCACTCCTAAATCCTTAAATTTCTCTGTTTTGTCCAAAATATTACCATTTAACGAATAATGAAACACTAGTGGGTTTTGTTTCCTATGAAATGAAAGCAGTTTACATTTAGATATATTAATATTTAAAAAATTTTCACTGCACCACTGATTAATTGTGTTTAAAACATTCTGTAGGCAAATGCAGTCGTTTATGCTATTAATTTCTTTATAAATTTTCATATCGTCAGTAAAGAGTAAGTTGTGAGAGTTTAACGATAGAGATAAATCATTGATAAATATCAAGAATAAGAGTGGTCCAAGATTTGACCCTTGCGGGACAACAGATGTGGCTAAATATTCATCAGACCTGAATCCACCATACTCCACAAATTGCCGCCTACACATTAAATAAGACTTTATCAAAGATAACATATTAGATGAAAATCCCAAATTATCTAATTTCGTTAACAACAGGAAATGATCGACATGATCAAATACTTTTTGTATATCCGTATATATGACATCAACCTGCCCCTGTTTGTCAAGAATGTTAGATATATACTGAGTGATACATGTTAAATTAGTAACAGTCGATCTATTTTCCATAAACCCGTGTTGGAAGGGGGATATTACTCGTTTTATTGAATTGTAGACATTGTCGTAAATGATCATTTCCAATAATTTACCAAAATTACAAAGAATAGCAATTGGTCTATAATTAACAATTTGTGATGGATCGCCAGATTTCAATATGGGACAAATTTTAGTCAATTTCCATAAATCTGGATACTCATAATTTTTTAATATGAGGTTAAATATTAAGTATATAGAGGTTTAGCTAATACATAAATGCAATCTTTTACTATAAAGCTAGGAATATTATCAACACCAGACGTCATCTTATTTTTTAGTTTTCTGGAAGCTTTAATAATATCATCTTCTGAAATAGAATTAATAAGTATACAAGTACTGTTAAACGAGTTACTATTTTTAAGAAGAGATGCATTTGAAGGCAAATAAACATTTGAGAAAAAATTCGAAAATCCACTAACTACATCCTGAGGAGTGTCAAATATACTGTCATTATAATGCATTATTCCAGGTATTCTTGATGTATTTCTTTTAGATTGAATGAATGACCAAAATTTAGAAGGCTCAATAACTATATTTTTTCAAGATTTTGTATATACGCTAAATAGGCTGTTCTTATTTGAGGTTTAGTTAAAGATCTTAAATATTTAAATTGTTCAAAATAATAATTAGTTCCAAATTTGTTGTAATTATTATGCGCCGAACTTTTTTTACGTAGGTTATTATGTCTGCAGAATACCAAGGCGGATATTTTCTTTTAAATCTTTTATATATTGGGATGCATGCATCTAAAATATTGGTTAAAGATTGATAAAACATGTTACAAGCATTATTTACGTCAGTACATGACTCTAGGAATGTCCAATATGCCTTCTGTACCATTTCATATAGCAAAGGGTAATTCGCTCGTTTAAAATTGTATTTCTTGCAGCAAAGACCAAAATCAAAATTTGTTTGCTTAGAACATTTCAACTTCAAAATAACATTAAGTGCAGGATGGTGATTATCTTCCTGTACAATAGGGCTCTCATCACTGTTTACAATACAGGTGATATTTGATAACACAAGATCAAGCAGTCTACCATTTTTGTTAACAATATAATTCAGTTGACTAAGATTTAAAAAAGTCATAAAATTATTCACAATGTTAGTTTTAGTATCATTAATATCAGAATTATATAAAGGAATATTGAAATCACCTAATATTAACACCTTACTTTCAGCAAAAATACAGTGTAAAGACTCAACGGCATCAATAAAATCCTCAAAGTAATCTAAAGTAATTGAAGGGGGGATATATAATACAAGAACATAAACAGTTTCATTTGACACAATCTTACATGCTGTGAGATCAATAAACGGGAAAGATGCTTTAATTACACCAATATATATATATATATATATAGATATCGGATTTCAGTCATAGACGTCCGATATGAGATGCGAAAGGGAACCTCTTTGTGCCAAATTTGAAAGAAATGTCTTTAAAAGTGTTCAAGATATGAGTACAAATAACTATATTTTTTTACGTTCGCATATCTGTTAACTTTAAAATTATTAGTTAGACAAACAGTATCGTGTTACTGCTTCTTTTTCATTAAACTTAGAATCTTATTCTCGAGAAAATTTTCTTCATTTTCTTCTTCAGTAACGATATTATTACGTAACTATTTGTTCTTTATTATGTATCTTATCATGAAATTTCCTAAATAACATGTTTCGCACACGAAAAAGCGGACATAAATGTTTGAGATATTTATTGAAAAGTAAGGAAGCGTTGAAGGTAGGTTTCCAAAATTTGGTATAGAGTGGTTTCTAACCAAGCTGAATAAGAATCCGTTAAAAATAATTTCCTTAAGAAATCGCATATGTTAGTCCTCGAAGAACTGGTCCCCTTTTTCAATCCTGCATGCAACGCCTATGAGTAAATTAATATGCTTGTGCAACCTAAATCGCTAGTGTGGATAAATACATAAAAATATAGTAGTACTAAGAGAAAAGTCAAAATATTGAGATTTTTCTCATTATATTGAGAAAAAAGTCAAGATATTGAGGATAATCTTAATACGAGTATATTGAGTTTTCTAAAAATAAAAAGTATGTTTGACACTAGGGCGCTTTAGTATAATACAAACAACAGCATGTAGCGTTATTAAAAATTATAGACGAAATTGCTATAGTAGATTTCTCAGTGCCATTCGATTCGATCCATTTTTACACGTCATATTTTACTTTGAAACTGATTTACTAATACGAAAAATTACACGGCTCAGTTCTGACAGCCCTACAAACTATTTAAATTCGCAAAAAGTCTCGCGAATTTCGCAGATGTTGATTAAATTATTAACGGCAGAAAAGCGTCAACTTTTCGCGAATTTCACCAAAACAGGAATATTATCGCTATTTTCATCTTATGTCGGGTTGGTAAGTTTAACTTAAACTTGAGGCAACCTACCATGATAGTCAATGACAGTTTTATGACAAAAATGATAGAAAATATTGCAATTGCCAAAATTGGCTAAAAGTTGTGACTTTTCCCACCATTAAATAATTCGCACGAATTTTCGCGTTCATGAGAGCAAGGCTTTTAGACACTTGACGTGGCTGCCGCGTTGTTGCGAATACACTGCTGCCGCACACTTGATGCGTCGTTGTCGTACCGCTTGCCGCGTTGATTTGAGGGATCCATAAAAAAATATTTTTCCGCTTAAATAATAAGACTTCATCTTATTGTCGGTTAATTTCGGAACGCCCGGTATATTTAGTGTTTTAATGTTATTGTGTTATTTATCTTTCATATTTGCTTAATAACGATATTTTTCGAGACAAATTTCTTGTACCCATTACACAGGGTGAGTCAGAAAGTTAAAAATTTAAAAGAACGTTCTGTTCTTCATAAAAAACGCACTCTTGTATAGGTCATCTAACATTATCGGTTTCTGAGTTATTTGCATTTAAAAGTTTCAATGTATTTTGTGGCGATTTTCTAGGCGCTGATATTGTTATTTTTTCTAAGTAGACGTGTGTCAAATTTACATGTCACGAATAGTTCGACATTCTTCTATATTTTTCATTTTTTTAAGCATAACTGAGCAGAGTTATGCTATTAAAATTTTCTCAATTATTGATACATTCCAGAACAAAATTTAAACTTTGAACACCCTGTATTTCCTAAACCAGCGACATTCGTATAAGACATGATGAGCTTAAACTTAATATTATGGTGTATCTCCAGCTGAGTCTTGACCCATTCTTTCTGACGCACCCTGTATAACTCAAAATCAGTGGCATTATTTTTAATCATATCTTTCATAGACGAATTAAATACACAAATTCCAAACGAATAAAGCATTTGCGCAAGATGTGCAGCTTATATACACACATATGTAAATTATTGAAGCGTAAAGTGAAATATGTCTACTTAAAGTGCTAAATAAAAAAACTATTTATAGCGTACAATTAAGGTAATACTTACAATTTGTTGACCAAGAATGAATGAAATATATTGCTTAAAATAAGTTCCAGTTTTATCTTTACAAATATAAACTAGACCTATAACGTTAAATATTTGAAGATACGTAGCAATGAAACTTTTTATGATGTTAATAAGAATCACACGGTGTTTTAGATTAAAGTGGACAGGATATACCAAAAAGAATAGCGGGTCATCTGAAAATCAAAAATTTTATTTATTGAAATAATATACATTCTATTAAAGTGGTGATTTATATTTTAATTTTTATATTAGTTACCAGATATATTCATTTTGGACAGTCTAAGTAAGCACCGCGTTTCTTTAAATTTGAGTCATATTCAAATGCGAATGGTAAAAACAAAGATAACTTCTCTAAAATGCGATTCACCTTAAAAATAGGAACGAGTAATTTTTCTTATTGTGCACTTTGGTAATTTTTTAACTTTTTATTTTTTTTTATGAACTTAATTTTCACGAAAAGTTTTCACTTCGCAAAATGTAAATATTAAAGTTAGTCAACCAGCTTCCTGTAGTCTGAAATTCTGGAATTTAGGGGAGGGTAGCAAAAAGGCTACAACACTTAGGTCCCATTTGGGCCCCTTGTACCTCCTGCCATTAGAAGATCAATCCACCTGAGCCGCCAACCAACACCTAATAAGGAGAAAAAGGTGGTGACGTTGCTCACGGGGATCTCTCTAATGTAGGCCATAGAAGACCATCGTTCTCCCAACACGGATTCTCTTATTGACGAGATGGTAGTGCACTCACAGAGTGCATGAAGTATTGTCTCGTCTTCCTGTTCCCAACCCCTACAAAGAGGTGTTTCGCACTTCCTCATGTAATAGAGGTGCTTCCTTAGTCAACAATGTCCAGTTTGAATACCTGTCACCAGACGAAGATTTGTCATATACATAGCCAGGTACTTTTTGGCTGTATCCTTGCAGGGGTACTCTAGGAACTCCTTAGCAAATTGACAGCCATTTGTTTAATCCCAACGTTTCCTAAACTCTTTGTGTGTTGCCATTGCACCTGTCGTGTCCCTTTACCCAAAATACGGTGTTGTTGGTTGAGGCCACTATCAGTACCTGATGGCATTCCTATGCTGATCTAGTTATCTTATGATTACGTAAGATCAGTAGTGATTGTCTACTATTTGTGTAGATTTTAATAGTTTTGCCCGTTGTATGTCAACGGGCAATTTCTTTGGCGGCTATGGTTATACCTGCTAATACCGTTTGGACCACGGTACCATGCCTATACATTGCCCACTGGTATCGAATATGTAAGGATCGGGAATAAATCCTACCTTCGTTCTTGTTTGATCAGTCTGTGAATATGTTGATTACATCTTCGCTGGCGGTCTCCTCCTGATAAGTACCGTGTAGGGTCTGTCAAACACAAACTTGGGAGAAATACTGTCAGTGTCTGCCTGCACAAAGAGCATCTTTCTGACGACCCCATTCCTCAGGCGACTCCTAACGTCTACATCAGGTATAATACCAGTATTTTTGAGGCGAAGCATAGTTGTCGCAGACACTTCTTTTGGATAAATATCCAAAGGTGGCAGACATAGTATCACCCTCATTGGTATGATGGTAGGTGTCGTATGCATAGCCTCAGTTATGCTTAGGCAGGCAATCTTTTGTACCTGGCTGAGCTTTTGTTTATATGTCGTCTGTTGGACTTTCGGCCACCAGACAACAGCTACATATGCTAACATTGGTGTCACAGTGGCAGTGTAGATCCACATCACCTTTGGTTTCATTCCCCAAGTTTTACCAACGGTCATGCGGCACTGATCATAGGATGTGTATGTCTTTTTTAGTCTTCTCTCCAAATGAAAATTCCATGTTAACTTCGAATCAGGCGTGACTCCAAGGTATTTCACATCCGATTCGAAGATTAGCGTAGTGTTTAGGAGAGTTGGTGCCTTTATGAGCCCTATTTTCCTTTTCCTCGTGAAGAGAACCATTTCTGTCTTCCTTTAGTTGACGGGCAGAGCATGGTCCTCACACCACTTCTCAATGGCTCTTAGGGCAGTTTGCATTCATTGGCAAACAATTCCTTCAAACCTTCCACTAATCAGCATGGTAATATCATGAGGCATAAGCCATCGCTTAGGCCGATATACCATCGTATCGATGCCAGTTTCCGAGTTGAGGTGGCACAGGAGACTGACTGTATAGGACCAAGTTCCATAGCAGTGGTGATAGAACCGTTCAGTCCTATCAAAACCAAAACAGTAAGTAATTACAGTCGCGTTTTGGCAACCAGTAAATATAACATACTGTTCTAAAACTAAGTATGGTAAACAATCGGAAATAGAATGGTCATACAAAGAAGCATCTAAAAATTGTATACACTTGTTCGAATTAAGAAAAAACCAACCGTTTGTGATAAAATTTTTTGGACACACTGATGAATCTCATTTCTGTTACGATTAAGCAAGGTATACTTTGAAAAAAATTGACATTTGACATACCACTATCTTCCTCAGAAGTAACTTATCATATTATGTCTCTAGAAACATAAGAGCCGATGTAAAAAATCGATGACGTGCGACCAATTCGGATCTTGTACCAAGATTAGAATAAATTAGTTAAATGTCTGTCTAATGTCTATAAAATCAAATCAATCAAATCATTATGACCGCTATTGTTCAATTGTTTTTAAAGTATACTTTGCTTAATCGTATAAGAAATGAGATTCTTCAGTATGTCCAAAAAATTTAAATGTTGATTTTCTCGCAAACGGTTGAGTTTTTTGACTTTAAACAAGAGTATTAAATTTTTAGATAAACAATCATTGATGGAATTCCTTTAAATTCCATCAAAGTCTTAATAAAATTACAGACAAAAAAGTTATGATAACTGGTTACGCCACTGCCATACGAGGCGGTATATTAGAAATAAAATAGATTTTTTATAGCGCTTTTTAAAAAATATATAATCCGTCTACTAATTATATCACTAGGTACAGCGAACTATATAATAAATAAGTAACAAAACGCTCTAAGAATAAATTTAAATTATTTGCAGTTTCTATTTGAAGTGGTTTAAAATCCAAAATTAGTTTCAAATAATTAGATGCCAACGAGCGTTCATCTTGAAATTTATCTATTAAAATATTCCAAATAATATTATAATTTTCCGCAAGGGGAGAAATTCTTGAACACACTGCTAAAGCTCTACCGCTCAATCGATTTAACAAATAATGCACTTTAAAAGTTTCATTTAAATCCGAATTATTGTGTATTAAAGAAGTGTACCATAAAAAACTGGCCAATGCTTTGAGTCACCTTAAAATTCTATTATTTCAATTTTATGTAATTTAGGCATTGCTCTTTCTAATACTGTTTGAGTGGCATTTCTATTTGAAACGCTTTGTATGCTACTAAATGAATGATCAAAAACTGTTTTAGCAACATTTTGTATAGCACAATACTTCTACAGTATCAAATAACTGAAAATTAGGATTAAATTCAGGATCTCGCTCTATGTTGAGTAAATTATTCTTATCTACAAGTTCACACATTTTAAAATTATCTAAATTCTGGGCATCTTTAAGATTTTAAGCCAATCGTACAATCGTTGGACGTGTCGAAAAAGTCTTTGTTCGCATATTTTTATTTGACCTTCAAGCTGTGCCTCTGCCATGTCGTCCGTTTAATATTACTAACTATAACTTTTTGCTAAGTATATAAAAAAGGAAAAGGAAAAAAATAAAACAATTACAAATATTCAATAAATTCCGTGAAATTAATATGTGAATATTACTTCTATATAGGAAACTATCTACAAGTATCTCTGTCTAATACACAAAATACATGAAAAAATTCTGTTGTTTTTATTGCTATAATATATATTGTGTATTAGGCAGAGATAGTTTTAGATAGTTTTCTAGATAGAAGTAGGTAATATTCACATATTAATTCCACGGAATTTATTGAATATTTGTATTTTTTTATTTTTTATTTTATTTTAAGTTTATGTATTATACAGTCCACTGTAGTGATATAATTGTAGCCTTGACGTCCCAAAGGAGGCAAGTGCCAAAACTAAGTATCAGAGATATTGATAAAAAACTTAATAAAATTTTTATGTTAATAAATTTTAGCACTTTAACATGTTGGCCACTTTAATGAGTGTAAGGAATCATAAATGTAACTGCAATTAGAGTTCGTTGCTATAAGGGTTTTTATGAAAAAAATAAAAACTTTAATGTTTTTAGAAAAGGGGTAAGTACCCGGAATCGATGTTTTTAGAAAAGGGGTAGGTGCCCATAATTAATGTTATTATTATATATTTATTTATTTATTTTGTGTTATTATTATTTATATATCCTCTGCTGGCAATAGCCTTATGCCAGATGAACATATAAGCACTAGTTGTGCCTCTCACATGTACCCCAAAATTGTAACAGGACAGGTGCCTCATGTAGAACATCACTGTGGGTTAAAGTAGGCAAAAATAATACCTGTTGTAGATCAATAAAAATTGTGCAAGTTTTTGAGTTCACCTGCTAAGATGTGGTATGATCATCTTTCATGTAAGACAAGGCACTCTCTACCTTTCTGTGATGAAGTTCCAACTTCATCTTTGCTCCATTTTCACCTGATTTTAATTTGCAATTTAATAAATCACAAGTCTTACATGTGTCTTGTCTTGGATGTTTAAATGATAGGTGAGGAAAATCTTTTTTAAATACTTTTCTGTAATGCTTACTAAAAATGTTTGTATTTGTATTAACTACCACAGTTATTATATACAACAATATGGATATGATAAAACATAAGTACACGACGTAAACATAAATGCTCAGATCACATAGGCCAAGCAAATGACAAACAACTATTGACTATGGTGACTCGATTCTGTTGGCACTTACCACATCTTCAAGGAAAATTACCCTGGAGATACACCCAACACCATATTTTAAGTGTATTAAACATTGCTAGAATAAACGCATGGCACTTGCCCCCTTTACAGGAACACGGCGATGGTAATTACAACCTATTGATGTACAAATATGCGTTTTCCAAATTTTGGCACTTGCCTCCTTTGGAACGGCAACGCTACAATTAGTAGCGTGGCGTCATCATATGGTCCTTCGAGCCGGATTATATATTTAAAAAAACGCTAGAGAAAATATATTTTATTTCTAATATACCGCCTCGAATGGCAGTGGCGTAACCAATAACTTCTTCACCTAGCACGTGCCCTTTCTTCCCTTTAGGGCGCTGTAATTTTAGAAATATTTTACCTAAAACTGCGTCTCTATAAGAGTAACAAGTGCGCCTAATTGGAAAAAAATCGTTTTATTGAATTTTTAAATAAAAACAAAAATCAATTGATACTTGATAATACGCTCCCAACTTGGACCTCTTTTATGTTTATATGACTATCACGTTTTAAGATTAAGCATTCGGGAACAGGCACTGTTTCTCTTCCTTGTGAAAAATGTAACTACTGCAATATAATATACATATATAGCTTTATACAGTCTGTGACAATCAATCTGAGAAAGAGGATATATAAATCTAATTTAAACAACGCTGGTGTTTTATTAAAAATCTCCCTCCAATTAATCCAATAATTTTAGTATTTAAAAAAGTTATAGCCAAAAAATAAAAATAACTTTAAGGTTACGTCCGTTAATATTCACTTTTCGAGAAAATGTTACATGAACTTGACACATTATTTTTTCAAGTAATATACCCCCTAAATTTTCTGCGCGGATTTCCGGACACCCTGTATATTCGATCACATGTTATAAGTGAACCAACTTATTATCTTTAAGCTGCGATGCAGGTTGTGGCGTTTTTTGCAAGGCACACCGCACTTTGTATTAACCTTTAAATTGTCATCGCAAAATACATACCCATCATGGTCGTTTCACCAAGCAAGTTGTACGCTTTGGTATTTTTTATTTCTTCGGTCATTTTACCATTTGCTGTACTTTTTTGGTAATGGACGCACTGAAAGCTATTAAAATTATGAAAGAAGTAAATTTTAAGAAAATATAAAACAATTATTTATACATTAACATTAATGAGACAATAATAGCCGTTTTATAAATATTATATTGCCTTATGAAATAATAAGTGGTGATTACTAGATTAATATCGGTAAAGTAGTACAGTGTGAGTAATAGGAACAAATAAATAAATTCAAATTAATAATATAGAGAGTCCAGAAATTAGTGTGCAATAGTTTAATAGCACAACCAAAAGTAAATGAAAATGCGTATTTGAACCTGGCTTAGAAATACCCCACCTTATCAATGTAAGTCCTACAATTTTTTCTTCAAAATATCTCCACAACCGTAAACAACAATTACTCCAATTTTTTGTATATGGACTCATTAATTGTTTGAACTAAAACTCACAAATTTTAGCAGTAAAAGAGTAATATTTTTTTATACCACTCTATAACAAAACTTACCTTGTTGTTGTGTGTATGTGGTACGCACCAACAATTTATAGTAGAATTTGATAAATTATTTATTAAATACGAGGTCATGAAGAATTTAGTAGATTTTTTTACTGAATTTATTAATACCTACATATAAGAAGCGCACTACACTGAAAAAATAAATGAGTTTGCAGAATATGCCAATAGAAAGAAGGACTAATGCATTGCATATTATCCTTCCCATTAGTTTTATATACATGGGAGCAAGACTGATAAGGCTTTATGTTCACTTAAATAATAATTTGTAGTTAACCCTCTGCCTTGTTTTTATATAATTGTGTATATTAATGTAATCACATTATTTTTATATATTATTTGCAATGAAATGTGAGCTTTAACAAAATTATAATTTTCATATACATTATTTTGACAAATTAAATGTTTAATTGATTTCATCAAAGCTATTTTCTCAAAAGTAAATATAATTTCAATATCTATACTTTCGTACAATAATAAAAAAAATATATGTAAAATGTTCCGAAACCAATGACTGTTAATTCCAAATAACCATTAAATGATTTTTTTTTTAAATATTTAATTATAGTTAACTACCCATTATTAAATTAATTAATTAATTTCTTTGTGCAACAATTAGCGAAATGGGTAGCGAAACAGTGAAGATACCACAGTAGGTTTATAAATTGTCAGTCAGTTTCTAGTAGTACTTGGTTAAACTTAATCAAATATGTAATTTTTTTATTGCGAGAATAATTTTGTGAACAATGTCTAACATTTATTTAAAAAATTCACTGTTACTGAGGTTCACTAAATGAAAACAAATAAGTAGTTATTAGGTATTTAACTAGATACTAATAAAAGAAATTCCTATAGCAATTTTTATTTGTCCAAATGAATGCAATAACTTTTGATTTGTATTCATCTAAACATATGTACTTTTGCACAGTGTTGTTTACAAATTGTATTTTTCAAATAACTTAAGTACGTATATATTTATTGTTTATTTATTCAGCAATAATTATTATTCCTGAAGTGCAGAAGTAGGTTAGATCTCTTTTATCGTGACTACTAATTGCATGCTAATGTCCAAAAATTACTAAAATGTTTATATAATATATAATTCCACCGGCAAAAATAAAGTATCTTGTATATTACACGACACTACCATACTCATATGTTTTTTCATAGGTAGTTTATTCCGAATCAGCAGTCAGTTTGACCCCATCACGTCAGCGTTCGTCCCTAACCTCAAAAAAGGCTAAAATCGTCGATTTTGATTTGCTTAAATATTATAGTACAATGTTATCTTATATTCGAAAAATATAATCTGAGAGTACTAACAAGCTATCCGACCTCGTTATCACATAACCTCATTCCTCAAAATATTTCCGCTCTTAATATTTGTAACTTTTTCTGAAATCTGTCTATAGGTTTTTGATATGATGAATACTCTGAAAATGTGTTGAAAAAGATCATGTTTTTTGCTGCGATGTTGGGATGATTGAGCTACCTGTGTCAAGGATTTTGACGAGAATAAAGTCAACTCGTCGTCGGACACCATTATGCTCACACTCATTCCCCTGGAGAACCAGTGCGATTCCACAGCCTTCGTTACCTTAATAGTTGGAATGACGAATCATCCTATATATCCGATAATACAAATTCAGTGTATAAGGCTCACTTTGATTTGGGATAAGAGTCGATAAACCTACCGTAAAACCAGGTTTCCGGCTACACGAATAATGCCTGGATTACTGAAAACTAGCATAGATCTATGCAAGACGTCGATATCTACCTTTTCTGGAATATCATGTGATAGCTGCATAATACATAGCGATATATACAGGGTGATTCAGAACTTATCTAAAAAAATTTGGAAATAGATTCGTCATGAAAAATGAAATCAATATCGTAAAAACATATTTTGTAAAATCGTTATAGTTTCCGTGGAAAACATTATTGAAGTTCTAGTAGTTTCAACATTTACATCTCTGGGCTACTGTAGTCTCTATTGCCAAGCGATTTCAAATTTTCGATTACTTATCGTATTAAATTTTTTGTGATGCAAGTATTTCCACTAGTTTTTCAAATAACAAAAATGTATATAACTTGCAGTTGATGCAGATTCCCGTATTCGTACCACACGCACGAAATATGTATCGCTATTGACTAGGTCAAGCACACCTCCCCGCAGGTCCATAAACTACGAACTACTGATCAGAAATCATTTTAAGAACATAAATGAGTGCGTAAAACCCCCCCGTGTCAGACTAACTTTAAAAATGAATACTATCAAAAACCATCCGTTTTTTTATTTGTAAAATGGTATCTAAATCACGGCAAAATATTTATTTATTTCGCCAAGGCACTTGGCACTTCATATTTTATAAAAGTACCGTCGCCGTGACATTTTCTATATTTTGCGAAATTTTCTTTTATAACGTAAAAATTGAACAATAGAAGTTCGAAACGCAAAACGCAGGATAAATTTATTATAAATCTAAAAATAATTACGTAGGTATATATCATTTTCACTATTTAGAATTGAAACTGCAATCTTTGTTAATAATTTGTTCTTATTGTTTTTTAATAGAACGCGGTGAAAAGTGCAATTCACAAATAACTTTTCCTTTTACTTCGTTTATGTCATAGTGACGCAATATTTACATTTTCACAATTTTTCTGCCATTGTTTGGCGCAACATTCCATTTGATATAGTTGACCATCTGTTCCAATTTTAAGCTGCCGGTTCCGTTTCAGCACGTATCCCGCTTCTGTCCCGCTTATATAATCCGTATCCCGCTTTTGTCCAGCTTTTGTAATAAATAATTTTCCAAAACTAATCTTCATATAGAAACATTACACATTACTGTAAAATATATTTATGCATGTATTACGTTTAATAATGAACTTTTAAAAAATAAATCAATTTTGAAACAAACTCATCAAAAAGAAAAATATTTTTCTTAATAAGTTGTTTATGTAATAGTTGCTTAGCTGTTTATGACTGACATCTATGTTGATGAATGATGAATACAGAGTGTCCCGTTAATATCGCAAGAAAATCAGGGAGAATTTCCTTGAACAAAAATAAGAAAAAAAGTTCCTATGAACCTGTGTCCGCAAATGCTTTGATTCGAAATTTGAAGAACCCTAATTCCAATTTTTTTTATTTCGTATAGGTATTTGTTTATAAGAACCATAGATATATTCTGATTTAATTTGATTTTTTTTTCTACTTCAGTGGCGTCCGAGGGATCATTCCTATTGATATTAATACGTAAAATATGATATATCACTGCTTTTCCATAGGTTTCATATTTTTTATAATTACGTTATTAAACACACTACTTTTTTGCCTCTTTACTCTGTTTGGTATCTTGCTTCGTATTCTAGCAAAAAATTAATAACCTTTTCCATGCAAATTCCTGATCGTAGTAGAAAACAAAAATAGAACAAAATACGCCACTGGGGTTGATAAAATAAAAAAAGAAACATACAAAATTAAAAAAAGTCGAGAGATAAAACCCCAATTTTTTTTTCAATTTCAACACCCTCCAAAATGAGGCATTTTCGGACACAGTATGTTTGTTCAAGGAAACACCTCCTGATGTTTTCGATGTTAACGGGACACCTAATACTTGATATAAATTCAAACAATATAGTTTTGTGTGCTGTTTTATTTTATAAACCCCATTATTTTTTGTTTGTTTTTTTGTTCACTGAAGAACTGAAGTTTTTGTTCCTGTCCACTTCAAGCTTTGCGAAATATGGTCACATTACATTTGAAACCGGAAATTTAATATAACTGATATTTTTTAAGCATTTATATGGAATAGTTAGTATTGTTACGAAAGCTCACCTACCTTTTCAGTTGGTTAATTATGTTCCTGTTTTCGTTAGAATTTATAATTGAGGCTCACCTACCTCGTTAGTTTGTAAATTACGTTTCTGTTTATGTTAGAATTTATAATTTTTGTGATGCCTTTATTTTGACGTTTTCCGGAATATTCCAGGCTATATTCTATTTGTTTCTCGACACATTCTCGAGATCTCAGAAACTTCGAGAACTTTAAAAACATATATAAGCAGACCATTTTCGGCCGCTGCAGTCAGTTTATATTGAGCAGCCAAACGCGAGTGACAAAACGTCAAAGTAAAGCGTTGACAGTTGTAAAATTGGTTTGAAGGATATTTCTTGTATTATCAAGAGTGACAATAAAGATTGTTTGTCTACGTGACGTGTTTCAACGATAACCTAATTTAGAGGTTACAGTATATTATACACACAATAATAAAAAATAGCTTGATAATGTCTATAAGTACACCCTAAATTTACTCAACGCTTCAAGTTAAATCAGAGACCCAAGCCGAAACAGTTGAAGCGAGACTGAATCTCGGCCCCAAAAACAACGCAGCGCCTCATATGTGTCAAAGTTTACTGAATAAATATTCGGTAAACTTTATATATGTTGGCCCCAGCATCGGATACGCATGTTTGTATAGGGCTGCGGCTCTTTACAGTTATTACTCAATGGCAGTGCAAATCATTTGGACTTGTATATTTTTAAATCATTTTCGAACTACCCTTTTTGATTTGTTTTTACAAAATTATATTTGTAACAGTCCTCTGTACATTAAAACAGATTTTTTATATAAATTCTGAATCACCCTGTATATTAGAACAACATGCGAATACGCACTACGTTAGAAATATGTTAAAAAACTTATTTCGCACAACACGTGTAAAAACTTTACGATCCGAAAAAGTTCAATTTTGTACTCTACAATTTACTGCAGATATTTGTGATTTTATACGCGGAAATGGAAATGTTTTGCAGCAATTTCCCAAATAAATTGAAAAATAAATTACAATTTCTCGAGCGTATTTTTCCCTATGAAAGTCGAAAAGGTTTTACAGCAATCTGTAAGATATACATCCATTATGGGAAAATTTTTGCAATAAGCATTTTAATTAACATTCCACGGTTTCCACCAGCGTAACTGTTTCATTACAAAAATGGCAGACAATTTAATTTGAGTGGGCGCCTGTAAGAAACGCCTAATGTATTATTCCGGTTGCGTGCCCATCTCCAGTTTATAAGCATTTAAAATAAGTCTGAAGGAGTTGGAGTCCATTAAGGAGCTACTTATCAAGAAAAGTTGGTGAAATACATGACTTCCTTATCTAGTTGAGATAAGAATTTCGATAATGGCCACCTCGAATTTCAGCTGTTCTTATGTTGCTTAAGGGCTCATTAACATTTTAAAACAATGCTGAAGTAAAAGCCTCATTATAATTTTCAACGGACCTTCGCGTAGTGACGGCTAAATGCATCATAAACTTTTTAACTAATTAAGATCATGAAGTTACTGCCTCGTTATTATTTAATGTTGTCGTGAAAAGAGGTCAGGAACAGTGTATTATCTATCTAGCAGTCTTATCTAAATGACATTTTAATAAATTATCTTTCATCGTTCCTCTAAACTATGAATTTAGATAATAGATGCCGTAACTGATAAACCGGGGGTGTAACCGCTCATGGAAATCTTGTCATAAGTCTTGTGAAATCCTTGCAAAATCACACGAAATCGCGCAAAATCTCGCAAAATTCCGGGTCATCTGGGGGTAAATTTACAATACGTCCACCTTGCGACGTTATTATACTTATTCTTGTTTCCATTTCGAGAATAACTCAGGTTGCAGCTCGTATTATTATGTGCGCGACACGTATCACAGTTGTTTGAAACTACTAGAAAGCTGTATTCTGTATTCAAAGTTTACTGTTTTTTGTTTCGTTTTATTGACTTTGCACTTCGACGTTAATTTTTTAATTAATGCCCCTATCCACTAGTTTCTCTAAAAGTTTGTAAACATTAAAACCGGACACCCTGTACCTGGGGGTCGGGTCAAGTCGAGGGTTAGCACAAGAGTTAACTTAAGCCTTCGCACCTTGTGAAACAATTTAACTGTTATGCAAAACTTAGAACAAAACAATCGCTGTTTATAAGAAACTGTCAATTTCACATTTTTTGTCAATCTGAGAGTTTTAGCCAAAGCACCATCTTTCGCATATTTGCCACTCGCATCGAATAATTTTTTTTGCGGTTATTTTTCCTTGGTATACAGGGACTAGCATCAAAATCAGATTTTTGACCAAGAATGACACAATTCTGAGCAATCTCAGAAATATTCTTTTTTGTCGAGCCCACCGGAGCCTCCTACACAAAAACGGGCTACACCTGCGTGCTCAGCGCCCCAAATTACGTACAGAGGCGTTCTTGAATCGCAAATTTATTTTTTGAATTTTTCGAAGAATTGTTCAAAGGCTATATTATAGTCTATCGATTTTTTCGAAATGTTCAGGGGCTCAGAAAATTCAGAAACAATTCACCAGTACTATATTGACCCTGGGGACTCCAAAACTGAACTCGGTTTCATTCTAGCTCTCCTAGTTTCCGAAATATTTAATTTTTCTCGCCAACGGAGCCTCCTACACAAAAACGGGCTACACCAGCGTGCTCAGCGCCCCAAATTACGTACAGAGGCGTTATTAAATCGCAAACTTATTTTTTGAATTTTTCAAGGAAATGTTTAAAGGCTTAGAAAATTCTGAAATAATTCACCAGTACTATATCGACAATGGGGACCCCAAAACTGAACTCGGTTTCATTCTAGCTCTCGTAGTTTTCGATTTTTTAGAAATGTTCAAGGGTTCAGAAAATTTTGAAATAATTCACCAGGACTATATCGACCCTGCGGACTCCAAAACTGGACTCGGCTTCATTCTAGCTCTCGTAGTTTCCGAAATATTTCATTTCACAGGAGGCCGTGTCGGTGATGTTTAATTTCTATGCCTGGTCGCACTTGTTAGGCGTAAGGTATGTTACCACAAAAGTTAGGGATTAATTTCAAACTGTTACAAATATTCGACCAGTTCAGTTGTAGATGTGTCGATGAACTGTCGGGCACTCTCAGCAACAATATCTTAAATAAACTGCAAGTCTTTCGTCAGATGACACTTCTCTGCGCAATCTTGTGTTTTGGCGCTGTAGATGAGTATCGGGATGATCCAACACCTAAATTTTTTTTTAACATTCGGAAATATTGAAAAACTGTCGGTTATTTGTCTCCATGTCAGGAATTAATTGATGAAATTCACCATACAATTTTCTCTTTTCACTGACAGAGGGTAAATCTAAAACTTTCTCATTTTCCTGTCTTCGTCCTCCTCCTCTTCATACATTATCGCTACACTCACCTACTACTTAGAAACTTTAGAACGTCTGGCACACACAGAACCTGCACAAAAAGTTGCTGGTCAGTGCTGGACAAGTATGAGAAGTCGTGCAGGTTTGCGTGGTCCGTGCTGTGCTGCCCCATGCAGGCATATGTGCGGGCCTTTTCATGACAAAATATAAAATAAAATTACAAAAATGTAGAAATTTAGCAGGGAAAATAACTCAAATTGCATTGATAAATACATAATATAGTAGAATTATAATCCTACATTATTTAGTGCCGAAATTAACGTCCGTATAGAATACTTGAAATTCATTAGGGATATACTTATGCAGGTAAAGAAAATATACTTTGGACCATCAAGTCATCTGTAGCATATACGGTATCGCGTCCCATAAATCGATATCCTGAAGTTCCAAATGTCTCTTGGAAATTATAATATAAAATATGCTTTTCCTAAAAAAATATTTGAAAAACATTTCCTGCTTGCCCCTTTGTTAGGTGGAACCGCGACAGCAGAAGGAACAAATTATTGTGCATATATGGAAAAATACTACATTACCATATCCAGTCCAATTCGAAACGCAGGATGAATATTACACTATTAATCACGACTGTGATGTAAGTCAGCTGTCGTCATGCAATTGTTTTTATTGGCAATAGTTCGTCGCATTAAAAATAATCGTTTTTTGTAATTTAATATATTGGAAACATTTAGTGTATTCTCGCGTCAAGAATTCAGACGTCTTACGTCACAGCTGACGTTACACATTTGTTTTTATTGTCAACGTAATTTTCGATATTTGGTGCGTTAAAAACAATCATTTTTTGCAATTTAGTGCAATACATAATGCAAACTTTTAGTCAGTCAGTTGCAGTTTCTTAAATATTTTAATGAAAATATATCTAATGAATTATTCATTTGTTCGTATGACGTAAGTCGTCTGAATTCTTGTCGCGAGTAATTTCAGTTGATACCTATTTCTTAAATGTTTTGATGAAAATATACTGAACTATTCATTTGTCTGTATGACGTAAGCCGTCTGAATTCTTGCCGCAACTATACAGGGTGATCTCGAATAATATGCAAAAAAAATTGAGGGTGGATTGTAGGACCGATTTTAATAGGGGTCCCTTCATATATAATTTTTGAATCTGAGCGTAAGAAGTTACGACCCCTTAACAGGGGGTGATAGATAAATTTAGAATTTTATTTAGTTTTTTCCAAACGCTTTGCAAATTAAGAAGATAAATCTGACGAGATATTTAGATTGACAAAACTTCGTCTGGATAAGTATTTTTTCTTCTTCTTGTCTTGTAATAAGGCGTTGAATTTCAGATTAATCATTAAATTATTTTTTGGGTTAACTTTTCCAAAGGAAAAAATATTGATTTTACAATGTTTTTTGTATCTTGCATTTTTTTGATGAGTAGTACAGTTTTTGAGTAAAAAAAGTTCATGGTTCCTTTCCAATATCTAATTTACACATTGATAGGTTTCCATCATTTTGCATTTGATAACAGTTCATGGTTCTTTGATATCGAATATTGCTATATATTAAACATTTGGAACTAAATAAAACATAAATTTGATATTGAAATTGCTAGTACTGCATCTTATCAGTTTCTTTGTTTTCTTTCATAATTATACGTACAAGGTTATGTCAAAGAATATAATGAAGAGATAAAAAACAACTCACAAATATTAGAAAACACAACTTTGCCCTAACTCCACTCCTTGGAAATTCGTTCCTGCATAATAAAAACACTTATCCTTTATGTAATTGCGATGAAACACCTTGTCTACAATTTAGCACCGTTAATAGGATAAAGGCCGCTCTCATTTGCAGCAATTAGCCATTTTGTAGGTCATTTCCATTTTCACTTTGAGCATTTCAAACAACCCTCACACGATTTACCTATTCGTTAATTCATGTTACTTCTCGAGTTAAAGTATAATCACAGCATACTATGATATAATAAAAATAATTTAGCTTATCTAATGATAGATGTTATATTATCTTTATGAAGTCATATTTGAGGTTTGAAATTATCTGTATAAAATATATCTATTGAAGTTATACATTTTATTGGTCCACTGATACATTACAATAATTCTCCATTGTCTCTTCACCGCTTCATCAACTTTTTATTTTAACTTATTATACTGCAAGTATAAAAATCTTAGCGTAAGATCCTATAAGGCCAATAATAGGCATAATTATTGGTCCCGGGAAAATTTATCGAGACCCAATTATGGTAAGACCATTCATTAAACAACAATCAAAAATGAAGACTGAAGAACTGATATCACCGAGTAGAAACACATATAGGATGTTACAGTTTAAGAGGCACCTGAATAAAACTAAGCTAGATGTAATTACAGATTGATACTAAATTTGTTTTTTATTATGAAACATCCTGCATATTAATATATTCTTGTATTCTCCACATTTTCTTGATTCCATTGATATACCTACATAAGCTTGTTTATGGATATGAATAAAATATCATATACAGAATGTTACAGAATGATGTTAAGAAAATCTAAAGGCCACTGAATAACAATACAAACATGGACATCCATTAAGTTTTCTACAATAGACGTTTTTAACATTCAAATTTTTGATAAGGGGGAAGGAACAAAGCCATCTATACACAAAATGACCCTTCCCATCAGTCTGTCTCTCATCATTCTATTTCAATTTCAGTTGAAAGACAGCAACAATTCAATTTTCAGCCTGGACCTTCCGGAGTCCCTGACTGTCTGCCGGCACCTTCCATTGCCCAAGATTCTTCACCTGAACCTTCTAGTGCCCATGAAGTATTACCTGCGCCACCGACAACCAAGCCAAGATGACTAAAATAACTGTGCACTTGACATCAGGTATTTCTCCATATATCAATACTTTACTATACAACTTATCTCCCTAACATGGCTAATGTTCTTACACTAAATGCCTTGTTTTTTTTTCCAGATGCAGAACCTACTCGAACTGATGACCCAAATCTGGACTGGACTCTCACTCATTTCATGGTACGTGTACATACATTACTACATACAGATTTCATATTCAGCTTTATATTCAGTATAATATATCTACCTAACATGTTGTAAATATAAATTGGTAATGTTTTTGCCAAACATCGAAAGTATAGTGCCGATGAGAGATAGACCAGTTAGAAGGATCTTTTGGCTGTAGGTCGCAGAAGGCATTTTTCGTAAGTTTCATTTAATTCCCTTCCCTGTTGATGAAACAATTGAATGTTAGAGACGTCTCTAGCAGGTAATTTAATATACATCCATGAGTGGGAGTTTTTGATGTTTTCGCAAAAGGGGCAAAAAAAGTGCTGTTTTCGGCGCACTCTAGCGCCGATATCGCTCATCAGATAATCAAAGTTGTCTAATGTAGTGTAATTTTGTAGACAATTTTATGTACTTTATATTTGCATAGAATGGTCATCTTCAAAAACACGCATAGTTTTCGAAATAAAGCGAAAAACTGAAAATAGTGTGAACATTTTTAGGTTTTGCATTTTTCGTTATGAAACCCAACTCCTACAAGGCAGCAAACTTGAGGATCGGATTTTTCTCCCCAAAAAACATATAGGATCGTTGAGAAAAAGACATCCGCAATTTTGTTATACAAAACCCACAATTTGATTGAACTGTAATGGAAACTTACCACCAATAAATTCACCGATATATACTCGTACCTATGTGCTGTTGGTTTTTTAGGAATGTTTTGGGGTACCACAGCAGCAATTAGATATTATTCATAATGCTTTTTCTTATATTTACTGCACGTAAGCGTAAACAAGAAAACTTGTATGTATTCATTTAAAATTTGTGCAGCTATTGGATGAAGAAAGTTTGACTTTTTTTTACTAAATCCTTGGTAATTTTAATAATTTGAAATATTTATTGATTTATATATGAACTTCATATTTGAACTAATCACATGTTTCTATATCATGTAAACGAAAATTTGTATGAATTGCTTTTAATTAATTAAAGGCACTTCACTAGCACGTCTCTGTTAATATTATCTAAACAACATCTCTAAAATTTCAAATAATGAATGCAGATTCATGTCAACACACAAGAATTATTGATATTTCTACAAGCTGTAAGAAATAAAAACCTAGCGTTTAGACAGTTATATTAACATTCTTTAATTTCATTGTCCAAAAGCGACAGTAGATAAGAATTGTAGGAATTTTGATGAAACTGTATTATTTACTTAGCTCTTTCTTGTTATTCAAAATTATGAACAGTATTTTACAGTTTTTGAAATAAATTCAGTGACGTCAGTCTAAATTGATTTTATAAATTGATATTTTTGTTATTCTATTATTTCTTTGATTCCATAATATATTCAGGGCATTCAACTTAAAGATTAGGCAACCTTGTAACTATTTTTATTTAGTGTTCATTATTTTTGTCCCAAATGTTATCTGAGGAACATTTACATTTGTTGTGACCTAAAAAATCAATATATTGATCTGAAAATCTAAATTAAATTTAGATTTTATAATTGCAAACAACATTTATAATAATATTATTAGTTATTGTGAATTACCATATTTATTTATTTATTTATTTCTGTTAAGCAGACAAAAAATATAATAGTGTATTTAATTGTGCACAAAATAAATCTCAATTTAGAACACTAAAAAGCATAATTAACTACTATTTATAAAAAAATATTTAAAATGTATAACATATTATGCATTTGAAAAATGGGGCTTATTTGTCTAATTATAGTATGACTGAAAATTTAAAATAATTTTCTGTTGATAACTGAGATACTTAATTTTTGCGGAAACATCTTGATCTAGCACGTTCCGAATCTTTCTTTAAATATTTCTTTATTGGATATTAATAGAGACTGTAATATTTTTATGGATTCCTGTAAGTAAGTATATACATTATGATGATATATTGTTTCATAATATTTATTCCAGTGTCTCGGAGATAGCAAATATGTATTTAATCATTCATTTTCTCAATCAAACACACCCATTTCTATTACATGATGTTATGACTTTGCTGCTTACAATGCAACATATTTTTATAATTTTCAACAGATATCCTTATTTTTATATTTTATATTAGTAGGAGTAGCATCATTACAGTGTAATAAGTATGTTACAAATATATGTTTTATTTAGATTTATTTATTATACCAGGTGTACCCAAAATTTGTAAGCTTATAAAACAAGTCGAAAAATTACGAAAACCTTTGTACAACTTTTGTCAGTGGCGGCTTCTAAGCAAGATACGATCACTTAAAGAGAAAAAGGAAGGTTTTTAATGCCTAACATCAAAACGGTTCAACATTAAGTCACAAAATTTTGGTGATATACAGGGTGAGTCAGTCATAATGTCATTAATTTTAACCACGTATTCGGAAGGCAGAAAATCGAAAAAAAACATTTTTTACTCGACCTTTAAAAAAATACACGAATCACCCTATAAAAATCGGTAACACGACGCTCCTGGTACGCTCAAACTTTCTGATGTCGCAGCCATATGATAATCTAATTCCGATGGAAGGCATCGTTGCCACATGTTTACATACATAACGTCGTCTAACACTTCAGCGTGCGTATTATTCAAATTTGCCACCATTTAGTCGCACTTTCCGCATTTCTTTTCCCCCAAATTTAGAGATCACACCACACATCTAGAGGGGGGATGGAGAGAATACGAGCAGTAGTTTGTTTATTTCGGTCGTGTATTGGTCGTAAATTCACATCACAAAGCCTAATTTTACTAATTTAGAATATGCGGAAATGCTAGTTTTATACGGGGAATGTTTACGAAATGCGAATGCCGCTGCTGTCGAATACCGGAGACGTTTCCTAATAGGCTTCACCCAAGTGCGCGAACCTTTGTCCAAGTGTTTCAATGTGTTCGCGATCGCGCCGAGAACTTGCTGGGCATCCTCAAAATGACTTAAATGTAATAGAAGCTGTTTTAAATTTAGTTAAGGAGGAACCTATAATTTCTACAAGAACCATTTCAAGGCGATTGGAGATATCCCAAAGCAAGGTCTGCAGAATATTACGCGAAAACTCGCTGCACCCGTATCATTTTCAGAAAGTTCAATCTTTAGAACCTGCTGATTTCCCAGTCGTCTTGAATTTTGCAATTGGTTACAAAATCGAATTGTTGCTGACCCAAATTTTATTAATAAAGTGCTATGGACGGATGAGTGCAGCTTACTCGAAGTGGAATTTTAAATAGGTTAGTACCATATACAACTTAAGCAATAAATTTCTAGGCTAGATGTATGTAATTACTAATTACAAACTGAATAATTATATTATACTTACGACTAATACTACAAATTCAAATTCAATTGTAAAACGTAGTGAAAACGTAATATCAAAATTATTAAAAATAAATAACCTAACATTCGAAAACATTTATTTATTATCTACATTTGTCTTTATTAAAAATAAATCAATATTTAAGAAAATTCATTCATGTATCTAGATAAAAAAGTTAATTTTACTCCTTGTCGTTAAATAACAGTACAAAACTAGGTAACTAGGTTATTGACCTAGTCTTGGACAGTGTTTTGTCGACAACACAAGGTTTTTTATTACTTTGTATTTAAACACGTTTTAAACGTTTTTTATGTAATGTACAATTGTTTGCAATAATAATGACACTCTTTAAAACAGTTTTTGAATTTCTGGAAGTTCTGAATAGAAATATCATTAAATCTCTTTGGTAAGTGAAACAACTAATAACTAATGTTAAAAATTTAAAGCAGATTTCAATATGAATACGTCAGAAGTTCAAAATAAATTGCAAAATTCATTTTAGTGAGTGTCATTAATATTGCAAACGATAGTACCTAAATGGTTTATTACTCAGTTTATTATTAGATACGTTGAAGTTTTGTAATTTCAATGTTAAATACTTTTTAAACAAACCAAGCTAATTTCTTTGCAGTCATAACAGTCATATTTGGTCGGACGAAAATCCACACGCTACCCGTCGGTTTAGCTTTCAGAGGCGATTTGTTCTCAACGTATGGGCAGGAGTTTACGGGAATCATTTGATTGGGCCGTATTTTCTACCGGAGAAACTGAATGGACCGCGTTACTTGCAATTTTTAATAGAATTGATTGGAAAGTGTTCATTGAACATTAACATTTTAACTTATTATTGGCTGAACTGAGCAAGAAATAATATGAGATTCTAAAATAGCCAGTACAATCGTTTATTTATGATGTCTAATGCCTAGGTAGGTAGGTACTAGAAAAATATTTCAACTTGGCAACATTGCATGCGGTCGACATCGAGTTGAACTGTCAGCTGTAACCGACCAAGGCTGTGAACGGTCAGTGACAGTCTGAAAAGGGGGTTTAAATAATGATTTGGAAATATTTTTTTTCGGCGTAAATATGCATTTAGATTTTTTTTAATGGCGTATTCGCATTATACTCATTATTCCCCATCTCCTCTTAAAATTAATGACATTATGACTGACTCACCCTGTAGTAACCTTGACGTGCTTAATAAGTCTCATAAAATACATTTCACAGTTTTCTATAGGGGCGTGAGAAAATGCAAGACTCAGGGACAAATTTAATCACATCTGTCTTATAGTTAATTTTTTCTAGTTTTTGTTTCGAAAATATTGAAATTCGAAGTATTTAACATTAAGAAAATTAAATGTTAAATTTCAATAGGATGAACCGTTTTTTCAGTAAAATCGATTTCAATCATTCCTAACGTGCCCCACATTCAACATTGGAATAAATTAATTGCAGTGTGCCATGGAGAAAACAACTAATCTGACAGTTAACAGAAATTGGTGTTAATTGAGTCTACGTAGTGCTGTATCGTAGTGAACAAAAACTGATAAAAATTATTTAAAAATGCAACAGTATACATATTCTGTGCATGTAGATAAGCTTTTGACGTTAGGCGAGTGTCATGGAAACGCAAGAGCAGCCGCACCCCAGAAGGCAGCAACTGTGTCACAGATGCCAAAAATTCGGCCACGCCCAGAGCCGCTGCACCGCTCTTGTGAAGTACGTGAAGTGCGGCGAAGGCCACCACTCGGCCGAGAGCACGAGGCCGAGGGAAACCCCGGCCAAGTGCGCCAATTGCGGTGGCCCCCATCCGGCTAGCTACAGGGGCTGCCCCCAGGCCCCAAGGAAAAACGCTGCCAAAAGGCCAACCGCAGCAGCAGCAAAGCCTACGAGGAAAACTGACCAGGTTAAGTATACGCAGTCTCCCAAAATACCACATCGACGAAGAGCTTTGCCGACGCCGCGAGGCAAAAGCAGGCTCCCGTCGCGGCGCCTAGAGAGGTTCCAAAGAAGCAGCAGCTGCAGATGGCGTGGAGTGCGCCCTCTGACTTCATCAGCGCGCTAGCGAGGATGTAGGAGATGTACTCCGCCATGCGCGCCTTCTTTACTAAAATGCCATCTCTTTTGCAGGAGTAATGACAGTCCCTCGACATGTGCAGTCCCTGAGAGTCGCCTCCTGGAACGTCGACTGGTTCCGGAGTAGGAAAAACGACTTGCTTGAGATCTTACCACGTCTAGACGTAGACGTAGCTGCCATTCAAGAGACCAAGCTAGGGGACGCACACACCGCCAGGATGCGCGGCTAAACGGCGAGCCATGAGAACGGGCCACCCACGCGAAAAACAGATCGCAAACCAGCTCAACAGGAGAGTCAAAGCACCCCTGGACGAGCTTTACCAGGAGCGGTGGCAAAGACACCTGAAGTTCTTGAATCCCGCAGTCTGTGGAACATGCAGAAGGCGCTGAGGGCCCCCGTTGTCCGATACCTCCGATTCACGGAGAGAATGGGATCATCTACACGAAGAGGGACAAGGCAGAAGCTTTCGCTGACAGCCTTGAAATGCAGTGTAGGGAGTACGTTCTTGATGACGAAGACGAGGATCACACGGACGAGGTGGAGCGTCGTGTGCGGCACCTAAAGCGCCTACCCGACGCTGACTCCATCAGACCTGCCGGAGGAGATAAAGGAGATTCTGCGCCACCTGAACCCCCACAAAGCACCGGGATGCGACGGTATAGGGAACAGGATCCTTAAGAAGCTCTCCCATCAGGGAGTAATGGCGCTGCTGAACATCTGCAACGCCATCATGAGACCGCAGATTTCCAATAAGATGGAAAAAGGCCGACGTGATACGCATCCCTAAGCTAGGTAAGAACCTAACCTTCCCCTCTAGTTACAGGCCAATCAGTCTCCTGCCCATGATGTTTAAAGTAGCCGATGAGAGGGTGATCCTGACTGGACTGCACGATACCACGGAAGAACTGCAGACCCTCCCGGACGAGCAGTTCGCGTACCGCCATGGCCACTCAACGGAGCAGCAGATTCTCAGGTTAGTAGAACTTGTTTCCGCAGGTTTCAACACCACAGAATCTACCGGAGCAGCATTCTTGGACGTCGCCAAGGCCTTTGACAGGGTCTGGCATGATTTGTTTATCGTTAAGATGCTCGACTTTGGCTACCCTGTCGGCCTAGTCAAGCTGGTGGCGTCCTTCCTAAGTGGCAGACAGAGAGCTGCGTGCGAAAGTGGACGGGGCCCTGTCTACCTATCGACCCATGGAAGCCGGAGTCCCCCAAGGAGCCGTGCTGTCTCCGCACCTTTTCAATATCTTCACGGCGGATCTACCCAGAACGGAGGACATTTCCGTGTGCCTCTACGCTGATGACATCGCCATTTTGACCCGATCTCTAAATCCGGAAATGGCGACGAGGCGACTCCAGAGAGCGCTAGGCAGACTGGAGGACTGGTGTAACCGCGGGAAGGTGGCGACCAACGCGGAGAAAAGCCAAGGTATGATGTTCTCTCGTAGGTACAGAGCGCAGCCGAGAGGCCGCGTGACGTTCAACGACGAGGACATCCAGTGAACCGACGAAGCCAGATATCTAGGGGTTATCCTAGATAGAAAGCTAACCTCGTAGCCCCAAGTGGTTCAAAGAGGCAAGTTTGTGAGGGCGAAACTCTATCCGTTACTCCATAGGGATAGCCGACTGAGCCTTGGCAACAAGGTAAGGTTAATCAAGACTGTCTAGCAGCTACAGTTGACGTATGCCGGAGCAGCATGAGGATACGCAGCAAAGACGTATCTGAAATGAGTGTAAACCGTCGAGAATGTTGCCCTGCGTTGTGCGACGGGGGCCCCTTGGTTCGTCTGCACCAGCGACATTCGCCGGAATCTGGAATCCACGTCAGCCCTGGAAGCAATAAAAGCGCAGAAGCCCACAGCAATCAGCAGATTCAGGCGGCGGTGGACTACCGACCCGATGCGGCCAAGGATTCAACTCCTGGACGCGGGCGGAGTAAGTTGAGACATTTCTTCAGTTTCAGGACCGCTAGGATCAAGAATAGGACCACGAATAGTATTTGCCTTTTCCTTACCCTACCCCAGAATCTGCCTAGTTGGGCTCCGTTACCCTATCCTTTCTGCCACGCTGGACGACAGGGCCTTTTGTCCTAGCGTCTCCCTAGAGCCACAGTGCTAATCCTGACTTAACCCAAAATCCCTATCTGGCCGGAGGCGTTTGCGCTGCGGCCAAAACATGACTACCCCCGAGGGTTAACGAGTCGGTGAAGAAAGAAGAGAATACAGAAGAACGCCAGAAGATAAGCTCTTGCCGACGGGGCTTGCCGACAGGAGGAGGTTCCCAGAGCCGCCGGCATCGGCCGCAATTGCGGTCGAGGCTGATCGGAGAAGGGAACCCACCTCTACGAGGCATCCAGGTCTAGAGTGATGAAGTGGGTAAAGAGAGATAGTCCCTCTCGACCCCGCTCATCCGAGGTCATTTATCCTGCCAAGGATATTATTGGCGCGCAGAGAATATTTAGTTTGTCAAATTACCTACTGTAAATGTTTTTGCCATTTACAACAATAGTGTAATAAATAATCTCATATCTATCTATTTTTTTGCTTGTTCTTTATTTATATTACGGTATTTTTATTTTTACTATTGCATTTATTTGTTACTGTTAAGAGTGTTAAAAATATTTGACATTTCTCTTAACTTTCAGACTAGTTGTTTTCTCCATGGTTCACTGCAATTAATTTATTTGGCTATTAATGGATGTTGAATGTGAGGCATGTTAGGAGTGATTGAAATCGATTTTACTGAAAAATGGTACATCCTATTGAAATTTTAACAAGAGAACCTTTTTTGTGTTAAATACTTCAAATTTCAATATTTTCGAGTCAGAAACTTAAAAAAATTAACTACAAAAAAGATATGATTAAATTTGTCTCAGAACGTTGCATCTTCTCACGCCTCTTTAGCAAATTTTGAAATGTATTTTATCAGATTTACGTCAAGGTTAATATTTCACCAAAATTGTGACTTAATGTCGAACCGTTTTCATATTACATATTAAATACTGTTTCCGAGGTCACCCCTTTAAAAATGCGTATCTCCCTTAGGAACCGCCACTGCCAAATTTTAAATTTTAATTTAAAGTAATTTTTTGACTTGTTTTACAAGGTTACAAATTTTGAATACTTACTACTGTTACACCTTGTATATTGCAGGTGTTATTAAAAATATAATTAATATCTAACTGGTTCCAAATATTTTTTTTTTGTATCTTCAATTTGATTTTAAATAATTCAATTTTTCCACGTTTGAAAGTTCTCTGTGTATCTGTTCTCAATTATTTGTGCAAATAATTAATAGGTACTTCTGTCGGTCAGTAGTTGCGCGGCTTAAGGCGTCAGTACTTGAATCGATGTGGCTAGACCGTTGTGAGTTCGAGCTCAGCAGCCGGTAAACCGTATATCTGCTATATTCGTGGAAAGGATTGGCATCTTCTCTACGGGTATGGTAGGGTGGAAGAATGTTAGCATGGGTTAATGTGAGCGACTGATGCCGGTCGACATTTGACTACCCCTCCAAATTAATGTGATTTTTCAGGTTTCCTTCATTCCTGCACTGAATGGTGGTTAGGGCCAACGTAAGTCGTTTCTGGGCGCAAATGCTGCCTGCTTAATAATAATATGCCGCCCCCTCTCCCGCACAAGTCTCCGACTTCTTGGCTAACCCGCGTGATTAGGATGAGTGGTAGAGATATTATTATTATTACAAATTATATCTATACAAATTCCTGTTTGGATTCCTTTGCCAAAAAAATCGTAATATAACTAATTTAAGTAATCTCTGCATCTGTCACCTTTTACCCAGTGGTTCACAACTTATCCAAAAAAATTTGGAAATTGACGCGTCTATGAAAAATGAAGTCAATGTTGTAAAAAAATTTTTGTTAAATCCTTATTAGTTTCCCAGAAGAAAAAATATTGAAGTAGTATTTTCAACTTTCACATGGCTGAGTTATTGCAGGCTTTAACGTCATCGCGTTTTATCGCATTGTGCGCAGTGCGCTCTCTCTCCACGATTTCGAGTAATAATAACGTTTTTGCGTGTTTACATTAGTTTTTCAAGTGTCACAAATATCTTACGTGTGTAGCAACTCGAAGTTTTGGCACCTTCTCGTCTGTACGTATGATGATTTCCCAGTAGACATGTGCCAAATGCAGCTACTTTACCATGGTAGTGCAACACGGGCATGACTGGGGAAATTTGTTATCGAATCGTAAACGAGGACGTCCAGGGCGTCCACGGCGTATTGCAACAGCTAAGGAACACATTTTAGAGATTGCCGAGGAGAATCCCCGAGTATGTACCAGGCAAATCTCTCAAAGGAATGTCCCAATCAACAGTGTGGCATATCACGCATAAGGCTCAATTGTGCTAGTCGTGTGTGTTAGTCGTAGAATCTGGGTAAGACGGGCCCAAATCTGTTTACAAGTCGGTGGACAAAATTTTTAACAGTTCTAATATCAGGTATGATAAATTATTGTATTAATTAAAACCACAACTACATATGAATAGCAGCAAAAGCAGTTAAATTAGCTGATATGACGTAGATGTTATAAAACTTTATTTTCTTTTCTTGGTAAATTCTTTCAATTTTTTTTCCGTTCATTTTTTTATTACACTTTACCGCGTAGCCGGTTGTTGACTCAAAGTCAAGTTTTACAGTGCCGTGCAGAAATGTATTTTTAAATCATTTTCGAATTGCCCTTTTTTAATAAAATTAAATATATATTGGAAGTTCTAAATCACCTGTATTTGTCTTAGTTAATGATGTAGGCAGGAAAGTGGAGATCATTGCACAATGATATGGAAACCCTAGTTCCTACGTTACTATCAGCGCCAAGACTAGTGTTGGCTGAGACAAGAAATCTTGAAAAAGTTGAAAAAGCTTTGTGTGTTGTCTTGCAAAACAAGACAAGAGTTTCTTTAAAGTTTTATTATTGCAAGATTATGTTTTAAATTATCTTGCGAGAGTCTCGCAAATTTCTTGACTCGCAATTTTGCGAGACTCTTGCATGATTCTTGCGAGACTCTTGCATGAAAATGGGAGATATGGAATTATATTAGAAAATTGGTAATAATAGGTGAAATATAATCGGAACTCTTTCAGACAAGTGGCAGTGAATTTATAATTAGTTTTAGTTCAGCAAAACTAGATTTAGACTTAATAAACTTTAATTTTAAAAATAATTTTATTTGCCGGATGTCCTTTAAATAAACCTACAATAGAAATGTATTGTTACGGAAGCTCGCCTACCTTTTTAGTTTGTTAATTATTTTGTGTTTACGTTAGGATTTATATTTTTTGTGATACCTTGATTTTGACGTTTTCTGTAACATTCCCGGCTACATTCTATTTGATTCTCGACACCGCCAAAAACTTCTAGAACCTTAAAAACCTATATATATATATATAAAGCTGTTTACAGGCCTTTTAGGCCCAGAGCTGTGTTATTCTCCTCCACTCCATTATGTCCTTCGCCTTTCTTTTCCAATCCGTTACATTTTTCTCCCTTAGATCTATTGCCACTGCCTCTCTCCATCGCTTCCTCGGTCTACCTCTTTTTTTCTTGTAGTTAGGTTTACTCCCTACTATTTTCTTAACTGCCCTTTCATCCTCCATACGTTCTAGATGCCCTAGCCACTGCACTCTCCTGGCTTTTACAACTTCGTCTATTGTTGGTGCCTGGTACATTCCATATATTTCCTCATTATTTCTCCTTACATAGCCTTCCTCTGTCCTCTTACCACCTAGAATTCTTCTTAAGATCTTCCTTTCCCACCTTAAAAGGTTTTCTCTTGACTTCTTATTGAGAACCCAGGTTTCACTACCATACAGCGCTGTCGGTCTCAAAATTGTTTTATACATTCTAAATTTTACTCGTCTGGACAAATTTTTTGATTTCAATAAGTGGTTGACTGCTGCCGAACTTCTGTTTGCTTTTATTATTCTCCTATTTATTTCTTGTTCCTCATCACAGTTAGCTGTTATTAGCGCCCCCAAATACACATATTCTTGAACTTCTTCAAACTCCATCTCTCCATGCTCTGTTCTCAATTTAAAATTTGTATCCTTTTTTTGTTCTCCTATTCTCAGCAGCTTACTTTTCTCTTGATTTATCTGCAATCCCACTTTACTTGCTTCCTCCACAAGTTTTCTCGTTACTTCTTCTAATTCCCTACTATCTCTAGCAATAATGGCCACATCATCTGCATAACTTACTATTTGGTGACTTTTAAACAATATGTGTCCTTCTCTGTTCAACTCACTATCTCTTATGACCTTTTCTAGTACTAAATTAAAAAGAAGCGTTGAGAGTGGGTCTCCTTGTCTCAGTCCTGTATCAATAGTAAAGCCTTCCGAACATTCACCTTTATTCGTACTTTGGCTTTAGTATTTTCTAAGGTCATTTTCAATAGCCTAATCAGTTTAGTTGGTATCCCAAATTGTTCCAGAATTTTACTTAGTTTATTCCTTTTGATCGAATCATATGCTTTCCTGAAGTCCACAAATAAAACCATTGCTTTGATCCCATACTCATAGCATGTAGTCAGCATTTCCTTCACCATGAAGATTTGGTCCGTTGTTGACCTTCCCTTTCTAAAACCTGCTTGATACTCCCTATTTGCCGTTCTGCTATAGGTTCTATATTCTCTGCTTTATTAACGTTGCCATAATTTTATACCCTATATCTAACAATGATATACCCCTGTAGTTTCTGCAGTCCGTTGCATCTCCCTTTTTTAAGATTGGTATAATCATAGCATCTCTCCAATCTTCAGGCATACATTCTCTTCTCCAGATCATTCGTATCATTTCGTATATTCTTTGTCTTAAATCCTCTCCTGCGTACTTAATGTTCTCTGCTGTTATTCCGTTTTTCCCTGGACTTTTGTTATTCTTTAAAGCTTCTATAATTATATCTATTTCCTTTTTTGTAGGTTCTTCTACTTCCCCTTCCTCTTCTCTTCCCGGTATCATCTCCTCGTGCACCTCTTCTTCCCTTACATTCTCTTCATTCAACATATCTGCAAAGTATTGCCTCCATCTTTCTCTCACTTCTGTTTCCTCTCCAATTAGATTGCCACTTTCATCTCTCACATATATTACTTCCTTCTTTATCTTTTTTCCCTTTTTTATCTCTCTGTAGAAGTTACGTATTTCTTTCCTCTTGTAATGTTGCTCTATTTCCTCTATTTTCTTAACCTGCTCTGCTCTCTTCTTTTGTCTAAACACTTTCTTTGCCTTTTGTCTTTGTTCCCTGTATTTTTCCTTATCTTCCTCTTGTAGTGACTGAAGTGCTTTAATTCTTAGCTTATTTCTCTTCTCCGCCTCTCTTATACACTCCTCATCCCACCATCTTTCCTCCCTGCACACTCTTTTTTTGGTATTACTTTCTCACTTGCTGTTTGTATGACATTTTCGATCTTTATCCACTCTTCATTTATATTTGCTTCCAATATCCGTATGTTTTCTTGCAAACCTTTCCTTACCTCTTCTTCATACTTCTTTTGGGTTCTCTCATTTTGTAATGTCGCCATATCTAGTTGTCTTTTTTTCCTTTGTAATCCTTTCCTTTTAATAGGTTTTTTTATCTTCAAATCTATCCTTACTAGATAGTGATCCGAGTCTATATCTGCCCCTCTGCATGACCTAACATTTTTTATTAAGCTTCTGTGATTCTCATCTATGCAAACATGATCAATTTGATTCGAATATGCTCCATCCGGAGAGGTCCAGGTCCCCTTATGTATGTCTTTTCTCTTAAAGAATGTGCTCATTATTTTCATTTTTTGTTCTTCTGCAAATTCAATCAATCTACGCCCATTGTCATTACTCTCTAGGTGTTTACTTTCTGTCCCTACTATACTTTCATACATCCTTTCTCTCCTATTTTTGCGTTTGCATCCCCTACCACCATTCTTACTGTGTTTTTATTCAGCTTTCCGTAATTTTCTTCTAGCTTCTCATAAAACTCATCTTTTTCTTCTTCTGTTTTTTCTTCTGTTGGCGCATATATATTTAATATCTCTATGTTTATTTCTTCTCTGATTTTAATCATACATAACCTATCTGAAATTGCTTCAAATTTAGAAATTTTATACATCAAATTTTTATTTACTAAAAATGCTGTTCCGTATCGCCTTGTTTCGCCTCCGCTCGTAAAGAATAAATAATTTTCTAATTCCCATGTGTCCGTCTCCTTTATATGCGTCTCCTGTATCGCTATTATGTCCATTTTGAATTTATTTGCCTCTCTTTCTAGGATTTTTAATGATCCTTCCTCATTTAACCCTCTTACATTCCATGTTCCCATTCTCATTCCTTTTTCTTGATTTGTGTTTTCTTGCTTTCCGTCTTTTTCTGTATTCCTCCTGTCCTTCCTTCTAGTTTGGTTCTGTATTTGTTGCTTTATGTTCCTGGTTCTATTTGCGTCGTTTCCTTTTTTCATAACCGTGTTCATTGCCAGCGACCTTTCTTTTATGTTATGTGGTATATCTAGTTTTTTGCTTCCTTTTTTTAGACTGCTTATATCATTATTCCACTTCCAAACCTCATTATCAATTACGAGTTTTTGATATCCTACTTTTGCTACCTTTCCTTCCATCCTCACTTCTTTGGCTTTTATTCTTAGTTTCCTTTGAATTTCCCTTTCTTTTTTGCTCATATCATCGTTAATATAGACTTTGGCAGCTCCTATCTCCTTTAATTTACTTTTATTTTTCATTATCCTTATCTTGTCCTCGAAGTTTTTTAATTCTACTAAAAATACATTAACTCCTATTTTCGTTACCCCTTCTGTACCAATCTCCATATGCATTGACTTTCTTATAAACTCTTCTATCTGTCCTTTTAGCTCATTTTGATCTAAATTTTCTCTAATTTGTAGGCCTTGCACCACTATTTTTTCTTCCTTTTCTCTTTATCTATACTCTACTCTTTCTTCTACCTCTCTCATCTTATCCCTAAGCGCCTTATTTTCCTGCCTCATGTCCTCAATCTCTCCTCTGAGTTGTCTTATCTCCTCTCTATATTCTTTCTCTTCTCTTCTCACCTCTTTTACTTCCTGTGTTAAGCATTCCAGCATTCGCAGCACCTTTTCCATGTTGTACTCCATATCCCCTTTCTTTACTGGCGAACGTGCTAGTTTTTTGCTGCAACTGAATACCTCCGCTACTTCTTCCATACTTCTCTTTTTCTTTCCTCATCTGTTCCACTGGCATCACTTTCGGTTTCTATTTCAATTTCTTCCTTTCTTCGCTCGGGTGTCCTTGTTACCCTTTTACTGACCACCGGTTTTTCAGTTTTCTTTATCATTTCCGACACTACTGGTTGCCTATCTCACTTGACACCAGTTCGCTAAACTACCCCAGTTATTTCCTTCTGCAATACGTCTTTGCACTACTGGTTGCCTACCTAACGCGCGTGACAGAGCTGTCCTCGTCGACCGATCGGAGACTCTGTCAATCTTTGTAAGCAACACTGAACCTTATTGATGACCTACTTTCACTAACCTCCGAAAAATTTCTGTCTTTCTTTTACTTTTACTCTGTTATTTCCAAATTTTCTTATTCGACTGCTTGCCCCTTTCCTGCACCACCAAAACTCACACTATTTGTATCCCAAAAATAACTCGGCACGGTTCAAATTGGACTTTAATGCCGGAGCACTTTTGCGACCTATATAACTGGATCTATTTCGCTGACACAGTCAGTTTATATTGAGCAGTCAAACTCGAATGACTGAAACGTCAAACTAAAGAGTTTGACAGTTGTGAATTTACTAAAAGATATTTCCTGTGTAATCAAGAGTGACAATAAAGTTTGTTTGTCTACGTGACGTGGTTCCACGCTAACCCAACATAGAGGTTATAGTATAACGCATAAAATATTTATTTTTTCACCTAATATACTTATCCATTCTTATATTTCCAAGACTTGCTGTAGCAATGTTTCTTTTCTTGTCCCACAACACTTTTTTTCAAATCTTGTGTTGTTTTGCAATTCGATTTGTCACATCTTGTCTTGTCTTACGAGGCCAAGAGAAGTTCAAGAAAAAGCGAGACAAGATGCCAACACTAGTTAAGAAACAGGTTGCCACGAGATTCTCCTTTTAGCGATGTGACCTGTTATCCAAGCTACGGCAGACAAACCACAGTAGATTAAATAATTTTAAGATATTTTCAGTGTTTATTTGTTGCATTATTGTATTACTTTTATATTTAAATAAATATAATGTACCGGGTGTTCCATTAAGGTCGGCCAGCGGCTGTATCACGAAAACTACTCGCCCTACATTCCGGAAAACAAAATATTGTTAGCAAGAGTGACTGAGAAGTCTATTAAAATTCTTCTATTCACTTTAAAAGACTGCGGGCAAGGGAAGGGTAGAATAGTATTGCAGAAAAAGTTTTAAAACTTCCGACTACGTTAATCGAATTTTAGCAAACTTGGTCTTGTTTTCAAGCTGTTTAATAGCCGAATCATAATGTATAATAATACAAGTTTCTGTTTAACCTTGTATTGTCAGATGGCGTTTTTTGATATATTTATTAAGTTCATTAAATGTTCTGAGAAAATTTGTATTTTTTATTTTACTATATTATTGTAAAATTGTTTCAGATCTGACACAAACCAGAAGGTATAATTTTCCAAACTTAAGTTATGAGTGAAAATATTTTATCACTTCTACAGATACAAAGTTACGTCATCTGGTGGTTTAGGCTTAAACAAAAACGGCTATCAAAAAGCTTTAAAGCAGAAGTTCGCTAAAATCGGTTAACGTAGTCGGGAGTTTTCAAACTTTTTCTGCAATATGATTCTATCCTCACTCTATCTCTTAATACCATGTCATGATTGTCAGCTGTTTGTACAAAATCATTACAAATACACTGAAACATACTTACTGGTCAATAGTTTTCTTAGAGTTCTTTTCACAACACAGAATAATATAATATGTGAGATAGTTACAAGCGTTCAAAATGACTTGTAAAAGGAGTTTCCCGTACAATCGTCTTATAGCTGGAGAATTTTGCCCAGATTCGCCATATGTCATGCAGCTGGTGATGATTACTATAAATGTTTCCGTTTTTGTTTATGTACACTCATAAATATCAAAAAAGCGCAGAAAACCCCATTAGCTACGATACTATTATCACAAATAATACTTTTAGGTCAACAGCAGCTAATGATAGATTACAAGGTTGCCGTACGTTACAGTTTCAAGAATTTCCTAGGAAACGCCAACTGTTTACTTCATTAATATTAAGAGGAAAATACATTACAAACAAATTACGTTACAGGAGTATTTACTTAACCTTAGCTGTAGCTTAGTTTGAAATTTCGTAACACGATTTTGCATTTTATTGCAGCTGTATTTTTATTTTTGAGAAGTATTTGTAGAAAAACTATTTGTTTTAAACATTTTTTCATAAGAGTTTTTTTGTTGATTTTAGTTAGATATACAAGCCTCATCACTTATTCGTTCGAGACACTATACACTCTATAGTTTTTAACTATAGGAACGCTACTCTCATCATTTAAATAAATTTTTCAATTACTCTCTGTGTTACGAATCTGAATTCAGCTTTTATATTTCTGGCATATAAAATCCATTAATCAGAAACAGTATATGGCACCATTAAAGTTGGTTTATTAAGGTATTTTAAAATGCATGGACCTACCCACTTCTTTCCTTTTAGTTGCGTAGTAGTCGAAGATGTAAATCATACGTTTACGAGATTTTCAGGGCGTTCGTCCTATGTGGCTGGAGCTCCACTAGGTGTTTATTCAACGGTCCTTCAAGAATTTTCCATTTCAGGAACGCGTTTTCCGCACGTTACATAATTTTACATGTATTTTAATAAAGCTTCCGTTTAAGCAGTCGATATTGCTCGCACGTTTACAAAAAATAAAAAATACGTAAGATATTTTCTTTCTACACTACATTATAGCTATAAATAGAAGGGGATTATGCTCTGCAGAATATTTATTTTAAATAGGCTCCACACTGACAAAAGTGGGTGGAAATTTCCTTGTTTTGTTATGCTCTGTTTACATAATATTTAGAAACTGAAATGATACGTTGTTTACATGTTTGCATCAAAATTACACCACTACAAGTGTCTCACCATACGAGTATAACACTCATTTCAAACAACATATTTATCTTTACGGCAGTAAAAATAATAATTGCTTAGAACAGATAATAACACATACAAATATTTATTTTCACACAGATATACGTATATCTACAAATGCTTACAAAAACCAAGAAATATAGATTGATGTTTCAAGAATAATTGTGTAGTCTTTTCAGGTAAAATATATTTGTTTATTTATGTTTTTAAATGATGGGTGAACAATATACTTTTACAGAGAAGGATCGATGAACAAATTCCACTAAAAAAATCTTCCCACACAGAAGTAATTCATGTTACTGACAAGGCCTTCTTAACTATTTATTAATAAAAATGTCTCGCATAGTGTATTTATTATTGAATTCTAATAATAAAATTTACTGTATTTCTAATAATTTGTTAGTAAGAGATATTCTGCATATTATATAGACTAGCTTAAACCTGTGATTTTGTACATTTTAACAAGAAGATAGTTTTTCCCATGACATTTTCCTCTTTTCAACTTCATCTATCAATACTCTCTCCATATGGCTAGAAAAATAATATAATACAATTTTAAATGACTTCTGTTACAATATTCAGGTTAAACAAAATGTTCATATTTGAACTCTTTGGTATGTAAATTTTTTTAACATGTGCATATTGTTCAATTTTTTACACATTGATATTAAGTCATATATGTGAAATAATATTAGTTATTGAAAAAGTTTTCTCTATGTATATTTATGTTAGTTATAATTTATAAAGGTATCAGAAAATTTAAGATATGTATTCAGTAAAATTACATATCTATATTTTACAATTACAACCTGAAAATTACAATGCATAATAGTTGTAAAATCACATAACATATATGGAATTTTATTCATGTTTATTTCTGTAATATTACAGTGTACTGATTTCATTTACAAAATTATTATGTAATTTTACATAACTTTGCTCTGGTCGCAAATTGCCAACGTAAAATTATGTGAAATGACAGACAAATTTTTATCAGTGTAGAAAGATTCCATTTCTGTCAACAGAAAACAAAAATATTAAATAATCTTTCTAGTAGTTATAAAACCGGTTTCTTTCCTAGGATGATTATTTTTTTATCTCAACTGAGTTTTTCGACGTTAGTGGTTCTCTATCTCATTTAAATGTGTAAAAATAGATAGTGTTTTTTACGGTTGTCTACAATATGGATCAGAATACATCATTTATTTGCTTTATTTGCTACTATCTATTTTAGTTCTGGGATACATCCCAAACCTTAGAGAACGGCAAACGTGGTTTTCATTATTAAGGTAAGTCGAGCCATCTACGATGAGTTCTTCAGACCCATATGACTGATGTTCTTCCTACTACAATCACAGGTTCATATCGAAGTATGTTAAGGAGGAATCACTTATAGCATTGCCTGTCCATAATTGGTCTATCAATCGAGGAAATCTATCAAAACATTATCTAGTCTATAAAATTGGAATAGCTATTAGCCAGAACGAGTTTGTCATAGGAACCTTCTTGAGCATAGCTGTAACATTTGATAATACTTGCAACTTTATTCAGCTAACAGCAGAGATGCATGCCATAACCTTCTTCGGTCGCAGATAGGTGAATAAAAGTCACGTCACCAGGATTAAGCAGGAGTCTTCTTTCCATTGTTGATCTGAAGGCACAGCATTAGCTTTACGTATAGCTCCCACAAAAATCTTAGAAGCTCGCCTTTTGCCTCCAAAACTACAACTCGTAGTCTTCTACCAAAACAGTGGGGAATGTGGCTAGGCAGATTACAACGAGGGTCTAACGACGATCCTCAAAGTATCAATAGTGGATAAGATATTTGAAGTAGTTAGCAGTAGTTATATTCTCTACCTACATTCTCAAAATAAACTTTAAATTGGAGATACGTAAAGAGGATGTGTACACCTGGCACACTAACCCTGATAGTAATATTTCGGCTATGCTCGCCTTTTTTACTAAAGGGGTCAAGTCAAACTAGATCTCAGAGATGAGAGTTTATGGAATGCGACTTCCAGATTGAGATATTTGCTATCTCAGCAATTGCACAATAAGATTTCTGCAAGAGATACATGCACCAGCAAATTCAAATATGTACAAACACTAAGACGGCTTTACACGCGCTTATACTCCTGTAGTAGTACATGATCTTCTCCTTCTGTTCGGTCTTGGAATGTGTCAAGACTATGCATAGGGACTGACCTGAGTTTCAGCTTATAACAACGACTGACATGTTAGCTAGACAAGGTTGGCGTAGGCAATTTGTGGAGGTAGAATCAGTATTAGAGCGGTCTCAAATATTATTTTGATCCGTTGGTAACTAGGTCAAACAGCGGTCAACAGTGGAATCTGGCGCAGACCTCCCAACAACATGAATTTGAATTGAACTACGTAATAATGCAGATTACGCGGACAAGTAGACGAGGATTCCAGAGACATAATCTGTCACTGTATTTGATTATTGGTAAAGAAACGCAAATATCTTGGAACATCATTTCTATCATCATCAATATCATTAACAGAGCTAGTGCAATGTAGTCTGGAAGCGCTTCCTTTTTAAAATAGGGGAATAATTATCAGCATTTAAGTGGTGGACAGTTTGAACATTTAATTTCTTTTCTTTAATTTGTAACTTTTGACGTTTGAATGAAACTATTATATATTGTTAAAGTAAATAATAGGAAATATTCTTTTCCCAAAAATTTTATTTGAAAACTCATCATGCTGTATGGAGGATAACGTGCTCTTTTAAGTGGCGCTATCAACAATTGGGGTTGCCATTTTTCAAAAAAGAGAAGGTGACGCATTTAAAAATATCTCATTTATGTTTAACAAAACAACTAATTCTGAAGAGTGAGTTCCTCTTTTAAAAATAGTAGAAGTAGTTCATATAGTGTTTTTATAATTAACATTGCATTTTTGAGAGACAAAATGTTAAAGTTGTCACTTTGAATAGGATTTTTCTTAATTATCATAAAATCAGTTGATGATGATTGTGCACGAATAAATATCAACTTTTTTTTAAGAAATACGTTGAAAATATTTTACTCTCAGGAACGAAAAACATATTAAAAGTAAAATAAAATATTACTATGTATTCAGTATAATCAATATAATATACTTAATTGAAATTGTAGCATCACTGAAAAATGTACTTGTCAGAAGATATCAAAGTTTCAGTAATAAATAAAAAAATTGATATTTCTAATTCGTTGATCTAATACAAGAATATATAATTTTAGTATGTTTTAATTATTTTTGTTTTCTCTTGAAAAAAAAAAAACAAACCCTTGGGTCAAAAAGAATCAGTTAAGGGTTGATTTTATGAAACTATTTTTGCACTAAGGATTATTTAACCTAAATAATTAATTATAGGGAAAGAATAATAATTAATATTTAAATAAAAAAATTCTTATATTTTTCTTAAAGTTAGCAACTACGAAGGTTGAAATACTCGCCTAAAGAGTAAAGCATTAAAGTTCGTATAAACCGATAACGCAACTTTAGAATTAGAGTAGTACAAAACTTTTATAATTCATAAAATGCAAATGTATTAAAGGCGATTTCAAATTTAAATTCAGAGTGGTGCTATTTGTTGCGGTTGGGTCGATAAAGCAGATATTTTCAAAGGTTTAGCTTTACAGAATGATGAATAGGCAGCAGTTAATCGAAAGCAAAGCAATTTATTATAAGCGAAGATGTAGTCTTCTAGAACTTGAGAGAATGTTTATTCAAGCAGATTTTCCAAAAATTATTGAAAATATATATTCGTTTCATTTCTGTCGACAATTTTCCTTACTTTTCAAGCGTCAAGTGTAATATATCAATCAACTAAAAAGTAACTTCAACCGAAGAAATGTTTGCATTATACAAATTAACAAATGTATTTTATATCTAACACAAAACACCAATCATCAAGTAAGAAATAATAAATACATCGCATTGAACATCAAACGAAATTGACAACAAATACGAGTATTATATCCCATATGTTGCACATGTTATAGATAACATAAGCAAATACCAGTGCCGAAGTTTATACAAACTAAAAAATGGAAAACATCAGAACTGATATAGACAAATTATGTTATTATAAATATTGTGGGAAAGTTATTAATATAGTCACTACCATATTAACTAGAATTAATTTAGATACTTATAAAACTTAAATTGAAAATTATTTATAGAATACACATTATATTTAGGTGTAATAATTTTTATTATATTTATAATATTATATTGTTTTGCGTATATTTATCTTGTAAATTAAACATATCAAACCTTATATCAGTGTAATTCTGAAAAAGCGTTCTATGCAAATATGGGTACAGTGAGTTACATTAAGAAAGTAATACATTTTGTTTTTAAAAACCCTGTGAAATACTTTTCACACCATCACATATTAAAAAAAAATGTGTTGTAATCATACACACCTACGTTATTTTGAAATATTGACAAATTGAAAGTGCTAATTTGATCACACAGGTGTTTAGTCTATCCAATAATATAATTTCATTAATGTATGCTGAACAGATCTGAAAACTGATCGAAGCACAAATATTAGCATAATCATCAACTAGAAGTAGGTAGGTATATTGTATTTTCCTGAAAATGTCATTATTTTAATGGGAGTTTTTCGAATTTCCATCATATTATTGAATTATTTCCTGTTCAGTTAATGAGTTCTTTCTAATTATAAATTAGGTTTGTCGTTATTTGCTCAATACGAACAAACACATTACGGAATTGCAGAGAAACTACAAAAAACATAAGCTTCTCATTTGTGCTGTTTTAATTGTTTCCGCTACAATAAGAATAGTGATATTTAGAGCCTTATCACTACTATCACAAACCACTAATATTTAATAAACGTATCTTGGTAATAAGCCTAATCTCAAACTGCTAATTTGTTTACGTCGATACGAAATTGATAAAATTATTTTGCATGAATCCAAACAATGTTTTTATTAAGTCATTTATTATCTTATACAGGGCGCTTCAGAACTTAAACACTAAAAAATATGAAAAAAAAAATATAAAACCCAATTTTCAACTACTTATTTATTTACATATCTACAAAACAAAGCCACTTTTACCAAAAATGTTTTAATACTTTCACTTCTTATAAAATGAGTCTATTCGTCGGTCTTTTAAATTCTCAAATTTATTTATGTCTTCATAAAATTGGGAATCGGCGCTAAGACTTTGCAACAGTTCTTTTTCTATAGCCATCATCGCTAAGTTGTTTAAGCGCTCTTGTGTCATAGTATTATAAGTAAGTCTTAATGCGTTTAAGACACGAAAAGTTTCGTTCTACTAAAACACTTATTGCAGGAATTGTTAAAACTAAGCAAAATAATTTGTATGTTTACGAAAATATCATTTTAAATTCCTTGTATAATATTTCTACCGTTTTCTGAACTTCTAAATTATAAAATTGTTTGTCTCTGTACGAAACATAAAGTTCGTTTTTCAACTTATCTATGTCAAATATATTTGGTGGATACATTTGTAGTAAACAATCGAACGATATTTCCGGAAATTTGTTTGCATATTCGGCATATTTTAAAGCATTGGCCGACTATTCAAAATTTGTCGGTTCTCTACTTCATTGCGTATTGATAAAGGCGTTTCAAATAGAGATAAAACAATATCGTGAGAGGGATTCATTATTATAAATAACTATCGACGAGCCTATCGATAATATATATTTAAATTAGGTTCCTGTTCTATGTTAAATTTAGTCTTACCTTGTAAGGAAGTTGTATTTAATTTCTTTAAATTAATCCTACCTGCCTTGCCCCTAAAACTTTACCACCGCGCTTATCACCTAATGTTCAGAATATTTAAGAAGTCACATTCAACTAATCAATCACTAACACTGGAAATTCAAAACACATAAATGAAAGAATTTACACTTGAACAATCGATTAATCGCGTCACACACGTAAATAATCTACAGTTCACAAGTTACCTACGGTCACTAGCCACTATCACATCGTCCATTTGCCGTTGAACTAAAAACTTGAGGCGCCAAAAATCTGGCCTCAGTCTCGAGCGAACATGGAGCAAAAAAAATCGATTTTAACCGTCTCGCGTGGTGGGGGGAACCATAACGTATAGACACGTGCGACGCAATTTGAGGCTCGGAAAATTCGGCCTCACTGTGGTGCGATTGGTGGGTGACCCGGACTCACCACGCAGGTAGAAACAGAAACGGTGGGATATTGAAATGTAAACCAGAGGTACGTTATAACATACGAGGGCTAAAATTGAAGCAATTATTTTATTTCGTTGCATTCGTTTTTGATAAATGTAGTAGGCAATCGGATTGGAAATTATTAGGTATTAAAATATACAGTGAAAGCCAAATTTTACAGTGAGGTCCGGCCTCATTTGCTTCATACGACGAGCCGCCACTGGCTTTAGCAGCACGATGTCCCGGTAAAGATGTGTCAAATACAGCTACATTTACAACGGTGTGCAGTGAGTGCTGTGTAGAGCAAATTCTGGGGTGCACGGGAAATTTGCAACCGAATTGTGAAAGAGATGGAGGTCCCGGGCGTCCACATCAGTGTAACTTATCATACACAAGGCTCAATTATATTCGTACGATGTACAACGTGTCCCAGCATTAATACCAAGAGATTGAACAAGGAGAACCGTTACCATGGCAGCCCCAATCTCCTAACTTTAAATCATTTGAACTTATTTTTGTGGTAATATTTAAAAAATGAAGTATATTGCACCAAAGTGGACACTATTGATGATTTACGCAAACGTATCATAGCTGCTGCCAATAACTTACAAGTTCAAAACGAACAGGAAGCAGAAACATTTATGTCCTTGTAACTTCAGGTATGTCAAATTATTTTACTAAGTGAAACCACAAATTGATTCTACTATTAATTAATAACAAAAGCACTTGAATTTCCTGTATAAAAGTAGGTTGTATAATGTAATTTATTTCTTTTCTTGGAAATTTCTTTAAATTTTTTGTCCGGTCGCCGATTATACGCCTTATCAGGTTATACAGTGTACCAACCAGTTCCCAGTGTCGTGCGGAAGTGTATTGAAATTCATCATACAGATTTTCTCTTTTGTTTGATAGGTTGAACCCAAAACCTTCCCATTTTCCTGGCTACTTCCCATACCCTCTTCATACAACATCGCTAAATTAAAAGTTTCTTCTTCTGAGGTACACTCAAACACTACTTAAAAACCTCAAAACGTTTGCCATACACAGAACCTGTACAAAAAGCTGCTGCTCCGTGCTAGACAAGTGTGCAAACTCATGCAGATTTGCAGGTCCGTGTTGTGTTGGTCTGTGTAGGCATAATATGCGCGAGCTTTTAATATTGTTTGTAAGGGAACTCCATATTTATTGTATTATAACTATAAAAAGTTAAATAAGTAAATGCTTTCACTTCTACCTCTATTTTTATTTCAATTAACAGACATAGATATATAGATTCTTTATTACCCATTTAGCCATAACATCTACAATAATACATAATACCAACTACAATTACAATTATAATAGACAAGAATTACCAACAGTACATATATCCATTAAATTAATCATTTTCATCAAACTTGTAACAGACACACATACAACAACATACTAACAATTGCAGAATCAAAATTACACGCAATATTTCAGTTGCCTGTCCCCAATAAATGATATAACTAATTACAGAATATGCCATGGCATAGTAAACACTTAAGAAGGCATCATGGTTCAAATATTTTTTATTGAGTATACAACATAGCAAACCTTGTTAAGTTTGACACATATGCACCCTACCTGATTTACCTATGTTAATTTTGAGTCGAGTGACATACTCAAAAAATCAATCCATTCGATATTTCCATTAGGTATAGACAGACCGGCTTCTATTGAGGATTTATATCTTTCGGTAAACTCAATAAACTTTGTCTTAGCATGATTAACAATTAAATTATTTATTTCGCACCATGGGAAAAATTGCCAACAATAGCTTCCATTTTCAGTTTAATCTCATTAGCTGTATTTTCCGAAATCATTACAGTCACGTCATCTGCATACATGAACAATCTGCCTTCCTCAATGAAGTCCGGCAGATAATTCACATACAGTACAAACAACAAGAGTACGAGTACACCTCGTTGGGGAGTTCCAAGTTCTATTTTTTCATTGTATGATAAAGTGTTTTCGATTTTTACCCACGCATTTCGATTTACAGTAAAAGAAATTAACCATTCATTGAGTACACCACGTATAGCAATAGCATCAAGTTTGTCTCGTAGTAACTCCGGATCCAGGGTATCAAATGCTCTAGAAAGGTCAAAAGAAATCCCAATTACAACAAAATTTTTATCTAGAGGGTCATATATACTGTACTATGCTAGAAGTTACACTCTCAGTAGACAATCCATCACAAAACCCGTGTTGGCATGGAAAAAGTATTTTATATTTGTCAAGATACGGAACAATACGTTCATAAATAGCCCTTTCAGTTCTTTTAGATATTGGACTGAGGATAATTAACTAGGAAACTTACCATTTGCAACTAATACATTTATTATTTTAGTGCCATAATAAGCCAATACATCACAACACTCATTGACCAGCTTAGTAGGTACCTCATCAATACTAACTGACTTTTTGTTTTTCAAGTTTCTCATCACATTTATAACTTTATTTTCTGTAATTTCCTCAAAGAACATTGAATTGGAAACATATTTACTTGTGGTGCCAGGTGTTTGTTGTGCTGTTGCACTGGCATTAACCATAGCTTTTGCTGATTTAGCGAAAATCCGCTACGGTTTTGGTATCACTTACAACCATACTAGAAAAGAGCGGTTCTCTTTTTTTATATAAACTGTTACTAAAATTAGTTGTTTTTTTTTCATCTTATAATGAAGATGGACAAGCTCATTTATAGTATTGTATTTTTGCCAATTCAAATGTCTTAGGTTTTTGCAAAAGATCGGTACATACGTCGTGTTATCCATACTACTTACAGGAAATTATTAGTAGAATTAGTAAAATCCAACAGAAGTTATTTGAATTCGTTGAATTCAGAAAGATTCCGGAATTTCTGGAGAGGCTGAAACTTTAGTTGCAAACCCGCGCTTAAAAGTCGATACTGGAATTAATGGAATTGTTCTAAATTAAATACCTAGATCGCACCATCTGAGGTCCATAAATGACGTGACAATGTGAAGTGAGGCTACTCGAGAATTGTTGAGCGAAGTTCGAGCGTATCGTAAACAAAACATCGTCGGCCAATTAGTCAGTTGACAAAATTAAATTACTCATACTTATCCCTCGTACTTATGCGGCTTGTTCTGCATAAATACATCTCAACAAGTCTGTGGGAAAAGCCGGAATAATTTGAATTCGTCCCTACTTGTCTGATCATTTCCTCCATTCAAATTTAGCAAATGAGGCTCTGATTACAGAGAAAAACATAAATATTAACATCTGACAATTTCGAACTAGCATGACGCAATTCCTTATTTAGTACCTCATTGTGATATGATAAAGTTGTCTGATATTTATTTTAGTTTAAACAAATATTATTCTGTATTGTTATTATTATTATTACTATTATTAACATACGAGCAGGGACAAAATATTATGCCCAATAGGCAAAAATATAAAAATAGCTTAATTGCTGTTGGGGCCCAAAAGGCCTTTGAAATGAACTATTATCTGTTAACTATGCAAATAAGACAAATATCAAAAAAAATACTTACCAAGTTTGATGTGAGCCGTCTTCTTGTCGAAGAGGAAAAAAAAGATAGAATGAAAGGAATAAGTATTCGACAAAAATACAGTATAACAATATTTAAAAATTGCGCGAACTATCGTACTACAAACGCGTGTATTACTATTCTTACGTAAACATATTTTTTCTTATTCTAACAAAACAAAATTATCAGAAAAACGGTGGCCCAATGTCAGCGCCTGAATATTTATATACGGGGGGCGTACTCAATTGCTAATGTAAAAACAACACAAATAAAATCATACAAAATTATATATTCTCTTGTGTAAACAAAAAGTTTAAATAAATAATTTAAGCACACGAAAAAATGATTAAAAATACACCAAAAAGTTAAATAATTAAAAGAAATCGAAACTATTCTTGAATGGACTGAAACTCGTCATAAAAAAAATTCTATATTGTACTTCTAAAATGTTCTCTTCTAAATTTAAGGGAGTGACCTCGAAACCGTTCATCATCATTTAATGAAAACACACAAGTCAAGTTAATGGAAAACGTATCACGAAGAATGCGATAAGTCTGAATACGATCTCCTAGGTTCTTCTCTGATTTGAAAATGGCAGGCGAACTAAATCTAATCCATCTTTATAAGATCTGTGGGTTAATTGAGGCACCCATTTGGTAAATCTTTACTGAACCAATTCAAGAAGAAGCACATCATGGACAAGATTGGTCTTCCTCATCAATTATTGCATTAAATTTCAGTTTTGGATGAATAAAAAAATGTATATTCGATTGAAGAACGCTGCTGAAAGTGTCTCAAAGAATTTTTTTAAAGCGTTTCAGATTGAGTTAGTTTGATTAACAACACTGTTAATTTGCTTGGACCATTTTAAGTTATTAGTGATTATGACTTCAAGATCATTTTGCTGATATACTACTTTCATCTATATTGTTGAGTAGGCATGTTGTACTGTATTTAATAAGTTCATTTTGTTATTGTAACTGTGAAGGTAAATTTAATGTTCAACTGTTTTGATGTTATGCTTCTATGTATATAATTTCATATTAAAAAAAGATCCTAAATTTTTGAAGAGGTAGTTACGTTATTAAAGATAGGCAAATGAAAATTCTGTAAGCATTCCAATATAAATGCCTTTACATTTGTTTTCTGTGGATAAATCCTTTTTTATATTCTCTCGGAGAAAAATGGCATAATGTACAAACATCCAGTTATCTACTACGTTCATGACAAATATGAAACAATTCTACGCTGCATAAACACATGAATGTCATATTTAAAAAACAAACTCTAATTTTACCTTCTATATTCTTACAAAGAGTAAATGTAGACTTTGAAAATTAATAAATATCAATCTGACAGCATCTTTTACACCAGTTTCTCTAAATAGTACCCAACTAATAACTTAATGTGTAATGTGTTTCAAAAATGATATTTTGAGGAGAAATTGAAAATAGTACAATTCATCATGCAATATAGGGGAGAGTTGCCTATATTGAACCGGTACCAAAATTGAACCGGATGCTTATTTTCTGTAAATATGTATTTTAGCGCCATCTATTACCAGGGGTTGAAAGTTTAATGCCAGTCAACCGATAATATCGAATTTTACTTCAGTTAAATTAATTCACTCGTAGGTGTATGCGTTTTGGTTTTTGTGCTGCCTTTGATGTAACTTTTCTGACATTTTTATAAGCTCGTAGTTTGGAAACATATCGAGGTAAGCAATGTATGATATGTACAATGTTTAAGACGTACTATCAGAAGTATTCTCTCATAGTTTCGACCCACAACTATTGTTTTGCAAAGAAGTGGGGTTAGAAGAATAAAATGTATTCGAGTTGCCCAAATTGAACTTATTTACGTTTCCTAATTTGAACCTGGTTCAATTTAGGTTACTGTCCTAACTAAAGACTAATAATTTATGTCTTTTCAGGAGCGGCTTTAACAATGTCCAAACGAGGTAAATATGGCCTTTGGACAGAAGCTGATATGGCTATGGCTGTAAGAGCTTACAAACAGGGTGAAGTAGGTTTAAATGAATGTGCTCGAAGATACAATATTAACAAATCCACTCTTCTGCGGCATATAAGAGGTACTAATAAATTAGCTAAAGAAAATATAAGAAAGTTGGGCACAAGGTGTGTGTTTTCAGATGAAACTGAAAATGCTCTAGTAAAGCATATTATTCGGTTTGAAGAAATGATGTACGGATTTACTATAACAGACATAAGACGGCTGGCTTTTCAGTTAGCTGAAAAACACAAATTGGTTCATCCATTCAATAAAGACAAAAAAATCGCCGGGAAAAAATGGTTTTATGCATTTATGAGGCGACATCCAGAGCTAGCAGTGCGTCAGCCAGAATCTACATCCCTTGCTCGGGCTCGGGGCTTTGAAAGACAGAAAGTTATGCAGTTTTTTGATATACTGGAAATGTTAATTGACAAATACAAAATTACAGCCAGTACTATATTTAATGTCGATGAATCTGGATACACAACAGTTCAGAAAAGAATGCAAAAAGTTGTGTCGCAAAAAGGGAAACGTCAAGTTAGTGGAATCACAAGTGGAGAAAGAGGTGTCAACACGACAATGGTTTGTTGTTGTAACGCTGCAGGGCTCTATATTCCACCCATGCTTATATTCAAAAGAAAGCGATTCTCACCAGAACTTGCCCGGGGTGCTCCACCTGGGAGTCTTACTGAAATTTCAGACACTGGATACATTAATAGTGATTTATTTGTGAAGTGGCTCAAACATTTTCATTCCGTGGTTCAGTCAAGTGATGTAAAGCCTGTACTTATCTTGCTAGATGGACATCCAAAGTAAGAATTTAGAGGCTCTAGATTTTGCCCGAGAACATCATATTCATCTTCTGCAATTACCCAGTCACACCACACATAGATTACAACCTCTTGATGTTGGGTTTTTTAAACCCATGCAGAATTATTATGTCCAGGAACAAGACTCATGGCTACGGGCTCATGTAGGACAACCGATAACAGTATACAATGTGGCTGAACTGTTGGGTAATGCATATGGTAAGGCTGCTACTGTAGGCATCAGTGAAAGCTCCTTCAGAGGGGCTGGTATTTGGACTCCAAATCGAAATAGATTCGGGGATCATTTGTTTGTTCCATCTACTACAGTTACACAAATAAACCCTAATGAAAATGAAGCAAATAATGTTTCCTCGACCGACTCCATAGCAGATCAAGCTAATGCCTCTGAACTTTCTACAAACGTCACTCTTGTACAACAAGATGCTAACATTTTGAATCCTGTATGTCAACCCGCAACCGATTTAGTCTATGTACCTGGAATTGATAGTCATTCAAAAAGTGTGTTGGGAGAAATTACGCCAGAAAAATTAAATAGAAGTCTAAATGAATTAGCACCGGTCCCTGGAACAAGTAAAATTGTTCAGAAGCGCGGAAATAAAACAACAGCTTCCGCAACAGTGCTTACTAGTACGCCATACAAAGAAAATTTACGGAAAAAGAAACGGGTCCAACCAGGGAAAGAAAGAAAAACAAAATTGTCCAAACGAGATAAAGGATGTGTAGAGAGTGCAACTGTTAATTTATTCGCAGGAGGAGAAAGGAGGAGGAGACCAAAAACAGTAACTCAAAATCAATCATCAGAGTTGACCGATTCGGATGAGGCAGAGAGCAGTGATGAACTCTGTTTGTACTGTAGTGAGAGCTACTCGAATTCCAAACCAAACGAAGGGTGGGTTCGATGTCAAATCTGCTTAAAATGGGCGCATGAACAATGCGCCGGACTTGAAGATGACGACGATTTGACCTGTGAATTTTGCCTAGGTGTTTTATAATTAGTAGCATTTAAATTTTGTTTTATTTTATGTAAGAAATGTTTTTGTTTTCGTTCGTTTAATATATTTTATATTTTTACTAAATATAAATAAATTATTTACGAAGTTAATATAGTTTTTATCAAGTGGTTCAAATTATGAACAAGTTGGTTCAATTTAGGAGACCAGTTTCCTAATATGAACCTATTACAATATTTCCTTAAACATAATTTTTCTAGTATAACGTTGTTTATGGTACAGTTTCGCTATTAGTTACGAGATCTTACCAACGCATTGAATTTATATTCAATTTTAAATATTATTATTTTTTTCATTTTTCCCAATTATATAATTTTTTCCAAAAGTGGTTCAATATAGGCAACTCTCCCCTACAAACATTTTGAGTTGTATTTGCTACATGTATCTATGTAATAAAATATGAAAGAAACACGAATGTTGATAAGTCAAGCATTAAACATGACAGTTATTTTTAAAAAATCATGAAACCTTATACTCTACTTTTCAAAATCAAGTTTTTCAGAAAGGTAATGTAGCACTGCACCACGTTGAGCATGCTGCATTGATTGCAGATTCAAAAGAACCGTAGCGCAAAGTATTATACAGGAGTAACAACTATAACTAAGTCCAAATATTTTAAGGGATAGAGAAAATTTAAAATTAACTCTTCAAACATATTCCCAACTTATTTATATTTATAATTTTTCTTCGATATTATATTAATACCGTCCGCCGCACATTTGAGCTTTACATAGTCATAGTAAACAGCAAGCAACACAACGGAAAAATTCTCTGTTATAATTTAATTCCTGTGTTTACGTTATAGTTTTGTGTGTGTGTTCAGTTTTCAGTGCCTTTTTTGAATTTCAAACGGTTTCTAGTTATTAAATACAGGAATTATTTATTTATTTTACAAAGTTTGTGACACAAACAGGCTAAAAGCCCAAAACAGTAACCACAAGTTGGTTCTACTATGGTCAATATAAAAATGAGATAAAACACGTGTTTTTCTTTGCATATTCTTATAATAAAAACAAGCATTTATTACACTTACGGGCCAAATAATAAATATAAAATGTAAAACTCATTTTACAATCAGAAATTACTCCCAAGTCTCAGTTACTCGTTTAAGACTTACATTATTTATCCTATAATCAAATTTAATTGGATTAACATTTTTAGTGAAAGAAATACAGTGACATTTATTAAAATTAATATGTAACTTATTACCAACACCGTATTTTGAAAAAATGTCTAAATCGTTCTGTAACAATAAACAATCTCGGCACGAATTAACCTTAGCGAAGATTTTAATATCATCCACATATAAAAGATATTTACAAAATTGTAACGAGCTTCCAATGTCATTAATGTAGACCAAGAAAAACAGTGGGCCAAGATGAGACCCCTGAGGAACTCCTGAAGTGATACAAAACCCTTTAGAACAATAACCATTAACGGTGACAATATGGGATCTATTAAATAAATGCGACGATATCCAACGTAAAAGATTACCACAAACATTAATTTTTAGTAATTTAGAGTAGAGTAGAGTATATATTTATTAATGTTTACCAAAAAAGGTTTACACAAGTCAAAGTACCACAATAAAATGTATGTATAGTACACAAAAAAAACACAATACCATTATATACATAAAACAAACATACATGTTAAAAACTAAGCATTTCTGTCAGACAAAAACTCATCGAACGTGTAGTAAGCCCCCGCTAACAGCCGTCGCTTAATTGGGTTTTAAATTCCCTTACAGGGAGGCTCTTAATAACTAATGGCAAGCTATTATAAAATGTAGGTCCCCAGAAATTGATGGCATAGCCTAGCAACTCTCAAAAAATCACCCCTCAAATTTTCGTACTCGCTATATATATCTAGTAGAGTGTGTGTGAATTTCACGGATTTCCGTATAGTCGTGCAAGTTCTGTTTAACATGCATAAGCGCTGATAGTATATATACTGAAGGTACCGTAAGGATCATTAATTCTCTAAATGTATGTTTGACATCATCTCGATATCCCAATCTAGCCATGACTCGCAACACCCTCCTCTGTATCGCGAAGACGCTCCTCAGATGTGCAGAGTGTCCCCAAATTACAATATTATATGAGAAGGCAGCATGAAATAAAGAGTAGTAAACAGTCTTTATCAAGTCAAAAGATACTTCATCCCGCAAATTTCTAATAAGGTATATTACTCTAGATAATGTTCTCGAGATATTAGTACAGTGTACTTCCCACGTCAAACTCTTGTCGAGCCACACACCCAAGAACTTCACCGCAACCTCAGACGCGACGCCATCACTGGGAGCCCTCGTACTAAAAATCATTTGTTTCGTTTTATTTTTATTTAACATTAACTGATTTGCAGCAAACCAATCTGAAGCATCTGCGAGTGCCATATCCATGCTAGCCCGCATCATATCCCACTCTTTATTAATAGATGTATCATCGGCAAATAACACCCCCCTGTGCTGTACCCACATTTTTCAGCAGGTTATTTATGTAGATGAGAAAAAGTAGGGGACCGATAACCGACCCCTGAGGGACACCATAACTAACCTCTTTTTCAGAGGATACTGTCATTCAAGCAAGTGACCAGTTTACGCTTGTACAAATATGTTTGCATTAAACCCAGAGATCGGCCCACGACCCCATACCTTTCAAGTTTCGCATGAAGTATATGATGATGCACGCAGTCAAAAGCCTTTGGCAAGTCACAAAAAGTGCATCCCACAAAAGACTCACTCTCAAAAGCCTCAGCAATATACGTAACCAAGCCACTCACTGCCAAAGATGTTGATTTCTCTGGCCGAAACCCGAACTGACACAGGGACATTAACTTATTATTTTCAAGATACCGCAATAATTGAGCATAGAGAACCTTTTCGAAAATAAAGATGGGAATTACTTTTGCGATTTTCAAGCAAGTTGGAAAGTGACCACTTGTAATTATAAGATTACATAGTTTTGTCAATGGAGATATTAATGGTTCCTTTATACGTTTTAACAATATGGTACTAATTTCATAAACGTCCTTACTACTTTTATTCTCAGTAATTGCATCTCTCATTGTGGCGCACGATATTTCTTCAAAAGCGAATACTAAATCTACTGGGTTCAACATACTAAGAGGCTCTACTGAGAGAGTTATTTTTTTTGCTATATTAAGAGCAATCGATGTAAAGAAATCATTGAAATCCTCGGCCTTTAGTGTTTCGTTTATAGCTGATTTTTTTAGCTTTATTTCTCCCTTGGTTTATTCTATCCCATGCTGCAGCAGTTTTATTTTCACTATTTCTTATAAATGATTCATTTGCCGCTTTATTGCTATCACTTATAGCTTGCTTGTATTGCTTCCTGAATTTTTTAACTTCTGTCACACGCGTTGCATCTCCAGGATTCAGCTTTTTTAATTCAATTAATAATTCAAGGTGGTTTCGCATCCGTCTCAGATCGTCACTAAACCAGTGAATTTTGCTTCCTTCTTGTTTACTTATTCTTCTTAAGGGGAAATGTTCTAAGATTAAATTTGCAATTACATTAACAAATATTTGACATTTATGTTCAACAGAGAATTCAGGGCAATTCAAAAACTCCCATTTTTGAATTGCCACACTATGATACAAACTATTTAAACCCCTCTCCGTTATCGGCCTCCGTAACACTTGACTTATACTTTTTAATGTTATCTATTATTAACAATATATAAATTCCCTTATGATCCGCTATGTGTTTATCCACAACACCCGCTCTATATCTCAAGGAATCAAAATTCACCAGTACATTATCCAGACAATTTTTACCACTTGTATTTTCATTTATGAGATATGTAAAACCAAAGGATTCCTGAAACTCACAAACACGCACGTGTCCGGTTCGTTTTTATTAAAACGAACATTAAAGTCCCCCATGATTACTATTTTTTATTTACAAGACTCAACTGAGCAAACAGATTATTCAAGATGTGCAAGAATTCCCTGAGAATACCATCAGGAGACCTATAGACAGATATTATAATTAATATTAGATCTACCACTTTTATAGCAGCCAATTCACATGTTATTTCGGTTGAATGGTTTACAATGTAATTTAGCCATTAATATGTTATGATTCACTTTATCGAAAGCCTTACTAAAATCAACATAAACATAATCTACTGTTATATACTGTGTTTGTTATACAAGTTATATAGTTGATATTTGCAATTTCCTGGAATTAAGTCAATTTAACGGAATTTTGAATGACAATAATGTATTGCTGGATCTCGTTTTTAGCACCATAAAAAATGTTAACGTTTATAGGTGTGATGCACCTTTGGTTTCTGAAGATTTTCCTCATCAGAAAGCCTTAGATATTTATATAAGCATTCCTGGTGAGTCAGAATTTAAGTTTAAATCATGTTACAGCCGTTATAAATTTCACAATGCTAACTATGAGTTGATTAACGAATTAATAAATTCTGTTAATTGGCAGGCGTTGTTAAATAATTTGAATGCTGATGAATCTGCATTGTACTTTTATGCTCAAATTGATAATATTATAAGTGAGAATGTCCCAAAGAAAAATATTAAAAACCAGTATCCCATTTGGTTTTCCACACAGACAGTAAAATTAATAAAAGATAAGTACAAATTACACAAACGGTGGAAAAAATACAGAAATGATTTGGATTATGTCAGTTTTTCAAATGTTAGAAAAAGAGTAAAATTGCCATAAAAAATGATTACTCCAGGTATGTAGTCAATACTGAATCAAATATAAAACGTAATATGAAGGCATTCTGGTCGTTTGTTTCCAACAAATCAAAAAACAAAACCGTTCCGTCGTACGTAACTTACAACGGTAACATTTTTACTGAGGGTGAGCAAATATGTAACGCATTCTCAGATTATTATTTCTCTAGCGTTTATGAACGTTTCGACACTCCATCTAACATCAATAAAATACATAATTCTAACGTCCTTCCTATTACTATTGATTACATCACTGAGACACAAATCACTTCTGTAATTGACAATCTGGCACCCTCCAGAGGGCCTGGCCCGGATGGCTTACCAGCGGTGTTTATAAAGAAATGTAAATTTTCTCTGGTAACTCCACTTTTTATAATATATAATAAATCGGTTTCGAGGGTACATTTCCAGCTGTCTGGAAAAAAGCAAGGGTTGTTCCCGTTCATAAAGCAGGTAGTAAAAGCAACGTCTGTAATTATCGTCCTATCTCAATGTTGTCTATACCAGGAAAATTGTTGGAGGCAATCATTACTAATGAACTTTTCTTTACATTTAAAAATAAAATAAGTGCGAAACAACATGGCTTTTTCCGTGGTCGATCTGTCGCGACTAATTTAATACCATTTGTCCAAAACGTAATGGAAGCCATGGATAATAGGAAACAGGTGGTTGCCGTGTACACTGATTTCTCTAAAGCTTTCGATAAAGTACATCTCCCTTCTATGTTTATAAAACTGGAGAATTTAGGGATACACGGCAACCTCCTCAGGTGGCTTATATCATACTTGACCAACAGATGTCAATGTGTACAGATAAATAATTCAACATCTAACTATATCTGTATTACATCTGGTATACCGCAGGGGTCCCATTTGGGCCCTTTACTTTCTTCTCTATTTATTGATGACATTGACAGTTGCTTTCAATATACTAACCATCTACTGTATGCTGATGACCTTAAATTTTATAGATCCGTTGTTACTGTTAATGACTGTTTTCTAATTCAATCTGACATAGATAGGCTGGAATCTTATTGTGCAAAAATGAAATTATATTTAAACATTGACAAATGCAATTTTATAACTTTTAGTCGATTAGCTAGTGCACATGATTTTAACTACCACATTAATAATCAACCAATTAAATCTGTTACATCTATTAGAGATCTCGGTGTCACTTTAGATCCAAAACTGAGTTTTGAACCTCATATAGAAAATATAGTTAACAGGGCGCTTCGTAATCTTGGTTTTATATTAAGAGTAACTAAATCTTTTTCGAAACCAGCCTCTGTCATAATTTTATACAATGCCCTTTTTCGTAGTAGGTACCCTTGAATTTGTTGCCATCGTCTGGAACCCTCAATATCAAAAGTACATAAGTAGAATTGAGAAGATTCAAATGAAGTTCATTTACCACCTAAATCTTAGATTTAATCGACAAATGCTTTTCGAAACTTATGATAATAATCTTAAGACTTACCGATTACTTAAATTAAGTGAAAGAAGATGTGTTACGTATTTAATTTTTACTCATAAAATTTTTAATAGCGCCATCGACTGTAGTTACATCCTCCAAAAACTAATGATTAATATTGCACATTATTCATCCAGATCATGCCACTTTTTTTATTATCCAACGTTTCATACGAATTCTGCTAGTAATTAACCTGTTCGCCAATTGCAACAAAACTGTAATCTATATTTCAACCATATTGATATATTTTCTCTCTCACTGTCGTCATCTAGACGTTTAGCTATTGAAACTTTTAATTAGATTAATATTTAACCGTTTGTATTCCACTTTGTATTTTTTTTTGTTATACTATTGTTCTTTTTTTTCTTTCTTTCTTTGTTCCCTGTAGCTCACTTAAGTTAGCTTTAGTTTAGTCTAAGTTTTTTGTACGCTTAAATTCTTTTGTATCTTCCGCGCAACCCTGTAAATTGCAATGTTAGCTCATTGTGTTGGGTCGCCTTGTACTGTAAAATAAAATAAAAAAAAATAAAAAATTGCTACAAGTCCATCGATTTTATTTGGAAAAAAAACAAATTTGTGTCAGGTACAGATATTTTACCCCAATATCGTTCGGCTTGTTTTTCTAGGTTATGGGACAAGACTGCCGCGGGTGCGTTAATAGTATTTTATTAGCTATTAGTACCAATTCATTTCCCTCGATTTTTTTTATAATAAATACGCATTTTACCTAACTGTACCTATGGGAAGTTTGTTTTATCGGTAGCGAATGGTTGCAATGAGTGAAAATGTAGTTTTACTAGTTTGTAACGAAACAAAACTGAAGCAGCTAACTGAATTAAATCATCTTTGTCGTTTCTGCATTTAGAAACACTACAAAAAGACAACCGCATGGTAGTTGATATTGTTGACAGATGTAAGCTTTATGGATCTAAGCCATCGTCTCAATCGATGCTTATCATAGACGCCGTCTTTCCGTAGGAAAAAGAGGTTTTCCCCACTTTCAGATATCGAGCTAAAATTCTGGAATAATATTTTTTTTATTGTCTTTTAGGCTTCCCTCACTACGTCGTTAAAATTTTTGTGCTTAGTCACAGTTAATCCTGTAAGTATAGAAGACTCGTTACAAAAGAAGAAAAGCGTTGCAGACCAAATTTTGTCCAAAACATCGGCGGATAACATTGGTTCCTGCCCTGGTATAAGTTTCATATACATAATTACAGGTACTAATAAGATGCCATGGAATTACTTCGGCCTAATCGGTTATTGACTAGATAGACTACAGCCGTCTTAAAAACAGTTGTATGTGGATTAAAGTATATAATATAATGAGATTATAGTGTCACCTAACATTAAGGGTGATGACACACACTGCAATTTATGCGGCATGTTATTGATATCATTGGCCGAGACGTTTTCAAATAACGAGATAGCGACTAACAGTTGTGTGTGTTTTGGTCGATCTAGTAGTTAGTAAACAACAGTCGACTCGGCTGCCGAGATGGTGCGTATTATCCCTTCCATGCTTGAAATGTATTTTTTGTACGTTCAAGATACAGTTCCAAGGAAAATTTATTATTTTCAAGTCCCAACTTAATTATAAACGATTTAAGATCTCACATTGTTATGATAGAACTCAAAAGGCTTGACAAAAACGTATCTTTATTATCAGTATATAGAAAGTTTGAGATGTCAAAGCACATACGCATCGCAGCTATTGTCGAACATGTCAAAACATCAAATTATTTTTGAAATCATAAGTTCGGTAGTTAGCAGAAAATAAAATATGACGTGTGACGAAAATTAAGAACTTTAGAACGTGCAGGGTGATTCACAACTTATCTAAAAAATTAATAACTGCTATAAGTCTGTTTGCAGCATCTGATCTTTAATCAAAGTTGTTATGATGAAGAAAGTTTTAAATTTTTTAATTCATGTACCATATTTATGTTTGTAAATAATTTATCTTTAAGTTTAAGCGAATTGACGTCTACTTCCGATAGGTTGAACCGAAAGTGCCACGTCGCTGTATATATTTTGCTTCATTTCAGCAGTGCTGAATTATCCTAAAAACAAAAATTCAGATTCTACCATTTTCGGTTTTCTAAACACGTCTAATGCACGCTCGTTGTGGGACATCCTATACAAGGTAATTCACAACTTATCTAAAAAAAATTAGAATAGATAATTAAGAACTTTAGAACGTGCAGGGTGATTCACAACTTATCTAAAAAATTAATAACTGCTATAAGTCTGTTTGCAGCATCTGATCTTTAATCAAAGTTGTTATGATGAAGAAAGTTTTAAATTTTTTAATTCATGTACCATATTTATGTTTGTAAATAATTTATCTTTAAGTTTAAGCGAATTGACGTCTACTTCCGATAGGTTGAACCGAAAGTGCCACGTCGCTGTATATATTTTGCTTCATTTCAGCAGTGCTGAATTATCCTAAAAACAAAAATTCAGATTCTACCATTTTCGGTTTTCTAAACACGTCTAATGCACGCTCGTTGTGGGACATCCTATACAAGGTAATTCACAACTTATCTAAAAAAAATTAGAATAGATGATGTAAAATCTTTATCGTTTCCGAGAAAAAAATTATGGAGGTTGTAATATTTTCAACATTTACATCGATGAGCTGCCGAATACTAAAATCCGATTACAGTATTAACGTTTTTACGATAGTGTTTATATTAGTGTCAAAAATGGCTTACGTGTATAGCAACTCGGAGTTGATAGATACCGTTTTGATTTATGGTGAAGTAAAACAAAATGCTTTGGCAGCTTCTCGTCCGCATGCAGACCGATTTCCCCGTAGACAGGAAAATTTGTAACCAAATCGTGGAAGAGATGAAAGGCCAGGACGTTCACGGCGTATTGCAGCAGCTGAGGAACACATTTTAAAGATAGCTGAAGAGAATCCCCGAATAAGTACCAGGCAAATCTCTCTTCAATAGGATATCTATCAATTATATCCGTACCATTTACAGCGTATCCAAGCATTAATACCAAGGAATTATTCATTACGAATTAGAATTTGTAAATGGTTGCTTCAACAAACGTCTTAGTTACAGATGAAGCTATTTTTACACGGAATGGGATGATGCATACATTCATAATATTCTTGTTTCGGATTTTGAAACGCGATTCAACGGGATCATTTCCAATAACGCTTTCCTTTAAATGTTTGGGCAGGTATTGTCGATGATCGCTTGATTGAATCATTCATATTACCAACTCGAATAGACAGGATTCAATCTCTCAAGTTCCTTCGAAATGTTTTGCCTGGACTTCTGAAAGATGTGCCCTTAGCTGTTGGACTGCGAATGTGGTTTTTGTACGACGGTGCGTCTCCTCATTTTCGACAAAATGTTCTGGAATACCTAAAAGAAGTTCAAGGGGTACGATGGATTGGACGAGGAGTACCTGTACCATGGCCGCCACGATCAACTGACTTAAATCCTTTGGACTTGGTTCTTTCACGATGGTGTTCCCCTCATTTTCGACAAAATGTTCGTGACTACCTTAATGAATTTCAAGGGACACGATGAACGACGAGGAGGATCGGTACCATAGTCGCCAAGATTTCCTGACCTAAATCCTATGGACTTCTTTTTGTAGAGATATTTAAAAAATGAAGTGTATCTCACCGAAGTGGATACTACTGATGATTTACACGAATGTATCAAAGCTGCCGCCAATAACTTATGAGTTCAAAATGAACAAGAACGAGAAAAATGTGTTACTTTATAGAAACGGGGTAATTGTTTACACGTTGGTGGATAACATTTCGAACAGTTGTTTTGTCAAATTATTTAATTAATTAAAACCACTGCATACAGGGTGATTAAGAACTTATCTAAAAAACTGCGAATAGATGCGTAAATAAAAAAGTTTTTGTAAAATCTTTATAGTTTCCGAGTAAAAAATAATTGAAGTTGTATTATTTCCAACTTTTACATTGCCGGGTTACTGTAGTCTCGAACTAGGCGATTCAGATATTGAAATCCGATTAGGTTTTATAGGTATTAACTTTTTTGTGATGTGAGTCTTTACATTAGTTTTTCAAAAATGGCTTACGTGTGTAGCAACTCGGAGTTGACGGATATCGTTTTAATTTATGGTGATGTGAAAGTGCTTCAGCGGAACAATTTTCTGATAAACATCTGCTAAATGCAGTTACTTTTACCGTGGTGTGAAGTGGGTGCAAGTGTAGTGCAACGCGAGAGAAATTTGAAACCGAATGGTGGAAGAGATGGAGGTCCAGGACATCCACGGCATATTGCAGCAGTGTAGCGTATCATTCATCACACGGGGCTCAATTATATCCATACCAGGTACAACGTGTCCAAGTATTAATATCAAAGGATTAGACGCTACCATGGCCGCCACGATCTCCTGACTTTAAACCAGTTAAGGTAAGTTTCCACAATGAGTTTTCTAGGTGAGTTTTTTGAGTCATGAGTTAAAAATCTCATCTTTCGTGAAATTTCTTTGTGGAAACAGTAGTGAGACACACAAGAGTGATATAAAATTCTCTGAAACATTTGACTGAAAGCTAAACATAATTCATCGTGTAAACGTTATAGACTAGAGATATCATATGCGATTTGTATCTCACAGGCTGCACGTGAGTTTTTAGTATCATCCATTTTATTTCAGCGAGAATAACAAAAAGTATTGGAAACCTATGTCTGTAGCACTCATTATACGATTTGTAAAATAACAAATTTGACTAAGAATATACAGATTTGAAAATATATGAAAAAACAGTGATATAGAATCGTGACTTGACGTTATCGCTAATTGAACTATACGAGGAACATTCCAATGTGTGCAATGTTTTATCTGAAAATTATAAAAACAGAAGTATGAGAAAAGCCTCTTTAGAAAAAATTTTTGATGTTTTGCAAATTTCTGTGGAAGAAGTATCCGCCAAAATACATAACTTACGGTGCCAGTTTCAAACTATCAACAGGAAACGGCTTAAAACAAAAAGTGGCCAGGCAACGGTGAGAAATTCGTTGTAAAATGGGAATTCTATGAAGCTTTAAAATTCATTGATACTCCTACAACATCAAATGAAACAACGATTGAAACGGAGCGTCAACGCAAGACGCTCTGCTGCTGGAATTGCATTTCGCATCATAGTGTCTTGTTTTTCTATAGAAAATTTTATTTTCTCTAATAAATAATGGAAATCATTATTAGACATTCGTAAAAAAATTTTGTAACATGCTTCATCCCCTCGTTCTAATTTATTTATTAAGTTTTCCACAATTCCGAGATTTTCTCTGTTTTTTATCCAGTCGCGTACCCAATATTTATGACGCCTTTTTGTTTTCCTGCTGGACATTAAAATATAACAAGCTGCAGCTCTTCTTCTCTGCTTCTTTAACACCATTTTACAATACTGCTCACCAAATCGGGTACTTTACAGGATACAGATACAGCATACCAGTATAACGTGGAAACGCCAAACTGTCTCATCATTACGTTTCAGAGCGCAAAATATCAGTAACAACGAGAGAACTCATGTAATAGGCGCTGCATGGAAACACAGCATGATATAATTAACTCAAGAGGCATAACTCTCATGAGGTATCTGACTCATCATGGAAACTTACCTTTAGACTTCTTATTGTGGGGATATTTATAAAATGAAGTTCATCTCACCTAAGTGGATACCTACTATTGATGATTTAAGCTTTGCCCTAAGTTCGCAAAAATTCTCGCGAATTTTGCAGATTTTGATTTAAATTATTAATGGAGGGAAAGTGTCACGGAACAGGAATATCATCACTATTTTCATCACTACGAGGGGTTAGTAAGTTTGACTTGAGCTTCTATCAATTATAGAAAATGTTGCGGTTGGCAAAATTTGCAAAAAGTTGAGCCATTAAATAATTCTTACGAATTTTCGCGAATTTCGCATCCATGAGGACAAGGCATTACGCAAACGTATTATTAATTGTTGCTGCCACAAAACAAACAAAAAGCAAAAACATTTGTGTTAGTTTGTAGAAACTGGATAAGACGGGCCGAAAATTTTGTTGTAACATAAGGTATTTCAAACTATTTTATTAATTAAAATCTCAAATTAATTCTATTAATAATAATCAATAACAGTAGCGGCAAAAGCAGTTGAATTTGCTGTATAAAATATTATTTATTTATTTCCCTTAGATTTAATTATCCGGTCGCCGACTGCATGATTGGCCGCTATATCAGGTTTTACAGTAAATCAGTTTCCAATGCCGTGCAGAAGTGTATTTTTTAATCATTTTCTTTTTGATTTTTTTATATAAAATTGTACTTATCGCCTTCATTTTCCAAATTTTTTTGTAGATAAGTTCTGAATCTCCCTCTATCGAGTAAGTACCCCCCAAAAGTTAACTTACATCATGTCAAGAAACTGTCGATATTAAACTTTCAAAAACTGGTCTCCAAAAGTGATCCTGTCCAGAGAGATGCGTCCGTGTTTTGACTCTCATTGCGCCCGTATGGCCACCTGTTTGGGCGGCCGCCCTAGGTCCTGCAAACTGCAAACTCCTCCTCGAATCAATTCATCGCGAACCGTCGTCGCGGGTAGACTCTCCACACTAGCGTGGAAACGGCGGAGCAAAGGTTTCGTGATCACGCAAACTGATACAGAATCGCATTCGAAAAGTTTTGTCAGATGTAAGAGATGTGTGATTGACGTCGATTTTAGACATCTGTCCCGAATTTTTTTCTTTCTCGGAAGAACTTTAGTTATGACTCACATATGTTGTTGTAATTGATAGTAGCGAAAGTTGCAAGACGGTAGGAGAATCGTCCTACGCAAGGATAGGAAGCATAAGGTCAGCTTTTTACAATAAAGTGTGAACATGTTGGTAGTAATTTTTTTGTGCATGCATAGTTTGAAACTATTTACTGAAGGTTATCTTTATTTAACTAAATATACATTCAATAATTTTATAAAACATAAAAATAAACAATTTAATGTTTATTTCTTACTTAATATGACTAACTTGCGATTGAAATATTCAATTTTAAAAACAAAAACAATTTTCTCTATCTAACTAAACAGACATATAATTAAATACAAAAATAAACACTTTAGTGTTTATTTTTTACTTAATACGACTTCCAATTTAAAATCAAAAGTATTTTTTTATTTCATATCCTAAAAACAAAAACATATTTGTCCTTTTCCTCTACACAATATACTGCCCTGTTAAGAATAGAAGTCGTGTTTTTTATAATTTTTTTCATTTCATTTTTCATTTTATCATCAAACTGAGTCATATTATGGTCCTTTATGAAGTTATTTAAATATGAATTTTATTTTTATATTACTTTTCAAAACAGAATTAGTGCAAAAGGTCGTATCAATAAAAAATCTAATATTCTAGTTATATATGATAAAATAAGGTTCTGGTCTAATAGAACCTAATGTGAAACATATAATATAATATTACTTAATGGGGTTAATCTCACTCACACTGTAATTTTTATGATTAAACTGATAAATAATAAAATTGAATGCCCGAATTTTCTTGAATTAATCATCTTTCATGCTCCAAGAGTAGGATTTCGGAACATTTGTACTTTTTATCTTTTCACACCGCGTACTAATTTACTGAAATTATCTCCTCTTATTTTATATGCGAAATTTGTAATAGTGTGCAGGATATAATTGACATATTTCATTGTGACCACAATAATATAAAAGAAAGATGTTAACTGTTTACAATAAGTTAATAACTACCTTTACTACTACTTGTGCATGTTTGATTATATGTTAATTATGTTTTATTATTCGTCGAATTTTTGTGATATACTTGTATATTTATAATCTCACATATACCTCATCTGTTATCTTGTATAGAAATTGAAAAATTGATATTAAATTGGTTTCCCAATTAAATCTATCTACATATATCAATCATAAACAATATATGCATAAATGTGTTCCGTAGTTGGAAAAAGAATTCATATAAGAGGGATACGATTCGTAAGATACGATAATAATCATATAGGTACTAATATCTTTTTTTGCATATAGAGGTTTATTTTATTTATAAACAATAATTGGACTGGATTTTTATCTAGTGTTCATAATTTCAAATTATGCATACATATGGAATATAACCAGAAATTTAAAATTTTCTTAGAGTTTTGAACTAAACTAAATTAGGAAATTAATATAAAATCCAGGAAGTCCCATTTAAAAAAGACAATATACCTACAGGTGTACAGAATTTTCGGAATATTGCACCGAAGTTAATAAACATTACTTAAAAATAAGATATGAAATTCTTTAATTCAAGCAGAGTTGGAATATGCGCAAAATAAGCATAAAAATTTAAATAACGGGAAAAGTGCAAATATAGTGGTCAATGCCAATGAGTGTAGTATTAAAGTAGTAAAAAAGTATAATGGATATTAGATTATATTTGATGATTTGAATACTTTGGAAATTATAGATTTTCATTCTCAAATTAAATTATACGAGATCTGATCATTTCCATACAATGGACGAATTGAATGAAGATGATTTGGCCACTAATACTAACCACAGAGAAAATAAAATAAATTATTATTATTTTTAGTTTTTCTATTAACTAGTCTTGATGAACATCAACAACACCCATATCTATATAATTACAAATTACAACAACAAAAACAAACACCATAGACATGGCATTACACCGAAATCTAACCTTATTTCCATGTAACAAACTGAAGAAAAACAAAAATAATTAAAATACGTAACATAAAGTAACGAAACTTACTAGATTTGTGCGTTGTTGCCAATACAAAGGCGTACTTTGCTAAGTATGGTTTATGCTACATCGGTGCAATACTCTAAAAAATAAGCATTACTTAACTTTAAGAACAACTTTATCAAGTTGTTGTAGTAAAACGTCGGTGCAAACGGGCATTATTAATTTTAAGAGTTTATACAGGGTGTTATATAATGATGTTAAGAAATCAAAGGGACAGGTTCTATGTTTAAAGTAAAAAAAAGTTAGCATCAGTGGCATTCGTGTCGTTTAATACTCATTTTTAGCAAAAAAATTGTACCCCACTGATTTTTGAACAAATTGGTATAGCTCTCTTAAAGCCAAATTAATTCAGATTAAAAACTTTTTCCTCGTGACGCGCCGTTTTCGATATAAAAATTAATTTATTGATCATTATAATAGACCAACTTTGGAATGATAATTAAAAAACAATAATCTAGATGGTGTGTCAGTCTGTCATAAATTCCATGTCACACTTAAACAAAAAACGATAATACAAAGTGTCGAGACTTGTCTCTGAAGTGTTTAAGTTAGTTTTTAATGCATTTATTTTGCAAAATAAAAAAATATGGTAAATTATTCCTTTCAATGTATCTTCATAAGAAACGCCTATTTTCATTCGAATTTGCGTTTGCTTTTCCATACATAAAATGTGTGTCGACAAATTCTTCATGTTTGTATAAATTATTTTTCTAATTTTTAAACATAGAACCTGCTCCTACATTTTCTTAACATTATTCTGTAACACCCTGTATGTATATCTGACCAAAAGCAACAAAAAAACTTATTAAAAAATGTCTAAAGCAAACATACATAAATACATTTCAAAAATCAAAATATAACTGCAATAAAATGCGTAACTGTGTTAACTAATAATGTAAACTAAGTACAACTAAGGTTAAGTAAAACAATTTGTTTTTGTATCAGTATTAATAAAGTAAACAATTGAAGTTTCCCAGAACTTCCAACAGCTGCTGCTATTGTTCTGTTAACATAAAAGTTTTACTAATCATCATAGTAGAATTGTTGACTAGTGCGTATAAATTTTCTCTAGTGCTTGGTTGGTATTTATGAGTGTAAATAAACAAAAATGGTACAATTTATAGTATGACTAATAGTTGCATGACATGTTAGTTTTATAACGAATCTGGGCAAAACCCTCTGAATATGAGACGTTTGTACAGTAAATACTTTTCGCAAACAACATACGCTATTTTGAACACGTGTAACTATTTCACATTTTATTAAGTATTGTGAAAACAGCTTTAAAAAAACTATTCACACTAAGTATGTCCGTGCATTTGTAAATATTATGTACAAATACCTGACAATCCTGATATGGTATGTGAGCGACGTTGTTACATATTTAAGATTAAAATTCTGTTACAGTTGGCCAGAGAGAGAATTGTTAAGTAAAATATGTTTTGTTTTGTCCAATTTATCCTTCAACAAAATAAAAACACTCATATTCCGGACACCCTATATATGTTAACAAACATTTTTATAAGAACAAATAAATATAATATTAATGATAATAACTAAAAGCATAAATATGTTTGCCCAGCACTGTGCAGTCACAAATTAAGGAAGACGTAAAGTCTCTTGGTAGGTACTTAATACTTTAGAAAATATAGAACACCTTGCACAATACAATATAAATGTAAAAACTATATAAGTGCAGTTACTATAAATTTTTATAAAATAAGGAAAGCGTTCTTTTTAACGGTACCTATTTTTCTTTTGCTTTTTAAATACATATAAATAAGCAACAACCTTTTTGACTATCTACTTTTTAATTTCATATGGGAAAGTTATTAGCGATCAGCTGAGAAATAGTACTTACTACAGAATATTTTACGAGTATACTACTTCTACTTTTAATTATAGGTATATTTTATTAATTCCAAAGATATGCAAGATAATTTATCATTTTTCCTTCATTATTGTTATTAGCTAATATGTGATAATCCGCACAAATAAGCTCTTGATTAAAGAGATAATCTTGGTCGATTTATGGAATTAGTTGCTTTTTTAATTAAATTAAAAGGTTTAATTCGCCCAAGATAACCAACGGAAATTAGGCTACCGAATATTAGTGTTTATTAATAAAAATGTTGCAATTGATTTATTAAAGTTACATCATTTATGTTGGTATAAATAAAATGCTTGACCAAATGACTAATTTTGAATTCTACATAGCTAATTAAATTTAAAACAACTGACTGGGAATATACAGGGTGATTCAGGACTTATCTAAAAAAATATTTTTAATGTACAAGGGAGAAATACAATTTTGTAAAAAAATCAAAGAGAGCAATTCGAAAGAAAATGATTCAGTGATATAATGATTTTTTTGTTAATGTACAGGGGACTCTTATAATTACAATTTTGTAATAAAAATCAAAAAGAGCAGTTCGAAAACGATTCAGTAATATACTTCCGCACGGCACTGGAAACTGGTCCACTATAAACCCTGACAAGGCAAAAGCACACAATCGGCGACTGAACATAAAACTGAAAGAAATTCCCAAGGAAAGCACATTTTATAACACTTATTATATATAGCAAATTTAAAGGCTTTTGCCACTATTATTATTAATTATTAATAGAATCAATTTGTAGTTTTAATTAATAAAATAGTTTGAAATACCTGATGTTACAATAATAAAATTTTGAGCCCGTGTTACCCAGTTTCTACAAATTAACAGCAAATGTTTCTGCTTCTTGTTCGTTTTAAACTCATAAGTTATTACAGCAGCTATGATACGTTTGCGTAAATCATTCATAGTGTCCACTTCGATGCGATACACTTCATTTTTTAAACATCCCCACAAAAAGAAGTCCAAAGGATATAAAGTCAGGAGATCATGACGGCCATGGTCCTGGTCCTCGCCCATTCTATTGGAATTAATGCTTGGATACGCTGTACATGGTACGGATATAATTGAGCTTCCTATATGATACGTCACTGCTACATTACGCCGTGGACACGCTGGATCTCCATCTTATTTCCCATGTCACGCCCGCATTTGCATTACACATGTATAAGTAGCTGCATTTGGCACATCTTTACGTGTAAATCGTTCTGCTAAAGCATTTTAACTTCATCGTAAACTAAAACGATATCTATCTACTCCGAGGTGCTATCCACGTAAGCCAAAAATAAAAATGTTAATATGATAAGTAATCGGATATTTGAAATGGCCTGGCTAGAGACCACAGTAACCCAACCATGTAAAGGTTGAAAATACAAGAATCATTTCTTCCTCGGAAACAAAAATTATTTTTTCAATATCGACTCCATTTTTTTAAAAATAAGTTGTGAATCACCGTACGCGTTCTAAAGTTCATCATTTTCGTATCATGGGATATGTTCAAAATGCCAGTGAAAAACGCAATTTAATAAGAATTCATGTTTTATTTTCTGCTAATTACTGAACTTATGATTTCAAAAATAATTTGTATTGTATTAATGTTTGGACTGTCATTTATACTTACTATCACCCAAACTACTTAATACTCTGTTTTGGTAGGTACAAATTTATTTTAAAAAATATTTTCCAATAAGTTAATATACTTATATGTGTAGCATCTATCATTTAGAGATAATAAAGCAACTCTCGGGGTAATTCTTTAAAATTATGAATGAAACTAATGAAAAATTTTATATTATTATGCTTTCTTACTTTTATTTCAGTAATTAAAAAAATATAATTCTAACAAAAAAAATTGAATAAAATATACATTATTCTATTGAATAATTAACAAATACTCGTATTCATAAGGCTCTTTATATACTACGAATATTAATTCAATGACATTAAGATCAACGCTAGGTTTTAATTATTAGTAAGAGTGATAATCACCATAAACTTGGCGTATGCAATTAGTTACACTACTAAAACTGAATTTCGTTTCTTCTTAGGTTTACATAAGTGAACATAGATGAACTGAATGATTTTTAAATAATTTTATATAGGTATTATAATTTCATATAGAGAATTAATTACAAGAAAATTTTATAAATAATATACCTGCAAACATCTGATTTTTATTAGAAATATTATAACATCACCGTTGAAATTAAAACCAACTACGTTGAATTTTGTGTATATTTTACTTTTACTCACAATTTTGTAAAAGTATATTCCGAAAAAAAAACATTAAAATTAATCACATTTTTATAATGTCTTTATAGGTGCACTCGTATATGTATCATATTGTCTTGTACAACTAAGTAGGTTTAAGTAATCCTCATAAGTTTTCTTACATTTAACCATGTGTGTGTGTGGCATGAGTACCTAAGCATGCCACTTGAGAAGAGTTCAAAGCACGCAAAATTATCAAAAATAAATTGACATCGACTGAACCTAGCACATTAACAATTTACTTTAAATGTGCCTCTGTACAAATTAGAATGCCGTCCTTTTAACCACCTATTAACCACCACCACCCTTTTACACCTACCTGATGCTCACTCCTTGGATATCACACTTAAGCCTTGTCCTCATGGACGCGAAATTCAAGGATTCAAGCTTCTGACAATCTATCATGCCAGTTTTATGATGAAAATGATAGATAATGTTGTAGTTGACAAAATTTGTTAGAAGTAGAGATTTTCCCACCAAATAATAATAATAATAATAATAGAAAAATAATAATAATATATAATAATAATAATAATGTTTATTTACAGGTTATACAATTATACAATATCAATACAGTAAACGATAATAATAACAATTACATTGTAAATAAACAGAAAATCACTGAAGCAGCAGCGAACGTTGCTGTTTGTTTGTGATGCAGGTGTGTATGTATTACAAATATAAAATATAAAAACTATATAAAAGGCCAAAATCCGGCAAATATTTACGAATTCTTCATTCCAAAGGACAAAAGGCTTTAGAATACATACACACTAATCACTATTGGTTACTAGCATTCTCACTATAACGGTTACACATTAACACTTATTATATCACATCGTACCGCTTTCCGTATGACCTTCATGCATCCATGTTTCGTCAAAATTTAATATTTTCTTCGATCCAGATTCTGATCGTTTAATATTTATTTTAAATAGTTTCTTCGCCATATCACTATTACGACTTTTTCTATCAGTACACTCTTTTCGATTTCAATTATACGGAAATTCACCTAGGTACTATAATTCATATGTCACGCATAATTCGCAAAAGCTCCCTTGTATATATTCTAGGCAAAGTTTCATCTTGTAAGATACAGCAATCCAATTATTTTGCCGAAAACTCATTTTAAAAATACCATCTTTCTTCAGCAAGTTTCCATTATTTTTTGTTTCGCAGTTGTACTTCTTTACCACATTCTTATTTGCACATATGTGCTACTCACGCACATTTTTGTTAATGAAATACATATTTCAACATCACTTACACTCATGTTTGACCTCGCGCCGTAAACTCTTCCATCATCTGATATTCCTCACTTGTTAAATTAGGACGATTTTGAGAATAGGCTGTAGAGCTTGAAATATTCTCCATTCTTAAGAACACAAAATCACTAATTCAATTAATTACATTCGTAATTAAATTAGCAAAAATATATACCAGAATTGTTGCCCGCCCGAATGATATATCCCCCCATGACAGCGCTGAAAATGGAACACGTGGATCCGTCAATTCGTCACAGCCAATAAAAAGCTGCGGCGCATGCGTACTTACTGCAGCCGAAGCTGCGTTAACCGGGTATGCTCACGATTTTATAGGAAAAAGATACGGGCTGCATGTATGTTTCCTTGTGTCGACCGCTATAAATTGTGAACAGGTTTATAACATGAATCACCCTCTAGATTTTCAATCATTTATTATAGCTTACTGATATCGGCTTTCTTTGATCATCCTCAAAAAATACACCACAGGTACACATTTACTATTGCACAATAAATGATACAATTTGATTTTCCTTTAACCGTTAACACTATGAACATGGATTAAGACTCGTTCTCGTATGAAGCGTAATAAACAAATGCAACCAGTGTTCACTAGTCACATGATCATAACAAATTTGCGCGCTTTTGCTTAAATTTTAAACTCGATTTGGCAAATTACTTATCTTGGTGTACATTTGACCAAATAATTAAAATTCTAGATTTTACCCTTTAAGATTCTTGTAAATATTTTTACACTTTCAACAATTCTACAAATAAATCGTGTAAAATTTTATACTATATTATTTTACTACTTCCAAAATAGTCGCGTGTAGAGTCGATTTCTTGCTGTGTACTACCACACACCTTTTACACCATTTCTGTGATACTCTGTATAGAAAGATTTAACAGGATTGAACTTGGTTCGCAACATTACTTGAAATAACTAAATTACTTAAAAATTGACTTTAAACACCAAATGTATATACTGAAATCTCTACGCGAAGCCTGAAATGCTACGTATTTGACATGTAGTGTATTTTGATAAGATGTACATATTTTAACGGAAACGTAGCCAAAGTCAAATAAAAGCGTTAATTACGAAGTATAGAGCAGGAAATTCTCATAAAACCTTTTTATTATTGTACACATAGTCGAAGTCCTTGTCGTTCTTTTCGTGAAATATATTATTATGTACTCCAAATCGATAAATAATTTAATGTTTACGATAAGATGATAAATAAATGAAGGCGCTGATAGATAAATTTTGGTTCCCATTAATTCTAAGCTTCGTGAACTGCTGTTGGGTAAATGAAACGATGATAGTCGTTACACACATTAGCACGTGTTTTTTTGTTTAATAAACAATAATGAATATAAACTCTTTAGCAACTTGATGAATATTAACCACTTTTACCTCTGTTTTAAAGAGTTAGGTAACAGGCAGCTACCATATCGGAGGCATTAGGTTGGGGCTCCGGATTGTGATTTAAGCAATCATAACAATCGAGTACTTGAGAGGCATTGAACGAAGATAAACTTTAGATTTCAGTTTGAGCGCCAACCTATATAAAAACAAGAAACTACTACCTCCTTCAGTACCTTTGTTTTCTATAGGTTGAGAATGGAGCAATTAAATAAGTATATTAAAAAATTAAAATTCACACATTTATTTCTCACTATGACCCAGGTGGTAGAGATGACAGGAATCGGTGAAGTAGTACTTCACATGTGTCTCACCTGCACGGTGTAATTTTGCCAGATGGGACAGAATCTACTTGCTCTCTCTTTTTAGCAACATTAAGTATTTAATTGATACAAATCTGTATCTCAGATGTCTATTTTAGCAGTTTACAGGGGAGCCAAAAAACGTTTCTTTGTCATTTGTTTATGCATACAACATCGAGTGCTAAACAAACTTATAAGTAGCAATTTTTTATTAATATCTTATTCCATTACAAAATAAAGGCATATTACAACATAACTTTATATTTCTTAGACTTTAAATAAAAAATAAATAAATAAAATAAAGTGGACAATCGATCGTTTACTTACATCAGCCATAACATTGTTAGAATAAACTATGGGCTACCGATTTTGTACCAAACAATGCAATGATTACATCAGTCCAAGTAGTTTATTTTAATAAAAAATAAACATCCGACCTTGATACTGAGGTACAGAAATTTACTTAAATATTCGAAACAAGAAAAATAATCCAATTAAATAAATCAGATATTATCTGTTAAATTTTCCTTACTAGGAAATATTCAAATATACAAGAGAATAAATCTAAAAATTATTAGATTAAAAGAATTATTTTCTTTTCCATTCCGTAAATTATTAATTAAAATAATTATTATCCAGTCATTTAAATTATTCTGGTTACTAAAAAGCGAGAGATTAAAAAATAGAAAGTTCTAGATTAGCACGTGGTTGACAACGTTGCAGATTAAAAAATGAAATTTGATTTAAAACACTAAAATTATTAAATTGATCGCAAATGAATAGTAGAACTGATTTTAAATGAATTTCATACTAAATAATACATAAATAATTATGTACAATAAATAATTACCTCCAAGATGGAATATCACTTTTCAGTCGATTTTCACAAAGGTATCTAATAATGATAATTAAAATCGAAGTGGAGTACTGATTACTACCAGAAACAAAGAAGGAAAAGGCAGTTTGCTAGTTTCCTTCTGGTTTTATTATAATTTTCTCAACCAAAAATTAAAAGGTTAGCTATTCAATCTTAAATTGATAATCATTTACGGAATTTTGAAATGTTAAGTTTAAGCATGTCTAAAGTATCAGTGTTGCTACCTAGCCACAGTGTTGACTATGCAAAAAATATTTGTTTATTTTCACCTGGAAAAACTTAACAATTAATAAATAAATAGTAAAGAGTAAATAAGATCACTAACATTTACACAGAATATTTAAATAATCATGGTGTTCGTTTTACACATATGCATACATATGTACAGTACTCACCATATAGTAAACACAAGTAAGAACAATAAAAATTGTGCTACAATTAAATTATATAGTGTGAACCATTTCAGAATGCACAGGGCTACAAGTGAAATTCAGAATTACAAATAGATATTATGGTTTCATCTTAAATGTGTTGTCAATGGTGGATGAATATTTCAAGTTGATTGACTATTGTTAAAGTATGGAAAAATATTGGAATATTCTTAACTGCAAATTAAGAAAGTTACACCATCTACATTAAATTTGGTTCAGTCTCTGTTTATTATGGACTATGATTTTTTTTAAATAACTATTTCCTTTCTTCCTTAAAATTTAAGCCACTAGTTATTCAGAGTGAAAGTTAAATAGGGTTTTTTCTTTTAACACGACATAAACCTCAATTTAAAAGCTAAGCAAATTTGCAATCAAATTTTTTTTTTTTCGAAATTTCAAAAACATAAAAACAACCCTTTACTCCTTATCCAGGACTCTGTACTTTCTCGAACTATTTCGCAGCGTTTTCCATACGTACCATACCACTCTTCGACTGTATTAACTTCAGTCGAAAATACCCTACTTTTTATATTACTTCACATATAAAAATCACATGGTTTAGGTCTGGCAATCCCAGAAACGTTTTTATTGGTCTGACCTATCAACGTGTTGGAAAGCCGGCATTTAAAAAGTCACATTTAAAGTAAAAAAGAGCACGTTCGTGTAAGAACACATAGATTATTTAACAATTAAGAGCACATTTTCAAATAGTTCTGATAAATTATGTTCCAAAAAATAGGGATTGCCGACGCAAATATTTAAAGATAATCTGTTCGAAATTAGTTCAGTGATAAGAGTGAGGATTTTCCAGCCTGTAAATGCTCCTCGCAATAGTATACTCTTTGGCAATGGTCTTGTGACATTAACTCTTGAACTAGTTGCACGCGATAGGGATTGAGTTGACTTTCATTTAAAACTCTCCATAGTGTCATTTGAGATGCATCAACATGGTCTGAGATATTTCTAGTATTGTTTGTCAGATTTTTATTGAACTTTATCTAAAACATGTTTTTTCAATCTTAATAGGTCTTGCAACATGTACACCATGATTCGTTTTTAGAATTCCAGTATTTTAAGCGTTTCCAACATAATAAACCTACGGACTTAAAATCGCAAAGCTGCAGTGACATTATGGCGACACTTCCCCACATACCAACAAGATACCAATCAGTTCGTTATTGGAGTAATTGTGGGTTATTGTGAAATACCTACTTAATCGTTAGTCGAAATACACGTTGAATAAACAAACCCAACCTCTTTAAATCTCAATCACTGAATAACAAACAACAACAAAATAATTGTGAACATTAAATGTTTTGGCGTTTTCACAGTGTTGATAATTTTTTTGTTGAAATAATTACTTCCCCGTAATCGTGTGTTTGATGTTGTGCGGGCGATCGTGTGTTTGACATATTCCAGGAGCGTACGTATTTTACTAATTTTTTACTATTTTGTGAATCTGCAGTATGAGTACGACAATGACGAACTTTGGCCCCCCATCTGTTTCCAATGTTGCAACAAAATTCACCTCATCGTATAACAAACACATACTTGCCGTACTTTTATGACGAAAATTGTGTCCAATGTTGAAAACAACATTGGGAACAACACTAAAACGTCTTTTTTGTATCAACTTAAAAATTAGAGAATAGCTGTTTTTGGATATGAGATATCGTAATCTGTTGACTGTTCCGACATATTTGAGCTTAATGTTGTTTACGATAAAGTTATCACATTTCTCATTAAAATGCCTTTAATCTACATTGATTTTGAGGAAAAAAGGTTTACTTGTCATTAGTGTCAGAAATTCGCCATGTTCGAGAAAATAGCTCTTCAACAATCAGCTGCATAGTTCATTGTACAATATTTTAACATAGTAGGTGCCAAAATTCCCTTGCAAATTGGATGTGTTGAAAGTAGATCGAATTTTTCATCTTTTTTCTCTAAATTTCTAAACAGATTTTTTAAATATTAATTTAGGTTATTAGGTTTTAGTCTCTTTCGAAGTCCCCCTAAATATTCTTGTTGCCCAGTACTTTCATTAAAATTGAATTGCTAACAAATAACAGTCAACTCTCATATCTGAATATGAAACATTGTGTTAAGTAGGTAATTAATTTTAACCAAAGCTTACATTAGAAATATTTATTAACTTTAACCCAAATCTTGTCTAAGAATTGTTATAATTTAACTTACTAGGTACTATTGGTGTCTACTACGTTAAAATATTGCAGAAGCAGCTGATTTTCATCAAAAATAATGTAGGTTTAAGATGTTTTAATAAAAAACGTGATAACGTTAGGGCCAAAAAAGTTACGTTCAGATTTATGTCAGGAATATAGCGTATGTGGCGCCCTCTAGGAAATACGTCGTAATAGACAACAGATTATGACTGTTTTTTTACTGTATTAGAAAGGTATTTTAAGTTAATATAACCCAAATCTCCTACAGTTCCTATCAATGAAGTCATATGCATGTTCTCTGATACCATCTAGGTATGCTAATGAACAATTCCACAGACAAAGCTAAAAATGCAGAAATAGGTCAGTGTTTCATTAAAGCAGGTTAGTAAATTTATATAGATTTATATAGACTAATTATTGAATAGAGCTTTGTCTGTGGCATTGTTCATTAGCATACCTAGATGTTTGGTATCAGAGAACATACATATGACTTCATTGATAGGAATTGTAGGAGATTTGATTTATATTAGCTTAAAATACCTTTCTAATACAGTAAAAAATGTTACAAAAGCTAATAATAAGGAATAGATGGGTAGATATTGTGGGTGTAATTCAACGCAGGTTGGGGCTTTTGTCCACTGAGTAGTTAGTTTTACACAATATTATTAGTACCTAAAAATATAAAAAAACTTTTACAAAAAAGTGAAAATTATTCAAGTACGTATTGTATATGTATATTTAATTCATTGACAGGCTGTCACTTTTTGTCATTGTCGATATTTAACTTCAAATAATTTTAGTTTTTATAATAATTTTTATAGTTAGATATTTGATTCAACTTAAAGGAGACCACCTGAAGAAGCAATCCTAAAAATGCAGAAATAGTTCAGATCTCATCTATTGTAGTTGAATTGTCGTGCTCCCACTGCCAAAAAGTGAAGTTAGATATTTATAGAGTGTTTCATTAAAGCAGTTTAGTAAATTTATATAGATTAATTTCTTTAGATAATTATTGAATAGAGCTTTGTCTGTGGAATTGTTCATTAGCATACCTAGATGTTTGGTATCAGAGAACATACATATGACTTCATTGATAGGAATTGTAGAAGATTTGATTTATATTAACTTAAAATACCTTTCTAATACAGTAAAAAATGTTACAAAAGCTAATAATAAGGAATATATGGGTAGATATTGTGGGTGTAATTCAACGCAGGTTGAAATTTTTGTCCACTGAGTAGTTAGTTTCACACAATATTATTAATACCTAAAAATATAAAAAAAGATTATTTATTTATTTATTTATTGTTACTCTGTTCAACAGGTTACAAAACCCAATTACAGAACAGGAGGGTAAAGAGAATAATTTATATTTATCTGTACGAACACATAATTAATATAATTGCATCTTAAGTCTAAAAAATAACACCCAATTAAAATAATACATCAGTTAAAATACAATGACCTTATCTTGGCAGTGCTGGAATTTAAAATGTCTAGGCGATGCTCCAACAAATTACAAAAAGTGAACATTTTATATATAGGGGAATGTTTAAGAATATTTGTACGAAGGGTGGGTAAGTAAAAAGTATTACCTTCCCCTGAGTTGACTCTCGGAACAATAAATATTATTTGCTGTAGCAAATCAGGGCAGTCAATCAGATTATTTAAAATTTTAAACAAGACAAGCATATTGTGACATTGACGCCTGGTATCAAGACTCATCAAAGCATGTCTTTGTAATAATTCAGATTGGGGAAACCCAATAGGAGGAAATACCCCATCCATCCTAAAATTAAGAAATTTAAGAAACTTTCTTTGGACTGCTTCAATATTTTGCACATGAGAATTATAGTAAGGAAACCAAACAGAAGCGGCATATTCGAGTTTGGATCGAACAAAACAATAATATAAGATTTTAAGAGTCTTAATTTGAACAAAGTTATGTTATTATTATGAAAGTTATTATGACTGCTCATATCCAAAAATATATATTTCCAAATTTTGATACAGTCAAAGACAGTGTAATTATGACTAAAAATCACTTTTTAAATTTCAACTTTGACACCTTGTATCTTTTTTATTATCAACATTTTGTTAAAGCAAGTCGGCTTAAATCGTAATATTTTGAAGTAAAAGTCTCCATGGGCCATTACTTACGTATCACCCTGTAGTTATTGCCGCAATAAAATACTTTGTCTATTGTTCTCTAGTTGCCCTTTATATTTTTTGGGAAATAATTTATTAATATATTTATAGAAAACCATATTTCAAACGTTTTTTCTCAAAAGTTATATGCGATTTATTAGTATCAAAAGCCAATTTTTGCGAAAAGGTGAAGAGGATAATATACGTTTAATTTTATTTGAAGGGTAAGCTCTAAGTGGTATTCTCTTTGACCCAGATTACGCGCTCTTAATTTGATTTTCGTTTCTTCTGGCATTTTGTTACTCATAACCTCGGAAATTTATTTAATAAGAAAGAGTGAAAACTTATCCGAGCTAGTTAAGAAAATCCTGAGCTTGTATACGTGACTGGAAAGGACAACGTGAATGGAGGTTTTAGAGGAAAATAAATTTCGATGTGGTCCGGTACCACATCAGTATTTCTCGAAGCGATTCGCAGGTTTTCTAGTCGCTTTAAAGGTGCCTATGTGGCTAGAAAAATATAAATAGCATAGTGAAACATATGGTTTACACGTGACTAAAATTTGTAAGCGGGGATGAAAATCAGTGGCGGCTGGCGACTTTTTAAACTAGTGAAGAAAGGAAGCTGGACTATTTCAAATACGAACTGAAGAATTATCATTTTTTGAAAACTTTTTTCTTAATCATTATTTATTGGTAAATCAGAAAATACAAATACAGGATTATTTGAAATAGCTCAACTTTATTAGGCGAATAAATTCATTTAAGTAATTTTTTTTAACTATTTGGCTTTTCCGTACTTTCAAATTAATTATTTTTTTTGTTTCTATTCTGCGCGCGTTGTCTAATGCTGTTGTAATATTTTATTTACTTGTGCTTATCAATGTTAATTTGTACTTTGAAAAAATACAATGTGTAATTTTATTACGAAATATTAATAAATCTCGCACTTATGTATTGAATAATTAATAATATCGTTAGCATATTTCTCACGTTTTGCTGTTCTTCGGTGGTGCTTGAGGCACTGGGTATTGCCATTTCACATTGCAAAGTTAAAGAACTCACATCTGAAACCGAGAATAGCGACTAGAGAGAAGTGACAAAGTCAATCTCAGCAAAAATAATGTGGGGAGTAAGCCGAATAACTGTCAATTTGACGTATAATATTATTTTTACACTTTTAGACCCCTGTAATTTGTTTTATTTATATTTAAAATATGGTTGGGAATACTTGTGCGTTTTGTGAGTGCCATTCAAAAGAAGGACAGAGAATAAATATGTTTTCGTGCATTAACTGTTAATTTGTAAAGTGCAGTTAACTGGACTTCCAAATCTTATGTGAAAACGCCGAATCATGGTTACCGTCGGACATTAGCGAAAGGCGCACTGGACTGATGCAATTTACGACGCTGTTTGGACTGTGTTTAGTAAGTCCGTGCCCGTAATCAAAGAGTAGGTTGTGTGTATACAAAATAAATCTCAGTTTTTTATTATTTTATTCAACGTATTTGTTTACTTGTGGTGTAATATTTTGCAACATACGTATTATTTCTTGTGTGTTTTAAGAGTTAATTAAATTAAAATTTCGAATTAAAGTACTAATATAGTTGTTGGTGAAATTAAACAACTGAAAGAAATATTACAATTGATATTGATAAAAACAAAAATTATAGCAAAGTTACGAAAATATATTTTTCAAAATAACTAGTTCACCTCGTTTAATATATTTAAAATTTATACAGGATATAACGGCCCTTGTATTTCAAAAATCAAGTTAGCTGACATTTTTTAAAACAACTGCATATGCTTTGTTAAAATTTTCCATGTATACATTGGACTACTTGTATATCTACAAGTTTGATGTCAATCAATATCTTCAATTATTTTTGAGTTATTGACAAAAAACTAACACATCGTTTAGGAATCGCTTTAAGAAAAAATATTGCAATGGTTTCTTGTTTATTTTAATGAGAGCAATTACTCTCTAAAAATTGTCGTTATATTGCTATTGCGTATTTTCATAAAGCTGTCTATAAATCTATAACTGACTGCTTTGAAATTATAATGAAATCGTGCTTTGAAATATCCCTAATGCAAATACCTACTTGATCATTTGAAAAAGTAATAACAGTGATAAAATTATTGAGGTCATACCAATGCATAAATTATATCTAATATATTTTCATTGCATCTGTCGCCTATAATCTGAAGGTAATACGTTTGTCATATTTACTTTTCCTATAATAATTAACTTTATTTAACCGAAGCAAAAATGCCTCTTATCGTATATCGGCACTTACCATATTGCATTAATGTCTACATCAATCCGCATATTATGGAATTAGTTCAGTTGTAACCAAAGCCTGTTTTCCGAAGACCGGGTGAGTTAGGTGGGGAAACATTAGGATTGCATTTAAATATTTTAGTGACCAATGATTTCCCATTTTCATGAGTAATTAATGATTTAAAACAGGCATATACAGGGTAATTGAGAACTTATATAAACAAAAAAATGAATGTATAGGGGACTCTTACAAATACAATTTTATAAAAATAAAATCAAAACAAGCAGTTCAAACATGATTTAAAAATACACTTCCGCATGGCACTGGAAACTGGTCCACTGTAAAACGTGATAAGGTGTATAATCGGTGACCCGATAAAAATTTGAAGGAATTCCCAAGAAAATAAATAAATTACATTTTACAACACCTTTTTTATGCAGCAGATACAACTGCTTTTGCCGCTATTGTTATTAATTATTAATAGAATTAATTTGTGGTTTTAATTAGTAAAATAGTTTGACATATCTGATGTTACAACAAAGTTTTGGATCGTCTTACCCAGTTTCTACAAACTAACACAAATGTTTCTGCTTCTTGTCCGTTTTGAACTTGTAAGTTATTGGCAGCACTATACGTTTGCGTAAATCATCAATGGTGTCCACTTCAGTGTAATATACTTTATTTTTTAAAAATTCCCAAAAACATAAGTCCAAATGATTTAAAGTCAGGAGATCGTGGTGGCCATAGCACCGGTCCTCCTCGTCCAATCCCTTGGTATTAATGCTTGGACACGTTGTACATGGTACGGATATAATTGAGCCTCGTGTATGATACGCCATACCGCTGCAATACGCCGTGGACCGCCTGGATCTCCATCTCCTCCACGATTCGGTTGCAAATTTCCCGTGCCACGCCTGCGTTTGCACGACACTTGCACTCACTACGTACCGTTGTAAAAATAGCTGCATTTGACACATGTTTACCGGAAAATCATTCTGCTAAAACATTTTCACTTCCCCAAAAAAATAAAACGATATCCACCAACTGCGAGTTGTTTATGTTGTTTATTTTGTTAATGGACTGTAGTTTTTTGTAAATTTAGATATACAAAAATTTTAAATTCGGTAAAGAAAAAATAGCTTAATAAAAATGCGGGAGAAAACTTCACTCACCTTATTCCAGCGATGGATGAAGTTCTAGCTTGAGAAAAGACTATTTTGAATTTCAGCTTATCGGAAAAACACTCTAAGAACGATACTTGTGCGATCACGTGTCGGCGGTTCAGCGGTATGTTTCAGTCTTCTTTCTTCGACTTACGCTACGCGAATGTAGTGGGGTGAAGTTATTCTCATTTTTTCGCGGGAAAAATAATAGTAGGTATAAACGCGGAACATCCTAATTAGCCCAAAATATTAATTAAAAAATATAAGTAGGCGTGAACAATACCCATAAGCCATTTAAAGATATTTGAAAAATTTATCTAAATACTTAATCACAAAAAAGTTAATACGATTAAGTAATCGGATATTTGAAATTGCCTGGCTAAAGACTACAGTAGCCCGGTGATGTAAAGGTTGAAACTACTAGAACTTTTTTCTCGGAAACTATATTGAGTCAAAATGTTTCTTGATTTTTTTTTTCATCAAGAGCAACTAGATTTTGTATTTAAATTATTGTATTATTTAATTTTATGAGGTATTCTTCAAACTAGTAGTAATAAGTATTGACATGTTCGTAATTTATACGAAAAAAAAAACAATTGAATGCATAATCAAAACTAGTGTTCGTAGAAATTTTAATTAGACGAAAATCGAATTCTCATGTCTTATTCTCCTGTACCAAATTTCAGCTCTTTCTGTTGAAACATAATGACAGCATTATCTGAAATCGCTATTTTTAATTTTTGTCTATATTTCATTTCGTACCTCAATATCCCACTACGGTTTCTTGTCATAATAGTTGATTTTTATGGAATCAATTAACTAATGAAGTGTATCGTACTGAAGTGAAAACTATTGATGATTTACGTATCATAGCTACTTCCAATAACTTACTGGCTCAAAACGGACAAGAATGAGAAACATTTGTGTTAGTTCGTAGAAACTGAGTAAGGCGGGCCCACGGTGTTTACACGTCGGTGGACAAAATTTTAAATAGTTGTAACATCAGGTATGTCAAATTATTGCTCCTTGTTATGCCAGATGTCAATAATTCTTCAAAATCATAGGAGATGCCCAAATATGTTTAGGAAAATGGTCGATAAAATTGATATTTACTGATACATTTAATAACAGTAGAAATTGCTAATAATTAAAGCTATTAAGTTCCTGAAATAAAGTGGCTGTGGTGAAACTGTACTTATTTAGTACATACATTTTTTCAATTTTCTTTGCATCAGCTTTTTGTAGATATTAATTGATTGCATGTATTGCTCTAGGTCAGATAACCCATATTTAATTTTTTTAATTTTGCTTATTTAAAGCACGCCTCATTGTTTTTAAATCCAACTTTGAAAATGCGGGTGTTTTATAGTTACCATGGCAAAATCGACTACCCGAGAAACACGAAGTCTAAATGTTACCATTTTTATTATTGATCTAACAGGAGTATATTGTAGCGCCAAATGAAATATTACTAAAAAATGTTTCAAAAGGTGTATTCAAATATTCAACAATCTTAATTTTTAAAATGAATGTGAAAAGTACAGTTGGTATTGTTTGAAATATTAATATTGTTTTAAATCGAAGTATATGCGGTTCAAATTAATACTGCTAAAATTCTCGGAAGTCAATGAGGTTGAACTTTCATTAATGGCACTTCCAATAATGTTTGAAAGATTCTTCTTGCTAATACATACTCTCTTCGGCGTAACCAGTTGCCACAGCTGCCGAGTTTCATTCTACTTGTCGTTGGATTTGATCTATTGTCAAGCCACTATTTACCAGAATGGTAGCGGACATACGTCGAACCGCCTGTCCAGTGTATTTCTCAGGATCGTCCAATTTAAGATAACGTGCAATTTCCAAGGGACATGATCCAAATGTATTAATACCAATCACTTCATTGGAACACTTTTTCTTATCATGCCGTAAGAAAACTCGGTCTGTACTTACATTTTTGGGGGTGCAATTATAAATGCTGTTTCACCAATCGCACATAACTAATTCCATGACTAATATAAATCAAATCTCCTAAAAATTCCTATCAATGAAGTCATATGTATGTTCTCTGATACCAAACATCTAGGTAATGAACAGTTCCACAGACAAAGCTCTATTCAATAATTATCTAAATAAATTCTATCTAAATCTATCTAAATTTACTAACCTGCTTTAATGAAAACACACTCTATAAATATCTAACTTCACTTTTGGCAGTGGGAACACGACAATTCAACCACCTTTCTAATTCAGTAAAAAATGTTACAAAAGCTAATAATAAGGAATATATGGGTAGATATTGTGGGTGTAATTCAACGCTGGTTGGGGCTTTTGTCCACAAAGTAGTTAGTTTTACACCATATTATTAATGCCTAAAAATATATAATAATTCCATGACTGTCGGCAACAGTAAACCGTTGAGACTTCATTGTATTAGATGGTCGAATAGTAATAAACAATACGCTTTCTTCTACCTTGATGTCATGTAACCATAGTTCGCACAATTCACATCTTCTACAAGAGCTAAATATACCGCAAATGGCTACCACCTTCAAAAATAAACACGTCCGGTACATTTGTGAAAAACTGCAACCGCCAATCGTCTTCTTGAATACAGATGCCTTCTTGGTTACATCATTTTTGCTAATTGCCTTCTTAAATGCATGCACTTTCATAAATGATATTAAATCAACCCCTTTATTTATCTTCAACATACTTTGCACTTTGAAATGGATAACCCACATAGTCGACGCCTTATACTGCTCCGACATTTTCAGAAGGTTAGCAAGTACAACTTATTCATCTGCATATGTTACCTTTTGCTCTTCCATCCATTTGATGAACTTGTACTCTTATATAGGCGTTTTGCGGTATTAGTATAGTATCGCGATTCTGCGTTTACTATTTAAGGGCGCCGTATTCTTGAAATAGTGTTTTCTACAAATACAAGTAATTTTAGACATTTAAGAACAGAATAATATAGAGTTTAGCAAATAACAAGAATGTTTTTTCATGCGGCCTGCGAATATTCAAAGGTACCGAAGTAAAATCAATATATAACGTCAGAAAGGGATCTATCCAACAATCTTTCAAAATACGTTTTTTTTTTAATTCAACTATATAATATGTAAACATTGTCATAACATAAACTGACATAGTTCTGCATATAAGATTATTCACTTTTGTTTATAGTTACGTGAAAATAATTGTTAAAATGTGGGGCTAGAATAGCGAAATAATGTGTGTCATACAAATGAATTTTAAAAGTTATTATATTGTTTGAGGAGAGTTTAAATAGAACAGGTGTATAAACAAAACATCAATAATTTTATTTTTTATATTACTTTTGCTCTACGTGTTTTATTTTTCGAAATTTCAGTACCTAAAAAACACCACAAATTTGATCATTTTACGGCGAGAAATACGGCGACCTTAAGTAATCAACATTAGAACACATTTTTAAACAATACAGTGTTTTTAAATGAGGTAGAAAAAATGAGACCACATATCCTTAGGTGAGAATATATAGATTTAATCTAACATACCTACATCCCAAATCTCATAATAAAAGAGATACAGGGTGTCGAAGTTAAAATTTTATTTTGAAAATTTGTAGATAACTTCTTAAAAAATCCAAGTTTGGTTCTAACGTCACTAGTAGAGGGCGCCACTTATGGCACATCCTCTATCTTTTATATGGCAGAACTTTTTTTGCTGCTTAGTGTATCCATCTGACTGTTGAAACAATCAATTCTCCTACCTGTTATTTCTGAAAAAGGTATACTTTGTTGAAGTCGTAGGAGTAACAGTTTTTGAAATAATCCTATTTTAAATATTCAGTGCGCCGATTGAAAACTGTTATCGTTTCAGGTAAATTGCCTTTTCTACTGAAAATACAGCAAAATGTTACTTGAAAAAGTCAAAAAGATCGGCCTGCTTTGGTAAAATCTGCGGTTTGTTGAAAAAAGGTTTCTTCAAACCTCGCCAATCTTCTTGACGTCTCTATAATTTACCACTCTGAACAACTTTTTCAAGTAACATTTTGCTGTATTTTCAGCAGAAAAAGCACTTTACCTGAAACCAAAACAGTTTTTACTCGGTGCACTGAGCATTTCAAATAGGATTATTTCAAGAATGGTTACTCCTACCGACTTCAGCAAAGTATATCTTTTTCAAATAAAACATGTAGGAGAATAAGCTGTTTTGATGGTCAGATGAATACACTAAGCTGCAAAAAAGTTGCAATTTAACTGAAACATGGTGTGCCACAAGTAGCGCCCTCTACTAGTGATGTCAAAATTAGAAACAAATTTGAATTTCTCGCCCACAAAAACCTCCGATTTACAAATGTTATCTAAATATTTGGATTTATTAAGAAGTTATTTACAAATATCGAAAATAAAATTTTAACTTTGACACCCTTATCTTATCGTATATCTTTTTTATTATGCGACTTGAGATGTTAGGTTAAATCGATTTATTTTCACTTAGCGAATCTGTTGTCTTATTTTTGCTATTTCATTTAAAAACACCCTGTATATTACCAGTACCAACTGTTGTGACAAAAATTAATTTTATGTGATAGATACAAATTAATTTTTGTTTTTCTCATTTTCTATAGTACTAAAACCAGTAGTTATAATTTCAAATTGTACCAATATAAAAATAGCGTAAAGCATTCATGGTTAACTGCTCTTTAAAACACTTGCTCTATTTCGAACAAGAATCAGGCATGTTTTAAAGACCTTAACATCCACTTATAATTTAATATACTTTTTTAGTAAGTTCTGAATATAATATGAACTTTTTTTCACAAAATAATTGCGACAACCACTTATTTACAAACACCCTGTATATCCAGATCAGAAATGAAAGAACGCTCAGTATAAAAGCTCCAAGCTCAAATAATTCAAGAAAGTGCCTTTGCCTTCACATGTTTCATAGCATAAAGCTGTAAAAAAACTCTTTTGTTTTTATTGCTGTCCCAGCCAGTATGCCCGTTTTTCTCTGAAATGCGGTCTTTATCTAGCAATAAATCACAGAGAAAAGCTGCGGTTTCATATTTGTCACTACCATAACCCTCTCGGATGATATTAGATAAATGCAAAATAACTTGTTAGATTTTGTTAGATACATTGACGGTCTCTGAAAAAAAAACTTATATTTCAGAATCTTTTGTTTTTCCTCTTCGCGTAAATCAAAGGCATAAATTTGAACCTGCTATAAATTAAGTTAATCTCTAATTAAATTTAAACCTTTAAAAGGAGATTGCGCTTCCTGTATTAGGCGAAAATTTATGTGGCATCACGAATACAAAAAGCGACTCTCACAAAATGCAGAGCTTACATATTAATCTATATACAGGTTACTTATAAAACTTCTTGAAAACAATATTCATATACACATTAATAAAAAGTCCCACAAGGGTCAAATTTAAGACCACTTCATTTTGTTATATTTCTGCATCTACTCTGTGATACTCGTATAACTAAGGTTATGTGTGACTTGCATATTGCAATGTTATGTGTATATTTAAATGTGTACATATTACACATTAACATGTTAATTTTAATGTTTCAAAAAAGGTATACCTACTTGTTGCATGTGGTCAAAATATATCATTTTAGAGAAAATTGCGTTTAACGTATTTGTTGGAAGCTTGGAAGTACAAACTCAAAAAGTAATTACAGTTAGTAATGTCATTCTTATAAAACAGCATGGAACAAAACACAGAGAAATATGACATAAAAGAAAGACAACATTTAGAAAATAATAAAATACAAATAATAACCATTTTAACATAAACGCAAAAGCACAAACAAAAACTGTATTTAAATTTGTAGCTGTAGTAACTTTGAATTAATAATTTTTAGAATCTATGTTAGTATTGATTTCCAAGCTTAACAAATACCTACGTTAAACGCAGTTTTCTATAAAATGGTGCATTTTGGCGACATGTAACAAGTAAGTCTTTTTTTAACCTAATCGAAGGCTATAACAACAACCAAGTTTTCTATTAATTTTAAAAAAATTAGTAAAAGTAGTAGGAGTACTACTACAGTAATCCATACTATAATAAATAACTTGATAACAAATAACATTCTAGTAAATCGTAAACAACAAAACAACACATACATATTAAAAATGTTATTTAGGTATTACATAATAAGAATTTACGAAACTTGGCCAGTAGTGATCTGAACAGCTTTCTTTTAAATTACAAGAAAAATAAAATACAGATATAGTAATCCAAAACCTCACAGTGAATTTTCGTAAAGCACAAATATTTTTAAGAAATATAGTTCTGGTTAGCTTTATCACAATTACCAGCAATATTAGATAGGTAGGTACTTACCTGTTTGTTTGAACAATTCTCAATTCAAATTTAATTATTCTCCATTTGAACACCTCGAACGAGATCTAACTGAACACAACAACGCAACACGACCAAAATTGCGTACAGTGTGCTCTGTACTGATGCCGCAGGTGCTCCACCAGCGAAGTTATGCGCAACCAATCAGGAGTAGACATATGGAACACAGTGTGTTAAGTTAACACGGAATGATGTACTTTAACACATTATTTGTAAATGTTACACAAATTTAGTATATGATTTTAAAATATTAGTAATTTTAATACAGTTTGCCCAAAATATATAAAAAACCTAGAGTGTGTAAAACTGTTAACACGGAAATTTCACACATCCTAAATTACACACTGGAAAATCTCATTTACACAGCATTTTTTTTACAGTACACATTTTTCTTCTTCAACCTTTTTAAATTCAGATAATATCATTTTACTTTTATCTTGCAAGAGTAAAAATATTTTGAAAAGGCGCTATTTGTATCTCACATTAATCATTTCTGATCTAGATCTCTGAATTTGTAAAATGAGTTAAACAATTCAGTTATATTTCGTAACATGTAAATTACCTCTTAAAAAATTTAACTACTGTATTGTATTTTGATTTTTTTATTATTATTTTTTTTTAATCTTTAATGTTGGATTGAAAAATTAAAGAATTTATTCCGAAAGTATTGTATTTCACTGGGAATATGGTTTAAGAGAATAATTGCATAAACAAATAGAAATAGAAAACAATGGAGAGCACAGGCCAGTATATAGATAAGCTGTCACTATTCTCAATATACCTATTTTTACTTTATCGACATCCATTTTTAATACATGAGAAAGGGTCGGATAAGATAAACAAGATATTTGATGTAGCAACGAAAAAATATCACATCACTGAACTTGTTACTTAGATTGATGCATAAGCTAGAAGCATTTTATCAAAATAGTTATTTGCGCAACTAGTGCAAAAAGTGTGTATTGCACGATGTATGAAGTTTGCATCATCTGGAGACCAAGTGGAGAGCTGCAATCATGCTGCCGGCAACAAATATGCTTTTGGCACATGTTGCACACAACATTTTTTCTACCGTAGAATTAAATTTGTTTTTATTTTAAATTTTATGGAATATATTTTACAGTACAATATTACTAATTCTTAGAACCGTTCTAAGAATAACATGAACTAACGTTATTTTTATAAAACCAGTTTTCACTTATTCTGAGTTCACTTTTAATATCGCAGTTAGATATTTAGTAGTATTTTCCTGGCCGTGTATTTATATATTTTTAAAAAAATATACCTCCTGGGATAATAGGTCAAAATAATAAAAACCACAAAAAAAACAAATTTCCAAAAAAATCTGTTTACGTACGTTTCGGGTTTTTTTTATAACACCCGTCTTCAGAAAGTCTATAAAAAAATAATAACAATGGTAGAAATTTAAAAACAAAACTGAGAAAATAAATACATACCAAATGAATAAAAGAAATTACTTTTCAAAAAAAAATTCCTTCTTTTCCAAAAAATATTCTGACTGAAAATATGATGAACAACTAATTCTAATTATTAAGGAGAAAACAGATAATTAACAGCGTTTAATTTTTTTAGGAATAAAAAGAAGAATCATATGTTGTAATAGTTTTCACAGTTCTAAACAAAATGAAATTATTGATTTTTGAAAATGTTAGATGCTAAGCGACGAGTGTCGACAAGCATTTTTTATATATATATATATTTATACAAAAAGTGTCAGATCAAAAAAGAAAGAAATATACAAGTAAGTATGAAAGGTCAATTAAGAATTTATTTTATATAAGTACCGCAAAAATCTGCAATAAATTATGGGAACTAATTATTAATTAAGTCAAGGATGTATGCTTTGAAAAAGAAAGACCGTCAATATCAATATTATTATTAATAGAATTAACGTTTATTTTAATTTGGAACATTTCAAGAATGGAAGGTTTTTGTAAGTTACATTCGTTATTGAGGATTTCAACGTTATTAAAATCAAAATTATGGCTGTTTTTTTTTGCGTGTTTAGAAAGAGCAGTGAAATTATTATTGGTTGATATGTTATATGTGTGATTATAGATACGTTAGGGCAATTCTCCATGGTAACTGATGGGCAAAATTCATTTCCAGTAATTTTATGAATTCTGCTTTTGTTTTTGCTTGCGGAGGCCTCAGGTTCTTGACGACTTAAAGCTCTTTTTCGGATTGCTGTGAAAATTCCGGTACTGGTACTTGGTTCACCTTAAAGAAATTGAACCGCTATTTATTTTTTTTTTAGAAATTGACTCCTCTAGGTAGCCCTCAACTACAGTTGAAGATTTCCATCCTCTATCGCGTTTTAATGTTAACGTGTCTGCCCCCGATTCCACAAACAATGTTGCAGAAGATCTGCGAAAACTGTATTCTGTGTATTGCATTGAGTTTTTAATGTTTATATAAGGATTTTGTAATACCACTTCGAATTTTACTAAAAGTGTTTACACCAACAAGTTGAACTGAACATTTTCCTTTATAATTTGTTATAAAATCTTGACGTGTAGACGGGGGATGGAGGGATACATATTTTCGATACATTTCAACAAAATTCAAGCAACCAATTTTACCGTTTATTACAAATGATCGAGGGTTGTTTGTCTTGCTATCGGGAATTTTCAGAGTTATGATAGAATCCATGGCATTAATACCATTTAATGTCAGTTTCTGTAACTCGTCCCTGCGGCATGCTCCTGCAATCCCAAACACTGCAGCTGTCTATAACAAAACACAAGTATACAGTTAAAAATTAACATAATTTTCCGGATCCTTTAGCCGCTAAATGTTTTCTATTTTGTATATTTACGATCCGCTTAATTCCTTTTGTACTTATAATTTACATATGTTATCCTCATCATTAGATATTTATCAATCAAAAACTTGTCAAAATCCTGTCGCGTAAAAATTGTTTATTTCTTAGGACGGTATCCTATACCGATTTCTTCTAAAATGGAATTAATTTCTGCACTCTATATTTTTAAGAGCTTTACAACAAAATATTAAAATTTTAAACTGCCAACTTGAAATTAATTATGGAAATTGTGAATATCAGACGCCAGGTAGCTATAAATATGCTTTAGTTAGTAACAAGATTTGGATTAATCAAAATTGAGGTAATATTCTTTTCTTTTAATATCAAACATTGACTATTTGAAGAATATTCTAGTACCAATGTACCTACAGTTACCACGTTCATACGGATACTGAAATTACACGAAAAAATCTTATATTTAGATTAAAAAATGTAAGTTACTTTTTGCACTGATACAAAATATAATTTATTGGAAATAAGTAAGTATTTTTTGTACTATCTGTACCTGTGTTTTGTTTCTACAAACATGTTATCTCGGATCACACATTACCGTTTACAGAGAAGTAACCGATTCACTTCTACAGTATATTTCCTTTTATTTAATACTGATTTTGAACTGCATTTTTTAATAAAATTTAGGCTTGCTGATGAAAGAAAAACTTATTTCTAAACCTTGCCGGCCTTTTCCAATTTATTTTTACTGATTCTAGTCTAGTCCTGAAAGTAGAATAAAAATGATTGTTAAATGTCGGTATGGTTGTACCAAGTTTTTGTTAATAACTAGAATAAATTTCCGTAAAAATACGGTTCAAAATAAATTAATGTAAAAACCTATTATCTCTTTATTTGTTCATTTTACAAATTTCCGTAAAATTTCACCATCTGGCAACACTGACTCGGCCTTTGGATGGCTGTCAATTGGCAGCATTTTGTTATTTATTATATTTATTTTTCCACTAAAGTGAAGTTCAATGTTCTTGCTAAAACGTGAATATAGGACTTTCTCATATAAGATTATTTATGTCTAATATTCCTAAGAATACATTTTATTTTTTCTGCATTAAAGACGCTGCAACCTGTATCTTTATATTGCAAAGATATTTCGTCACTTCACTTTTGTTTCTGTCCTTGACTTCATAAATTGAAATATTATAGTAATAATCGTATAAGCTTAAAATAGATGAAAGATATTTTGAGGTTGGCCAAAGCCTATTTTCAAATAAATGTAGATGAAACTGGAACAGATCATTAAATGTCTGATATAAATTTAACATTTTCGTTTAATATACTTCATAAAAATCACGAAACAGCAATAAATTGCAAATTAATATTTATTACTTTTTTTATATTGGCGACGATCCAAATATTAACAAAACGAAAAGAGTGCAGCGAACTCAAAAAATTATATCTACGATAAAATGAATCTATTTGGCATTAATAACATTTATTTTGGAAAACTAGCTAGAGTCAACAGCATCGATGTAGCCGAAAACATGATTCAATAATAGCAGGATTTCCCTCTTTCCTATCACTTCAGTATTTTGTTTTTTTTTAATATAGCACCGCCAGCATTGTAAGTCTCATTGTTTTGTATCTCGCTAGATAAAAGTTTAGATATTTCACCAATAATAATACAGTCCACAAAATTCTGACAATCAATACCAAACTACGTTGTAATAATAACAGATGAGTTTCCATAATTGTTAAGGTTGAAGTTTGTTCATGATTTATTTTTCCATAATTTAACTTAAACTTAGCATTCAAATTTAACTAATTAACTGCCTTTTAATTAAGAGACTTCCGACTGATTTAAAACAAAAAGAAAATATCAAGTTCGCAAAGGAATTTTTTTATCTGATGTAACTTTGTTAAAAGTTAAAACAGTATCATATTTTAAAAACTCCTCTAAATTTTCAAATTAAATCTGAGCTTTATCTTAAATATTTTATTATTAAAAAGTGATAAGGTGACAGCTTGCGTATTTAAAATCAAACATTAAATAATAGATTTTATGTAAAATGTTAACAAAATAGTAGGTATCAAAAATTATATGCTTACTTTTTATGCTCAAATAGCATTACTTTTCATTTTCGCGATCTAGTTACACGTACAGATATGAAAAGAATTCAGAGGCAATAACGTTATCGATTTTTAGATAAAACTTGGCCAAAATACGTAGATAAATAGAAAACAGTTTTAACAGAACAGATTTTGTGTTATTAATATAACAATTTTGTGTGTTTATTTTTGTTACAACTGTTCCATAATCATGTAGGTATTATTTTTGCTTACATTAACTTTTATCCTGATATGCATGAAAATATGTTTCAAATTCATAGGGTGATTCAGAGCTTCTCAAAAAAAAAATTATGTACAGAAGACTTTTAAATACAATTTTGTAAAAAAAATCAAGAAGGGCGGTTCGAAAATGATTTAAATATACACATCTGCAAGGCACTGGCTAAGTACTGTAAAACCTGACCTGGCACGAGGGAAAGCATGAAGTCGGTGACGGGCACGTCGGTTAAGCGTAATAAATAATGAACGGACACAAAATTTAAAGAATATCTCAAGGAAAGAAATAAATACATTTTTATAATACCTATTTTATATCAGTATAGTCACCTACATTTGCTGCTATTGTTATTATTAATTAATAAAATAATTTGACATATCTGATGCTACAACTGTTCAACATTTTATCCACCGACGTACAAAAACATTTGGGCTCGCCTTGCCTAGTTTCTAAAAACTGACACAAATGTGCTAGTTCTTGTCCGTTTTAATATCTTAAGTTATCCGCAGCAGCTCTGATATGTTCACATAAATCATCAATAGTGTCCACTTCGGTACGATACACTTCATTTTTTAAATATCCCCACAAAAAGAAGTCGATAGGATTTAGGCCAGGAGATCGTGGCGGTTATGGTGACGATGCCCCTCCTCCTCCATCGTACCCCTTGAACTCATTAAGGTACATACTCCCGTACATCTTGTCGAAAATGAGAGGGAACACCATCCTGCAAAAACCATATTTGGGGTCGGACAGCTAAGGGCACATTTTCGAGAAATCCAGGCAGATAATTTTGAGGGAACTTGAGATACTTAACTGCATCTATTCGATTTGGTAATATGAATGGTCCATTCAAGCGATCATCAACAATCCCTGTCCAAATATTTAAGAAAAAGCCTTGTTGTAGATGAATGTTATATATCCCATTCCGTGTAAAAATAGCTTCATCTGTAACTAATACGTCAGCTGCAAATTTGGGATTTTTAGAATTTTTGTTGCAGCAACCATTCACAAAATCTACTTCATAAGGGATAATGCCTGCTTGGACACGATGCACATAGTACGAATATAATTGAGCTTCGGATATGATACACCACATTGTTGATTTGGATATTCGTTGTACTTGTTGATCGATTTGATTGGTAGTTTTTCAGGGATGCTCCTTAATAGTTTTTAAAATGTGTTTATCTGATGCTGTAAAACGCCTGCTTTGCACTACCACAGTAAAAGTAGCTGGATTTGGAACTTGTCAACCGAGAAATCGTTCTTTGTATTTTTGACACTTGATGAACTTACATCTACGTTTTTTACATGCCTTTGATTTATTTGCTATGTATGGTGTTCAATTCAAGAAATTAAAAACCTTTCAACAAATTATAACGGAGAATTGCAATTTTTGTTTGTCTAATGTCATTTAATAATAATTAAAAAAAAGAATTCACCAACAGTATAATTAAAATTAGTTACTCATTTGTCCAGCACACAACGTAAATGGAAGATTCCCACAAGGTATTGCCCAGTATGAAGCATTTTTGTTAATTATATCCGCAGTTTAAACAGGATACGCCATGCCGTGTTGGACAGTCCGCGCATAGCCTAAAAAGTTGTTATATTTGCTAATGATGGATAATTGTGGTCTGAAATTTATTATCGGATTTAAGAAACTTGCCTCTATTTTTTTATTAAATCGCAAGATTTACTCGAGTCAGATCAAACTATTTCTTTCGTATATCTCGAAATTTTGCAAAATTTCTAATTTCCTATTAAGATTTTCTTTTCTTTTTCTTGCTCCTTCGCCTACGTATTATGTAAATTATTTTTGCTTCTATTGCGACCTCAATGTCAGGACCAGATCAGTTGTTTTGTTTTTGTTAAATGATATTGGGCTGTTCTTGGTTTGTTATTTGCCCACATTCTTCTCTTTTATCTTTTCCTATTTTGTTAATTCTATTATTTTTCATCATATTTCTCCTCGAATTTCGTAGAACCCCCAATTCAAAAGCACATGTTGATTTTGAATGAACTACTGCATTATAATCTAGTGCTGTCTTCGATCTTAAATATCAAATAAATTTGTCAAAGAAAAACAGTAGTCAACGTTCCGAAGTTAGTCAACGTTTAACTTGAAATAAATGTAATTTACCATTAATAATTCTTTCATGTAATGTGAGGAAAACATATTTAATACTCCATAGTAAATTTGTGTGCAAATACACTTATAAGAATTGTATAGTGCACTTTGCACTAAATAACCTAATATTTACAATTTCTGTTCAATCTCATAAACATTGCAAATATATATAGACACCCATAACTGATTTAAATGTGTTTAGAAATTGTTGACATAATTACATTAGAATTTCGATTTGTTGAAATGACCATTCCCTTTTACTCAAACAATTATATTTAAATCAATTATGTGTAAATTCAATTGAGGAAACTCTTATGAATAAATATATTTCCATTTATTATGACAAACATAAACGTTCAAATCGACGTCACATTTTTCTAGACCTAGTGTAATCTAAATAACATTTTTTGGTTTTTGCATGAACGTAGAAAAAATATTGTATGCAACTCGTACAAAAAGTGCTTATTACTCAATAAACATTTACTTTTTGTACTTGTTGCATAAATAACTTTTTACTAACCATTTTTTAATGTGAAGTGAGGAAAACATATTGGATACTTCATAGTAAATTTGTGTGCAAATACACTTATAAGAATTACATATGGCACTTTGCTTTAAATAACCTAATATTTACAATTTTTATTCAATGTCATAAACATTTAAAATATTCATTTAATTCATATTACTTTAACAGATTTATTATAATGTGGAAACTTACACGGTTTGAATATATGTGTTTAGAAACTGTTGACATAATTAAGTACATTCAGTCAATTTACAGTGACCTAAAACTTTCTGGGAAAACCCGAAAACCGAAAAGTTAAGTAATTATATCCTGAATTTTATACCATACGAAGCTTTTGTTGAAATGACAATTTCCTTTTTACCCGAACAATTATATTTAAATCGGTTATGTGCGAATTGAGTTGAGAAAACCCGTATGAATAAATATCAGCAAAATAATTTAAATTTAATTATCTAGTCATATATTTTCTATTTCAGAATAAAATATGCATACCACCAGCCTCGCAAATAAATTCAATAACCGCGTCACTCAATACTTGAATCTTACATCACGCTATTATTGGTCAGTGCTCTATAAACAAAACATGTCCTACCCCATAAATCTTATAACCCCATAACCAAAACACCCAGTAACCGCATTACTGTCGGTATTTGAAAGTATCTCACATAACGCGATTGATAAGGGTTTTATAAACAATCTTCATATCATGGATGCTAGTTCTACCTGTGTCTGCATCTAGGGCTACTGTTACCAAGGAAGGTGAGACGTAAATATGACAGATTTTAGCAGAATAATTAAATTGTATTCTGCAGTACACTTTAATGCAGAAACTAAAAAACTATTACTTTTATTAACGACATTTTATTATACAGTGCTTTTGAAAAGTAACGAATAAATTCATTATATTTAAAATTGAGAAGTTTTCGAAAAAATCCGCTGGCACGTCGATTTTGTTTTTAATAAAGTCACTTTTTGTCATACGACCCATATTTGTGACGTCATCTTTGTTCGAGCTATGACGTCATCGACAATTTTTTTAAACAGGAACCCCCAACTTTGATCATGCCAATTGAAAGAGCGTGTCATTCTACATTCATACATCATGAAAAACTATGGTGTTACATAAGAAAAATTTCAAGAAAATAATGTTTGAAAATTTTAAAATTTAATTTTCACAATACTGTGGACCTCCCCGGAAAAGCCTAAATTATTGAGTATTTTAAGATTATGGCAAAACCCTGATGTGATGAGGTCAAACAGATTTCGGATTCTGTAAACATTACAAATTTAACAGTTTTAATTGCAGCCACAGTAAAAATAATTAACATACAAAAAAGTTTAATGAATTATGATTACTGAGTTTTATTTTATTAAATAAAAAATTACAAAACATTATTCTAAATTAAATTTTAGTTTTCTCCACCAAACATCCTTCCAGTCGAACACATTTTTCCAATCGTCTTCTTAAATTTAAATTTTTTTACATATTGTTTAACAGCGTAGTATTCATAATTCATTACATTTTTTGTACTTTAATTATTTTTAGTGTGACAGTAGTAAAAAATGTTAAACTTGTAGTGTTCCTGATTCTTCTTTATCCGATTGGTATTTGTTTTCACTATTTTGGCAGTCTTTGACCTGCTTCTTATAGTTTTTCATTCTGATTTTTCGAAGTTTGTCACCCCAGAAAATACCATCAATAAAAATGTGTCAATCAAATTTGGTATATGGGTATTTTTATGAGTGTTAACCACCCTGGTAATATTATATTTATGATAAAAAATACCTCTTTCTGGAAAAACGACCCTTTTAAGAAATTGTAGTAGACCAGGATTTTGTCACATCGATAAAATGGTTAGTAGAATATAACCTCCTTTCAGGGTATTCATCATTGTAAAAATAGGCTTGCGAAAATTCCACGGTCTTCTCACATTTCCAGAGGTGCTGACCTAGAAAATGGGACACACAATAGATATGTTGTAATAAAAGTCAGGAAATCGATATATTTTCCTGTAGGGATTTATATACAACCTTTTTTCATTAATTTCACTGTGTTTTAGTTTTTGGCGCTCATTTTCAGTTGACTTTTCTAGTATTATTCCCTGCCCATAAATTGTTCAACCATTGATAACTATCACAGAAGCGTATAAATGAACCTGAGCATTGAAAGAAAATATTGGTTAAAGCTAATAATAATGAAATTAATTGCTAAATTGATGCAGTAAAGATAAGAATAATAACCACTTAAATTACAGTTAATTTATTGTTTTTGGTACCAGTCTATTATTAGTATTATTGTACTCTATTATAAGTCTTTATTCTGAAAGGCAAAGTACTATCACTGAAAATTTCATTAACTATTCGAATTGTTCTCCTATTACCTACCCTAGTCTTCAAATTAATAGAAAAGAGAAAATCAATCACCCGCCTCAATTTAGTTCTATTTGAATTTGAAGTAATATTCTAGAACGCTTTGGTCAATTTTTTGTCAGACCAAATGCTTTGACCAAGTAGTTAAACGAATGCAGTTTTCTATTGCTCTCATAAATGAATGCAGCGCTAAACGGCCGTTAAAGCGTTAATCAATGCGAAGCTTTAGTTGTTGAAATAAAGCAAAAAACACACGAACATCCCCTTTGTAATATTGTACAGTTCAGATTTATAGATAGGATTAATACCAAACGGCGCGATAAGGTATATAAAAACACAGCAATTAAATATGTAAATAGCGATATCTAGGTTTTGTATTAATATTAAATATTTTCTTAACGAGTTTCGTGAGATTATTGCGATTGTGTGTACTTTGCATATTTAATATGAAACTGACGTGTTTAGATAACAGATGAATTCATTTTGCAACAAATCGCTTTTTAACAAAAGCCACACGGCGTGTGGCAGAGATTAAAGTAAAGAAGGCTTAACGAGGTTAATTTGATTGTATTTTTCGGTGGGATATTTCTCTCTGCAGTGGCCATTCATTGGGTAACATTTTGAAAGTTAGTCACCGTTATTAATAAACAATCGCTGTTTCAATACGTGTAATAAAATCCTTACATTTTCATTTAAATTGCTTTTTTATTTTAACAATATTATAATCCTTCTCAATTTCAGTCCAGTATACTCTGATTATATCAAATCTGATGTTTGAAGTCGCCACTACTACATATTACTGCCAGATACGATTCTAAAGTGAAACAGTAATAAAATTGAAAGAGAAAGTTACCTATTCCAGTTGAAGGGACTGGATAGACAGGTGCTTGGAGATGAAGCTACAAGTACAAACACACATTTAGTATTTATAATTTAACGTATTGTAACCTCTACGTTGACTTAACCTTGAAATACTCCACGTAGAAAAATAAAACTTTATTGTTACTCAGCGTCGACACTATTCCTCCACATCCGAACGACTTCCAAGCCAACAAACTTTCTCTCTAACTTTGTCCAAAGTCTTATTTATTCTTAAATGCACGCTATCAATACCACTATGAAGGCTTCAAGAACTCCTGGAGGTAATTCTGTTTGATAAATGTTCTTTTTTTGCAATTTTATTCCATGATGATATTATATATTATGTACTTTTTCTCACTATCCTGTAATTAGGACTTGTTTCTGTTTGATAGTTTAAATAAATTAATAAGTAAATAAATTAGGACTCCCTAATATTATTTTTAATACGCCATCCTGTATTACTAAGGAATCCCATGGGGTCTAGTAATATTTGTTGGAAATATCATTCCAGTTAGGTATATCCACGTTTTTAAGCTTCCACTGGAAAATACCATTAGTCTGAATCTTCACTCTGTTCTTTAGTAAAAATTCTAGTATCCCATTTATCTGGGCTCTGCAACTTTGTTCCTTGGTACAAAAATGTCTCTTCTTCTCTTTTTCTTGCTTCATCGAGTCCAGCTGTTTTATATTTTTTCTTCAACTGCAGGCCATCGATGAAGCTTCTCACTGCTAACTATTATTGCAATTTTGCCGATACGGTGGGGTAGGATAACTTCACCATACGTGCTACATCTGCCACAAATGTCTACAGATTTTCTTCAAAATGTTATTTTCAACTTTTCAGCTGTGTTCAATGTTTAATAATCCTTTTATTTATTCTCGGCTAGCGTTCTTAAAATATCTGTAGCTTTACCCCGTATAGCAACTATTAGTAAGGTGGCCTTTGGCTTTTTCTTTTTTGTAACCTCATGTTCTAATTTAATTATACCTTCTTCTGCGACTTTGACGACTTCATTTTGTAACTTACTAACACTTTCTTCTACGACTTGGACTTTCTCTTGTATCTCACTTCTCAGTTGATTGATTTCATTTTCAATAGTTTCCTCAAATTCATTAAGTTTAACCTTAATTATCTCTTCTAACTGCTTATTATTTTCTTGTAAACTGATTTTCATTTTGTTTCTTAATTCTTCCTATTTTTCATTTCTTTTAAACAGTTTTTCATTTCCTCTTCATTGGTTTTCATCCTTTATTTCTTCCTTCATTTCGTCCTGGCTGTTCTTTATTTCTTTCTTTAAGTCTTCCGTGATTTCATCTTAGCTTTTGTTCATTTCTCTCTTTAAATATTCCTTCATTTTGTCCTGGCTGTTCTTCATGTCTTCTTGACTCTTTTTCATATCATTCATCATCTTCATTAACTGTTTGAATTTTTCTTTTATTTCCGTCGCTCTTGATATCGTCACTGGCATTTACTTTTATACTTCAAAGACCTTCTTTCTGGAACGTCGCACTTCTAACACCAATGTAACCTCAACGTTGACGTAACCTTGAAATACTCCACGTAGAAAAACAAAACTTTATTATTACTACTTGATTCACAAGAAATATACAATCTGTCAAATATTTACCTTGACGTTTCTGTCATTCGCAACTGAAATAAACTGTGGAGGCGAAGCCAATTCGCTTATATCCAATTTTAGGTTTCTCGAAGTTTCCGCGGTCTCAAGAACGCATCTAGAACCAAATAGTCAGAATGAAGGTTTTAAAAAATTTATAAATTTGAAAGCGAACAAGAACATATTTTACAAACTGAACATATAGGTGAACTTTCATAACAAAATTTTTTAACTAATGTATATAAAGTCTTAATCTCTTAGAGAAATCTATTATAAGCACAAGGACTAAATTTGATCTACTTAACAATATGCAAGTTTAAACGGACAATTCCGAGGTGTTTTTCTGTCCTCATCGCTTTCATAAAAGCGTATATATTCTAATGTGCTCTAATCTCGGCCTCAGCGGTGTTACCACGTATTGTTTAGATATTCGTTCAACAAACTGGAATGTGCGTACAGAAGTTGTAAAAACGCTTCACTTATAGGTTTTCAAAAAGGAAAATGTTCAATTGATGTTCTTCGGAATTCCTGAAGGTGGTAACTTGTAAGTAGGTATAAATGCGATTCCTTTGTTCTCGTTATAGTACTTTATATAACCTAAATGAAAAGAATTGATTGACTTTATTGTGTTTATCTATAAATGTAAATACAATGTATTATGAAATAAATATTCATTAATATTTAACGACATTTAAGTACACATAGAAAAATATTGAAAAAGTCTGTTGTACAATGGTCGTCAGCTTAAAGTCACCACTTCCATGTTTTGTCCCTTTCTAGCACCGTGTATAATAAATGGCACTAGAAAAGAATGGACCATGGAACTGGTGACTTTAAGCTGACGAGCATTGTACCTACTGTAGACAAAGAGGCTGCATTCCAGATTAAAAAAAGACAAAATAAAATTTGTATTTGTGAAGGCAATTCAACTTTATTCTATTTTTTTTTTTTTTTAGAAATTATCGTTGGCTACAATATAGGTACCTATCTATCTATTACAAAGCAGATATTTTAAAATCAATCTTGTAAAATATGGACAAAACCAAAATTTTCTAAAAAACATTTATGTTAAGTTGTACAATGAAATTTTAAAAATATTTAATTTCTCCATATTTTACACTAGATAAATATGACAACGTAGTTAATCCCATTTAAATATCCAAATGTTAATTTTTTAAATAAGGTAAAGAAAATCTGTCTAAGTATCGCTTGATCATCATCGTTTGCTTTTACATGCAAAATGAACCATAAAATTAAAATAAATAAATTAAATCACGTTATAAGATATAAATAATAATATCTGTTAGAGATTATTATAAATGACACCAATTTTATATGCAGATTATTATTTTTGTTTTAGGAAAGTTTGATTATCATTTTCGTTGCTTGCCATTAAAATAATGCAGGTATTATTTGACGTTTTGAAAACACACAGATAGGTAATAATTCTAATTATTATCGTTTTCATAGATTTCTCGAGAAAAATATGACATTTTTTTTTTCACTTAATTTTAACAAAAATCCTCATATACTCACAAAATAAGATAAATACATATAGGGAAGTGTAATATGGATCGACAGAGAATAAAATTATGCACTATAAAATGTAAAACTATACAGGGCGTTACATTTAAAAAATAATTTTGACGATTTGAAGTTAAAAAAATTTGGCACTTTATTTTTCAACAGCTTGTATAAAGTTTAGCCGCTTGCAAGACATTATTAGAAGGTTAAAGATTCAATTATTCCTTGTACAAAAATTAATTCTTTAACTTCCAAGACATTGGATTTAGAACTTTCAAACGATAAGGATTAGGTCTAGAAAAGTATCATTGAAATAATGTAGGGAATTGAAAAACTGAATCAAAATTATATTATCCCGCTTAAAATAACGAGGTTAAGGATGACTTCCGGTATAACAAGAACAAGGTCATGCTCGATTATATAGGAAGTCAAATTTTCTGAAAAAAAAATCACTATAACCGTGCCAACTTCTAACAGTCCATCGCCCTGAATCAGCCATTACGATTTACATTAACATATATAATTTTCATAGAATTCCTAATAAAATATATATTTCAGTATACAGGGTTAACTATGACTAAGTACAAAAAATTTAACCAAGTGCTCAGGGAGGCCTAAAAGACAATAAAAAAATTATTCCAGAATTTTAGCTCGATATTTAAAAAATGGGGCAAAACCCTTTTTTCCTACGGAAAGTCGGCGCCTATGCTAAGAATCGACTGAGATGGCTTAGACCCATAGATAAAACTTACAGCTGTCAACAATATCTACTACCATCGTCGTTTTTTTGCAGCATTTCTAAATGTAGAAACGAAAATTAACATTCTAATAGTAATAATACCTGATAGATAGGTAACAGTTAATCCACCTAGCTCCAGTATTTTGCATTCGTTTTCGATTATTTCTTTATAAACTGGTATAACTACATATTCGCTCATTACAGCCACTCACTACCGAGAAAAGACCCTTCCCGTAGTTACAATTAGATAGATTAGATTCCTATTTATTATAACAAAATCGAACGAAAGGAATAAGAGACGTTTAACCGCGGCAGTTTTGTCCCATAACCTAGAAAACCAAACCGGCGAACTATATTGTAGGAAATTATCTGCATCCAATACAAATATCTTTATTTAATAACTATAAAACGTTTAAAAATTAAAATAAGGCACTAAAAACTTCAGAAGAACACAAAATTACAACGTAAACACAAGAATTCAATTATGACATGACAGGACACTACTGACACTGACTAATGAGCGACTGTTGCATGCTTGTAGAGTATGCAACCAACAAGCATTGGCGGCGTTAAATAAGGATTTAAAATAATAAAAAAAATTTTTTTGGGTTTATAAATAAGTTTAGAATTTTTTTGAGGGGTGATTCCGTTAATTCTTATTTTTCCCTATCCCCTCTTAAAATATTTGTACTAAATCATAGTTAACCCTGTATGTATATCTAATAATTACTATATAAAATTCCTAATTAATAATCGGATAAATGAAATCGTTAACATGATGTTTCAAAAACAGACAAAGTTTTGGCTAATATTTACATAATCTGATCGAATTTTCATGTAAGCGCGCCCACGTGGGATAAAAAGCTTTTTACTGAAATGTGAATTAAAAATTTAACAGAAACTCAGATAAAGTAGGAAACCAATTCTGAAATAAATACAAAGTTTCTAATCGGCTTAAAACTTATTTCAAATAATTAATTACACAAAAATTACAGGATTGTTAGTAAACATCTGCTTCTTTAGAAAATAAAAATATATTTCCAATGTTATTATAGTATTTATTTATATAGTTTTGTTACTTACTTACTATATCCAAATTAGTGCAGTTTGCCGTTAGTAGGCACCTATGCAAAAATTAAAAAAAAACTACCACTAGTTTCAAAAAGGCGTATGGGATTTCCACACATAGACTTCATATTGAAATAATGCAAGACGTCAAAATATATGTACGTAAAAAACACATTTTGAGTTGACTCCAAAAGTTGATAGAATCTAAAATACAGGGCGTCAAAATGATTATATTTTTCAACTTTTTTGTAAACATTTATCTGCAGAATATGCGGAAGCATAGGTATATAATTTTACTCCAGAAATTCAAGGAACTTAACGATGGTGCTGAACAACAGGATGTTGTTAAAGAAATTGTATTCTTTACGTAGCTGTTTCCGTAAAAAATTTACAATAAGTAGTAGATTCTAATAAATCATGATCATCCATTCGTGAATAATTTTTTTAATCATTTGGCTGCAGTGTTAATTCATTTAATAAATGTACGTGTTTAACATTTGCACAACCTTCCTTTTTTTTAATGTCATTTTTAACACATTTCAGCATAGGGAAAACTGATAATTAAAACTTAGCATTTATCCAAATATGTAGTCAATTGCATTTACACACCTGCTCGCAGGTATGCTTCCGTGTATATAGACCCGTTACGGGGCAACGCTAGATGCAAGTCAACTCGACCGTTCCGCTTATCGTATTGCAACCGTCCGACTTCCTTTACATCTTCTGTTTTTGCCTGCCTCGTATCTCATCGCCTGATACTAGACACTTAAAACACCTTGCAGGTAGTAAGTGGTACGTACTAACGTAAACGTAGAAACCAATGATACGCATGGATACATTAGGTGTTTAAAAATAATGTTAAAGCATCGGTTTTTGAAACATTAACACGTATCAAAAATAACCATACATATCATATGTTAGGTTATTTTTGATAATTGATTGAAGAGTTTGTTTTTTCTCCTCACTGAGATAAAACATTAACAATACGAAAATATAATAGGTATATAGGTATATGTTACCTATTGTTAAAATCAGCACTCAGAAGTGCTATACGGCACTGTTACTTACAATTCGTTACTATTCGACTCGATACGAATGCGTTTAAAGTATACGTATGTATATGTAATTTTGCGTCGGATGTGAGTAAAAACGTACGAAAATTAACCACTGCGTACGCGTAGCTGTCAATATCTACATTTACGTTTATGTCTTTGGCATTGCTTTAAAGGCGCCGTATTCTTGAAATAGTGTTTTCTACAAATACAAGTACTTTAGACATTTAAGAACTGAATAATATAGAGTTTAGTAAATAACAAGAATGTTATATTATGCCACCTGCGAATATTCAAAGATACCGAAATAAAAAATTGGATAAGGAGAGTTTAAATAGTAAAAGTTGATAAACAAAACATCAGTGATTTTATTTTTGATATTACTTTTGCTGTACGTGTTTTATTTTTTGATATTTCAGTATCTAAAAAACACTACAAATTTGGCAATTTTGCGGCGACAAATACGGCGATCTTTACATACGGATTCATCAACAAGGCGTAACGTTAGTCAGACTAGCGGAGGTTACGCGAAAAATTTACGCCTCTGTTGCACCAATTTAAATAAAAGTCATACTCCTATTCATTACTATGTATAATACTTACTTTATGATATGTTAACTAATCCGTAGCACTGAAAAGTACTGTTTTTGAATATAAATACTAAATATACAGTGGGAAACGCAAGGAACTAGAGGCCGAAGTTACGCGATTTTTAGACAGGTACAATACTGGGTCTAACTTTTGGCGCAAATATGGACGTAAATAAAGAGCCTACCTAGCAACGCATGCTTCGCTATCTAGCAACGCATGGTTCGTGAATGAGAGCAAAGCTGGTTAGGCCGACTAATGCGCTTTACACGGGCGCAAAACTGGTTAGTCCGACTAGCGCTACGCCCGTTTCATGAATCTGGCTGTAAAGTCTCTAGTTTTTGAACGTAAGCGGCTCTTTTAGCAGGCTTTAACTTAAAATGCACTTTCTTAGTTCCAAATTTACAAACTTATTATCAATTATTTCCAGAAATAAAGTGTATAAAATAAATTAATAAAATAATTCGCCGCTTCTGGGAGGCCCATTTATTTTGTCCTCTTTACGTTTTAAACCCTAGTTTACTCGTGTCAAAGAATATGATTAAGGATATTAGAGAAGCTAGATTTATTACTAAGAAAACTGGTATAAGCCGCATCAAAATCGGAACAATATTACGGGAGTTATTTAGAAGCTAGTTTTAAGATACCTAATGAAGGTACGGTCATAGTGAAAAATTTATGAACTAAATGACAAATTTTATAATTAACCGATAAAGGCTTCTCAAATTGAATCGCTTGTCAGTACGCTTTTGTAACTAATGACGATTGTTAACTCGTTGCTACGAAGAGTTTTTTTAACTAGAAATTTAATATGCCAAGGCACAAATTTATCAAACTTTAGATGTATGCAAAGTACTGCTGGTTCTAAAAAAAACCCTTAGTACCAAATTTTGTGTAGGTCATGCTATCATTAAGATAAATATTTACAAAAAAGTTTTAAAAAGTAACAACTTTGACACCTTGTATTTCGGAAATTATCAACTATTTGACAACTAAGGTAAATTGAGTTAGATCTTCATATTTATCTTCAGGAATTTGTGCTAGTGTTTTGTACATACCTAGATTGTCTCCAATGAAAATTAAAATGCATTTTAAGTTTTTTCATTGTGTACAGAGTGCACAAAAATCTATAAATTTGAACAATAACAAGAATAGGTTAGTCAGTCATCAGTAGCTAATATTGTACATGTCAAATGACTAAATTGCTCTAACTTATCCACAATTAGTTGTACGGAATTATGGAATCAGATTGTGTTTTCTTTATTACGTCACTGTTAATACCGTCGTTGACTTTGTCATGACTTTCAGCCTGTGAATTTCCAACCAGATTTTCAACTGCAAATAAAGGAACAAGGAACATGAAAAAATATCGTAAAGGTTAATATATATTTTTTTAATAGATGGAAAAATGTAGGACGTTATTCCATGTTTACATCATCAATACCCGGGTATTGTACATATATATTTACTACCTGCCCCACAAATAAATATCGTATGAATGAATAGAAGGTAATCTTAAGAGTTTATCATTAGAAAAAAATGACAGAAAAATAATTTTGTCACATAATATCTTCAAGGGTAAAATCTAGAATTAAAATTTGATCATATGTACTTCAACATAAGAAATTTACCAAATCGAGTTTAAAATTTAAACGAGAGCGGGTAAACCCCATTCCCTTCCCAACTATAACCGCCGCTTGCTATTCAATACGCATGCAAATTACAATCACGCGACTAGTGTGCACTTGTTGCAGATGTTGTTTACGCCTCATACTAGAACGAGTCCTAATTCGCGTTGATAGTGTTAACAGTTAAAATAAATATTATAATTTATTGTGAATGCTTGTGCTTATTGTGTATTTCCTTATGGTAGAAAATGGTTCTATAAAAAAAGTTCTTACACATTTAGAAAATACTAGTTGGATTAAGCGTGGCTACCTTTATACAAATAACTTTTCTATTTATACTAACATGTCCTTCATTTTCAGGGATTTATCGACATCGACAGTTTTAATATGTGGTCATATCTTTTTATTACAAAGTGAAAAACAATCACTTTTAACAGTCATTACCACTCTTATCAATTAAAATCTGATCTTAGTGTCACTGATTTAACAGACCTAGTATATAAAGAGCCCTATGGACTTGTGCAATATGTTAATTCAATATAGGATGGTAGATATGTATAAAAGTGTGTGAACTGTAGTTCCCAAACACATTTTTCTCAAATTCAAATAGTGTAGTTTTCAAGGCCTATAGTTTCAAAATCTACACCCCATATTTACACTGAGATTTACACCATTGCAAGTAAATTCTACCAAATGTTTGTATTTGTTTAAACATATTACTCAGCTGTTGAAAAGTTTACTAAATCGTATAGGGTAAATTTTTAACAATATTTCAGGCAAACCTCGCTGAACCAAAAATAGTGTAAATTTCGTTTTGCCCAGTTTTTTTTTTAACCTAATGAGCTTGACCCAATTGTATATTGTAATATAATCATAAAATTTGAGGAAAGGAATTAGTTCCGAAAGTTTGTTGTAACGACACTTTTAAACCTTGTACTTAAGCTGGAGTTCTCTTGACGATATTATACCTAAATTGTAATCTTAAGAAATGTCTGCTGTATAATTTCTGTATAAAGGGTATTATTAAATTTATCCGAATTGTAATAATATTTACATTCAAAAGTTTCATAGAGAGGTGGTTGGAGGCAAGGAAGTAAGTTCTAAGATGATAGCCATTGTTTTCCTTGTAAAGTCCGTTCCACACGTAAAACAACGTCATTTGGTTTGGTCCCCATGTTATCTGGTTGAAAGACATCGTGATGATGATAAATGTTAAGTAATTTTGATGTGGTACTTCCCTCTCATGATATCACTCTTCGTTCTATAGTCGTCACGTCTTCTGTCTTTCAGTGTAAGGCAATTTAACTTACAGAAGGAGTTTAAAACATAATTTCCCTTGCATCAAAGCTCTTTCCAAAATTACATCAAGCATATTTTCTTTGGGATTATATTCAATTCATAACAGAAGTTATATTAGGAATTTTTTAATATAACTGTAAAAGACGCTTATTAAAATTTCATGTGTATAACATAGTCACAACATAGTCCTCCTACGCTATAACATTCTTGGTGTCCATAAACCTATAGGCGCTCTTCGACTACATGGAATTAATAAATACCTACTTACAAAAGAATTTTGAATTAGACATTTAATTATTTTTGTACTCATACTCACCCACTTTAATTAAGCCATATTTACTCTGTCAAGGAAAAAAATATATAAATTTTACTTTAGTCAAGATCGTAGCATTCTCATAAAAGCAATTAAAGTGGGATACTCACTATTACATGTAACTAAACAATTAGAAGAGAAAAAGTACAAGAAACTAAAGAAAAAGTTTGAGAATGCAACAAATTATGGTAAACAGATCTATTCATAAAATATAATAGACAATTTCGCGAAGTTTGTCTAAAAAATGAGAAAGAACTAATTGACAACACAAAGAACTACACACAAAAAATTAAAAGGTACAGAAACGAGAAAAGGAAACAATTGCTGTTAATGGTACAAATTAAAAACATTAAAAATAGACAACATAAAACATACCGGAGTAAACTTATATAAGCATATGAGGCCATCGTTCAAAATGATATGGTCTAATAAGCCTTCATTCCATTTGATTATTTTTACTATTATAAAGTATACAATACAATATTATTTATTTATTTATTGTAACAATCAACAGACCAATACGGCCCAATTACAGATTGTGTTTAACCTCAAGTAGAAAAGTAAAAATAAAATAAACAAAGAGTAACTTAATTTAAAAAATAGACCATAACTAAACAAGCTTACAAATATATATTATTTTGCAAACCATTTTTCAATTTATGTAAAAATACATTAAAGTTATCAGCACACACAAATCACAATTACATCACATTATATCACAAATATAAACAATATAAAAAAAATATAAATTATATGGGACACATTAATAAAAACATAAGCGAGTATTAACATTTTTTAATTTCAAATTTTGAAGAATTTTTAAATTTTAATGACCAAAATTGCATCACCATATTAGCAAAAATAGTATATTAGCTTCTGAGTCTTGTATAAAAAGAAAAGTGTATCTTTGAGAAATTTGGACATGTGTGTTCAAATTTGAGATATAGCTATTTAAAAATCCTTTTAATGCCATAACGGACACAACAATTGAACATAAACCAGCAAAAAGTCTTGTTTAAATTATGTGAATTACAGTATCTAAAAGTATACCTCATGCATGTTTTAAATGACATTTACGCAGAAACTAGTCACTCTGATATAATATTTCCTTCCCCCGTGAATAAATTTTGACAATCAAGTATGTCTCTGCTGTTACAATAGGCTTTTTCAGCATTTGTTTATTTGATATATCGGAAGGAGAAGTGAAAAATAATGGATCTGCAAAATATAATTTTATTCGCACGTTTAGTACTTTAAAGTTCATTACAGATCTCCACCATGCAAAAATGGGGTCGTGGCCAGGTTGAGATTGCGTTCATCTATATAGCACAGCATAACGAAACGCTGTGTATATAGCATATGTGGTGTTGGTCGACATGTATTTTCGCACTATTGCTGGTGTTGCGTATTCCTTGTTTGATTTAATGATTGCAAAAAAGTAATTTTAAGTATTCAGGATAAGTATAAATGCTTCGAAAAAATTATTTGTTTCCCAATCAAGCAAAAGCAAAGACGAATAACGTACAATGCGGAGATTTGATTTTGTATCCGACAAAGGCACGAGATTTTGTTGTGAGAATCACTCACATTAATGCGTTGTTCAGTAGTATAAATAACTCGTACCTATATAAGTTGAAGTTAAAAAAATATGTGTTTGAGATTTCTGTACCTAAAATTTTTTTGGTTAGACTGCTTTTTGTCGTTATTTTCGGAATATTGTTCGTGTTGCTTATTCCTTGTTTGATTTAATGAGTGCAAAAAAGTAATTTTAAGTAATGCACAGTTTCAGGATCAACAAAATATAAGTACAAATGCTTCGGAAAAAATATTTATTTGTTTCCTAATCAAGCAAAAACAAACAAGAATAACGTGAATTGCGAACATCTGATTTTGTAACCGACAAAGGCACGAGTAGTAGTAGGTATAAATAACTACTGTCATGTCACGTTTTTATATACCTATATATTATTTCAATATAGGTTGAAAAAAACATACAAAATTATCTTTAATTAAAACCCATGAAATGTAGAAGAATATAATTGAAATATTTCGTATTACGCATATTTATGTCACAATTATTAACACAGAAAATAGAAGGAAAAACCATTATAGAAGAATTATTGCATGAAATTTTGGCAAGTTTATTTGGAATAGTGGTTTTGAGACTTCCACGGCCGTTGTTGTTATTTGATCTATATTTTATTTCCGGGTTCTTGAGCTGTGACTTAGGTAACTGGTCATGTCAGTAACATAATTAATTTGTACATCCCTAATTCTTGGCTGAGATTCTTTGATCTGCCCTTGTTATTTTCGAACTAAGCTCTGGTATGGTGTAACAATATTAAATTGGGCGTTATTGATTGCTTGAGAGTTGACAATGAATGTTCACTATCCTATCACTTTCCGGTATCTTTGAGATTAAAGTTTCATTTCCCACTGAGTGATGTCCCTAGTAACTCTAACGTTAGGTCTGAATCTTTAAGGTGGGATGACAGATTGACTGCTTGTTACAGTTCAACAATGCAGCGATCACCACGTGCTCATTCTATTTCTGAGGTCTCTGACTCTTATAATAACATATGCAATGCAATAATTGAATCGGCTAGAGCTATCGGCTTGACAAAACAAATATGGCATAATCGCAATGATAATAATGCTAACCAAAATAAAAAACCGTGGTTTGATTATCAGTGTAAAACTTTGAAATCAGACCTCAAGCGTAGTCTTAGTATTTGTAAAGCCAATAATTTTACCAACCCCTTTAGGGATATATATTTAAATATGAAGAAAGAATACAATAAGCTCATTAAATTCAAAGAGAGCATGATAAATATTTTATTGCCAAATTGAGTAATGCAAGGGATCAAAAGACATTTTGGCACACCTTACAACAATTTTACAATAAGAAAAATATCCCTGGACTGTCTGTTCAGATTTGGGAACAATTCTACGAGAGCATTTACCCTTCATCTGTAATTGATAATATCTTCTATTATGGGGTAAGAGATCCTTTTCTTGATGCTCCCATCACATCTGAAGAGCTTGATTCGGTATTAGTTCATTGCAAGAATGGTAAATCTCCAGGCGAAGACGGAATATCGTATGAATTTCTTAAGAGTCTACCCCAAAATTGGCGATTGTATTTATGTGTTCTTTTTAATAAGATTCTTGAAACAGGAGTGATCCCGGAAAGCTGGTCTAATATTATTCTAACCATGCTACATAAGAAGGGTCCTATTGATGACCCCAACAATTACCGCGGTATAGCGTTGATTAACTGTTTTGAGAAAGTGTTTACTAGTATTCTCCTGTCAAGACTAACCTGTTGGGCAGAGTCCAATAAAATACTACCTGAATCACAGGCAGGATTTCGAAAAGGTCGGGGATGCGTTGATAATGTTTATGTACTTAATTCTACAGGGTGAGTCAGTCATAATGTCATTAATTTTAACCACGTATTCGGGAGGCCTAATAAAGGCAGAAAATCGAAAAAAAAAATTTTTTACTCGACCTTTAAAAAAATAAACAAATCACCCTATAAAAATCAGTAACACGACGCTCCTGGTACGCTACGATGGCGCACCCGACGAAATTCTAATGTCACAGACTTGCCGTATTAACCATGGATGCCACATTTACATACATAATATCATCTAACACATCAGCGTGTTATTCAAATTTACCTCCATTTAGCACTCTGCATTTCCCGCATTTCTTCCCCCTCAAATTTGTTTAGAGAATACAAGCAGTAGTTTGTTTATTTCGGTCTAACCTCACGTATTTGGCGTAAATTCACAACGCATAATTTTACAAATTCCGATTATGTGGAAATGGTAGTGTTATACGGAGAATGTTTACGAAATGCGACTGAATTTTATTAATAAAGTGCTATGGACGGATAAATAATACAGTTATAATTATGTGGGCTGTAAACAGGTTAGTATCATACTACTTAAAAAACAATACATTTCTAGGCTAGATGTACGTAACTACAAATTGTACATTTGGTTATGTGTGCGGTTAATTGTACTTACGAGTAATACTAAAAATTCATATTTATTTGTAAAACGTAGTGCAAACGTAATATCAAAATTATTAAACTGTAATAGCATTCGAAAACATTTATTTATTATCTACATTTGTTTTTATTAACAATTAAATCAATATTTAAGGAAAATTCATTCATGTATCTAGATTAAAAAATAGTTTTACTCCTTGTCGTTAAATAACAGTACAAAAACTAGGTAACTAGGTTATTGACCTAATAAGGTCAAGGTCAAGATTAACTCTCGATTAGCGGCGTGCCATTTCGGCCTTGGACAGTTTTCTGTCGACAACACGATGGTTTTATTAAATACTTAGTATTTAAACACGAAACACTTTTCAGCTTCTCAATAATTTACCCATTGGGTATAGGTTTTTTATGTAATGTACGTAAATGGTTTATTACTCAGTTTATTATTAGACACGTTGGAGTTTTGTTGCAGTCATAACGGCTACATTTGCTCAGAGAAAATCGACACGCGAGTGTACGGGTATCGTTTGATTGGGCCGTATTTTCTATGGGAAAACCTGAGTGGACCGCGTTACTTGCAATTTTTAATAGAATTATTTGATTATTATTATTATTTGATTTTATTGGGTATTAACATTTTAAATTATTATTGGCTGAAGTTGAACTGAGCAAGAAAAATGATATTCTAAAATAGTCAGTACAACCGTTTATTTGTGATGTCTAAAACCTAGGTGAGTAGGTATAGAAAAATATTACAACTTGACAACGTTGCATCACGTCGATATCGAGTTGAACTGTCAGCTGTAACCGACCAAGGCTGTGACCGGTCAGTGACAGTCTGAAAAGGGGGTTTAAATAATGATTTGAAAATATTTTTTTTCGGCGTAAATATGCATTTAGATTTTTTTTTAATCACATATTCGCATTATACTCATTATTCCCTATCTTCTCTTAAAATTAATGACATTATGACTGACTCACCCTGTATAGTTCAGTTTCAGCTTAGATTAAAGGGCCGCAAAGTTTTTGCAGCTTTTATAGATTTTAAACGTGCGTTTGACTCTATCAATCATTCTCTTCTGTGGGAAAAGTTATATGCTCTAGGTTTAAGCTCCAATATAGTAATGTTTCTTAAGAAACTGTATACTCACGCACACATTAGAATCCGTACAGAGGGTAATTTAACAAGGCAATTCAACATTACTTCAGGTGTTTTGCAAGGAGAGTCGTTAAGTCCTCTTTGTTTTCTTTCCACTGCTGATATTGAAGATTTTTGACTCGTTTAACGCTCGTCGCCTCAATATTGATAACCGTCACGAAATACTTATGCTCTTGTATGCCGATGATTTGGTGCTATTGGCTGATTCAGAAATTGACCTTTGCCGTAAACTCAATATCCTGGAAAGGTACGTAGCACTAAATCAATTAACGATTAACACTCAAAAACTAAGATCATGTGTTTCTCTCGTGGCGGTCGCAGTAATAATTTTCCTTTCCTACTTAATAATCAACCTGTTGAAACTGTTAATTGTTTTACCTATCTAGGAGTAATTTTTTCCTCCTCTGGCCTCTTTCGAATAATGACCGAGTCAATGGTCGCAAAGGCTAGGCAAGCAGTTGGGTCTGTCATTTCTCTAATGGTCAAATAAAAATAAACTCTTGGGATTCACGTTTAGTTCTGTACGACTCGATCATTGTCAACTCCTTAACCAATTCTTTGCAAGTCTGGGGACTGCGTTACACAGACTTGTTAGAAAAGGTGCAAGTCAGTTTTTTTAAAAGACTTTTATTGTTGCCTCTAAACACGCCTGGTTATATTGTTAGGCTTGAAATAGGAATTAGCAGTCTGTCGTTACTGGTTTTTAAAACGGCTTTAAACTGGTTACTTAAACTTTTGGCAATGGAAACCAATCGTTATGCTCGTGCATGTTTTCACAGGCAGCTGCAACTACTAAATGATGACACTCGTTATAATTGGCTCCTTCAAGTCAGACAAATGCTTCACAATATAGATTGTGCGGATGTCCTGGACAACTTGACTTGCTCTCGTCTAAAAGACATATGCCTACCATGTTAGAAAAATATAAAGAAATGCTTTATCAGAGAGACATAGCTTTAGTTATGATGTCTACAACATCTATTCTGTATAAAAACTTTAATATAACAAGAGACACCACATCTTATTTAAAACTTCAATTGCCTATTTACATTATTAGACTTATCTCACAACTCCGCCTCTGCAACAAATTTTGTATGAATTTTAGTTTTAATGGCATTTCATACTCTATCAATCCTTCTGAATTGTGTACATTGTGCAACCAGCACAAATTAGAAACCATTGAACATATTTTTATGGAGTGTCCTATTTACGTCGGTTTAAAACCCCCAGAACTGAGAAATCTAACACTTAATTCTTTTATTGCTATGCTCGATGGTTTAACACTAAGTAAAGCCAAGTTGTTGGCTGGTTTCATAATGGGTTTTCTGCGACTTCGCTCTTTTGTGCTCAGTGAATGATATGCCAGTAATATACTAATAATTGTTTGTGGGTTTGTTCTTAATTTACTCTTTTTTTTAGTTAACACAATATTTGTATCTTAAGTATCGCTTTTTATTTATTTATTTGAATTTTCTATGTACGTAAGTCGTTCGGTTCTTTCTTTTGTCACCGAACATAGTGTAGAACCTCTTCCTACAAAAATTGTAATATTTTTTAGAAGGAATAAAGATTATTATTATTATTATTAAGCTCTGTGAGGTGCAGACAGGTTTCAGTATCGCCGGGCCCGTTCAGATATTGATTTCGGTTCCTACTCGTATTGTTGTATTACGGTTGCTACAGTCGATATTGGGCCTCCAATAACGGTGATCTTCCGAGACGTCATTTAACCGTCTCCGTATTTGAATAATTTAAATGTTTTATAGAATTTTGTAAATACAGGTAAAAAATAAAATAACTAGTTTTCCTTTTTATTATTTTTTAATATATTCCCCATAAATATAAATTAATGACAGGTCGACGTATTGAATCCAAAAATAAACAGTATAATTTTTTTATTTTTATCAGCTTCAACATTTTATGCCATATTTTTTTTTGCATAATTTATCAACTACAACTGAAATATAGAGTAATCATAATATATTTAAATAACAGTAACTAAATAAAAAAAAAAAATTTGGTTATGCACTTCCTAAATCTTAACCTAAATGACATGAAACATAAAACATATTAATATGTTTTTCCCTTTATTTCTGTTCTGATAGATATACTTTTTATTTTTAATAAAGTAGTCTATAATCATGAACATATGAGCTTCTGGTAGAATCAGCATCCATCTTCAGTTGAACACATTATATTAAAAAATATTAACAACGAAATAACTCACTTCACTTATGGCATTCTGATGAGAGAAAAGTAAAAAAAGAGGGAGTACAAACAAGTAATATCTATGTATCAAAGATAAATACAGTAATAAAAGCGAAGACTAAAAAGTAAGCACTAACAACAACAGATGACAAACACACATATAAACATTATAAATATAATACACAATGAACACGAGCCACTAACCTAGATTATTTACAATTGCTTTTTTAAGATTCCTGCGGAAGGCCGCAGCTGAACATAACTTAAAACATTCTTCCAGAAAATTATGCTATTGAATAGCATTAAAAGTAAAAGTTTTCTGAAACCTAGCTGTATAATGTCTAGGCATGGAAAGGCTGCCACATTGCGTGTATTTACGTTATGAACTTCACTACGAGCTATTAATTGGTTTTTTAAATAAGACAGAGAAAAGGTTGTGAGTAACTTATGTGCGAAAGACAGCTTCCAGCTCTTCTCAAATTTGATCCATTTGAGTTGCTTCTCTCGAGATTTTCGACCGTTGACTATAGTACATACAATTTTATCCAACAATTATTTTTATCTATTTACAAATGATTTACAATTGCATTTACCTCAAATGGTTAGTACTGTTCTGCATACTTGACATGAATAAATGCTAATAAATAACATCCCATATCGCATTAACGTCTCCCCTTTATACAGTCAAACACTGATGAAAGTTCTGTAAAAAATGTGTTGGCAGTTAAAACGACCCACCTAAAATAAGCTAACAATAGTAGGATCTGTTGGAAACCGTGTTTTAACAATATTAAAACGTAGAAAGCCGTAAAATTTTTACATAAATTTATCTTGGTCTGAAAGGCAAGCAAGTAAATTACGCCCAAAAAAATGACAGCTATATATAATATGGCGTGGTGCGCTGCCTTTCAACTTTTTCTTGCGATACCTGCTCGTTATAAAAATGTTGATATTTAGGAAGAATAATTTTTCTGTACAATAAAATAAAAGTCTTGTTTTAACAGTTTAATAAATAATTATGTCGTACCGTCCGCTTTATTTAATAATATTACAAAAGAATCCCCGTACAATATAGAATAAAGATTAAAATAAATATAATAAACTTTCCCATATTAACATGTGATGTAGCTCATATTACTAAATGTTACATTTTTGTTTATGTAGAAACATCAATCACTCACTAGGTATCTACAAATAAACGATACACACTAGTAACAATATCAGGTACAGTTGCGGCAAGAATTTGGACGACTTAGGTCATACGAACAAATGAATAATTCATTATATTTTCATCAAAATACTAAGAAACTGCATATCTACTGGCACAAGTTATCTCAAATAGTTCAATCTCGCGGTTATAGATTTATCAGCTATAAGTGGTTCCTCTGAAACAAATATTTAATAGAGGAGGTTTCAATATCGCTCCATCGGCGCCTAATATTACTTCAAATTTTATTGGCATATTTCATTTCTTTGTCGGATCAAGTAAAATGAAAACATAATAATTTTCAAGTTGATGAATAAACATCATAGTTGAATTACACCATATTTCAGAATATATATGCCAAGGAAACATATTTTAACTTCTAAATATAAGTTTTCGCAAATATGCCAACATGAATAGTGTGTATGAATAAGCATTCCGAACTATTCCAAAATTTAGAAACAAATATTCCAATCCGTCTATACTAAATATTTAATATAAAAGAATGACGTGTCTCTATATCAGTTTGGACAACATAAACACTAAAATAATTTATTTTCTTGTATTCTATAAATAGTAAGTAACAATTTCGTTTCATTATCTTTATTATAAGATATTCATTACTATAAATTCAGTTTTTCTTTTATTGTAATTTTATAACATTTCTCAAAAAACGCTCCAGTTAGTACACAAGTATAATTCAAATTCAAATACAAACCATTACAAACAAAGCAAAAAAAATTGTTAGTAACGTTACAATTCGCAAAAATACCTATAATGTACAAATTGTTTTAATTCTCTACTTATTTAGAAAATTATGAGATCTTAATTTAAATGAATGAAATAAAATAACAGTTCAATTTGTCTTAATTAACAATACAACGATGGCAACATATCTATTATAGCGGGTTTACACATACATGGATTTAGTGGCGCAAGTGGTTACTGAGGCGCGAAGTAAAATAAAATTGCATCTGTAACCGTGCTAGCTAGCCTTACTACCGTACCATTTTTATCAGTGCTCGTACGAACAAAAACATTTAGAACATTCCAACTTTTCCATGCGTTAGTAACGACTCATAAGCTTGTGCAACGAAAATTTGCAAATGTAAACCTATTCGTGCACGCCAATATTTACATACCAGTTTTCCAAACCAGGTTTTGTTTAGTATATAATTTTACGTTCGTTTATATTATACGAAATGAGTAAGAAGGGGAATTCGGAAGAAATCGTTGAATTTTTAGAGTAATACGGATACTGCCCTTGTTTGTGAGACCCAATTCGTATAAAAATAGAAATGAAAGAGGATATGCTTATGAACAGATCACAAGAAACGTGAATAGTGATTACATTAATCCTTCTGAGGTCAAAGCTAAAATATGAATTAGATAAAATTTAGAAAGCAAGAAGGTTTCTTAGTTTGCAGTGGCTGATAGATTTTTGCATTCAGTAGTGCAAATCATATAGCTAGCAATTAGCAAATGAAACTGGCGCGATAAAATCATAATGTACGAGTATGTGTAAACTTTTACTGACAAAAGTTCAACTGCCGTAAATACTGGCGCCAACAAATCATTGCATATGTAAACGCGCGTTAAAAGTGCTACTGCATCTTGAAGATATTCCCTTAAGTTTACTGCAGAACTTTTGTTTTTTTCATGGTGGTGCATCTGCACCTTACCCCCGACGAGTAAGAGAATATCTTAATAGAAATTTTCCTCATCGTTGGATTGGACGCGGCAGCAAAGTTTTTGGCCTGCACGTAGCCCTGATTTAAATCCGCTGGATTTTTACTTTTGGGGCTATATTAAATCTTTAATTTACAAACACATTATTAATAGTTAAGAATAACTGTGGGAAAATATTCCAGAATCGGTTAATATTATCAAGCAACATAAAACTGTATTCAACGTCAGACAAAATTTAAATAAGAGGCTAAGAAAGTGCATTGAAGTCACTTCGAGAATATTTTATGATTAATAATTTGTTGAGATATGCATAATAATATTTTGTTGTTGTAGTGTTCATCTTTTTGTTAATTCACTTTTGCTATCTTAAGACTCCCTAGTTTTCTAATTTAATTCTCGCCGAATCTTAAAAACTTAAATTTGTTTCACGTCTCCATAATTTACCGTTCTGTTTTTCAAGTAACATTTTGCTGTATTTTTAGAAGAAAAGGCACTTTACCTGAAACGATAACAGTTTTCAATCGGCGCACTGAATAATAAGTATTTCAAATAGGATTATTTCGAAAACTGTTACTCCTAACGACTTCAGCAAGGTATACGTTTTTCAGATATAACAGGTAGGAGAATCGATTGTTTCAATAGTCACATGGATACACTAAGCTGCAAAAAAGTTTTGCCATTTAATAGAAAAATGATGTGTCATAAGTGGCGTCCTCTACTTGTTACGTCAAAATTAGAAAGAAATTTGAATTTTTCGCCCGCAAATTACAAATTTTATGTAAATATTTAGACTTTTTAAAAATTTATCTACAAATAACGAAATAAAATTTTAACTTTAACACCCTGTATCTTTTTTTTATTATGTGATATAGAATATAGGTATGTATAGGTTAAATCGATTTATTTTCACCTAAGAAAACTGTGGTCTCATTTTTGCTGCTTCATTTAAAACACCCTGTATAAAAAAGTAAAATTTTGAACCGATAATATCAAAAGCTCTGTCCTGTCTGATCCATTTTCTGATCTATTAAGAAAAATAAATCATTGATCGTACCAAAACACAAACATGTAATCCTTGTGACAGCAGACAACAGGCTAAACATTCAACATTCATTATACATGTTATTAGTTATACAGGGTGTTCAGTAAAAAAGGGGAACATTTTTTAGGTTAGTTTCCTTGGGGGAAAATAATGTGATTTAAATCAACTTACCTTAGTACAATATTGCTTCCATAAGAAGTGAACCCTGAGAAAGTACTTTTTTTATATCATTATGTAATTGTACTCAAATTTTGGTAAAGAAGGTTTTTGTGACATGATTATATTTTTGAGTTAAATGTACAGGGCAGGGTGTTTTGAGCGCTTGTTATTTCAGATTCTTTTTAAAGATACAAGTTTTTGGAAAATTATTAATGAATTTGAAACAGCCCTCGCTTAATTTTAAAAAAGGTGTACTTGTTGCATGCCACCAAATGCACTATTTTAGAGAAAACTGCCTGTAATGTATTTGTTAAGCTTGGAAATCGGTAGATACACTCTAACAAAAAGGTATAGGTACCTGTTACATGTCACCAAAAAACACCATTTATAAAAACCTGGAAAATAAATAGATTTATTTACTCTAACAATTATTAATTCAAAAAGTTATTAAGTTTTTAATGTCGTTCTTATAAAACATTATGAAACACAACACACAGATATATGATAACATAAAAGAAAGACATTTAAAAAGTAATAAAGTAAATAATAACCACGTAAAAAAATAATTTTTAGTTTTAACTTATTTTTTAAATATTCGCCAGAGGGTTACTTACAAGACATTACAACTGCAATAACTTTTTGAATTACCTAATAACACGTTATACGCAGTTTTCTCTAAAATCAAAGTTTGTTTTACATTAACAAACTATTTTCCAAAAATCTGACCTTAAAAAATAATATAGTGACACAGACCCTCAAAACGCCCTGTACATTTAATTCTAAAATCAATTAGACGTTTATTTCATAAAAAAACCTTCTTTTCCAAATTACCCAATACATAATAAAATTATCGTAGAAAAATGCACCAAAAAATATACTTTCTCAGATATATAACTTCTTAAGGAAGCAACATTTTACTAAGGTAAATTGATTTAAATCACATTATTTTGTTCCAAGAAAGCTAACCTTAAAGAATGGCCCATTCGTTACGGTATCACTTCTCAAACATGTTTACCAACACAACGAAAAAAATCGCACAAATCACAAATCGGATACAATCTGCAAAATATCAAAATTCCCGGTGCATTGATTATAGTGTAATTATAAGCATGTTGTTAAAACCTAGCCTCGCGGTTAGGGTTAATACCCATCATACGATTTCACGAAAATTAGTGCACATTTTAGTATAATCTATTACTTCAAGGGTGCTTAACTCTGTTTGATAGTTTTTGAAGAGTACTAGAGCACCGAAGGGCTCGTTTTAGAATTAGATATATATGGAAAACGAAACTTGTATAACCAGTAGTTTTAGTAATAATTCTTGAGTTCAAATATGTGTATGTTCTGAACTGCTTACGCAGATCATGCACGTGTGCAAGCTATACTATTCATCTATTTTGCCTGTATAAAGAAAAGAGTTAAAGCGTACATTATTTCTTTTCAGCTATTAATTAAGGCTTACGGTGAGCGCTCTATCAAACGATATATAACATCTGTTCCAAAAACCGTCGAGAACTGTTCAGTACCGTGAGAAATGTTTGACCAACACCGTCTTACGTCGCATTCGCCGAGAGTACATTAACAACTAAACTGACTGACTAATTCTGGACGGTTCGGAATCGATTCTTGCTGTATTGGAACAAACCCATAGTTTTCGCTCAGTAACTCCTTAACGGATAATGATAAAAATATGCGGTTTTTTTAATAGACTTCAAATATTATTTTACGTCGGCGCTGTGTTTTGAAATTTTGAAAAAGTGTAAAATAATTTTTTTTAAAATGAATTTTGCATATTTTCAAAATTTCAAAACACAGCGCCGACGTAAAATAGTATTTGTAGTCTATTAAAAAAACCGCATATTTTTATCATTTTTCGTTGAGGAGTTACTGAGCGAAAACTATATCCCTTTGGATCGAGCGCTCACCGTAAGCCTTAATGACTCAAATGCATATTTCACGTACCACGTCAAATCTAATCTGCTCCTGTTATGAGGTTACTACAACTCCAGTAAATCTACATCAACAGTATGCATGCCCATACATCTATTCCAATTAAATCTTATAATGATTTATAAATAGCATCGTTCTACCATACTCGTAGAAGTTGCAATGGGCAATCTTGTATTTACAGTCACATACTGAGATATTCTGATGTTTAATATACTAGACTTTCGGAAACTATGAGAAATAAAAACTATGAATTGGAAATGGTTCTACATTACTTACTGTTACTTGATCCTATGTATGAATTTACAGAATTACATTTTGAAGAATCCACTGAACTATACTGTAAATTTAATAAATTTGTAAAATCAGAAAAAACATTTTTTTAGCAACTGTTTACCAGATCTTTTTTAAAATTTAAAGGAGAGCGGATAAATCTGTTATGATCACATGAAAATTTATTGTACAATAGTTAACGTTCATCCTGTGGTGTATTTCCCTTTGAGGATATCATAGAAAGGCGATATCATTAAACTAATAATAATGGAAAAGGACAAAAAAGTTTGTGTAAGTTTCTTGTAAAAATGTATCCGTCTCTTTTTGTACATGTATGTGTATAAAGAAGAAGCAGCTGTGAGATAACTCTTGTCTCCAGTTTTAGCAGATATCTACAGTGCAGAGAAATTGGCAACTCTAAAATTAAATGAAATCAAGTATGTTGATGTCATCTAGCGTTTTGACGTTTGCTATCAACAATTCATTGGTTTGTCAGTGCATCCTAATGTCGATCTCTAGACGCAAATTATCAATGCTAATACAAACAAGTTTGTAAAAATAACAAAATCTGTTTTTATGGTAGATGGATACTGGACATCTGACCGTAGTTTTCAATTAGGATCAACTTTTCTTAATAACGTTTGTCGAAATTATAAGACATAAGAGTACCTACTTTACTCTTGAGCAAAATTTACATCTTTCGACATACCTCGTATACAACTGCAAAAAGTTGAAATATGATTATTTTCGGTTTTAGGTCATGCTGAACTTTTTATCAAGAATAACTTTTTTTCATAAAATCAATAATAAAAAAGTTCCCTATATGATGCCGACTTAATTGGACACATTGTACATATTGGCCAAGATGTTTTCAAAAAACTGGACGGCAACCAGCAGCGGTATATGTTTCGTAAACAACAGTAGACTCAACTGCTGACTCGGATGCCGAGGCGGCACAAACCGCTGTCTCTGTCATCACTCTAACTTTTGTTGAGAAAAAAAACAAAGAATTAAAACCTACGTCATAGAAACTAATTCTGTAGTTGCACCTTTTAATTTCTGTAACTGCAAAACGGTACGTTTAAGAGGTTATGTCTATTAGAGTTTTTAGTCATAATTTTTTACATACTATTACCATTCTAAGTTTGTAAGATAGCTTACGGGACACCCTGTATGAATATGGGCCCAGATACTTAAATCTACAATTTCATAGCTTCTTCTGAATACGTGTCTCTTAAAGCATTGCATCCAATAGAAAAACAAGAAACAAATCGAAAACGGTTAAATTTATCGACATAAAACAAGTATACCTTATTTGTGAAAAAAAAGATAGAACAATATTTTTCTATTAAAACTTTCATACACACACTGATAAAAAAGTTATAATCAGTTTTTATCAACCAAGAGTACATTTCGTAGCGCCCTCTAGCGTCTACAGCAAACTTAAGTACGGATTCGTTTTTCTTGTCCCAGAAAGCCCCCTAATCCAAATTTTCAAAATAATCCTGTGAAAACGTTCTAAGAATTTTAAGAATTTCGAATTCTTAATTTGAACTTTAACGCCCTTTTTTATTAGCCACAAATGGACCAAGGTAAGTTTGGTTTAACCGCATTATTTTGATGTAAGGTATTTAATCTTGCTCTGTGTCCCATTAATTTCGGACACCCTGTATACAGTGTGTCAATATTTTGACTTAAAATGAGTACTATCAATTTTATCAACATGTGTGTAGGTTCCTTCTGCAGTAATAACTATGAAATAATTAAACAATCTGATAAATGTATAGATTATAAAAAAGTATATGTAGGGTGTTTCATTGGGAAACGGTGAATGCAGGGCATCTATGAGGCCTTATAAGAACCCGTTTTTGAAGGGTCTAATAATTATTGTTATTATGAAGATACAGGGCGTTTTACCGATTTTGGCTATTTCTTTACCTTAACATAAATGGCGAACCAATTTGTATATGTCATAATAATATGATATTTGGTATGGATACTAATTTACCCATTTAAGTCTTCTTGTTTGATTCTTCAATCAAATATCTGTATGTGATATTTGTTACACACTAGTAAATCTACTATTTATAATCAAATTTACAATTAATTCTTATTTTATACGTAAGGCTACCTCTTCATTTGGAGAAAAATAAATTTTAACGACAATTTTGCAAACATGTGAATAGGTCGGGGTGGGCCTATTGAGTAGCCTTCAACGTCACCAGACATCACTCATGTTTATTAACTGTGGGGCCATTTAAATCGAAGGTGGAATTGAAATTAACAGTTGGGAACAATTTATCCAGCTATAATAACATCTATAATAGCTTATAGCATACATTGTAGAGTTTGCAAAAATTGCTTTCATTTTTGTTTTTCTTGTGTTTTTATTGCCATCTGTTGTTTAGCATAATGTTTTATTTTTCTCTTTAATAATTAATTGATTATTATTTACTGAATTTGACAATTTATAAAAGCCATATCTATGTAGAACATCACTTAGATTTACCGTCTTCCTGTGTGGCCGAGATCTCCAAGGGTGCATATTTAATTACTTGAAATGTTAGTTAATGATTATGATAATACGCTCATCATCTTGTATTATGTAGTAAGACAATTATGGTTAAATATAAGGAAATTGTTGATTTAAATTTACAACAAAACAATACATTTTTTATTAGTATTATTATTTATATACATAAAATAATTACTAGTTCAATTATAAAAATTGATAACTATTTCAAATTTGACAAAAAAACTTGAATTTTCTGGCATTTACTGCAGGATTCAATGACTATTCAACGTTTGACCAGAAAATCAAACAGGACATGCAACTACAGCAAATTCACCGTAAACTCTACTATGTTAGAAATAACCAAATTCCGTAAAGCGCCCTGTATGTCGGTAATGACAATGGTTAGATCTATCAACAACAGGTTTTTTGAGGCCTCCTATATTCACTGTTAATGTATGTACGCTTCCCAATGAAACACCTTGTATAGTATCTATTTTCTATTACTCTAGCTGTATAAAAGCTCTAGCTGTCATAAAAAATAAAAATGCATGTGGAAACGGTGGCATAGTATATCACATCTCCCTTTAATTTAGATATTGGGAACTGATATTTGGAATATGAGCATAGATACTAAAAATAAAGATCAAATTTACTTCGAATAATGAATATATTTTATGTTGATGGAAATCGTAGGAGACCTACATAAATCCCAATCTCAATTCTACATATAAAGAAAATCTTTGAAAATATTGCACTATAAAGCAGTTACTCTTACTTACTTATGTTTACGTTACACTAATGAAAATTTTGCGGAAGTTATTTTTATTCCAATGTCCAGGCCTTTACAATTATTTGTTGTCAAAAGAATGCTAAAAACAGAATTCGGCTTCGAGATAACCTATTGGAAATTAAAGTAGTTAATTATTATGGATAAAATAATCCATCTCGAGGATGATATCATGATTATTGAAATTATACAAGGTATAAGTAAATAAATACGAAAAAATTAAGGGGGTTCCTGTGGAAAAATGAGGTAGGTCCTTCATATAAAAAACCTCATTAGTAGGCGTCTGCCACTAAGACAATAGAGTATCATGATATGTATTTAAAAAAATGCCTGTAGAATTAATAGTTAAGCTGTTTTTCGATATCTAACGTAATAAGAAAGATATAATGTGAGTTTGGTTGAACATTAATAATTTCTGCCACATAAAACAACTTCAAAAACAGTAGAAACCGTACAGCTACAACAACTGCACTGTTAATAGCACTCTACCAAGTCACTGTTACATTTTCTTCCTTTTGGAATTCGTACTATATTAGAAATTGACCACTTGCCGTATGAGATTAATAAAAAAAATTGACGTATAGACATAGCGCACTTAACCAGCGGCAAAGTATCCAAAATATTCACAATGGTTCACCATTTTCAACCCCATGGTCACATCTTGATTACTATCACAAGTATAGTTTTGAAGAAGGATTTTATACACCCTATACAAAATTTAGTATTATCGTAGAAAAAATCTGAACTTAGAGCAGTTACTATACATTTATGCCTTATTTACGATTACATTAAGCTTAGATTGATATAAATTGTAGTAATTTTTACAACTACGTCCACGTTTCAATTTGCAATATGGGATTAAGTTAAGTTACATGATTGTATTGCATTCTATGAAATTAACAGTGGAATTATCGATAGTGACAATCTGCAACTGCATTATGTTGAAATATAATAATTTTAGTAAATAGAACAGCTCTACTTCGATTAAGTGCATTTATCCATAGAAACTAACATACTTTTTGATATTTTTAAAAAAGAAAAACCCCAAGATTCATTCAAAATTTTGTTAAAATAAAAAGTTATGAATCCATACAAATAAATAACACTATTTAAGTTTGCTGACCCCCGTTTGTTTTCTCATACTAGGTTCTATGAAAGCAAACCTTTATTCGGATCCCTGGACCCGCCCATGATATCAGTTCCTGTTGTTGATACTAAGACTGCTACGGTTGGACCCGTTTCTTAGATAACGGAGGTACTTTCACACGTTTTTTAATTGCCTTTGCAACTGATCACACCTAGTGTTGCCAAAAGTTTCTTATTAGATGCGCTAATTGCATATTTCGGAAATCCACCTGAGCCGCCAACCAACCTAATAAGGAAAAAAAGGTGGTGACGTTGCTCAGGAAAATCTCTTTAATGTAGGACATAAAAAGGCATCATTCTCCCAACACGATTATTGACTAGATGACAGTACACTCACAGAGTGGATAAAGTACTGTCTCGTCTTCCTGTTCGCAACCCCTACAAAGAGGTGTTTCACACTTCCTCATATAATAGAAGTGCTTCCTTAGCCAATAGTATCCAGCTTGAATACCTGTCAACAGGCGAAGATTTGTCCTAGATATAGCCAGGTACTTTTTAGCTGTATCCTTGCAGAGGTACTCTAGGAACTCGTTAGCAAATTGACAGCGATTCGTTTCATCCCAACGTTTCTTAAACTCTTTGTGGGTGACCTCTTTGATAACTTCAACAAATGCTGACAACACAAGCATACTGAAGAGACCAGGTCCAAAAATATTGAGATTTGAGGCCACTACCAGTGCCTCATGGCATTTCCATGCTGATCTAGTTATTATGTTATGATTACGTAATATCACTAGTGATTGTCTACTGTGTTGATTCTAATGGTTTTGCCCGTAGTTTGTTTACGGGCATTTTCTTTGACTTATATGGAAATGCAACGATCTAGAATAAATCCCATATCCTGCGCCTTCCTTCATTTCTGATCCGTCTGTGAAGATGTTGATTACATCTTCAATGGTGGTCTCCTCATTCCTGATAAGTACCGTGTAGGGTCTGTCAAACACAAACTTAGAAGAAATACTGTCAGGGTCTGTCTGCAAAAGGGACATTTTTCTGACGACCCCAATCCACAGGCGATTCTCAACTTCTCCACATTCTACATCAGTTATAATACCAGTATTTTTGAGGCGAAGCATAGTTGTCGCAGCCACTTTTTTTAGATAAATATCCAAAGGTGGCATCACCTTCATTGCTATGATGGTCGTACGCATAACTCCAGTTATGCTTAGGCAGGCAATCCTTTGTCTGAGCTTTTGTTTAGCTGTCGTCTGTTGGACTTTTGGCTATCAGACAATAGCTCCAACAGGACCGTTTCCTGTGGGACTACTCATGTACGCCTTTTTTAGACTTCTTTTCAAATAAAAATTACATCGAATCGAATAAAGTTACTGTTTAGTAGCAGTTCTTTTAAACTTTCATACCATGTAAATTCTACGGGAGCTATGTGTTTGTTTCACTTGCTCTATTTTGACATTATACATTTTTATTGTGTGCTCATTCTTGATGAAACACGATGTATAGTAGATTTGATAAATATTTAGAATTATAATAAAACAAAACCAATATACCTATAAATACTTCCGACCTGTAAATATTTATTTTATAATAGCATGCTGTATTCATTTCCCAGAAGTATAAAAGTTCAATGATTATTGTCGAGATTTTGTTGGCAAAATATATTCACGTCAGTAAGTTATGACTGCCATTATTGTTTTGTAAGTTCGTATGTGGTCAGTTTAATGGCTTAACATCTATCCAGTTAATTAACGAGAAGCTTTGTTTATTCTTATAACTACTTCTATCTACAATAACTAATTAAAGTAGGGTATTTTGCTTGACAGTGATAACGAAAAGTTGACGGACGTTTATTGCGGAGTGTCTCATGAGTGTTACTTTATTGCTTGCCGAGCAATAAAATCTAGCAAACGCACGTCGTCAATAGCAACCAAGTAAACAGGGTCCATTTTTAGTAAATTTAACAATTGTCAAATTTTGTAAAGTTTGTGCCATTTAGTTGAGAAAATTATTGTTGAAAAAATGATGAAAATTGAAAATAGTGACAGTGTTATCCCGAATACATCTCCGGAGATTAGAAATGCTGCAGAAACTGTAACTTTAGGAAAATCAAAGTTATGACATGGTGTAAGTCGAAAGAGATTTAAAAATATTCATAAATCATTTTCCTCGCCCATTTTTGGACAGGAAAGCCACTAAAATCGTCATCATTATGGTCGATTTACTCGATGCTAAAATCCACATTAGCAGGTTCGAAAAGGTGACGCAATTTGGTTATACCGAATGTCGTGTCTACTTGCTTCTTTTAAATGGAACACCTGTTTATTTTTGCATGTTTGAATTCCGCACGTAATTTTAGGGCGCCTGTTCTAAAGCTTCTTTATATCTATCTCTAATGGTCTTCAAAATTTAAATCTAAGTAGTCTCTGAGATATTCTAATGGGCTGTCACCGTAGCACGTACCTATAATCAAGGTGCTGGTGTAAACTTTTTTTTAGTGCTAATAATTACAGTAGTTCTTTTATTTGCCCAACAGAAAACTTCCACTTACAGGACGAAAAGGGGGAAAAACATAATCAAATAATGTAATATACAGGATGTCCGGAATATGAGTGCCTTAAGCGCTAATATATCTGACTAAATGCAATAAAAACCTCTTATGAAAAAAAGTTCTAAAACCAATAGTTTGCCTACAAATTCATTTTGAAAAATAAAAATACAACTACAGTAATATGCAAAACTATGTTACGAAATTACAAACCAAGGTACAAGGTTAAGGTTAAGTAAAAGCGCCCGTAACGTAATTTGTTCATAATTTGATTTTTGTATTAGTATTAATGAAGTAAACAATTGAAGTTTCCGAGAAATTCGTTAAAACTGTAACGTACTGTAACGTACGACAACGTAGCAGTGTCAGACTGCTGGTGATAACCTAAGTCATATTGGTGGGTACAGCTAGTGCGATTCATTTTTGTCTAATTTTTTGTTGTTGTTTGTAAGTGTACATAAACAAAAATGGAACAATTTATAGTAGCCATAACCAGCTGCATGGCATGTTAATTTACGGCAAATCTAGGCAAAACTCTCTGGCTACGAGACGTTTGTACAGTAAACGCTTCTTGCAAGAAACAAAAGTAATTTTAAACACTTGTAACTTACTCAGGTCCACAAAAAAAAAGTGGTGTGTGCTGAGGGTCCCATTACATTTTTTCCATGTATTTTTTCCCGCTTAACACGAATCTGAAGTCAAAATGGGGGGTCGCACAGCAAATTTTAGAGAAAACCCATAAAAACGATAAAAAATCTCATCAGAAGTTTACACAGGTCCACAAAAAAAGTCATGTGTGCTGGGAGTTAGACTATATTTTTCTTTTGTATTGTTTCTCGCTGAACACGAATCTGAAGTTAAAATTGAAGGTTACACAGCAAATATTTGAGAAAACTAAAAAATGGGTAAAAATCACTTTCTCGTAATTTATTTTATATGATACCCTCTAAAACTGAAATAATGAGAAATGCTGTGAATCTGTGAATATTTACTATTTTACAGCTATCTTGGTATACTTATAGCTGTAAAATAGTAAATATTCACTAATTCACAGCATTTCTCATTGTTTCAGTTTTAGAGGGTATCATATGGAATAAATTACGAGAAAGTGATTTTTATCGATTTTTTAGGTTTTCTCCAATATTTGCTGTGTAACCCCCAAATTTAACTTCAGATTCGTGTTCAGCAGGAAAAAATACAAAAGAAAAATATAGTCTAACTCCCAGCACACATGACTTGTTTTTGTCGACCTGTGTAAACTTCTGATGCGATTTTTTATCGTTTTTATAGGTTTTCTCTAAAATATGCTGTGCGACCCCCCATTTTGACTTCACGTCAACGGGAAAAAATACATGAAAAAAATATAATGGGACCCTCAGCACACACCACTTTTTTGTGGACCTGTGTTATTATTCTGTGTTGTGAAAAGAGCTCTAAGAAAACAATTCGTAGTAAGTACATATGTTTAGGTGTACCTATTTGTAATAATTATGTATAAAACATAACAAGATAGTAAGTGAGCGACATTGTCACATATTCAAGACCTGTTTGCTGTTATAATTCTGTTACAGTTGGTCAAATAAAAAAAATTGTTAAGTCAAATATGTTTTGTTCAGTACAACTTAACATATGGCAAAATTAAAGCACTCATATTCCGGACACCCTGTATAATCTCGACGTTTGTGTGTTTCAGTCATAACAAATTTATTTATGTGTAGGGGTATGTAAATTTATCCAAAATATATTGGAAGTGAAACCATAAAAATAAATATGCCATGTTACAAATTACCCGCTAATAAAAAATACAAAAAACTGGTAGTTATGCCAACGAGATATGTTGCAAGCAACGATAAAAAAAATTAAACATCCACGATTCCAAATTATGTGGCAATAAAAATTATAAGAAATTATTAGTAGCACACATTTCACATTCATTGAGGTCAATTACACCCACAACTGTTTACTTCGGTAGAACGTGTTTCATTTATTACGCAAAGCCTGAAAACAAACATGATTTTACAAACAAAAACAGAAAGTTTTGCGAATTGTGTGGTTCTAGTCCAGTTTTCGAAAGATTTTTCTTTTATAATGCAATTTCAACCGCATCGTGTAACCTAGCATCCCACAACTACTTTATTTCTCCACTGCGTTCGCATGGAAACGGCATGCTTCTCATTATCTCTGTCCCTATCTTGGTAATATGCATGAGCAGACAATTAACAATGAACCGCCGTGCAGCTCGACCACATACATTAAATATATTAATTTTAGCGCAAAGGGGAAATAAACGTTTTTGTATTTTGCTGACACTAACTTCATTTGCCGTACAATACATGAATTTTAATAATAGAATTATGTTTTAACACCATTGTTCATTGTTATATAGCTCCCTTTTTATTAATTATCGAAGATCGCAAAATACTCTTGCCGACAGAGACATTACATTCCAAAATATTATTTGACAAATGTTGCACCATGATATAATAACTGGTTAAATAAATCTTTATTTATGTACAATAAAAGAGGTTGAGTGGCGTAAAATTAATAATTAAATAACCCAAGAGCTGTTACCTAAATCATTTTAAAATTTTTAAATAAGCAAACATAATACAAGTAAAAAAGTGAAGTTAAGAGCTAAAGACCAAAAGATATCTTGACATCGATAAAAAAAAGAAAGGCAATGTAGGTATAAAAAAGTGAAGGAAAATTCCAATAACGACAGCATTAAAAAGGAGTATAGTACTTATCGAAATAAATTAAATAATAAGAAAAAACAATTTTTTGATAAAAATATGATTCAACACGATAAAGGTGGTATTAAAAATATGAGAAAAGTGGTAAATATTGAAATTAAGAATTCAAATAAACAATACAATTCTATAAAAAATTTATATGGTGAAACTGGATTGGTTGATAAAGTACAAACATCAAATGAATTTAATAGTAGATTTGTAAATGTAGGAAGGTTATTAGCTGATAAAATAAAAAGAAGTGACAGTTATAAAGAAAACAAGATAAAAAATCTTCACACAATATTTCTGTTTCCTTGTGAAGGAACTGATATATGAATTTAAAAATGGTAAAGCTCCTTAATGTGATAAATTAAAATCAGAAACACTTAAAGCCATAGCTAGGAATATATCTGTATCTATGACTTATTTAATAAATAAATCTTGTCTTGGAGTTTGTTCTGAGGTTTTTAACCATTAAATGTTAGACCAATTTCTTTAATATCGAAAAATATTTGAAAAGTCGTTAAAAATTAGAATGTTAAAATGTCTTTTCACCCACAATATTTTCGAATTAGACAAGGTAAATCAACAGAACATACTATTGTGGTACTCACTAAGCATAGGCATAATGAATCCTTAGCTGATTCCTTTAGTTTGTATACTTTTAGACCTAGCTAAGGCGTTTGACACTACAAATCGTTCATTATTATTAGACAATTTAGAAGAAATTGGCATTAGACGAGTTGCACTCTTTTTTCAATTCGTTATCCGTCGTTCAAGTTATTTAACAAACAGACGACAGTGTGTAGAAATAAATGATGTGAGTAATTTTGAAACCATACAGTATGGAGTACCTTGGCCCACTTTTATTTTTGATTTATATTAATAACTTATATGGCATTAAAATAAAAGGTAAAAGCATCAGTTTTGTAGACGATACGGCAATATAAAGGAAATGGAAATAAAACTAAGTTAGTACTTGTTAAGGGAGAGCAGAAATGTATTGGGCAGCAATGTCATGTACTTCTTGCTCCAAAAAGTTTCAATATCTTACCTGAAACAGTTACAAATTTAATTAATAAAAAACGATTTAAGATGCATGTTAAAATGCCCCTCCTTCTTCGAGTTTCACAACCAAAAAAAAAGGTGGCAACTAAGCATAACTTAGAGACAAGAATAATATATTTCTGTAAGTACTGCGTTTTGTGATGTATTTTTATTATTAATCTTCATTTTATAAAACAAAAATTGTAGCGTCCTGATGATGGTTTTATATAAACCGAAACGTCGATGATGTAAATAAAGTAATTTTTGGAGTTAATCTTTTTTCTACCATTTTCCTGTTAAAGAAATGTTGAGAAACATTCGATACATGTTCTACTGAATTATTTAATATTTTTTAACTAAATATCACATACTCGTACATAGGTCATGACTTACATGTCAGAATTATCCAAACCACCATTTACCTGGAATATTTAGTTCTAATAGATACTAGATTAGTCACTACTTAAATATTGTTGTAAATTGCCGTATAAACTAGAGTCGCCTTCTTCATAATTTCCTCTCCTATGTATAGATATTAGATTATTTAACACTGAAGTTTTAAATGCAGCAATAAAGTAGTAACAATTTGATCTTGTGGTATCACTACCATATTGTCTTATTGTACCAAACAAATGCTCTTGAGGGTTTTGATTCAAATCTTACAAAACTTAAAACCAGCCCTATCTAGTACTATCCACAAAGTTTTGACAACGTTAATTGTTTGTAGCCACCCTTGTTTAGAGAGCATATATTTTTTCAGAGTTCTTGTGTCAGGGTCTATAAATTATATTTCACCATAAATTTGATTCCAAAACAAAAAAGTTTAACAGCCGGATTCATGAAACGGGCGTAGCGCTAGTCCGACTAACGAGTTTACGCCCGTGTAAAGCGCGTTAGTTGGCCTAACCAGCTTTGCGCTCATTCACGAAACATGCGTTGCTAGGTAGGCTGTTTATTTACGTCCATATTTGCGCCAAAAGTTAGACCCAGTATTGTACCTGTCTAAAAATCGCGTAACTTCGGCCTCTAGTTCCTTGCGTTTCCCATTGTTTATTTAGTATTTATATTCAAAAACTGTACTCTTCAGTGCTACGGACTAGTTAACATATCATAAAGTAAGTATTATACATAGTAGTGAATAGGAGTATGCTTTTTATTTAAATTAGTGCAACAGATGCGTAAATTTTTCGCGTAACCTCCGCTAGTCTGACTAACGTTACGCCTTGTTGATGAATCCGTATGTAAGAGTTTTAAAGATTTCTTGCTCCATTAAAAGATTCAAATAATTTATCTATAGTACCTATAAATTCTGCCGTTTGAATGACTTCAGCTGGTAATAAGTTTCCAAAAGCACACATTCAATAAATTGCACAAGCACCTCTATAATTTACAGTTTTTACTGCTACTCTAACTTCCATTTTGTATGGATTCCTACCAGCTCATTTGAAATAAAGTTCTCTTAATTTGTGTAGCATTTAAAATGGTCGTTACATTAAAGCAATCAATGATATATTTAAATTTAGCAATTTTTTCAGAATTTAGTTTTATATTATATTTAAAAATAACATTTCTCGTATTTTTTAGAAGATGAGGCGGGTCAAACATTGAATACACTTCTTGATTGTTCGTTATAAAATAAAGGTCTGAGCTCTCTGAATTCGACAACAAATCAGAAATTGCTTCTCGATTGGTGTATCCCTGGTAACATATTAATACGGCTGAGATAAAATTAATACTTGGTAAAATAATACACTATTGGTTGTTTGAATCTTTTGTGTAAGCATAAAAATCAATGCATGTTTGACTATCACCTTTATTTTAACTTCTTGGTATAAATCCACAAATCGTTTTTATCTTTTGAAATGCAATAATTATAAATGCATTTATTGCCCAACAGTTACCCATTTACAGAGCAATTATACAAAAAAATAATACTTTCAGTTAAGTGATTATATACAAAGTGTACCAAATACAATTATGACAGACACATATTAAGTTTAACAGAATTAGAAAGATAATTATAAGTATTCTTTACATTTATGTTTTAACTCAACAAAACTGCAACAGAAAAAAATCACAAACGGAAGCAATTACATTTGCATTAGCGCACATTACAGTTACTGGTGCTTTTAACAATACATTTGTTTGTAACAGTAACATATATTATTTTGTCTGGTTGCAAGTCTAGAAACTAATATATTAATTTGTGATAACAGCAGGACAGTCAATTTTACCCTGTAATAACTTAAATAAAAATAAAACAGATGTTAGTTATCTACGCTGCTTTAAGGACATAAAAAACTACTCAATAAATCATTATAATCGCACCCTCTTTGTTCTAAAACTTAAATATTTTAAAAAGTTCTTTTGGACTCTTTCAATAGCAGAAGAATACTGCATATATATAAGATTCCATATTAAAGAGGCATATTCCAATTTAGTTCTAATTAAACTAAAATACATAGTTGACAAAGCAGACACATCTGTGAAATTTTTGCTGTTACGTATAACAAAACCTTGTGCATTATATGCTGACTTTATAATATTACTTATATGTTGATTGAAGGTCAATTCAATCATAAAAGTAAACTCATAAGTCTCTTATATTATTTGTTCTTTCTAAAGTAACATTATTGTTTGTGTACGGATATTGCAAAACATTTGATTTACGGCAAAATGATATTATTTTACATTTAGAAATATTTAGAAAAATGTGATTTTTGAGGCGCCAATTTTCCAATAGAGCAATTTGTTCTTGCAACATAATACAGTCATCTACATTAACAATAGAAGTATATATTTTTAGATCGTCGGCAAACATCAATTTGTTACAATCTATTACATTGCATACATCGTTGACGAAAATCAAAAAAAGTAAATGTCCTAAATTGGATCCTTGAGGGACACCACTTGTTGCAATATAGATATCAGAGCAAAAACCATTGTAACAAACAAATTGCTTGCGATTACTCAAATAAGATTTCAAAAGTATCAAATATTTGCTATGAAAGCCTAATTCTGAGAATTTCTTAAGTAGTGCATTGTGACATATTTCATCGAACGCTTTACAAAAATCTGTGTAGATAGCATCAACTTGCCCTTTATCATCTAGTGTTTCACATAGAAACTGACTGAATACAGCTAGGTTACTCGTAGTTGATCGAGAATTCATAAATCCATGTTGAGAGGTTGATATAATATTATTTGCAGATGCATATACGATTTTATAAGACACTCTCTAATAGTTTTACAAAGTTTTATAAAAGTGATATGGGTCTATAATTTACAATACTATCTTTATTTTCAGATTTATGTATCGGACAAACTTTAGCAATTTTCCAGACTTCCGGGAAGACAGAACTATAATAATTAAGACTTGCTGTTAATTGTATTTCATCAAACATTACCCCTTCATATATCAGGAAACTTTTCAAATAGTTTTTAAGAAAAACATCAAATTCTTATTTATACTAGCCCAAAATGGTAGTATGTATGTCGATGTAATTTCAAAGTTTAGTGAGATCATGTACAGTTATCGGTTTTTTTTTTGAGCCATAAATAGTTTAGCTATTGCTAGATAGCAACATCTGTCAAGGGTTTAAAATCTTACTACTACTACACGGTAACATACTCGAGAAGGCAGATAAATAAAATTTCTAAGGGGGCAGTATACATTTCTTGGGACATATCTCTGCAGAGCTAAAGCAGGTACTTTATTAGTAGAGTTCCAGATTTTTTCTTTTTTGCATTAGAAAATTGCGCTTTCAACAAGGTTACTCCTGCTAGATTCAATCGTCCTTCAAAATCCTTAAAGGAATGTTTATTTGCAAATTGATACACATTTTTAATGTTGTTTTTTGATTCAGTTAACTTTTTTTACTTTACACTCAACACGGTTTTAGAATATTTTATTTGATTTTCAGTTTAGTGTTTGTCAAAACAAGCACTCACTGCTACTGTAGTAAATGATAATATTCTTTTACTAGTTGGATGTTTCTTTATCGACGTATTTGAAATAAAAGGAATTGCAATTATTTAGAATGTACTAAGTAGGGTAGTTTAGACGGTTCAACATCTCCCCCCTCCACTTTGAGGATGTAATTAGCATTTACAATTGATATGGTAATTAGCGATTACAATTGTTATGGTAATTATAATGTGTGTACGTATGTATGTGTGTATTAGCATTCATTAGCCTATGTGTAATTGTACAGTACATGTATGTGTAATTGTACAGTACATGTATGATGTAATGTATACAATTGCGCTTAAATGGTGTTGCATTGGAGTTGTTTTGGAGTTGAATTGGAGTTGAATTGGAGTTGTATTGCAGCTGTAATGTGTGTATGTATTATCATGCATTACCCCTATGTGCATTTGTAAAGTACATGTATGGTGTAGTGCATGCAATTGCGCTTAAATGCTGTTACAATTGCAGTCATATATATGATATGTATATATTTTTTATTGCGCAGGTGGGGCGATAATAAACTTCTAATTACAACTGTATATATAGGTAATTAGATGTGTGTGCATATTAATTCAGTTAGCATTGTGGGATTATTGTTGCTCCTGGTTATACCTTTAGAAGTTGAATGTTAAAACAGCGTGGTGATGGTCAGACTATATACCATATACCTTAACCGCGGCGCAAGCCCTCCTAATCCGCTGTAATAAAACGGGGTGAGCGAGTATGTTGATATTCTGTTTCTATAAGCTCAGGACTTAGTGTGGTGGTGTAACTATGTCTCTGTACTGTGTGTGTGGTAAGAGTTTTACTCGAAGTGATAATTTACATCGTCATGAGAGAGAATCTTGTAAACGTGTAAATGATGGTGGACCCGAAACGAAGCGTGCAAAGTTACATACGGATCCTCAAACGTCTAATACTCGTTTGATCACATGTTGTGATAAGGAAATACCAGCAAATCAAATACATGCACATCGAAGAACATTGGAGCATAGAACAATATCCTGTACACCTAAGTGTGACGGTGTACAAATAATTAATACTGCATTTCAGTGTAGAATAATAAGTTACAGGGTGCATAGTGAAGGCAAACATACTGATTTTAGTGAATTTTTCGAGCATGTAAAAGCTAAGATAATGAGTTTGTTGGTTAGTGCTGTGGGCGTACATAAATCGATAAAAGTGAATATGGAAACATTTGCTAGATATGCGTTACAAACCCACGATACAACAGACGTGAAATCATTTAATAGCTGCAATAGGATTATCGACGAATCCATCGACCTGGATGATATAATCAGGGATTTTATAGATTCGATGATGTCCCAAACAACGGAATTTAATGAGAAGGATTCTGGTATGTATTAATTGAAAACAAAATGATATGATTGTTAATATAGATTTATATTGTTACAGGATGGGCTATTGTGGAAATTCTATATGTTGAAGTTAATGTGAACAAGTACAGTCCTCTTTGTGGATCCTCGTATATCAAGCTACCAAAGTTTATCGAAAATAAAAAGGCTGTGGTAAACATAAAAAACCAGGATGAATTCTGTTTCGCATGGTCGGTAACATCGGCACTATACCAACCCACAGGCCCAGCTCATGAGATATCATCTTATCCGCATTTTTCAAGTGTTTTAAATTTAGTAGGTATGAATTTTCCAGTAAAGCTAAAAGATATCACAAAATTCGAATCATTGAATGATATATCGGTGAATGTGTATGGTTTGGAGACTGTATTCGAAAAAAATAAATTAAAATACGAAATAGTTGGACCGTTACGTTATGCCCCAAAAAAATTGCGATATCATGTGAATTTATTGCTTATAACACAAGATTGCGAACAAAACCATAATTGTAATCAGGAATGTGTGAAAAGTCATTATTGTTATATAGAATTTATCGAGATTGGTTTCCAGTCAAATTTCACTAAACGAGCATAAGAAATATTTCTGTGACGGTTGTTTATTATATTTCGGTAGTGAGAGATTGTTATCGCGACATCAGACCTGGGACTGTAACCACATATACACAACCACGCCTAGTTTGAAACTTCGTGTTGATAAATATGGAAAAAGTGTCCTGAAAACATTTTAAAATTTGAAAATTTTGAGAAACAAATGAAAGTACCTTTTGTAGTGTATGCTGACTTTGAATCTGTTTTGAAGCCCATTGATATGTGTGAACCCAACAATCATATACCTGTAAAACATATCTTCATGAGCCCTTTTCATTCGCGTATTTCATAAAGTGTTCATTTGATGATTCACTGTCGAAGCTAGTGTTCTACAGAGGGGGTGACGCTGCAAAAACATTCATTGAACGTTTAGAATCGGATTTAACCCAAATTTACAACAATCATTTAAAACACGTTGTACCAATGCATCCGTTATCTAAAGAGGATGAGCAAGAGGTTAATAATGCTACAATATGTGGTATATGTGAAAAACCTTTTGAAACAGGACAAATTAGATGCATTGATCATTGTCACCTATTGGGCGAGATGCGCTCGGTCACCCACACCGTATGTAATCTAAATTATAAGATACCTAATTTTATTCCGATTATATTACACAATAATCAAAATTACGACGCGCATTTGTTTTGCGTGAGCTATGCTCAAATAAAGAAAAAGTCGATGTGATAGCGCAAAGCAAAGAAAAATATATATCATTTACAAAGCATCTTTATATGTGCGATTACATTGGTAGAGATGGTAAAAAGAAAAAAGTTTATTTAAAAATGAGATTCATAGATAGCTTTAAGTTTTTATCTACATCTTTAGAAAATTTGGCAGCTAATTTAAGTGATAACCAATTTAATGAGACTAGAAAATATTTTCCATATAATGATAAATTCCATTTAATTAGACAAAAGGTGTTTTACCATATATTTTTATAACAAACATGGATAAATTAAAAAATACTAGTTTACCAACAAAACAAGAATTCTATGATAAATTAAATGAAGAACACATAACTGATTCGGATTATGAAAGAGCGCGGAAAACGTGGGATATTTTTAATTATCAAAATTTAGGTGATTATTCCGATATTTATTTAAAATCTGACGTGCTTATATTGTGTGATGTGTTTGAAAATTTCAGAAAAATTTCCCTGGATAAATATAAGTTAGATCCTGCGCAATATTATACAATTCCCGGACTTTCTTTTGATGCAATGCTTCGTTTAACTAAAATAGAACTAGAACTTTTAACAGATATCACAATGATTCAGTTCTTCAAAGAGGTATAAGAGGTGGTTTAAGTACATGTACAGGAGACAACATACTGCTAATAATATTTTCTTCCCAATTATAACCCGAATGAGCGCACCTCCTTTATCACATATCTAGATGCGACAAACTTGTACGGATTTTCGATGGCAAAACACCTGCCATTGGGGTCATTTGTGTGGCTAACAGATAGTGAAATTTCAAAATTTGATGTTATGAATATCCCCGATGATGGTTTATTTGGCTATGCATTAGAAGTGGATATTGATTACCCGAAAGAATTACACGATACTCACACAGACATGCCATTTTTAGCTGAAAGCATGGTTCCACCCAATTCAAAATCAAAAACACCAAAATTAATCGCGAATTTGTATAATAAACGAAATTATGTAATACATTTTGTAAATTTGAAACAAGCAATAAAAAATGGTTTAAAACTTATAAAAATACACCGCATAATTAAGTTCAAGCAAAGTCCATGGCTGAAAGTTTATATAGATCTTAATACTGAAATGAGAAATGCCGCAACAAATAAATTTGAAAAAGATTTTTATAAATTACTAATCAATGCGATATTTGGTAAAACTATGGAGAATGTTGATACTAGAAAAGATATTAAATTAGTAACCCACTGGGAAAAAAAAGGAAAAACTATGGGTGCAAATGCCCTTATTTCAAGACCAAATTTCAAAACGTGTACAGTTTTGGTGAAGATTTTGCAGCGATTCATATGAGTAAAGTAAGAGTTCGATATAACAGGCCAATATATTTGGGTTTTACAGTGTTGGAATTATCAAAAACTGTGTTATATGATTTTTTCTATGATACAATAAAGAGAAACTTTGGTCGCGATGCATCGTTACTTTACACCGATACAGATTCACTAATACTCAGAATTTACACAGAAAATTTTTATGAATTCATGAAATCAAATATAGATAAGTTTGACACATCTAATTATAATCAGAATAATAAATTTGATATCCTAAAACCCCATCACGATTAGGTCGATTCAAAGACGAATGCCCCGATGACCCAATAATAAGCTTCTATGGAACGGGCGCTAAGGCTTATTACGTAAGATCTGTTAATAGTGAATTAAAAAAAGCTAAAGGTGTAAAGAAATCCGTTGTAAAGAATTCTTTGACGGAGGGCGATTATAAAAAAATCTTAGACGGTGGTGGGGTAATTTTTAGAAAGATGAATTCTTTCCGAAGTGAACTACATAATATGTATACGGAGATGAGAAACAAGGTAGCGCTTTCACATTTTGATGATAAGCGTTTCCTAATTCCCAACACATATGAGACACTTGCATGGGGCCATAGTGATATAGACTATTATCAAACAGATCATATGGAAAATTTCAAATGTTTCATATCAACGCTAAATCAAGCAATGGGCATCAATGCCGATAACAATCTACGTATGTTAATAGACGCTATAGAAGAAATGTGCTAAGTTTAACAACTGGAATCAATAACGGTAAAATAATAATACATGGTGTATAAAATATTTTAACGAATAACTGGAAAATACCACCTATTAAAAATAAAACATAACAGGGTGTGTCATAAAATAGTAATAATAGTGTATTGTTTGTAGAAATTTAATATGTAGATATTCTAATATTTATGTATAGAAATAATGACACTTATGTATTCCATATATTAAATGTAATATATGTATATTTATATTTTAAAATAATGTGATTTTTATAGAAATTTCTAATTTTCTATTCCATTATTTATGTGTAGAAATAATAATAATATTGTTTGATATATGTATCACATATTAAAAAATAATTTCGTAATATATTTCGTTTTATTTTAAAAGGTAGGTCTTCTATATACCACTAAGTTCAACTTTTTTTTCTATGAGGGTTAAGGTATCATAAAAGCGGGTCATAAAAAAAGCACCTGCTCCTATACCTGTTTTCAAGAAAAAAAGGGCCGTGGCTCTTGTATTACGAATGGGATGTAATAGTTCGTATTCATTATACGGGCGAGTTTATTAAAATATTGGGTTAGATGGGCTGGAATTTATGTACAAATACGCCCATATTGGAAACAATTTTACTGCTTCTATTCATAGATACTAAAGATGCTTACTCTGCTTTAATATTATATTCTTGGATGTTTGAAATATAAAATATATTTTTTGTGTATTATATTGTAAAAGAAGAAATTTATATGTGGCGTAATTGTATTATTGTGAGGAAAGAATTGATATATGGTACATATGTGAGTTGGTGTTCCTCATTTACACCATTTGGGAACATAGGGCAAGCCCATTAGTCATATTGTTTCATGCAATGTCTTTTTTATTGACACCATACACAAACATTTCATAGTTTTTAAGAAACTAAAAAAAAGAAGGTAACAATTTTACACACACGCTTCATACAGCATTTCATAAAAAATATTACACATCATTTATAAAACATTTAAAATGTGTATTTAAATCACATATTTTAAATTTCCGAAATATAATGTTTCAAAACAGACACATGCTGTTATTTATTCACATATGTATAGTTTAAAGGATTTAAAACTATATTTCATACTATAATTTAATACGCATTTAAATCACAATATTTTTAAATTGTCGAAATAGTGTTTTAGAATAGACACACGGGGTTCGCGCATATGTATAATTTAGATAATTTGTGTGATTTAATACGGTGTTTCAAATTATTCACACTAACAATTGCATATATATTATAATTGAATTTAACAAAATATGGCTAATTCCCTGTTAGTTGTGGTGATAGCTTTCATGGTGGTGTCTCAGACATGCGCACTATCATGGAATGCAATCATAAGTTCACTGCAAGATCTGAATATGTGGAAGGGGGTCCAGAAAGTTACAAAAGCTGAAGCGGAGTCAAATCCTCATTCGTTTTCGTGAATAGTGGTTGCGTCTAGTTCTACATGGTTTAGTGTCTCCTATGGATATAATGGATGTAAAGCAGCGCTGCAATGCAACACCATTTAAGCGCAATTGCATGCAATTGTACAGTACATATACTGTACAATTGCACATAGGGTAATGAACGTTAATACATACATACATTACAGTTGCACTACAACTCCAATGCAACTCCATTTAAGCGCAATTGTATGCATTACTTCATACATGTACAATTGCATACGCAATTGCATGCACTACTCCATACATGTACTGTACAATTACAATTGTTATGGTAATGAATGCTAATACACACACACACATACATATGTACACACAATATAATTACCATAACAATTGTAATTGTACAGTACATGTATGGAGTAGTGCATGCAATTGCGTATGCAATTGTACATGTATGAAGTAATGCATACAATTGCGCTTAAATGGAGTTGCATTGGAGTTGTAGTGCAACTGTAATGTATGTATGTATTAACGTTCATTACCCTATGTGCAATTGTACAGTATATGTACTGTACAATTGCATGCAATTGCGCTTAAATGGTGTTGCATTGCAGCGCTGCTTTACATCCATTATATCCATAGGAGACACTAAACCATGTAGAACTAGACGCAACCACTATTCACGAAAATGAATGAGGATTTGACTCCGCTTCAGCTTTTGTAACTTTCTGGACCCCCTTCCACATATTCAGATCTTGCAGTGAACCCTTATGATTGCATTCCATGATAGTGCGCATGTCTGAGACACCACCATGAAAGCTATCACCACAACTAACAGGGAATTAGCCATATTTTGTTAAATTCAATTATAATATATATGCAATTGTTAGTGTGAATAATTTGAAACACCGTATTAAATCACACAAATTATCTAAATTATACATATGCGCGACCTCGTGTGTCTATTCTAAAACACTATTTCGACAATTTAAAAATATTGTGATTTAAATGCGTATTAAATTATAGTATGAAATATAGTTTTAAATCCTTTAAACTATACATATGTGAATAAATAACAGCATGTGTCTGTTTTGAAACATTATATTTCGGAAATTTAAAATATGTGATTTAAATACACATTTTAAATGTTTTATAAATGATGTGTAATATTTTATGAAATGCTGTATGAAGCGTGTGTGTAAAATTGTTACCTTCTTTTTTCGTTTCTTAAAAACTATGAAATGTTTGTATGGTGTCAATAAAAAGACATTGCATGAAACAATATGACTAATGGCTTGCCCTATGTTCCCAAATGTGTAAATGAGGAACACCAACTCACATATGTACCATATATCAATTCTTTCCTCACAATAATACAATTACGCCACATATAAATTTCTTCTTTTACAATATAATACACAAAATATATTTTATATTTCAAACATCAGAATATAATATTAAAGCAGAGTAAGCATCTTTAGTATCTATGAATAGAACAGTAAAATTGTTTCCAATATGGGCGTATTTGTACATAAATTCCAGCCCATCTAACCCAATATTTTAATAAACTCGCCCGTATAATGAATACGAACTATTACATCCCATTCGTAATACAGAGCCACGGCCCTTTTTCTTGAAAACAGGTATAGAGCAGGTGCTTTTTTTATGACCCGCTTTTATGATACCTTAACCCTCATAGAAAAAAAAGTTGAACTTAGTGGTATATAGAAGACCTACCTTTTAAAATAAAACGAAATATATTACGAAATTATTTTTTAATATGTGATACATATATCAAACAATATTATTATTATTTCTACACATAAATAATGGAATAGAAAATTAGAAATTTCTATAAAAATCACATTATTTTAAAATATATACATATATTACATTTAATATATGGAATACATAAGTGTCATTATTTCTATACATAAATATTAGAATATCTGCATATTAAATTTCTACAAACAATACACTATTATTACTATTTTATGACACACCCTGTTATGTTTTATTTTAATAGGTGGTATTTTCCAGTTATTCGTTAAAATATTTTATACACCATGTATTATTATTTTACCGTTATTGATTCCAGTTGTTAAACTTAGCGCATTTCTTCTATAGCGTCTATTAACATGCGTAGATTGTTATCGGCATTGATGCCCATTGCTTGATTTAGCGTTGATATGAAACATTTGAAATTTTCCATATCTGTTTGATAATAGTCTATATCACTATGGCCCCATGCAAGTGTCTCATATGTGTTGGGAATTAGGAAACGCTTATCATCAAAATGTGAAAGCGCTACCTTGTTTCTCATCTCCGTATACATATTATGTAGTTCACTTCGGAAAGAATTCATCTTTCTAAAATTACCCCACCACCGTCTAAGATTTTTTATAATCGCCCTCCGTCAAAGAATTCTTTACAACGGATTTCTTTACACCTTTAGCTTTTAATTCACTATTAACAGATCTTACGTAATAAGCCTTAGCGCCCGTTCCATAGAAGCTTATTATTGGGTCATCGGGGCATTCGTCTTTGAATCGACCTAATCGTGATGGGGGTTTTAGGGATATCAAATTTATTATTCTGATTATAATTAGATGTGTCAAACTTATCTATATTTGATTTCATGAATTCATAAAAATTTTCTGTGTAAATTCTGAGTATTAGTGAATCTGTATCGGTGTAAAGTAACGATGCATCGCGACCAAAGTTCTCTTTATTGTATCATAGAAAAATCATATAACACAGTTTTTGATAATTCCAACACTGTAAAACCCAAATATATTGGCCTGTTATATCGAACTCTTACTTTACTCATATGAATCGCTGCAAAATCTTCACCAAAACTGTACATTTTGAAATTTGGTCTTGAAATAAGGGCATTTGCACCCATAGTTTTTTCCTTTTTCCCAGTGGGTTACTAATTTAATATCTTTTCTAGTATCAACATTCTCCATAGTTTTACCTATCGCATTGATTAGTAATTTATAAAATCTTTTTCAAATTTATTTGTTGCGGCATTTCTCATTTCAGTATTAAGATCTATATAAACTTTCAGCCATGGAACTTTGCTTGAACTTAATTATGCGGTGTATTTTATAAGTTTTAAACCATTTTTTATTGCTGTTTCAAATTTACAAAATGTATTACATAATTTCGTTTATTATACAAATTCGCGATTAATTTTGGTGTTTTTGATTTTGAATTGGTGGAACCATGCTTTCAGCTAAAATGGCATGTCTGTGTGAGTATCGTGTAATTCTTTCGGGTAATCAATATCCACTTCTAATGCATAGCCAAATAAACCATCATCGAATATTCATAACATCAAATTTTGAAATTTCACTATCTGTTAGCCACACAAATGACCCCAATGGCAGGTGTTTTGCCATCGAAAATCCGTACAAGTTTGTCGCATCTAGATATGTGATAAAGGAGGTGCGCTCATTCGGGTTATAATTGGGAAGAAAAATATTATTAGCAGTATGTTGTCTCCCTGTACATGTACTTAAACCACCTCTTATACCTCTTTTGAAGAACTGAATCATTGTGATATCTGTTAAAAGTTCTAGTTCTATTTTAGTTAAACGAAGCATTGCATCAAAAGAAAGTCGGGAATTGTATAATATTGCGCAGGATCTAACTTATATTTATCCAGGGAAATTTTTCTGAAATTTTCAAACACATCACACAATATAAGCACGTCAGATTTTAAATAAATATCGGAATAATCACCTAAATTTTGATAATTAAAAATATCCCACGTTTTCCGCGCTCTTTCATAATCCGAATCAGTTATGTGTTCTTCATTTAATTTATCATAGAATTCTTGTTTTGTTGGTAAACTAGTATTTTTTAATTTATCCATGTTTGTTATAAAACTATATGGGAAAACACCTTTTTGTCTAATTAAATGGAATTTATCATTATATGGAAAATATTTTCTGAATCTCATTAAATTGGTTATCACTTAAATTAGCTGCCAAATTTTCTAAAGATGTAGATAAAACTTAAAGCTATCTATGAATCTCATTTTAAATAAACTTTTTTCTTTTACCATCTCTACCAATGTAATCGCACATATAAAGATGCTTTGTAAATGATATATATTTTTCTTTGCTTTGCGCTATCACATCGACTTTTCTTTATTTGAGCATAGCTCACGCAAAACAAATGCGCGTCGTAATTTTGATTATTGTGTAATATAATCGGAATAAAATTAGGTATCTTATAATTTAGATTACATACGGTGTGGGTGACCGAGCGCATCTCGCCCAATAGGTGACAATGATCAATGCATCTAATTTGTCCTGTTTCAAAGGTTTTTCACATATACCACATATTGTAGCATTATTAACCTCTTGCTCATCCTCTTTAGATAACGGATGCATTGGTACAACGTGTTTTAAATGATTGTTGTAAATTTGGGTTAAATCCGATTCTAAACGTTCAATGAATGTTTTGCAGCGTCACCTCTGTAGAACACTAGCTTCGACAGTGAATCATCAAATGAACACTTTATGAAATACGCGAATGAAAAGGGCTCATGAAGATATGTTTTACGGTATATGATTGTTGGGGTTGGGTTCACACATATCAATGGGCTTCAAAACAGATTCAAAGTCAGCATACACTACAAAGTACTTTCATTTGTTTCTCAAAATTTTCAAATTTTAAAATGTTTTCAGGACACTTTCCATATTTATCAACACGAAGTTTCAAACTAGGCGTGGTTGTGTATATGTGGTTACAGTCCCAGGTCTGATGTCGCGATAACAATCTCTCACTACCGAAATATAATAAACAACCGTCACAGAAATATTTCTTATGCTCGTTTAGTGAAATTTGACTGGAAACCAATCTCGATAAATTCCCTATATAACAATGTGACTTTTCGCACATTCCTGATTACAATTATGGTTTTGTTCGCAATCTTGTGTTATAAGCAATAAATTCACATGATATCGCAATTTTTTTGGGGCATAACGTAACGGTCCAACTATTTCGTATTTTAATTTATTTTTTTCGAATACAGTCTCCAAACCATACACATTCACCGATATATCATTCAATGATTCGAATTTGTGATATCTTTTAGCTTTACTGGAAAATTCATACCTACTAAATTTAAAACATTTGAAAAATGCGGATAAGATGATATCTCATGAGCTGGGCCTGTGGGTTGGTATAGTGCCGATGTTACCGACCATGCGAAACAGAATTCATCCTGGTTTTTATGTTTACCACAGCCTTTTTATTTTCGATAAACTTTGGTAGCTTGATATACGAGGATCCACAAAGAGGACTGTACTTGTTCACATTAACTTCAACATATAGAATTTCCACAATAGCCCATCCTGTAACAATATAAATCTATATTAACAATCATATCATTTTGTTTTCAATTAATACATACCAGAATCCTTCTCATTAAATTCCGTTGTTTGGGACATCATCGAATCTATAAAAATCTTGATTATATCATCCAGGTCGATGGATTCGTCGATAATCCTATTGCAGCTATTAAATGATTTCACGTCTGTTGTATCGTGGGTTTGTAACGCATATCTAGCAAATGTTTCCATATTCACTTTTATCGATTTATGTACGCCCACAGCACTAACCAACAAACTCATTATCTTAGCTTTTACATGCTCGAAAAATTCACTAAAATCAGTATGTTTGCCTTCACTATGCACCCTGTAACTTATTATTCTACACGCTGAAATGCAGTATTAATTATTTGTACACCGTCACACTTAGGTGTACAGGATATTGTTCTATGCTCCAATGTTCTTCGATGTGCATGTATTTGATTTGCTGGTATTTCCTTATCACAACATGTGATCAAACGAGTATTAGACGTTTGAGGATCCGTATGTAACTTTGCACGCTTCGTTTCGGGTCCACCATCATTTACACGTTTACAAGATTCTCTCATGACGATGTAAATTATCACTTCGAGTAAAACTCTTACCACACACACAGTACAGAGACATAGTTACACCACCACACTAAGTCCTGAGCTTATAGAAACAGAATATCAACATACTCGCTCACCCCGTTTTATTACAGCGGATTAGGGAGGGGCTTGCGCCGCGGTTAAGGTATATGGTATATAGTCTGACCATCACCACGCTGTTTTAACATTCAACTTCTAAAGGTATAACCAGGAGCAACAATAATCCCACAATGCTAACTGAATTAATATGCACACACATCTAATTACCTATATATACAGTTGTAATTAGAAGTTTATTATCGCCCACCTGCGCAATAAAAAATATATACATATCATATATATGACTGCAATTGTAACAGCATTTAAGCGCAATTGCATGCACTACACCATACATGTACTTTACAAATGCACATAGGGGTAATGCATGATAATACATACACACATTACAGCTGCAATACAACTCCAATTCAACTCCAATTCAACTCCAAAACAACTCCAATGCAACACCATTTAAGCGCAATTGTATACATTACATCATACATGTACTGTACAATTACACATACATGTACTGTACAATTACACATAGGCTAATGAATGCTAATACACACATACATACGTACACACATTATAATTACCATAACAATTGTAATCGCTAATTACCATATCAATTGTAAATGCTAATTACATCCTCAAAGTGGAGGGGGGAGATGTTGAACCGTCTAAACTACCCTACTGTACTAGTTTCTCTTTCAATATTTTTAACATTAATTTCAGGGCACCCAGGAACTGGACTTTCAAAATTCGAGATACTACTGATATCAATATTGTGACGCTGTTTAATACAATTAAATGATGATGGAACTACTACTTTATGTAATATTTTTGATGATGTATCTATAAAGTATTCAAATGTAAAATTATCATTACGAAGGTAATAGGTTTTGGTATCTACTAATTTTATATTATTACATCCACAGGCTTCAATTGCACATCAATATTTTACGAGGCCTTTAAACTAGATGGGTACTTGAAATAATGATTATTTTCATTATTTGTCTTCTACATATCAAATATAGATTACTACAACGTATGGTGCCTATGACAATACAGGGTGTTTTTAAAAGTAGCAAATATGAGGCCACAGATTCCTTAGGTGAAAATAAATCGATTTAATCTAACATAATTATATCCCAAGTCGCATAATAAACAAGATAAAATAAAATTTTAACTTTGACACCCTGTATCTTTTTTATTATGCGACTTGGAATATAGGTATGTTAGGTTAAATAGATTTATTTCCACCTAAAGGATCTGTGGATTCATGTTTGCTACTACATTTAAAACACCCTTTATAGCTTTCGTAGCATAGCATATTTTCAAGCTACAATAGCAAATTATTACTTTTATTTGATAACCTCTACATATTTTTTTGCGTATAGTTTTTGGCATATGAATAACAAGTTTGTCTTAAAATATGTAAATAAGAACAAACACTGTTTACTTAGGTTAAGTACTTTGAATTAAAAATTGTCAAATGTCAAACATATAAAACATGTGAATTCGAAAATTTGATTGATCCGCTAATGTGCAATAGAGACGTATGATGCTTCGCATAAGTTAAAACGGTAAAGTATATTCGCTCAAAAATATTTCCATTTAGCTGTATCAATTCAACACCCTCGTTCATTATAGTCTCTCTGTTTAACTCCAGCTATTGTAACCTTAAGTACACGTTTTAAATTAAATTCAACAATCAAAATTGTTGGAATCGGCTAGGCATTAGTTCGTTAATATAACGATGCCTTTTGTTTTTCGTCATAACTCGACTCAGACCACTGCACAACAATTAGGTAATTTAAATGAAACTAAATCCGCCTACCAATTAACAAAATTTACTTTATCAGTGTTCTTGCGAACCATGTTCGAAATATTCATGAATACACGATAAGTCCCTACTTTAATAACTATATTTATTACTCACTTATTTACCAGCTTTCCCCATTCTTCCTATCTAATAGCTTATAACTATTTTCATTTCATCTGAAAATATACATCTACGTGAGAATGAATCCTCACGTAATACTGAAGCTTTAGAATAAGCCCTATTGTGGCATCTTCACCGTACATAATAGCTTAACTTTATCGAACTTTTCAAATATAATAGTTTTAGACGCTTTTTCATAGAATTTATTTTGCTAAAAATATTCTACCTTGACTTTACGTTTAGTAGAAGCTGTACATGCTTTTTATGGAGAACTCATAAAAAAACTATTCGGAAGTTACTGAGAAAAATAGAATGCGTTATTAGAAATGCGTTTTTCATATCCGACACTAACACCACACCATCACAAAGAAAAGGGGGATGATGTTGATTGAAGAATAATTTATTTGGTCGTTCTGCTCTAAAATATAATAACTTGACTAATTCTTTAGTCCATTTTTTTGTATTTAATTTAAGTAATTTTATTATTTGTATACAGGGTTAACTATGACTAAGTACTAATATTTTAAGAGGGGATAGAGAAAATTAAGAATTAACGGAACCACCCTTCAAAAAAATTTCAAACTTATTTATAAACCGAAAAAAAATGTTTTCAATTTTATATTAAATCCTTATTTCACGCCGCCTATGCAACCCAACGATAAAATTCGCTATCCTATCATAATTTAATTCCTGTGTTTTCGTTGTAGTTTTGTGTTCTTCAGTGCTTTATTTTAATTTTAAATATTTTATAGTTATTAAATAAATAAATTTCTGTCGGGTACAGATATTTTCCGACAATGTAGTTTGCCGGTTTGCTTTTCTAGGTTATGGGACGAGACTGCCGCAGGTGCATTAAAAGTTTTCTACTCTTATATTATTTACTTATTCCTTTCGTTCGATTTTTTTATAATAAATAGACATTCTATCTTCCTGCGGGAAGTGTGTTTTATCGGTAGTGAGTGGTTGTAACAAGTGAAAATGTAGTATTGAAAGTTTATAACGAAATAATGAAAAACGAATGCAAAATACTGGAGCTAACTGGATTAGCTGTTTCCTATCTATCAAGTATTATTACTAATAAGGATGTTAATTTTTGTCCTTTCTGCATTTAGCAACGCTGCAAAAAACGACCGCATGGTAGTTGACATTCTTGACAAATATAAGCTTTATCTATATCTAAACCATCTTAAAAACAATAGAGGAAACTTATTCGTACCAATCTATTTTATTCAAGCATTTGATCAATTGGGCAATTTAATGTCTTAAAGTCTTTTATGTTTCATTCTACTAAAGTCACTTATTACCTTATCTACAGGGTGTTGCATGAGTGTATATAAAAAAATTAGAGTAGTTTTCCTTGACAAATTTCAAGGGAGGGTCTTTCGTATATAGTTTTTAAATTATAATCTCCTCTAAAAAGTTGGAGGAGGAGAATAAAATCAAAAGACAAACAAACATATCTCGCGCCAATATCCTTGGCTGGATAATGACTTCGGATGAACGGGGTCGAGAGAGACTATCTCTCTTTACCCACTCCATCTCTGTAGGCCTGGACGCCTCTTAGAAGTGGTCTCTTTTATCCGGTCAGGTTCGACCGCAATTGCGGCCGATGCCAGCGGCTCGAAGAACCTCCTCCTGTCCTGACAAGCCCGTCGGCAAGGGGTTATCTTCTGGCGCTCTTCTGTTTCTCTTCTTTTTTCTCGCCGACTCGCTCGGGGATAGTCATGTTTGGCTGCGGCGCAAACGCCTCCGGCCGGGTGAGGGTTTGGGTAAGGACGGATTAGCACTGTGACTCTAGGGAGATGCTAGGACAAAGAACCTTAAAGACCCTATCCAGTCTCGCAGAAAAGGGTATGATAGCGGAGCCCGCCTAGACAGGCTCCGGTGTAGGGTAAGGAGAAGTCAAAAGTCTCTTCTTGGGTCTATTCTTGATCCTGGTAGTCCTGAAACAGAATAAATGTTTCAACTTACCCCGCGTCCAGGAGTTGAAACCTTGGCCGCCTGTATCTGACGGCCGCATCTGGTCGGTAGTCCACCGCCGCATGGATCAGCTGATTGCTGTGGACTACTGCGCGTGCGAAGGATGCCTCCGCTCGCGCTTTCATCACTTGCACGGCTGGCGTGAATCCCAGATCCTGGCGAATGTCGTTGTTGCGGACGATCCAGGGGGCCCCCGTCGCGCAACGCAGAGCGACACTCTCGACGGTCGGTACTCTCTTTCGATGCGTATTCGCTGCATATCCCCACGCCTCTCCGGCATACGTCAACTGTGCTGCAACTTGCAGCACAGTTGACCAGTCCAGTCTGTCTAAAGCTCTCTGGAGTCGCCTCGTCGCTAGCTCCGGATTTAAAGATCGGGCCAAGATGGCGGTGTTATCAACGTATAGGCACACGGAAGTGTCCTCTGTCCTGGGTAAATCCGCTGTAAAGAAGTTGAACAGGAGCGGTGACAGCACGACTCCTTGGGGAACTCCGGCTTCCATGTGTAGATAGGTGGATAGGGCCCCATCCATCTTCGCACGCAGCTCTCTGTTTCCTCTGGCTGTCCGGTCCCTCCAAAACACCAAGTATCTGAACATCCTGGCGGCCTGTGCATCCCCCCCTTGGTCTGTTTGATGGCTGCCACCTCTACGTCTAGGCGTGGCAAGAGCTCAAGCAGATCTTTTTTCCTACGCTGGAACCCGTCGACGTTTCAGGAGGCGACTCTCAGGGATTTCAATTACTCCTGCAAAAGAGATGTCATTTTAGTAAAGAAGGTGCGCTTGGCAGAGTACGTCTCCTCCATCCTCGCCAGCGCACTGACGACTGCTTCTTTGCAACACCCCTAAGCGCCGCGACGGGAGCCTGTTTTTGCCTCGCCACGTCGGCGAAGCTCTTCGTCGCTGTGGTCTTGGGGGACTGCGTATACTTAGCCTGTTCGGTTTCCCTCGCTGGCTTTGCTGCGGCTGCATTGGAATGCCACAGATGCCGTCTTCTGGGGCTCCACTTGGACACCCTTATCTGATCCTGTGGCACTTGCACAAGGACAAGTGGCATCTGTTGCCTGGTTCTCTTATTTGTCATCCTCGCCACGTTTGCGGGGGTAAAGACCTGGCCGCGGAGCTTCTCCGTCACCTCCTCCAGTGGGGTGCCCGCGGGGATGCCTTGGATAACAATCCTTAACAGCCTGTCTTCCTGAAGAGAGTACGTGTGGTACGCTTCTCCTTTTTCTGCTAGAAGCCTTGTCAGCCTTCTGTGGGGGACATGGCGACACCTTCTCTTACCATCTTGAATTTAACGTTGTGTCTTGTACCCTCAGTTTTATTTAGGATAAAATATGTAAACGCATAGAACAATTTTTTTACCAATTTTTATAAATCTGTTTACACTGCTCTAGTTCACTTATTTATCGTTGGAACTTTTTATTTTACTTTGCATCAATGTCTTGAGTGTACCCTGCTCCCCCTACCTACCTAAATAATTACTCAGTGTTCTTAACTGTATTACTGTTTCAACAAGTATCACAAACACTTCAAAAAATGCAACAATTTAACATACTAATATGTTTTGTTAGTTGGTTCGTAAACTTTCGTAAATGTTCAGAATGTTTTGCTAGTCCCTTTATTGTATCGGATGTTCTAATTTCAATATCCAGCTTTTATGAGTTTCTAACAAAGCCGCATAATTTTATATAACGAAACTATAATTTTGTTTTGAAAATTAGGTATGCGAAAATATGTTTGCTATGTGATAACATATGGTTTTAAAAATTCCTTGAAGTATATTTTTATACAAAAATTAATAAATGCATGGGATATACTTCTACACACAGCTGAATAAATAAAATACATATTGCATTAATTACACGACTTAAATGCATGGGAAAAATTTCTAATTAAAATATGCGTCTCATTTATACTGATGTATAAGTATAGGAATATAATGTATATAGTGTTTGTTTATGAGGTATTTGTTAGATAAAGCAATTCAAATCCTCGAAGATGAAATAGATGTTAATAATAGTGCATGTAAGTGTACTCATGAAATATATATACTGAAACGAATACAGAAAATAATAATGTCTGTATATTATCATGCCATTTACAGTTTCCTAATTTTCTCATTTTATTATTAAAAAAAGCCTCTACATTTTATGTGTTCAAATAATAATTTTAAGTTTCGGATTTATATTTTTGTTCACGACGATCTTACAAAATGGCCATTATGCATGTGTTACATAATAATATTCATTATTCACTAGTGAATAATGAAAATATTATTCACTGGTTTCAGAGAATCGGGAATGAACTAACCAAACAAAAATTCTCCGGTGTCAACAATTGAATTTTAACCTTCTGTGTGAAAGCCTAACGCTACCCTATATACAGGGTGTCCCAAAATAGAAGGCCATACCATTAACCACATATTATTTGAACAAAAATAATGCGACTTTCCTTATGCCATTTTTTATTTGGGCGTCCCTGTTTCAATATACAAAGTGTTAGGGACGCCCAAATGAAAAATGGCATAAGGAAAGGCGTTAGTGGTATGACCCTTTATTTTGGGACACCCTATATACCAGTTACGGCAATATTAACATTTTTCAAATTATAGTAGGTTTACTAATTACGGTTTTATTTGCTTTTTTAAATTTGTCAAGGGAATAACAGTCGTGGACAAAGTATAGAATTCCACTTGCATATAATGACTAATTCACTCGGGTGATTTACAGCACTCGCCTACGTTTCATGCCATAATCTTCGTTCTCATGAATTACAGCCATCATTATATGCTCGTTGAATAATATACTATTCGACTAAGCTGCGATGAGGTTTATGAAAATTACTAAGTGTTATAGCAGGTAAAACGGCTTACACGGGCTGATTTTGGAATAAGTGCGTGCGATTAATAGAGGTTGCGAAGAATAATTTTTATGAAGCAAGCTGCTGTGTGTCGGCATTTTGAAAATGTATATCTATCGCATGTTGATGATTACTACTTGCCTATCCTTTGGTGTGAATTTATTTTGTGTGTGAATCTGTTGGTAGCATTTGACTAATAACTGAATAGTTGAAGTTGATTAGAGACGAACTATCCAAATTTTGTAGTATTATTTTTCATAAACTGTACATAAACCATAACAATTTACTCTCGCCTAGCCTTCTTAAATTCGTAGTGTATATCTTCCATTTTGGCATGAAGCCAAGAGCTATCTCTCATCTGTATTTAAAATTACAGAGACAAAACCGCCGACAGACATAAGCTAGACGACTCACAAAGCTTGGGTCTTCTCAGATATATCCTTAGTACATCCAATTAGAACCGATGCCAATTTGTCACAAAATATTACCCCTGTCTGTTTCTAACTCCTTAAATTTCTTTAGCAAGTTAACTCACAAAGTAAAATTATTTCTCATGAACTATATAAAGCTACCGCAATAAATACGCTACAGTCTTAGTATATCAAAGACGGATGGAAAAATATACATCTTATTTATTTATTTATTTATTTCGACATAGGTAATCCAACAGGCAATTCAATGCCCAATAACAGGATTACACAAAAGAGAAAAAAAATACAAATTCGTGATAAGTAACATAATTAAACCTACAGTGAATACAATTAACACTAATGTAGTAAGGAATTAACATATGATTTTACACTTGATAATGATAAATTAAAAAGATCTAGATGAATAAAGTAATCATTATAATTCTTCTGTAACATACGTATTGGAGAATTACTTGCATAATTAGTCCGACACGATGAAATATAAAAAGATTAACATATCTAGAAAAATGTGAATGGGGATTAAGAGAAATTTGATTGAACATATAAGAAGATTCAACAGTATTGGCAAGTAATTTGTACAAATATAACAAACAATTATTCTTCTAGAGGCTATTTTTTTTAAACGGTAGTGCGACAATCTGACATCATATGGTTCATAATATAAATTTCTGTTAAATCTATAATTCAGCACATCAATAAACCTTTTCTGAACATTTTCAAGCCGATCTATGTATTTATAATACAACGGGCTCCATAAAAGACTACCATATTCCAATTTACTTCTAACTAATGCATTATACAAAATAATAATTGAAGAAGGGTTAGTGAAATGCTTTGTACCTATTGCGTAATATAAAACCTAGAGTTCTCATAGCTTTTTGTGCTATTGAGTCATCTTGTTCCACTTTTGTAATGGCAAAGTTTTTTTAGATATATGAGGCGTGGACTTTGTATATCTAATTTTTCCGTTATTGGAAATTTTTAAAAATAAAGAAAATCTGTAGTAGGTGTGAAAATGAATTTACCGCGAAAATAACTATCTTCAATAATGAAACAAAAAATCATATTCTTAGAATTTTGCTAGATACAAATTGACCATTTTCCACAATAAAAATAAAAAATATGTTGGATAAATCGCATTTAGTTTGGTTACACTAAGTAGTTTAACCGGGTTAGAGGTGAAGGTATAAAAAACTTAATAACATAAAAAATAATTATTTTATTTAATAAAAAAGAAATAGTATACGAGAATGGAAACGTTGCCAAACTTTCCTTCGTCATTATTACAGTCATATAATATATCATCTTCATCAATATCAGTATCTTCTTGAATATTAATTCGTTTCATAAGCATTATTTGAGAACATTGGTTGTAGGCATGAGAGTTAAGAGTAACTGTATAGTTACAAGCTTCTTTTATATTGAAAGCGCTTTGGTCATTAATTTTGTATGTGACCAAATGCTTTTAAGATGTATTTTTTATATACAATGATAGTTCGACGTTCATTGTCGGCTGTCGCCATTGGCTGATAATTAAATTTGAAAACAACAATGAAAAAGTTGAAATAAAAAACCCATGGGATCAAGAGTGAGTTATTGCAACTGAAGATATTGCAAATCTCCCCTAATTTCGGCCAATTCAATTTGGCAAACGATGCACTAAACACCCTGTATAACCCTACTTATCTAACTGCAAATAGTTCGGACAAACAAACGACTCACCCCCTCCTTCTCACGGTGATGCAATGAATATTTTTAAATGGCAATCAAAATTTTTTATTACGAATGGTTCTCCTTGAAATTCTGCGTACAATAAATATGCCTTAATACTTTACTCGATATGGGCGACTGAAATTCCAAAATGAAAAATTGAATGTAGAAGGTGCATCTTGGCTCTTTTTTAATAGGGAAGTTGCATATTTTATATTGGTTTGGAATGTATTACAGGATAATCATTCAAACGTATTGAAAGGTTCGAGCATGTGTCTGGCGGCAATATTCACAGAATAATTAAAATATTAACATCAATAAATTGCATTTACATAGAATGTAAATAAAATCACATGACCGAAAACGCGATATCATCGGTGTGACGTCACACGACGTGTAACGCGGTTTATGTTTCCGTGGATTCGTAGATTTTGCGTTTGCATCTTGTGTTTTGTGTAGGTAATACTGTGCAAATTCCACGATGACGGAAGCGGGTTTTGTATAAGCATAATTGGACAATTTGCCACGACTGGATTCATTTAATGTTATGCTTATGAACTGCATTGGTGCAAATCCCAACTTTAATAGTGCAAAAATACGAGGTCAAAGCAAGCAGATGTCTATTTTCCGTTTTAAGCATTACCATAATTATTAGTAGTGAACTTATAGTATTGTTCTACGTAACTTTTTTCTTTGTTTACAGTCTAGATCTGCTGTTGGTTGCATCCAGATATAGGGGGTTTACTTGAGATATTTGTAAAATTATGCCATCTAATTTCACATTAAACTATTTGCTTTAATTTGAAAAATAAAAGTAATGAGTAATGATATTTACCATTTAATAATTTTCTTTTAAGATTAATTTAATAATTCTTTATCGCTACTACTCACTTCGTTTCTCTTTAAATATTTAAAAAAAATCCTTATTTATTATTTCGGTTTATTATATTTTCCGAATAGAACAGATAATATAATGTAGTGGAGTCAGACAGCAAAATTTTATAAATGCTTCAGATAACATTCTACATATCGTAAATGGTAGGAAATATACAGAATATGTTATTTGTAATCGGAATGAACCGCTAAATACAATAAATGTAAGTTTGCTTTACCATTGATTTTCTAAACGCCCTGTATGCATTTTAGTAGCTTAATAGAAAAGTTTAATTGTTTCTTTACAACTTTACATTTTAATTTCTTCGATGAACTTAAACCTACCTACTTATATATTTCCAACTAAACTTACATTAAAATGATCTTCACAAACAAACAATGTTGCAGTGCTGGAGAGCCCAACGTTTTCCTTTCGTCGCGCTACATCGCTCAACACCACATTTCTCTTTTTATTCTTCGGCACGGTGAAATATTTTTTCTTAAGCGTATGCTGTATCCGAACATAATGATATAATACAATATGTCTTCTATTTGCCCGGTGAGATGCGCTTTCTCTAGTCTTATTTTGCAACTTCAATCAAAACCAATACCAATGTCTAATACACATAATATCCCAAGTGACAAATTAACTCTTCTAAACGTATGCACTGCATCGTTCGAAAATGGTGTATACAGATATAAAGCACAGTGCACAAGATATACACGTGTGAACGTCGTTTGACGTCATATGTCACAAGTAGACAAATTACAATAGTATTCTCACATTTTCTATGCAATTCAGTATAATATCATGAAGTAAAAATTAAAACGTTGCAAGTGAAGTCAAGTTGTAACTAAATAACGACTAAAATAGGCATTTTATCATTATTCTCATTTATTTTAAGATCTCATTTCGCAGTACAATTATTGTTGCAGATTTTATCGGTGAAATGTGTAAATAACGACTCAATTTTTCACTCTCAGTTCTTTAATCAAGATTACATTGCAAAGGATAATGAGACTTTTTAAAGCGATAGACTTTGTCCCAAATAAACATTTATTTACCGGATCCCTGTGCGTGTTTTCGGGGAACAGCGTTAACATTATTAAATGCAGATAACAAAATTAAATACAAAATTTTGCGTGTGTACGTGATATCTGTAAAATATTTCTTATCGACACTGCCGTACGATTCTGCAAAATCGATCAATAACAAGTGTACTCTAGAGAATTGATGATTTGTTGATGAAACATGTATTGTAATTCGAACGGAACAACTGATCCTTTTTTATATATGTTGGGTATCCATCTTATGTGTGATTGTGAAATCCAGGATTTATGATGATATCATTTATGCAAACCTACTAGAGAAAATAAAATTTAAGGTTGTGCAATTTAAGGCTGGCATTTCAATAAAAAATAATCGTATCTAAATATGTACAAAAAAAATGTACGCAGTAGAATCTTATTAGCGTAGTGTTAAAATATAATGCTGAAATTGATTAATATCCTGTAATTTTTTGGGGCAAATGCGCCAGAAAACATGAAAGGCCGTGTATTGTACCTTATCACTGTGTACCATACACCATAAAAAATACTTAATATATATCAATTCAAGTGTTACTAGTTTCTTAAAAGAAATTTGCGAGGTATGACAATGTTTATAATGGCATATACAATTTTCTCAATATGCAGTTGACGTATACAATTAATTAATAAGGATATTTTATGATAAAACGTTACAGATGAAAATGATGATGATTTTTCTTATTCTCAACGACTTGTCAGCCTGGAAACTGCTGGAAAATACTTGGAAAAAACTTGCACAATTAACGCAGTTCTTTCTAATTCACTAAGGTGTTTTTTAGATTGTTTAAACAAACAGCTATGAATTCGTTGAAATTCTGTAAAAACAGTGTATTATGTTTATTATAGATTCTTTCGTAATTTAAAATTATTTAGTAACTTTTTCGGAACGAAAATAAAGCATTTCACTTTCGTTTCTCCAAAGATTATCTAAGAAATTATAAACAATGACCCTTTTTATTAAAATATCAAAAGTAGAGTAGCGTACATTTCTCATTTCTTTCCAATAATTGATATATTTTTACATTACTTGAATGTCTCTTTTAAAAGATACAGAGTGTTGAAATTGAACTTTTAAAATTATTTCACTGCAATAACAGTGTCAATTTTTCACATAGGTATATGTAATTTAATAGATATACTCCTTGTGGTTGACCAAAAGTAGAAAGTGGAGGGAAGGGATTACTTTGCCCGCCCCATTTTTTTACGTACGCTCATGGACAATTTCTTTCAATGACGTAGCGTAATATTTTATTTGAATTGTTTTTTCAGAATATTGGGTTGCATTTAATAACATTTTTAAATTTCAAATTCTAGAGAAACACCCAAAGCACAATTTGTAAATAATATACTGAGGTTTTAAGTATCTGATAACTCATTTTATACAGAGTGTTTCTGAACATATGAACATAGAGATAGCCAGCCAGCTTTATCATTTTTACGGCATCTATTATATTTTGACTGTAGTTATACATATTTTTCAGATCTTCTTTCCAACAAATACTTGGTTTTCAATTAGTTCATTATAGGAATTGCTTGTAGGAAATGTAATTTTAAATACAATGTAATTCGGAAACATCAGTGGGATAGAAATTGATTCTTTGCTATTCTAATAATTAGCCTAACGTGTATTAATAGATTTAAAGAAAATGAAATTGATTCAACTAAAATTACGTCGAGATTGCTTTATTTTCAAAATACAGAGTGCTGTTTTCAAGTGTACCTACTAACACAAACATACGTCATCAGGTGTAAATGCAATATAAATACAAAAAACCAGTAGCAACCAATTTAACTTTCTTCCCGTGATTTGACGTCATATATTATGTTTTTAAACATAGCATAAAAGCTCAAAGAGGGACATTTTGGGAATTATTTACATACATATACGTTGCAAAATTGTCATTTCTCGCCTATATTTTTGACGTCAAAGATAAATCATTGTCCAAATTTCTGGGCTCTAATGACGGATTTATAATAGTTATTATTTATGATATGTGCTAAAAGTAACATTTTATTTTGAGAGGAGGAAAATTTGTTCCATTCATACGAACAAAATAAAATAATGTTTAGCACATATATCATATATTATTTTTTCTACAAACACCTTTAAAATTGCAAATCAACGTATTTATTGCGTTATTAAATTTATTAAATATCATTTTGAAATCTAATTATCCTTTAAGTTTATTTTTGCTAAGATGATAAAAGTTCGATAATTTGTTGAGAACTTCAAAAATCGAATTATTTACATGTACTGAATGTTTTATTCTTCAGTAAATAATTCTCTATTTTGTTTCAGATCGACAATCTTTGGGGCATCGCTGAAGCAGTCGCTAAGGTAAAAAGAAACCGAAACAATAAAATAATAAGTGAATCATAAAAACTTAATACCATTATATGGCATACGTAGAGGATTTTACGACTTTTCCACACACACACACAATCTTTCAGTTTATCACGTAAAATTTATAGGCAACCCTATAATAAAAGTATATAAAGCATTAAACCCTCCTGAATAGTTAATCTTGAAAACCTTTTTCGATGGGTTATATCCTGATGAAATTCTTAATCAGTAATAATATATTATTAAATTGGAGAGAAAGTTAGTGTGACAAACAATTTCTAAAATTACAAATAAATGAAAAGAGAAACAAGTGAAAATTGATTAAACAATTTCTAGGCTGACTGCCACGCCAGAACTAAGAGTTACTTGTGAGGAATATCGAGATTTTTTTATAACCAAATGGAACGTACACCATCTTCTAGGTGGACAATTTGGGTTTTCGAAATGGACTTCTACAACGTTTTTCAGTAGGAGCCAACTTTTTAATATTGAATTTTCCATGCTTCGGGCGTTATTTGACAATTATATTTTTCGTAATATATATCGCATTTGTAAATCAATGATTTTAACAATATTCATAATTTTTCCACAACAGTGTAGTCAAAATATAGAAAAGTTTCTCTAGGTTCTCTTCTCACAGTTTCCAAGAAATTGAATTTTGTATGTGCGCCGTATGAATAGTGAAAGTGAAACGGTACAGAATATGTTCCCGGTAATAGAGCAATGCATCCATTCGACGGGTTAAAATCTATAATTTCCGTAAAGACAAAATATATATACCTATATATTATCATTGTGTTAGAGATACATGGTGTCTCGAAATGCAGGAACCAAACTGAAACAGGTGTTTAATTAATTACCTTAATTGTAAAGATAAAAATTAGAAAATTGGTACAAATATTTTTTAATTTAGGTATACTGCTTTTTTGGAAAAAGCATCCAATATTTGATTTTAATAAGTTGCAGATGTGTATTTCGGATAACCAAATTGTAAAGGTTCAGCTATACCTTAAAAGACGGCATAACAGAGAGTCGATTTTACTCCACTATAACATTGAACCGTTGAATGATAAATTATAGATAGAGGCGCAACCTTATGGCAAAATGGGTATCCACTTTTGGGCCCGAGATAGTATTAGGTAATAGCAGCTCTTTAGTTCTAAGATTCATCAATTTATCGAGAACTTATTGATCATGGAGGTTTCTCTTTACTTGTTAAACCATTGAATTACACAGAACACTCAAAATTGACTGTCGTTAACAACAGTTCTCGACAGACGGACAAATCTCGAGCCCAAAAACCCCTATTGTAAAACACGGTGTAACATAACGGAAAATCAAACATGAAGGCCTTTATATCTTGTTCGACTTTAAAAACATTTTGCCCTATAGATATTTTCTATTAGGGCCTTTGTTTTTAACATACAGGGTGGTAAACTTGAAGAACGAATACTCATTTTGCCATTAAGGTTGCGCCTCTATCTATAATTTCTCACTCAACGATTGAACTAAGTAGAATTATTGAGTAAGTCTGAGCGAAAGCTATTCAAGATATATACATGGTTAACTATGACTAAGTACAAATATTTTAAGAGGGGATAGGAAAAATTAAGAATTAACGGAATCAACCCCTCAAAAAAAAATCCAAACTTATTTATAAAGCGAATCAATTTTTTTTCGATATTATATTAAATCCCTATTTAACACCGTCTATGCGATCTGTCCGCCTCACGTTTACAGAATTAGAGTAGGCAACCAACAAGCAATGTAAAATTCACTGGCATGATATAATTTAATTCCTATGTCAACGTTGTAGTATTGTGTTCTTCTGCAGTTTTTAGTACCTTATTTTAATTTTAAACGTTTTAGAGTTATTAAATAAAGGAATATGTGTCGGGTACAGATATTTTCCCACAATATAGTTCGCCGGCTTGTTTTTCTAGGTGATGGGACAATACTGTCGCGGGTGCATTAAAAGTTTTCTATTATCTATTAGTACCTACCCATTCCTTTCGTTCGATTTTCTTATAATAAATGGGTATTTTATCTAACTGTACCTACGGGAAGTGTGTTTTATCGGTAGTGAGTAGTTGTAATGACTGAAAACGTAGGTTTGCCAGTTTGTAACGAAATAATGAGAAACGAATGCAAAATACTAGAGCTAACTGGATTAACTGTTACCTATCTATCAGGTATTACTAATAAGAATGTTAATTTATGTAGTTTCTATATTTAGCAACGCTGCAAAAAGACGACCGCATGGTAGTTGACATTGTTGACAGATGTAAGCTTTATCTATGAATCTAAGCCATCTCAGTCGATGCTTATCATAGGCGCCGACTTTCCGTAGGAAAAAAGGGTTTTGTCCCATTTTCTAAATATCGAGCTAAAATTCTGGAATATATATATATGCTTAAACAGGTATGTCAAATTATTCTTGAGCTAAAATAATCCTTTCCATTGTGAAGTGTAAGTATTGAAGTGCCTCCGATATTTCCGACTTGCACAACAACAATTATAATTAATAATCAACAAAAGTTTTCATCGACCGCACTCAATTGAATACACCTCATTTATTAACAACGAGCCAAACGAGCTCAGACGGCTTCTCCAGGGTAAAACATGAACATGAAAAATTACGATAAAAATAAAAGTAACGTGATGTTGCTTTATGAAATATTTCCTAGAAAAATTAGTCAGAGCTTTTAAAAGACTTTGAAACTACCTGGAGAACTTTTTTATAAAGGGGAAAATGTATAAAAGTATATCCTCACAAAGGAACTAGGAACTCTTCTACTAAATTGTAGGAAGTATTAACGTTTGTAATAACTAGACTATGTTCCAATAATTAACTATTTGATCGAAGAAATTTTGTATAAAAAATATGTTACATAACATGTGATTTAGAACATCAGGAAACTGGGTCACGTTTTGCCATGTCTCACTATCTATTTAACCAGTCAAATCGGCCGAATCTAACAATTTCTCCTGACCAGTCTGTACAATTGCTGAAAATAATGGAAATAAGTTATATAGACGTAGAATGATGGCACATGGGCTGATGATTGCAAATTATCAGTACATACTACTGCAATTTTGTAAAAATAAAATGTAAGAGAGCAGTTCAAAAATGATGAATACACTTCCACACGGCACTGAAAACTAGTCTAAAAAATTAAAGAAATTCCCAAGAAAAGAAATAACTTACATTTTACAACACCTATATTTATACAGTAAGTTCAATTGCTTCTGCCGCTATTATTATTATTAATTATTAATATAATTAATTTATGGTCTTAATTAGTAAAATAGGTTGACATACCTGATGTTACAACAACATTTTGGGTCCAGTCTTACCCAGTTTCTACAATCTAACACAAATGTTTTTGCTTTTTGTCCGTTTTGGACTAGCAAGTTATTGGCAGCAGCTATTATACGTTTGCGTAAATTTAGTAATCACTTCGGTACAATATACTTCATATTATAAATATTCCCACAAATATAAGTCTAAATGATTTAAATCTCATGGCGGCTATGGTATCGATCCTCCTCGTCCAATCCCTTGGTATTAATGCTTGAACACGTTGTATATAGTACGGATATAATTGAGTCTCGTGTATGATACGCTACACTGCAGCAATACGCCATGGATAGCCTTGACCTCCATCTCTTCCACGATTCGGTTGCAATTTTCCCGTGTCACGCCAGCGTCTGCACTACACTTGCTCTAACTGCAAACCGTTGTAAAAGTAGCTGCATTTGGAAATGTTTACCGGGAAATTGTTCTGCTAAAGCATTTTTACTTCACCAAAAACTAAAACGATACCCATCAACTGCGAGTTGCTATACGTATGCCATTTTTGATATTTGAAAAACTAATGTAAATACTTGCATCACAAATAACTACTACTAGAACTTCAATATTTTTTTTTCTCGGAAACTATAAGGATTTTACCAAAATTTGTTTACGATATTGGCTCCATATTTCATGACGCATCTATTCCCAATTTTTTTAGATAGGTTCTGAAACACCCTGTATAGTTAATGTGTAAATTTGTATTTATATTTATCATATTAATACTTTGCTATATTTTTAAATTTTTTTGTAATTACATATCACGTATTTATATGCAAATGTAACAGATTATTAACTACTCTCGAATTGGATAAAACATTAGGCTTTTAATCTTTTATTATTTTATGTTAAGCCTCTCCAAAAATTTAATAAGATATATATAATTTATTTTAATTTTAGCATCCTTTATCTCCAAATAGAAACGTTATCGAGCATTCTTTCATGCTTCATAGTACTTACTTTTTCATTAGGTTGGTAAATTATTCTGGAAACTTTTTGTATGCAGTAACATTAGACAAATAAAAAAGAATGTCAGATGTTCATGTATTAATCTTCTCTGGAAATTAAGTGACAGTAATTATTTGGATAATAGTCAAGGTTATGGAGTTCACTGAACTCTATCATATTGGAAACTGAAAATAACAAACTCGCGGACTCTGACATTTAACGGGGAGGGTAAACAATTCAATCTAATAAAGTACGGAACGTTTCCCTTAATCTTTTAATTCGATATAAAATTGTGTTGTAGTCCGTTATTTGTACAGCCGCACAGCACACATTTTGATTAGAATTAACACTACGCGATGGAGCTTTTAGCCTTAAAAATCGCGCAATGTATGCCTGCATGTCTGCACGGATCTACACAGCATGTACCTGCAAAGCCTGTGCATGAAGGTACCCATGTTATTTAATCAAGCATTGCACACTAGACCTGCACCAACACGTACCGTCATCTGTAACGACCATCTAAGCAAGTCGCGTCGTTGACCAGCAATTTCTATGCCTGATTGCGCTAGTTCTAGGTAAAGTCTGTTCCCACAAAAATCAAGGATTGTTTTCAAACTGTTCAATCAGTTATTTGTGGATGTGTCACTGAACTGTTGGGCACTCTCGCTTATCAACAACATCTACCTTACCTTAATCAAACTGCAAGTCATTCGGCAGATGACATTACTTTGCGAAATGTTGTGTTTTGGCAGGTGAGAAAAATCGAAGAAAAGCCCGAAAAAATTTTTGTTGTGTCATTCGGAAATACTGAAAAAAAATTCTCTCCAATTCAAGAAATAAATGATAAATTTCACTATACAGCTTCCTTTTTTTATTGAGTGTGAACGTTAAACTTTCCCATTCGTTAAATACAAATGTTTTCTTCCGAAATACGCTCAACTAACACTTAAAAAAGAAGCAATCCTTCATATTTTATCTATTGTGGCTGGATTTACGTGTATGTATGCAAGGTGGCCTGTAAGTAATTTATTTTTATTTATTTATTTATTTTTATAAATACTTATTAACTTTAACATAAAATTTATTATTGGTGCCTACTACGTTAAAATATTGTATAATAAACTATGCAGTTGATTGTTGAAAAGCTATCTTCTCGAATGGCCAATTGCTGAGACTAACGACGAGTATATACTCGCGACAAGAATTCAGACGACTTACGTCATACGAACAAATAAATAATTCATCATATTTTCATATTTAAGACACTGCAAGTGATAGTAATGAAACTATATACTACACTTAAAGTTTGCATTATATATTGCAGTAAATTGCAAAAAAAAGATTATTTTTAACGCGACCAAATATCGAAAATTACGTTGACAATAAAAACAAATGTGTAACGTCAGCCGTGACGTAAGACGTCTGAATTAATGACGCGAGTATACCTTTTTTCCTCAAAAACGTTAGGGCCAAGAAAGTTACGCTCACATTTACGTCTCAAATATGACAGATGTGGCGCCCTCTAGGAAATACGTCGAAATGCAAAACAGGTTATGATTTCTGATATCCAAAAACATCTAATCCCAAATTTTTAAGTTGATACATTCAGTGACAGTGTAATTACTACAAAAACCCCATTTTAAATTCCATAACTTTGACGCCCTGTATCGTTTTTATTATCAACATTTTATTGCGGCAAGGCAAGTTGACTTAAATTGTAATATTATGAAGTGAAAAATCTAGTGTTTCTCCATGGGTCATTATTTACGGACCACCTTGTAAGTTCAAAAGTGAATTTGAGTTTTCAAAGTAAATTAAACTAGATAATTTTTATTTTAGATAATTATTCAATAACCTTGTCTAATGCCAGAATTGAATTCGGCATCCCCTAAAACCTCCGAGTAACAAGTTGGAACGCTTCCCATGGACTATGCAATTCCCCCCCCCCCAGAATGACTCCCCGGATACCTCCGCAGAGCGGCCCCCGAGCGCCCCCGGGTAAATTCAATGCCAGAATTGAATTCGACATCCCCGAAAACCCCCGAGTAACGAGTTTGGAGCGATTTTCATGCACGCTGCCATTTCTCCCCCAATTCACTCCCGCGCACCCCCACAAAGCCACCACCGTGCATCCCCGGGTAATTCTAATGCCAGAATCGAGTCCGTCAGCCCCGAAATCCCCCAAGGAACGATTTCCGAGCGATTTTTCCGAGTTTCCAGTCGTTCCTATAATGGTGTAATGCATTTTCCGGCCCAGAAGGCATTTTTCAAAAAATGGCTAAACCAGACGATATAGACTTTTTTTCCTGGGACCTTCCTAAACACAATGGAGAAAACCGCATCTCGATATCTGCTGTGCCTAAAAATTTTCGCTATTTTTCCTAACTTCTCTGGAGTATTATGAAATTACAATGTGTTCAATTTTGTTCATTCCCGTCTAGACTTCTCTTCTCTACATTTCGTGTAACATTTTACCCGTCACTGTTGTTGTGAAGTAAAATTGAGCCATACCTCGACCGCAATGTAATACATTTGATTGCTAGCAAGTGAATTTATTTTTTACGCATTCTAACATGCTCGTTTTGTTAACATTTCCCTTTTGGTTTTAAAAATAGAGTTATCAAACAAAACAATTATATTTTGTCCATAAACATACCCAATTTTTTCCTCTTTAAATGTTCTCTTTTTATAATAAATTTTTATTATAGAAATTTTTCTGTATTACTTCCCGTTTAAAAGTTAAGCAATATCGTCCTAAAGTGTCTCAAAAGAAGTACCACCTAAAAATCACATTAGCGGTGGAAGGATCAAGTAGTCGTTGGAAAATAATTGAATGTTCGTTGTTTAAAGTGCATAAATGTCATTAAGAATAAATAAAAGGATTAAACTCGATAATTCTTTAATACAGTTAAAACAAAAGGTGATGATAACAATAACTAAACACTTAAAAATTAGGCAAACACCCTCATACTACATACATATGAGTATTAAAACCTATCCTCTATATGACGTTGTCTCATTCACATATCCAATCCTCGCCTGACTTCTTTGAGGCTGTGTTTATTAACATTTCACCGTTTAACTCATTACAGTCGTTTGTGATTTTTTCTTTCAAATAATTAATATCTCGTGAAGGTGTTTTATAAACCATATTCTTTAAAAACCCCCATAAAAAAATCGAATGGAGTTAGATCTGACGACTTTCCGAGCCACTGAATAAGTTCATTAATCCCAATCCATTCTCCTGGGAAAGTGTTATCTTAATATTGCGGCAAAATCCTGGTCTTGTGGTGTGGAGTTTCGTCGTGCTGAAACCATTGGTTTCTCGTTAGCTCTAAAGGCACATCTCCAAAAGTGGAGAAAAATCTTCTTGTAGGAAATTTAGGTAACTCACGCTGTTCAATGTATGTTCATAAAGATAAGACCCAATTAAATGGCTACCAATGATGTCGCACCATACATTTACTCCAAAATGGCTTTTTGAACTGGAGGTACGGTATTGTGGAGGGATTTTCAATGGACCAGTAGTGTTCATTGCACCTGTTTGGCAAACCATTAATATGTATAAATAAACCGACTTTCGTCCGTTCAAATGACGTGCCGAAAAAGGATCTGAACAACATTTACTACAATTTAAGCTATAAAATTAAGTCTGTTTTAAATGTGCCGCTCAGGCAAATACTTCAAATTGTGAATTTTGTATCATGATACCCGTTGGTCCTTAAAATTCGTTGAAAGGTTGATTTATCCAAAATCAATTCCTGACTAGTCTATATATATAAAGCTGTTTACAGGCCTTTTAGGCCCAGAGCTGTGTTATTCTCCTCCACTCCATTCTGTCCTTCGCCTTTCTTTTCCAATCCATTTTTCTCCCTTAGATCTATTGCCACTGCCTCTCTCCATCGCTTCCTCGGTCTACCTCTTTTTTTCTTGTAGTTAGGTTTACTCCCTACTATTTTCTTAACTGCCCTTTCATCCTCCATACGTTCTAGATGCCCTAGCCACTGCACTCTCCTGGCTTTTACAAATTCGTCTATTGTTGGTGCCTGGTACATTCCATATATTTCCTCATTATTTCTCCTTACATAGCCTTCCTCTGTCCGCTTACCACCTAGAATTCTTCTTAAGATCTTCCTTTCCCACCTTAAAAGGTTTTCTCTTGACTTCTTATTGAGAACCCAGGTTTCACTACCATATAGCGCTGTCGGTCTCAAAATTGTTTTATACATTCTAAATTTTACTCGTCTCCTGACTAGTCTGCCGTATAGAATTTCGTGGATTTTGTTTGAAATACTGTAACAGTCTAGTTATATGAACATTGTTTCTTACCCTTCGGCCAATTATTTGATTCTTCCAAATAGAAAATGCAACTTTATTTCATCGCAAGGTCGCCTCCAATCTTGTAAAGGTTCTATAATCAGGAATGAGGCGCTCTGGATACCTTTCTCGATATAACTCTACAACTCGTCGTAAATTAGTAACATATCAACTTTTTCTGAATGGGGAAACATTTTGTAAGTACAAAAGTTATGTTTGATGTTCGTATTTAGTAATGACAGGTATTTTGTGACATTTTTGCACTTTAAACATCTAACATTCAATTATTTTCCAACAACTACTTGATCCTTCCACCGCTAATGTGATTTTTAGATGGCACTTCTTTTGAAACTCTTTTTGCTTATAACTTTTAAACGAGAGTACAAAACAAAAATCTGTAATAAAAGTTAATTATAAAAAAGAGAGCTTTTTAACAGGAAAAGGAAATTTGGTATGTTTCTGGAAAAAATATAATTGATGACGTCATTAGTAGTTTCTGTCAAATCTCAAAGACAATACTTTCAATGGAAGATGAAGCTTACCTCATCCCATTTAACATCACGTGTCCCAAATTTTATTTAAATTTTTTGTATTCTCTAAGTAGGCCCACACTATCGAGTTTGAGACACCCTGTACAGAAATTTTATAAAAAATCTCGGAATTTTAGGTTTAGGATATCATTTTCTTTTAAATATGAATAAATATTAAAAAACTGCTGAAGTTTATATTAAATGATACAGTTACATCTAACTTGAATTTGCTTATACCAGTTTTAAAAGCTTCTTAAAAGTGAGATTTAAAAATATATATTATCGAGCATGCATTCAGACGATTTGTGGCATTTGATGCTCAGCGAAGTGCGTAAACATACGGAGAAAAGTTCAGTCTTACAATGTAGTCACAAGATTTTATTAGATGTGGTAGGCTACCAAGTGAATACCGAAAATCTAATATTAGAAAATTGTATGTCTTCATTCAAATCAAGCCAAGGACTACCCCTTTTTATGGCAAAAATTGAAACAATGTCTTAACAGTTATTGGTTTAAAAAGTTTGTTATAAAATATATCACACCGCATTAAATAACCACTAACTTTGTTTCTCTTAGATTTATTTTGTGGATACAGGAGTATCACACTACATTAAATAACCACTACCTTTGTTTCTCATATATTTGTGGATACAGGAGTTGTACTAAAAATTGAAATAACCGCACACCTCAAAAATACTGAGAATTATACTTATTTTTTAAAAAAATAACACAGATACAGCAATAAAAAATTTAAAGAGTCAGTATAGAAAGTTTCTTCATAATATGATGTGTATACTTATATAGAACTAAATATTTTGATGATGGTTCATAAATCAAGCATTGGGGGCCATAGTTGACATATCCACTAGTGTTGGCAATCTTGTCTTGTTTTTTCTAGAGAAAATCAAGGCAAGACCAAGACAAGACCAAGACAAAACCAATACAAGACCAAGACAAAACCAACACAAGACCCAGACAAGACCGAGAGAAGACCGAGACAATACCGAGAAAAGACCAAGACAATACCAAGACAAGACCAAGACAGGACCAATACAAGACCAAGACAAGACCAAGACAAGACCAAGACAAGACCAAGACAAGACCAAGACAAGACCAAGACAAGACCAAGACAAGACCAAGACAAGACCAAGACAAGACCAAGACAAGACCAAGACAAGACCAAAACAAGACCAAGACAAGACCAAGACAAGACCAAGACAAGACCAAGACAAGACCAAGACAAGACCAAGACAAGACCAAGACAAGACCAAGACAAGACCAAGACAAGACCAACACAAGACCAAGACCAAGACAAGACCAAGACAAGACCAAGACAAGACCAATACAAGACCAAAACAAGACCAAGACAAGACATGACAGTTCCAATTTCTAGATATCACAAAATTTTGCGGGGTAAGATAAAAAATATTGCAATAGCATGAAATCTTGCAGGTATATGAAGGGAATTTAGTGGAAGAGTAGCTGAACAAATAAATACCGCATTTCTATTTTAGATCTTTATTTCCAGTTTCCCTGAACTGAACAAATTATAAATTCACTACAATTTGATTGAAAGAGCCCCGCTCCGATTTTGTTTCGCTTATTTCGTCCATTACTTATTACTTAATACGTGAAATTGGCCTTTTCTATACTTTAACATCTAGGTACCACCAGTCGACTACTGTCGACGAATGACTATATCGATAGTTACGTGTAAGCGGGAACCACCACTGTTACCAAATTCGTAATAAAGTTCCATGTTTCATATTTGTATGCAAGAATCTCGCAAGAATCATACAAGACTTGCAAAATTGCGAGACAAGAAATTTGCAAGACTCTCAAGACATGATCTTGCAACATCGAGAAAGAACAAAACTTTTTCAAATATTGCGGGATTTCTTGCCGTTTTTCTTAAATATTTCTAAGAGCAAAAAATCCTGGATTTATTTACACCACCTCCCTTCCCTTAATTACGGTTGCTATATCTAAAATTTGGTCGGTCAGTGGTCGCCCGGTTCAAGGCATCAGTACTTGAATCTATGTGGCACATGTGTGGGTTTGAGTCCCGCAGCCGGTAGACCGTATATCAGCTATATTCGTGGCATCCTCTCTGCGGGTATAATAGTAGGGTGGAAGAATGTTGTATTGGGTCAATGTGACAGATTGATACCTGTCGACGTTTGACTGTCTCCCTAATCAATGACATTTTCCAGGTTTCCCTCATTCCTGCACTGAATGGTAGTCATGGCCTGCCAACGTAAGTCGTTCCTGAACTCAAATGCAGCCTGCTTAAAATAATATACCGCCCCCTCTCCCGCACAAGTCTTCGACTTCTGGGCTAATCATCTTGATTAAAATGAGGGGTAGAGATATTATTATTATTATTATCTAAAATTAGAAAAGCCGGACGTCACTTTGGAGATATTGCCCAAAAACCGGGCACATCCATTTTTTTAACAGCAACTGAATAAAAAATCATTTTTAACCAAAAAAACTTGTGTTGTATGTATTACATAAGCACAGATTACAGGTGGGAGTATAAAAAATGGAAAATCATCAATTCATATTATTTCAAGATTCCTTGCTGTGTCTGTCCCATTTTTAACCGGACAAAACTGCAAAGAGCTAAACATATCCTGCCAGGACGTCTGGCAACCCTACTCCTGATAGCATTACTTTTTCATAATTTGAACTAACCTTTCACAGTTTCCAATATTCCCATGACATTTCTATTTTACATACACTACATTCTATTTTTATAAAACATATTTTATAGATTTAAATATAAGAATTTTCTACGTTATAATAAAGTATTAGAAAACATTAATATCTATTTAAACTTTGAAAAGTATTAAGCCCTAGTCTATTATTCTGAGAAACAATTAATAAACTTGATTGTCTAGATTCGTAATGTCCATAGAGAGCGGCATAGCACTTTATGATTGTCTGACTTAATTTCTCAGCAACTTACGTAATTACCAATGAAAGAACAGTAATACTGTGAAGCAGAAATAATAATTATTTTTTATTTAGTAAATACGTATACTTAATTGAGTCGAGGTTTCCTTTGCTTACGAAACCAAGAATATTTTATGAGATACTTTGCTGAAATTACGTTCTCTATTTTTGTACGTAATATCACCATTTATCCTTCATATTATGTATCTGCCTACATGACATAATTACATCATTACGTCATTTCATTATAAGTAACGAAAGTAAATTCATTATGATCCTACCGATGTACCAAAATAAATTTTATAAAGATTGTATAAATCGATATAAAATATATTTATACGAGCTTCATATTTCTTTAACGTGGTTAAATGCCTTCACACCATACTTATAGAATTCTAAAAGGCCCACTTTTATAAAACACTTTGGTAATGTTCTGTAACAGTTCTAAAAAAATGTATACACTTTTAACACAATTTTATACAGCAACTATAAAAACGTTTTGTAGTCTGTATGTACGTATTATTTAAAGAAACATATTTTTTAGTGAAAAATATTAAAACCATTGGTTATATATAAATCTTAGATTGGTTATCCACTAATCATAAAATGAAGAATGAATGATTATGTTTAGCATTTTGTAATTATTTGTTTATATATATTTTGTTTGCTTAATTTAATTTAGATGTAGATAATAGTAATTATTTCATTTAATATTCACTGCGGCAAATACGTCACTGACCGGCGGAAGAATATAGTTTCCCAAAAACCAACATATGGTGATAGAAAGAACAAGAGCTCTCGAACACGCGTGTCTCCAAGTTTTCCCTGCTTGCATTCCAAGTCAGTGTAAGTCAAACATTTTTTGAATTTTTTTTATAGTTATGTATATTTAGATTGTGACTGTCACAACAATTATTATAAGTATAGTAAAATTTGCAGTCCATTGTCTCACAAATTATGAATCTGCATTATAATAGAAAAAATAAAAGGTATGCTTTCTTTAATTTATATTATCATTGTATAATTATTTTTAATGATAGCACTTATAATAAAACAATTTTATTTCACACATTATACTAGAATTAAGGTTACGTTTACAATTTTAGATGAAAAATGTGGATCCCAGTTCAAAACTTTCCAGTAAGTTACAATGTTTGTACATAATTAATGGCTTTTTGTTACCAAAAGCAGTGATGTATTTGGTAGGGCATGTATTAATTTAACGGATTTTTTCTTTATGACATCAGAACTACTAAATGCAAATAAATACTTGAGGGTTTCTTGTGTCGTGCAGCAAAAATGAAACGCTCTCACAACCGTAAAAATAATATATTTATTTAAAATAAAGAAGCAGAGGATGGATCAGCCTAGATGTTGTCGACGCGAAGCTTTGTTGGAGAGTGTTTCTGTGTTGCGTCGTACTACTATCTATATTTTCTCCTTGGCGCCACCCTGACGGTTTCGGTGGATGTTTCTAGAATCCCAGTTTGGGTGGTCGTTCTTGGAAAGGACGGCTTCTGGTCATTGTCCCAGCTGGAGTCCATTGCCGAATCGTTCTGGCGCCACGATTGCGCTTCCTAAGTGGGTCGATACAAAATGTAGTGCAAGTGTATTTGGCCCACAGGTACCCCCTCGCCAATGATTGGGATTCATGAAATCTGCAGCCGGTCAGGGGAACGAATTTTTCTACCTGACCTAGTGGTAACTTCGGGTCGCACGGAAGTTAACAAATTTAACGCACTTTTGTGGTCACTGGTATCCATCGCGTCATTTAAAATGTAGGCGGGTTTGACTCTGTCTATAGACACTTTCACTTTGCGACCACGCATTAGCACCGTAAATGTTTTGTTGTCGCGTTTGACCACTGTAAAGAGACCGTCATATGGATTCCGTAATTGGGTTTTTACACCACCCACACGCACAAAAACTTGTTTAGGTGTCGCCAAGTCTTTAAAAACGAATGGCGTTTTCTCGCCATGGCGTTTCACTGCGGAAGGGCGTAGGCTCTCCATATGACGTCGTAAGTCCTGGACAAAGTCCGCTCCGGTGCTGGGCTCATCGTCTGTCCTGCGGAAATGAAGGAATTCTCCAGGTAGGCGTAGATGTTGTCCGTACACCATCTCGGCCGCCGTAGCTTGGATGTCCTCTTTCCACGCCGAACGGATTCCCAAAAGCACAGTGGGAAGGACGCTGGTCCAACGCTCGTCTCGGTGGCATTTGATAGCTGCTTTAAATTGGCGGTGAAAACGCTCCACCATGCCATTTGCCACGGGGTGATATGCAGTCGTTCGGAGATGAGTCGTACCTAATAAACTATTCAGACGTTTGAATAGGTGTGACTCGAACTGAGGGCCCAGATCGGTCGTTATTCGCTGGGGTGATCTGAATCTGCAGATCCAATTGGCGTATAAAGCGCGGGCGACAGTTTCTGCCTCCTGGTTCTCCAACGGAATTGCTTCTGGCCACCTGGTGAAACGGTCTACGTAGGTTAAACAGTAGCGGTAGCCCTCAGATGGCGGCATCACGACGATATCCACGTGGATATGTTCGAATTTCGTTGACGGCGGTTGAAATGAACCAGTCGGAGAAGTCACGTGGCGCGTTACCTTTGCCCGCTGACATTCGACACAGCAGCGTGCCCAATGTCTGCTATCGCGCTTTATCGACGGCCAGACAAAACGTTGCGTCAGGAGCTTCACCGTAGCGTTGATACCGGGGTGCGAAAGACGGTGCACCGAATCAAAGGCTATCCTGCGAAATGGCTTGGTGATGAACGGCCGGGCGGAATCCGTAGACATGTCACAAAATACTGACGCGTTCGTGTCAGGTATTTTGATCCGCTTTAGGATGAGGCCGTGTTGTCCGTTGACGTATGCGCCGATTTCGTCGTCTGTTTGTTGTGAGGCAGCGAGCGCCTCGTAGTCTAAAGTCGCGCTTATCTCGTTCACCCTAGACAACGCATCCGCTACCACGTTTTCGCGACCAGCCACGTGACGGATGTCGGTCGTGAACTGGCAAATAAAGTCTAGATAGCGGAACTGTCGCGGTGTGCACTGACTCGACTTTTTCGCGAAGGCATATGTTAGAGGCTTGTGGTCGGTGTAAATGACGAATATTCTTGCCTCTATCATATGCCGGAAGTACTTTACTGCTTCATAAATCGCTAAAAGTTTGCGATCGAAAGCAGAGTATTTGCATTGAGCCGGGTTGAGTTTTTTCGAAAAGTACCCTAGCGGCTCCCAGTTGTCCTCACTATTTTGCTGTAAAACTGCACCAACTGCAAAATCTGAGGCGTCACATACAGAGTAATCTGCGCATTTACTTCGGGATGCGCAAGTAAAGCTGCACGTGCTAAACTCGATTTAGCGGCATCAAAAGCACTTGTCGCGGTTTCCGTCCAATTTATTGCTGCGTTAGCCTTGTTGGTCCCTTTTAACAGGTCATTTAAGGGTGCCTGGACACCTGCTGCGTTGGGCACAAACCGACGGTAAAAGTTTAGGGCACCAAGAAACTGCCGTAATTGTTTTATTGTCGTAGGCAGCGGGTAGTCTTTTATTGCCTCGACCTTTTCAGGGAGCGGACGCGTGCCGTCACTGTTTACTAGGTAACCGAGGAATTTGACCTGATTTTGTTCGAAGACGCACTTGCCGGGATTTACAACCACTCCGTAGTTTCGCAATCGTTGAAACAATACTTCCAGGTGACGCAAATGTTCCTCTTCGGACGATGAAGCTACGATGATGTCATCGATGTATGCATAACAGAAATCCAGGTCTCGTAATACTTCGTCGATGAATCGCTGGAAGGTCTGGGCTGCATTGCGTAAACCAAACGTCATTCGCGTAAATTCGAACATACCGAAAGGTGTTGTTATCGCGGTCTTGGGAATATCCTCTTCTGCAACGGGGATTTGATGAAATGCGCGAATCAGGTCGATGGTCGAAAATATTTTTCTACCTCGAAGTGATTGCGCGAAATCCTGAATGTGACGCACAGGGTAAAGGTCGGGACGCGTTCTCCCGTTAAGTCTGCGATAATCGCCACACGGTCGCCATTCTTCACCCTTTTCTGGCACGAGATGTAAGGGTGACGCCCACGCACTGCTTGACGGACGAGCGATGCCTAATTTGAGCAAAGCGTCTAACTCTTTTTTCGCTGCTCGTAATTTGTCAGGCGCTAGTCTACGCGGTTTTTCAGCGACAGGGGGACCAGGTGTCGTTTCGATGTGGTGCCTGGTTTGATGCTGCACAGCCGCGGAAGGAGCTGCAGGACGCGTAATGTCCGAATATTTCTTGAGCAGGCTGTGAAACACGGATTCCCCGCAAATTGTCCTAATCGAGGATGACGCAGAACCCACGAGTTGACCTGGAGACGTAAGTCGCGTAGTCAAGTCAAGTAACCTTTATTGCGCACATCCACAAGTAGTCCATAAAAGGATAAAAGTCTGCTCCAATTATGGGTTTCGAGACATCCGCGATGACAAATTGCCAAGTAAAACAACGACGCAACCGGAGGTTTAAAGTCATTGTCACTGTGCCGTACGTAGCAATTGCAGTTCCGTTCGCCGCGGTGAGTTCATATGCCGATTTTGATCGCGATTGTTTGACTAGTGAGCGCGGATATACACAAAGGTCAGCACCCGTATCGACGAGAAACTGCACCTTAGAGTACGTATCCGTAACGTACAAACGGCGCGGAATCGGGCACGCGTCGACGTTCGCCATCACCGACTGCCCGTCGCGTTTCCCGAACGATACGCGCACGGTTCGCGACACTCGCGGGCGCGGTCACCAAAACGTTGGTGATACCAACACTGATCGCTGTCACTATCGCGGCTCCGCGAACGGCCTCGTGAACGCGACCTAGTTGTCCTCGTTGTCGGTCGTCGCGGTTCACTCTTTGTGAAGAGCTTAGCCATTGCCTGTGACATCTCTAAAAGCTGTTGTTCGATGCGAGCAAACCTGTCGTCCTTAGATGTAGATCTGGCTACTTCCTGGAGTGCTGAACCGGGCATCACCGTCTCCATAACAGCGTCGGCCAGCTCCGCTACGTTGTCCAACGCGGCATTCTTCTGGGTCGCCAGAATTGCCTGTACATTAGACGGCAGGCGTCCTGTCCATAGGGTACGTAGAAGCGACTCGGAGACACTTGCCCCAGCTAACGCCCTTAAGCGGCGTAAGAATTGCGATGGTTTTGCGCGCTCTAGAAGCCGCCGCGTCTTTTGCTCCTGAGACGTGCTTAGTCGGCTTATTAAAGCTGCCCTAAGCGCGGAATAAGGTTTATCCTGGGGTGGATTCATCACCAGGTCGCGTCATCACACTTCTGTCCAGAGCAGTAACGAGGTAACTGAATTTTATCTCTTCAGTGGTCACTCGCGCCAAACGAAAACTTCGGTCCACTACCTGAAGCCACATCTCTGCATCGTCCGAAATGAATGGTGGAAGTTTCACTGCGACATGGTTCACTTCCGTCGCTGTAGGGTTTTCGACGCGGTTTTCCTCGTTGAGACTCATTTTGCTTCGCGGCGTTGCACACAATTAAAACCACTCTAATTTAGAAAAAAAAAGAAATCGCGTACTTTCACTAAATTACGTTTGAAGATCACGTCGGGGTCACCACTTGAGGGTTTCTTGTGTCGTGCAGCAAAAATGAAACGCTCTCACAACCGTAAAAATAATATATTTATTTAAAATAAAGAAACAGAGGATGTATCAGCCTAGATGTTGTCGACGCGAAGCTTTGTTGGAGAGTGTTTCTGTGTTGCGTCGTACTACTATCTATATTTTCTCCTTGGCGCCACCCTGACGGTTTCGGTGAATGTTTCTAGAATCCCAGTTTGGATGGTCGTTCTTGGAAAGGACGGCTTCTGGTCATTGTCCCAGCTGGAGTCCATTGCCGAATCGTTCTGGCGCCACGATTGCGCTTCCTAAGTGGGTCGATACAAAATGTAGTGCAAGTGTATTTGGCCCACATACTGTATGTTATAAAATATAAATTGAATGATTTTTTTTATATACACGGACTCATTTGAGTCCCTAAAATAAGCCTCTTTCCGTTTCAATCCCAAAAAGTTGTCATGACGCATTTTATACAAAATAAACATCAATAGTTATTTTGTGTTAAAAACATTAATCATACATAATAAAAGGTTTGAATATGTTTTCTTACAATCTTTAACAAAAAAAAATTGTTTATAACATGAAAAAGAATATTTAAAAAATTTAAAATGGAAATTATTTTTTATGGAATATTATTATGTTTCAGTAATATACACCATTATTCTTTATTTAGATGCCATAAATTTTAATTCGTTTAATTGAAATAAAGTTCAAATTTAATTATTTATAAATATTTGGTATGTAAAACCAATTATTTTGTTAATTTGATTAAACCTAGTTTGCACATTAACATATTTTTTCAAAAATTTTAACACGTTTTGAAAACAAATTCATTTAGGCTATATTACGTTCATATTGTTAAAAACCACATTGTTGGTGTATTACAGATCAAATAGGTAGTTCTGGTTTTGAGGCACAACTGTATTATTTACTACCAATTGTATTAAAGTTGTCTGTGTAGGTGGACCGTCAGGTTCAACATGTGGCCAAAACATGTAGTTCCGTGTTGCATCACCTTCTGTCAGATAATTTGTCGGCTACCTTACCTCCTATGGCATACTGAGGAGAGCTAACAAACTCAAAAGCGGTATATGTCTGGGTGTACCGCTAATGGATGACTTTGACAGTTTGCTACAAATTCTTCTTTCCTTATATAAATAATTCAATAGTACTGAGTGAGTACTATTTAATTATTTACTTAAGGTGGGTAGAGTAATAACTACTCTAGAACAATATACAGGGTGATTCCAAATTATGTGCAAACAATTTGAGTGTAGATTGTTTAAACGATTTTAAAAGGGATTCTTTATATAAACTTTTTTTATTTAAGCGACCCCGAATGAAGCATACAGATATATGCATTTCATTTATACTACAATTAAAATACAATTACTAATCTAACATATTTTTATTAATTGTAATGTAAAAGGGTATAAATAATATTGCTTTATTAATTTCTAATTCGTTTTTTATTACAGAGCTTCTAATTTCATCAGAAATATTAAAAATTCTGTGCCTCAAGTTATCTTCGTTTTCAATAGGTATTGAATAAACTAAGGACGTTCAATGTCCCCAAAAATAGTAATAGTAATAGAAAATTTGGTAAACCCCAACTGCATAAAACACTATTTCAGTACATACTTCTCCATTTCCTAACTTGGGTGATTCCTGTTAAAATGTTGGAAATTAGTAATTTGGATACGGGGAAGCTGTTCATATTTCTAATTGCTCCAAATGCGACTAATGTCGCATAACTAAACTAATGCATGCAGTTACGAGAACTTACTGAATTAAGAGCGCGTAACCTCTTCTTTGACATCTACTATTAATTTCTACTCTAATATCCTGTAAGAACATTACATTGATTGCGTGTCTATGAGTTCATCTTTCTGTACGACTGTTAGCCTTGTCAGTTATTTGAAATCACCAGTAGCCTACGGTTACATTTTGGAAGCCCGCACTCGTAATCAATCATTTGCTGAAAGTTACTCAAAAGAAACATGATTTTTTAGGTAGTTTAAGTTAATATAAAATTGATAATAAATATGTAATAAAAGTAATCAATACAGAACATGGGGAAAATGTAGGTGCATTGTATTATTGCTATATTGTATTTCTTTCTAGAGTAGTTACTACTCTACATACTTTATAATAAATAATTGAATATTACTCACTCAGTAGTATTTAATTATTTATAAAAGCAAAGAAAGACATAGCAAAATGTTAAACTCATTCATAATTGGCACACCGGACATATACTGCTTCTGAACTTGTTAGCTTTCCTTAGTATGCCATTGGAGATGATACAACCGACAACTTATCCGACAGAAAGAAACCTGAATAGCCGTTATGTAACATGTAACTACATCTTGCGTTCACATGCTGAACCTGGCAGATAGTCCACCTTCATACGTAACCAGCATGCTCAACTGCCGTCTTTGGTGGGAAACCAATATAAATTAATAATTTTATTCGAACTGAGGTACAAGTAGCGCCAAAATTATGCGGTGGCAGAAGTCCTGCTCTTAAAATAATTTGTAGTAAAATTACTACAATTATTGTGTCTTTATAATTTTAGTAATGATCACCTCAAGTATTGCATTAATATCGTCTAAAGATTATTTTCCACTATAGCCGAATTTTAAATTTTACAATATGACTTTTATTACGAAATATTAATAATTTTAATTCGTGAAAATCTATAAACTTGTAATTTGAGGAAGAATAACCTATTCTATACTTAATAATACATATTCATATTTTATTAAAATATTATTATCCGGGCATTATTATTATTATTATTAAATTTCCAAGGTCAAAGAAATCATTATTTGTAAATATCATTTGTATCGAAAACGCTGACAATGACTATAGTAACATAATTGATTCTCAAGTGGCATATATAAACAAGTAGTAGCATACCAAACTATTTAAATCATACAATTAACACATTTCACATACAAGGTGGAACAGTAGTAAGTATTCAAAACTTGTGAGCTTGTAGAACAAGTCGAAAAATTACGAAAACCTTAGTACAACTTTTATCAGTGGCGGTTCCTAAGGGAGATACGCTCACTTAAAGGGGTAAAGTGGAGTGTCATGGGTGTGTTATAAAATATTTCTTTGCACCGAAAGGCGTTGTTTTTCTGTTATTATATTACGGTATTTTTATTTGTACTATTATTTTTAATTGTTACTGTTAAGAGTGTTAAAAATACTTGACATTTTTGTTAACTGTCAGATTAGTTGTTTTCTTCATGACACACTGCAATTAATTTATTAGGCTATGAATGTTGAATGTGGGGCACGTTAAGAATGCGATTGAAATCGATTTTACTGAAAAACGATACATCCTATTGAAATTTAACAAGAGTACATTTTTTATGTTAAATACTTCAAATTTCAATATTTTCGAGTTAGAAACTAGAAAAAATTAACTACTAAAAAGATATGATTAAATTTGTCCCTGAGTGTTGCATTTTCTTAGCCCCCCCGTAGAAAATTTTGAAATGTATTCTATCCGACTTAAACACGTCACACCAAAATTTCGTGACTTAATGTTGAACCGTTTTGATGTTACGCATTAAAATCTGTTTCTGAGGTTACCTCTTTATGTGAGCGTACTCCCTTAGGAGCCGCCACTGACCAAAGTTGTACCTACTAAGGTTTTCGTAATTTTTCGTCTTATTTTACAAGCTCACAAGTTTTGAATACTTACTACTGGTACACCTTGTATATTTGCAGAAAACTAAAATATTTTGCAAGTTTTATTGCTGATAAACAAATCGTTCAGATATTTTTAATTGCATCCTTAATGATCATATTTTTAATATTTTCTGTTAGATGTGTTTTATTAATGTTTTATTATTGTGAGTTTTTAACATTTACTTACGTAATTTTACATTCTGCAGCTCCTTTTACCGAAGGGTGAAAGTCTGTCTAATAATGTAGTTAAATTAAATAAATAAAACTATTATATTTCTTTTTGTTTCTGAATACTTTGACAGCGTAATATTCATGTGAAACTAAACAACTTTAGTATTCTACTATACACTAGCACAAATAAAATTTTCTCACACTTCACTTTGGTCCAGAATAGAAATTGCCTCTGAAGAACTGTTCATGCATTTCGTATTACATTCGCTGTATCTGAACACAGTTGTGAAAATATATTAAATCTCTATACAACATTATTTCGGGAAACTGTATTGTCTTTTAACATAGACTTTAACTGATGCCTCATCTAGAACTTGCTTTCCTAGAATATTCTGTTATGATATAAATGTATATTCAAAACTTTTGTTGTAACCACCATACATGAAGTATATTAGAACGTTTATTCTTGTTTAAATAGTACTATGTTCAATTTTTAAACTAGAAGTAATTGAAGAAATCATATATACGCAGGAAAACTAGAAACTACACTAGATCGTTTTGATTGTAAATTAAAAAATAATAATAATAATAAAAACGCAGCACACAAAGCAATAGAGTACGTTGTTGAGTTATGAAAAGAACTAATTTATTTGCTTTTGGATTAACAAGCAAGAATAAACACAAAATAAATATATGTGTGACAACGTTAATCTTAGACAAATATAACACACATTTTAGAGGTTACTAATAATTGATCATATTGACAATAAACATGAATTTATACGAGACTGTGTAACATTAACGAAAAATTCATCTGGTGTTTAAGAGCGAAAAATTTGAATCAGTCGTCTCCTCTAGTTTAAAAATAGAGTATAGGTAGGTAACATATTAAAATAGTATCCGGAAATTGTTAAAAGAGAATAATAATGTTCTACAGTAAGATCCAACGTGTAATTAGAAGAAAAAGGGGCATATAAAATACACATTTTTAAAGTGAGTAAAGAAATTTTATCCCAATTTTTAATTGAATATGATGATTAAAATTTATTTCATAGTCAAAATTTTGTATTTCTCTGATAATAAGGTTTTGCGTTTTTTATATTTTAAGTGTCTGGAATGGAGCAATTAAATAAAGTTATCAACAAAATTAAAATTCAGCAGATAAATCAACAGAAAAGTAAGCTTTTAAAAATAGAATATCAAGAAAAAAGAAATTTCAAAATGAAGACACAGCACAGAGAGATGAAGTTCGAAGTAGTACAAGAATATGTGTATTTGAGGACGCTGATAACAACTAAGTAACGAGAAACCAGAAATTAATACGAGAATAATAAGAAGAAACAAATGTTCGGCAGTAATCAACCACTGAAATAAAAAAATGCCCAGAGAAGTAAAATTTAGAAGATGCAACAGTCTTAAGGCCGGCGGCGGTATATGGCGGCAGAACTTGGATCCTAAGGGGAAAGAATAAGGAGAAGGGCTATGTAACGAGAAATAATGAGGAAATCTATGACATGTACTGGGCAGCAAAAATAGATGAAGTTGTGATATCCAGATGAGTGTAGTGGCTAGGGCATCTAGAACGAATGGGATGCGCGATGAAGAGAAGCTGTTGCAATAGATCTAAGAGAGAAAAATGCAACGTACTGGAAAACGGCATTTTTCTCGAAACTATATTAAACCCTTATTATTCGCCGAGTCTGACCTTCTGTCGGCCTCGAGGTTAGGTATATGCTACAAGTCCACTGAAATGTACGATATGAAATGCGTTTAGTTCCATTTTGCATCCAAATAAATGTACCACACCTAGGCGCAGACAAAAAGAGGCACATGAAACTCAGCAAAGACATACTTCATTGGTTATGTATGTGGGTGCGAGAGAGACAACCATCTGCACGTACGATATGAATTGTGTTCTTAATTTCCCAATATTTTGTTTGTAAACACGTCATTGGCGTACAGTGTGGTTTCATCTTTTATCTTGTATCTCGTTAGTGTTATCCTTTGTGTATTTTTGTAGGTGTTATTGTTGGAACATGTCATGTTTTATAAGGGACTGTAAAATTAACCGGCATACAGCACGAAATAATTCTTCATACCCAGAATTCAATTTCATTTCAATTCACAATCAGCTAAGCCCCTACTGATCCGCCAATGCTAGAGGCACAAAACAAAATATGGCGTTGATCATGAATAATCCATTCGCGCAGCTTTAAGCGCATTCCAGTCATCATAATATAAAATTACATTTCAATGCACAAGTCAAAGCTGTCAAAAATAGTGACAGGGCACCGCGTTGTCACGTGTATCGATTTACGCAGTTGAAATAAAAAAAATGTTTGCCAAATGTATATAATTATTTAATGAAAAACACGATATGGTAGCATATGGAGGTAACACCTACCTAGGCCAGGAGGGTTACAGATTGGCATGGCTCTAACGTGACGTAACTTGGATAACAATTGGAATCGCTCGGGCATGGTATACCTATTGAAAATATCGAGGTGCGCCAGCTTGAAAAGGTGTGCTATTTGCATAAACAACAAAAAAGTGAAAAAAAGCGAAAATCGCGATTTTTTTCGGAAACAATCGCATATAACTCGGTAAGTATGCAGTATGCAATATACTTATAAATTTTCTACAAGATAGAGTTGGTCCGATATCCGTAGATTTGAAATCTTCGCTGCAAAATGCTCGAAAGTGCAAAAAAGTAGGTAAAAAATAAGATACTTTTAAATTATTTATTTAAGAATGAAAAAATAACCCAATCACGCCATACATTTATAGAAAAGTACTTGACTTCAATACAAAACGAGAGCCGTAAGGCCGATTAAGACCGGACTGACAGTTTTTGCATAATGCAATTGTTAAGTAACTTGGAAAAAAAGACCTTTTTTTTAATTTTGTGCCAGGCTAAAAGTTATGAATATTTTTTTGCGCCCGCGCTTTTACAACTTATTGGACCTTAAAACTACCATATACAATTGCTATCTTAACCATTTTTCAATTTTTGGCACAAAATTAAAAAAAGGTATTTTTTTCCAGGTAGGTTACTTAACAATTGCATTATGCAAAAACTGTCAGTCCGATCTTAATCGGCCTTACGGCTCTCGTTTTGTATTGAAGTCAAGTACTTTTCTCTAAATGTATGGCGTGATTGGGTTATTTTTTCATTGTTAAATAAATAATTTAAAGTAACCTTGTATTTTACCCACTTTTTTGCACTTTTGAGCAGTTTGCAGCGAACATTTCAAAACTATGGATATCGTACCAAATCTATCGTGTAGAAAATTTTATAACGAACAAATTTATAATTATAAGTATATATTTTTTCTCTAAAATGCATACTTACCGAGTTATATGCGATTATTTCCGGGAAAAAACACGATTTTCGCATTTTTTTTTCACTTTTTCGTTGTTTATGCTAATAGCACACCTTTTAAAGCTGGGGCACCTCGATATTTTCAATAGGTATACTATTCCCGAGAGATTCCAATAGTTATCTAAGTTACGTCACGTTAGAGCCATATTTAAAAGATTTTGTCGTAATTCTCCTGGCCTAACCTTACTGATATTTATTTCCAGGTTTGAAATTTGAAGAGATTTCAAAAATGTTTTTAGACTTGTTTACATTAAAACTTGTCTTTACAAAGATTTTTCTACGTGCTCCCTCTCGTTTCTTCCTTTCCTCGACCATATCTCACAAATACATAAAAACACTGCCAAAGCAGTAGTTGTTCATTATGGTTCAAAGAGAATTCATTATAATATTTTGTCTACTCGGAAAACGTTTTTGGTATTACGCTGCTACACGATAATATGCACCTGTCACACTAAATTACACAAAATATGCGCGAAAAATTAAATTTACTAAGACAAGTACTGAAAAATTAATTCAAATTAATTACCGTATACCATATCTTATTTTGACAGCATCTGATCATAGACTTCTAAGGTCTATGAATCTGATGCCACTCTCTAAGGAACTTTGCTAAATAAGTCTGCAGTCGCCATCTGTAGGCCACTAGTGGAAAATGTACTTCACCCCGTTAAATTGTTTAACTTTTTGTGTTGCTGGGAAATTAAACTCTGTAAATACAAATAATAGGAACAATATTAACAATAATCGACGATATTTGCATAAAATAATTAGTACCATTTTAAAGTATAATATCCTGAGATATTTACAGTTTTCTGTAAAAAACCTCGAATATCCCTTCTAAGCTTTGATCAGTGTTTGTTGGTGTTTGGAGAGTATGCAACTAGCAATGCAAAATGTCAAATGTCATAATCGAAACCTGGTTCAATACTATTGACCAATTTTTAGTTTTAAACGTTTTATGGTAATTAAATAAAGGAATTTATGTCGGATACAGATATTTCTCTATAACATGGTTCACCCTATGCTATGTGCTGTTTGTGTCTCTAGAGTCACGATTTTAGATGTAACACAAGTACTGGACTGCTTCGGGTGCATTGTATTAGTAGATATGGTTTGTGTATTCTGTTAGTGGATAATTCTGACGGACCTGTAATAAGCAAAAATACTGAAAATGCAGTTTTGGCAGTGTGCAACGAAGGAACGAAGAAAGACTGCAGTTGAAATGTTTATTTTCGTCGTTTCTACATTTGACAACGCTGTAAAAACGACAGGTAGGTAGTTGACATTTCTAAGCCATCTTGGATGATGATTGTCATAGGTGCAGATTTTCCGCGGGAAAAGAGGGTTTTGCCCCATTTTTTAAACATTGAGCTAAAATTCCGTATTAAATTTTATATGGTCTTTTAGGTCTCCTTGAACACGTGGTTAAAATTTTTGTACTTAGTCATAGTTAACCCTGTATTTATTATGTATGCACCGACACTCCAGCTGATGGTAAAAAATCTGTTCATTCTAATACTCGTGTCAGGTTTATTACGTCTCATTATGTACGGAAAAAGGCAGAGATTGATTTTATAATTGTGTGTTCGGGTTCTAATTATTACCTCGTTTACCTGGTAAAGCGCATTACTTGCTAGATTGCGTATTAGACCACACGTCACGTAGCTTTAGTGTACGACGCTTGACTTTAGATGATTTGCAGGGCTAAACCTAGGAAGATTTGTTGTCTAGTATGATCCCAAGTAACAGATGACAGCGTGTGAGAGGACTATTATAAATCGCAATGCTACGTGCTAGCAGAGAAAGCGGAAATATAGGAAACGATACATTGTAGCTAAAATTATATGTTTACACCTACATATTTTTCATTAAAAACTCGACTAACTTATTCCTCAACCCAGTAGCTTGTGGTTTAGAAGCAGAAAATAAATAAAATTTTACTAAAACAGCAACAAAATGAAGCTCAGAGAGAAATGTATGTACAATTTTACTCCAATTGTGCATAACAACACTAAATTGATTCTAAAATTGTGACCAACAATTTTTGGAAATAAAAATGTAAGCTTTATTTAAATTGAATTATGGACAAAACTGTGTTATTATTGTACAACAACATATTTCTTATCTAACACCGTGTTTAAACTTTTGTAATAATAAATTTATGCGGGTTATGGGCTGCAAAATAGTATAGACCTAGTCATTTTATTCAATATTCCCTGGTCAAGGTAAGTCGAACCTTTTTTATTTCTGGTAGTTGATTGTACATCATATGCATATTTAATTACTTTGAACTTGTCACAATAGTTATTATTAGTATACCAAATTTATAGTCACGCTACGTGACAAAAAAAAAGCAAACACCTACCTATACAAGGTGTCTGTGAAAAGTTGGGAAATCTCGGAGCTGGAGATACTGGTGACCAAAAAAAGTCGATTAAGCCAAATATGTCTTATCCGAATGTTGCTGGTTTCATTGCTAGAATTTTATTTTGAAATATCTCAATACCTTTGAAACCTGTCGAAGTATTAAAACAAAATTGGCACAATTATGTCTCTTGGCATGGCAAATAAGAATTTTTAACTAATTTTGACGTGTACTAGTAGAAGGCGCCACTTATGGCACAGCATGTTTCTTTTAAATGGCAGAACTTTTTTGCTGTTTAGTGTATCCATCTGACTATTGAAACAATCGATTCTCCTACCTATTATATCTGACAAAGGTATACCTTGTTGAAGTCGTTAGGGGTAACCATTTTTGAAATAATCGTATTTGAAATATTCAGTGCAGCGATTGAAAACTGTCGAAAAGTGTCTTTTTACTGAAAATACAGCAAAATGTTACTTGGAAAAGTTGTTTAGAATGATAAATTATGGAGACTTGCAAAATTTCAAAGAGACCGGCCTGCATTGATTAAATCTTTGTGTTTTGTTAAAAATGGTTTCAAAATCAAACCTCGCCGATCTTCTTGAAATTTTGCACGTCCCCATAATTTACCGTTCTGAACAACAAAATAAATAAAATAAAATAATACACCTAGTATCCCGAACGTAGAAGAACTGATCTCATCAATGTAGGTATCATAAAATTCCGTTGAATAAGTTACTAAGTTGTGAAAGAATATACCTATATAATTGATACAAACTTTATTAAAAACCCTTTATGACAAAACTATTAAAATTGAATCTACAAATTATACTTTATACTCTATAAGCATAAGCAATTTGCACAATTAAAAGGTGTGGAACTTATAGGTATCTGTAATTCTTCATATCAATATCCCAAATTTATTGAGACTCGCATTTATTACTACAAACTGAGAAAGACCTGACAAATAATCAAATACAATATAGTCTTTTATGATATCTAAATACATCAGATATATGTATAGATAGAATTTCAGAAGCGAGGGCACGCCCGCATCAAATCAGAGATATTTCTCCGTCTAAATTCCAATACGTGAGGTGATTGTAAATGTGCGTTCGAGCATGCTGAGTTACGTCTAAATACAATGAAGAACATGAATACTATTCAATAAGGACTGATACCACTCTTGATACGATGCGTTCTCTTTACCATAGTAATAAAGCCTGTATTACCGGTTCCTTTATAGCAATAGGTACATTCAAATAATTTTTATAAATACGTTCCATTCTTCTTCCTAAATCAGAGGGTAAGTCTTAGAGCCCTTTTAGATGAGGATACTGTATCTCAAATACTGTCTGAGAGATCGGACTTTCAGTTTAGCCATTGTTCGTCAGTGTCGCAGATAGAGTGGATGTTGAAGAGTGTGTGAAAAATTAAGAAAAAATAACCAAGTTGCTAGTCAACTCCGAAGCAGCCAATATAGTCAAAAAAATTCGATAATAGATGATGAGAGAGTCAGTGTTTTATAAGTTGGCTGATCTTCAGTTGGGTTTTGTTTACAAGTCTAGAGCAATGCCAAAAATGCAACATATTTAAGCGTTTTTTAGTGGCAAATTATAATTCCAGGTGAGTACCTTTATTAGGATCATCCCTGTAGTTATTTGCGAAATTGCTAATAAAGTAATCAGAACCAGTGGTTTTTAGGCTTTCACGGCCGATGCTATCATTTGATACATTGCCGTGACCTCGGTAACGGGTCGCTGCCAGAAACAGAATTAAAGTGCACATCCTTAGCATTAGCCGAGATTCTTTTACCTGCCCTGGTTGTTCTCGGGGGGACAAACCAGCTGTCGGTATTTCTGGGCCCGCTCATATATTGATTTCTGTTCATATTGTTGGTATTACGACTGCTAAGGTCAGAACTGTTTCTCGCATAATGGTGGTCCTCCGAGGCGTGCCGTAGCAGCCGTTATGGTCGCATCCCAGCTCCCAAACGTTTCGCCGCTTTTCCCTGTCGACATCTCCAATGGTGACTGGACTGAGCTCAAGCTTTTGCGGAGTTCATCTGCTGAACTAAAACGGAGAAAAACTGAGCTGAAAAGATTAAAACGTGAAAAACTCAAAAACAATCCAGAATATTACGAGCGAAAAAACAAGCGAGAGCGAACGATATCATCGTCGTAAAAGTCAAAAAAATAACATAAAATCAATAAAGGAATTGACACACCAACAATAATGCATTAAAACAGAACTGGGAGGGATAGCTCAATAAGATACAGAGAAAATATGAAAGAAAGGCAAAGAGCCATAAAAGTCCATTTACACACATCAATGACGTATCAGTTCACTGTCAGTTCAGGATCAATGTCATTTGTGGTCGATCACTGATGCCAGTTTACACATATCCGTCCGTAGTCCGTAAAAAGGAGTTAATAGAATCAGATGATCAAACAAAGTGATCTGAATATATTTATCATGCAGTTCAACATTTCGTACAAACTCGATAAGCTTCTCATCCATTCTAAGCAATAAAAAATCTGGTCAGTTCGTCAGTAGAATTACAAAAATATCGTCGCCGGCGTATTTAAAAGTCACTGAACGGACCCTGAAGCAGTACTGGCAGCACTGATACGGCACTGTGACGGATGTGTATAAACACGCCAATTTAAAATCTAAGCACGATTTTTTATTTTGCACTGATACTGATACAGAACTGACACGGCACTGATGTGTGTAAATAGACCTCAAACCAGTACATAAATGAAATCATCCCACCATCTGAACCCGATCTTATTCAATTGCAAACCGGACCGAGTCGTCAGTTACTGGGAAGTCGAAGAATAGGGCCAAGGTATACAGGGATAACTAGAAGTTAAAAGCACACTTAATTGAAACAAACTAAAGCAAGAAATATAATAGTAGATATTTCAGATTAACGAAAAAACAAAGAGAAACGGTCCAATCACCAAGTACTACATCCGAGTGGTTCCAAGTTTAAACGGTGATAATATTCTTGCAAAATTTCCAAGAAGGCAAGAAAGTAACTTCGGTTACTTTGTGTTTCCATTGGCAGATGATACGAGTGAAATTGGCAGAGAAGATATCGAAATAATATTACTCGCACCCAGAATTGACAAAAGAAATCTTTACTTTTTTGGTAGAAAGTTAAAAAAATATATATATACTAGTTAGTACCATTGAGTACAAGAATGATAGTACTCTTACAATAGTCTTTGTTTTCTTTTCGTCATTTTTTTATTTTTAAAAGTGGTGGGAATTTACCATTTTTTATTGATTTACGCAGGTTAATTTAATAAAGATCAACGTTGAAATATTATTGATCAACTCTGATGCACCTATATTGGTAACCAAAATCACTAAACAATCTACATCTTGCAACCTTCTCCTAATTACTAGTAGCAAATTATGTCATAAAAGATTTCATTATTTATATGCAATACCGCAAAATTTTATCATTTTTTATTCAATAAGCACTTAAAGTCAACCCATTCATTATCAACTTCGAAGTCAGTAATTTTAAAAAAGCCAAATATCTCGAAAATAAAAAGGTATTAAACTTAGTTGATAGTAAGTAATATATTTCTAATAAATTAAAGTTTTATTAATTTATTTTTAAAATAGTTTTATTATTAATTTTTTAGAAAATATATATTTGATATTTCAGATTTTCCTTCTTTTAAGAATAACCCAAATACGATTTTTATTAGTAAAAAATTTCAATAGGTTAAATACAAATTTTTCTAAAATGGAACATTTCAAAATCTACACGGTATGAATATCGAAAACACGTGTAATTCCGATGGAACAGAGCAATTTATAAATTTCAAACAATTTAAACAAGTCAATACCTTTAAAGAAATCGCCTTCCAAGATGTTAAAAAAAAATAGGAAACATAAATTGTATTTCAGAGATTTAATTGTTTCCTACAACTTCGAATAAAGTGACATTTTAAAATCCGTACACCTGTTTCCATATTTAACTAATTGGTTTTGCTGGATCGATCATTTTATGTCGCCTGCAGAGAAAATTTAACTACATCGCTGTACAAAACTGTTAACGTCTCGTTCGGCTTAAGGTTGTTCGACATTTTCAAATTGCATTTTCCGTGAAATTGAACGTAATTTAAAATTGAAAAAACATAGTTTATAAGGGAAAACGTAATTTGATATGAGAGAATGAGCTTCAAATGAATTTCTAAATGAGAAATCAAAATATACCTACTAGTGATATGGAAGCGTTGACAGTAAAACCAAGTGATCACTTAAACTTTGATTTAACTCTGCTCTACAGTTTTTAATGTAAATCGTTTTTTTTTTTTAATTGAATTAATTTAATCAACCATATCATATTAATTTTATTGTAAAATTTTTGGATACAACACAACGCGTGTCATATAAGCTATTTGATTTTTATATTATATCAATAAAGTTAGAAGAAAAACAAGTTTTTTCTTGAAAATCAGTTATATTTCAAAAAGACTTTGTTAACGGCATTTTTAAAAATTGACCACCGATTATGCATTATTTTTCCAACGCAGCAAAGCTATTACATTTAATTTGTAGCACCATATACAGTGTGGAAGAAAAGTATGGAATAAACTCATTATTTTTAAAACAACGAAGTTTCATGAAATTTCCTCGAACACGTCGATTTTGCTTTTTAAAAAGACTCTTTTTTCTATACCAACGCGTTTCTGACGTTCATTTGTTTTCGCGTGATGACGTCATCGAATATTGTTTTAAATAGAACTCCTATATTTTTTAGAGCTTAACTTGCTGAATTCAAAAATGTATAATTTCAACACTTTATTCCTTCATCTTTTCGAGAAAAAAAAATAATAACCGATTTAATAAAATCGGCTTGAAAAAAATGAGAATATTACTATTTGTGTCTGTGATGGGCTGGTTGAGAGAGATATAGTGAATCCATCGGCAGTATTACAAAATAAGGACTCTTTATTTTTAAAACAATTTAACAATAAGCAACTATTTAATTAATTAATAATTAAATTCTGGTTGCCTCAATCGTATTTGACCCCTTAATTTATTATTTTGTTTTATTCGATTGCATGTTAGAATACATCTTTTGATAGCAAAAACAAATTAAATCAAGTCACCTCAGAAACTGTTTCTGGCAGCTAAACAAAATCTAATCAGAATTGGCATCTGTCAACTGCAGCGATTTTATTGGATCGATTTTTTTTTTTTTCTCGGAAAGTTGAAGGAATAAAGTGTTGAAATTATACATATTTGAATTCAGCAAGTTAAGCTCTACAAGAATCCGATGAAAAAATATAAGGGTTCTATTTAAAAAAATATCCGATAACGTCACCACGCGAAGACAAATGAACGTCGGAAATGCGTTGGTATAGAAAAAATAGTCTTTTTAAAAAGCAAAATCCAAGTGTCCAAGGAAGTTTCATGAAACTTTGTTGTTTTAGAAATAATGAATTTATCCCATACTTTTCTTCCACACTGTATGATAAACTACTGACAATTTCTCTTTAACACCACTGCCTTATTCAAGTCTCTGAACATGGCTAAAAATTCTGACATCATAGTAACGTACACAGTTGGCAGTCTGACTTTTGCAAACCTTTTTCCATTTTAATATATTTCTTTACTTTAATTCAAATTAAAAAAAAAACTACAAGAAGAAGAATACAGAGTACACAACGGTACGCAAACGTCAGTAAAGGAAGACCCGGCAGACTATTACATGAAAATCTGCTTAACCCAGAAGTCCAGGCAGATTATTTCGAATAAGTTCGAGATAGCGAACCCCACCCATCGATTTGGGAATATGAATGGTCCAATCGAGCGATCGTCAGCAATCCTTGCTCAAACATTTAAGGAAAAGCGTTATTGAAAATGATCCCTTGAATAGCGTGCGGATTTTCAGAATCCCTGACTCGAGTATTATGAATGATACATCTCATTTCGTGTAAATATAGCTTCATCTGTAACTAACATCTTATCTGTAAATCTGGAATTTTGAGCATTTTGTTACAGCGATTGTTCACAAAATCTAATTCGCAAGGGATAATCCTTTGGTATTAATGCTTGGGCAAGCTGTACCATGGTACGGATATAATTAACCCTCGTGTATGATGCGCCACACTGTTGATTGGGAGAGTCCTTGTACTTGTTAAGCGATTTGCGTGGTTTTTCAGCAGCTGCAATACGTCGTGGACGCTCTAGACCTCCATCTCTTCCACGATTCGGTTGCAAGTTTCCCGTGTCACACCGATGTAAAGGTTGAAAATACTACAACTTTAATACTTTTTTTCTCGGAAACTAAAAGGATTTTACAAAAAAAATGTTTACAATATTAACTCCATTTTTCATTAAATTTGAGCTTTGGGTCAAAAATAGGTCCTCAGTGGACTTGAACAAGTCTTTACTCAATTTTTCCACCCTGGATGGGTCAGTGGTCGCGCGGTTTAAGGCGTTAGTACTTGAATCGAGGTGACTAGACGGAGTTGGTTCGAGCCCAGCTGCCGGTAGACCGTATATACGCTATATTCGTGGAGAGGATTGGCACCCTCTCTGTGGGTATGGTAGGGTGGAATAATGTTAGCTTGGGTCAATGTGAGAGATTGATGCCGGTTGATATTTCACCACCCCCCTAATTAATGAGGCTTTCCAGGTTTTCCTCATTCCTGCACTAAATAGTGGTTAGGGCCTACCAACGTAAGTCGTTCCTGGGCGCAAATGCGGCCTGCTTAATAATAATATGCCGCCCCCTCTCCCGCACAAGTCTCCGACTTCTGGGCTAATCCCTGTGATTAGAATGAGGGGTAGAGATATTATTATTATTATTATTATTATTATTATGTAGAGAATTAGTACCAAATTCCGACATCTTAAGGGTTTCAAAATTTTACATAAGAAAATTAAGAAATGGGTGTTCTGTTTTCATATTCATGGTATTTTAGTACGTTTAATATTATATGTTGACTTAAAATTTAAAGTAATTTAATGCCTTCCAATAAGTTATAATATTTCTCTACTACGAAATAAAACTATATCAACTTATATACACCAGCGTACCAGATTACGACCAAAAAATGTTAGATGAATCTATTTATAACCCTACATGTACCAAATTGCGACGTGGTGTAGCGATCGACAGTGTTGCCCAAAATTCCGACTAGCAGAGAAAAAGCATTAGTTAATAAAAAAATATATATGTTGAATTAAACATAAATATAAATAAATCTAACATTTTCTGAATTTTTCAGCTTGACTAATTCACACGATCCTTGAAAGTATACATCCCGGATTATGTACAGGAATAATCCAGGCCTCGATTGTTTATTTATATAACCGCCACTTATGAACATATCCCTCCATGATTATTTGGCAGGTTTTCTGTTATATCTACATATGTACATATTAGCTTAAAATATCTTTCTAATACAGTAAAAAATGTTACAAAAGTTAATAATAAGGAATATATGGGTACATATTGTGGGTGTAATTCAACGCTGGTTGGGGCTTTAGCCCCAGAGTAGTTAGTTTCACACTATATTATTAATACCTAAAAATATATAAAAACCATTACCTAAAGGGTATACGTCATATTTAATTTAAAATTCATTGACAGGCTAAACTCACTTTTGTCATTGTCGATATTTAATTTCAAATAATTTTAATTTATATAATAATTTTTATAGTTAGATATTTGACTCAACTTAAAGCAGGCCACCTGAAGAAGCAATCCTAAAAATGCAGAAATAGGTCAGATCTCATCTATTGTGATCACAGACCATCTAGACTGTACCCATGCTATTCAATACAACTATACCAATGAAGCCTCGACAGGGGAGCGGTGGAGTGTGTGCAGAAGTTTGGCTCCACCTCTTTTGACAGTCTGATTCAGTAAAATGTATATTATAATATTTGATGAAATTTTAAAAGAGTTAATAATTTTTATTTAAAAGTAAAGTGAAATAGAGAAGATGTCTTGATGTAGCAATGCTTTCTACTCCAGTTTTAAATTGTGTCGCCTGTAAAAAGTACAGCCGAATCTAAGATTTCACGTTATCACTTAAATATTATACCAAGCTTCCAAAAGAATGATCAGAATCTATATATTTTCTTAGATATAGATATTTATCTTATGCTTGTAATTACGACACAGGAGGTCGCAAATAGGTCTCTATCAAGTCATTGTGTACTTAATTTCGACCCCTTAATTAAAAATAACTCAAATATGATTTTGAAAGTATCTGAATAATAGAAAATCTCTTCTTAACATATTTCCTTTGGATTGTTCACAAACATGCAGGAAGGATTTATTGAACTAAACATATTTTCAAAATGTCTCAAGTTAAATTTTATGAGTAAATACCTTAAAATTGCTCTACATAAGGAACTCGTAATTACAATATTTCCATTACAAAACTGAACTTCTTAGGTCGCAATTACCTCCAAATAGTAATTAATTAATGACAAAAAATTTAATACAAGTTATAAATAAAATAATAAATGTTTTTTCCTGAAATATGCAATACATACGCCTTCGTGTAGGTAATTCCAACCCACCCGGTCGGAATTTGGAGCAATGAAAGATATTGTGTACGTAATTTACGACCAGCCGAAATTTATTCTTTTTTACATATTAAAAAAGTAATTAAAAAGTTTCAAAATTACAGCTTGAATTTTAATAATATGTTAGGAATTAACGGCAGATATAAATTTATGTTCACTTGCCTACTTTTGCATCTAAAGCTTTAACAAATTCTATACACCTTTAGGCAGAGTTGACAAGCACTCAGGGGCACATTTACATGTTATTTTTGTTTAGAATTGATAGTAAATCATAAAAATCTAAATTATTATAGATAAACTAAATGACAACCTGCCATATCATTGCAGCAGCGACAGTTGACGTAAACGATTAATTTAAACGTTATTCTACAGTCTCTATTTTAGGGACCATGTGGTCGGTCTGTGCAGCTTTCTCACTCCTTAAGAACAGTGGATATTAGATAACACTAATGCATTTGGCCTAAGTAACAATTACTATGCAAATATTTGATAAACTTAAATATAATTCCTGTTATTGTATATTTGATTTTGAAACATTTGAAATACACAAAATTATTGAAGGAAAACTAATATGTATTTAAATAAATGTCATATAGAATAGGGGAAATCGTTTAAATAAGGAGCTCCAATAAAATTTCCTTCAGATCTCCCACGACGAATATATTCCAATACTCGCAAGGTTTTGGTTAGTTCACGCCTCGGTTGAGGCACTCATGGAGAAAAAGATTGTAAATCCGTTCCACGCCCTTTTCCATTGAAGATTTCAGTAACAGACCCATTCAAATACTTTTATGCGAAAATATTATAGAATATTTATCGAAAGCTGTTCGTCGTTCATTTTTCTGAAAATGAAATCCGAAATAACTACATTTGACTATCTCTTCTTCCCTGCAGACATATTAAAATTCGTGTCAATATACACGTCACGTGTTTACGCACGTCAAAAAAAACAACAAACAGCATAAATTAGAAACATTGATATTAACTTCATACTGAAAAAAAGGAATACACAGATACAAGTAACAATGTAAATTTTTTAAAAATTATTACAAATATACAAATAAAAACATGTTAAATTAATACAAATAATAAAAGCAAACAATGAAAATAAATGAATTAAATATTATGAGAGTCACAGAGTAAAATCATTAAATGCATTTTTCAGTAAATAATTTTTAATTCTTTTTTTGAATGTATTTATATTTAAAATATTTTTATAGAGCGACGTTAAAAAATTGTATACCTAAATAACGTGTACCATTTCATGTTCTTGTTAATCTTGAATATTGGAATGTTGAGAGGTAGTTTTTATTACATGTAAGTGTGAACATCATGATTACAATGACATGATTCTCTATTGTTTCTAATATACATAAGACAATGAAATATATAAGTACAAGAGTATGTGAATATATTCAATTTAATATACTGATATCTGCAATCATCTCTATAATTTAAATCTGATATCACTCTTACGGTCTTTCTGTGCTGTGAGAACACTTGCTGACTCGAAAGAGTGTGACCTCAAACAAGAATCGTATAAGACAGGACAGAGTGGATGAAACTATGATATACTGTCATTTCTAGATATTTTACATGACAGGGAGCAAACACATATGTATTGCTATATTGGAACATATGTAATTGGCATGATGAACCCATAATAATTTAGAATCCAGGTTCGCCAAGGAATAACAAAGTTTGGATTATCCAAATGCTCTGTATTTCTCAAAGTAAAAACAATAATCCCTGTTTTTGACATGTTTCAACTTAAGTTAGTAGACGCAAACCAATCTCTTGCCTTTGACTGAATTTGAGATATTTTTTCAGTTAATACAGTTAAGTCTTTATTTCTATAAATTATATTTACATCGTCAGCAAATAACAGACTATTAATGTTTCTATCTAAATAAATTAGAAAGTCATTTATGTAAATTAAAAATAACAAAGGGCCCGATACTGAACCCTGATTCACACCATGAATAGTTTTCTTAATACTGGATTTGACACCATTGTATTGAACATGTTGCACTGTCATTCAAATATGATTTCTTTGTAAGGATATTATGAGAAATACAATTGAATGTTTTTGTTAAATCTAAAAATTGGGAGGCAACAAACTCAAATGTATGTTAAATCTTCGCGAATTCTAGGATCGTTAAATATCCGTTGAGCATATACAACAAAAGTAGCATTACTTGAGTGTAGTCGCTGTAGAATACTTTTTATGCTGTCAAAAATTAACGTAGTAATATGACGTTGCTTCTAACTACGTATCCCAACATACGGTTGCATTGCAACTATTTTGTTTTACAAGTAGTAACCTGCAGTACGTCTAAACATGTCTAAATAAAAACTCTCCTGGGTCTTGATTCTCCAATGCAATGAAATAAAGGGCATAGCCCATTAAGATGGTGAAAAATCCCCCCTCTGGGATTTTTACCGGACATAAGCCATTCGATTCGGTATCAATAAAGACCAAGCCTCCTAAATTTTCAGCCCGCGCGGGCGCCCCTAGCGGCCGCTAGCTCGAAAATACAGTTTTCCAGTATTTTTACGATAACACGAGCTCAAAATAATATTTTTACATGCGGTTTGCGGCATTCGAAAGCACATTTAATTGGCTCTCTGTGATATTTTTTTCAGATTTTTCGGCTTGATATCCGAGAAATGGGGGCCATTTCAATATTTGTAACGTCATTTTCAGCACTCTTTCTTTTTCTGGCACAAAATTGAAAAACGGTATTTTTTGGCATTTTTCATTATCTTCCAAATGATCTATTGCGAAAAAAATTTTCAGTGGTGCAAAAGGTCGAAAAAACGTCAAATATGCGATTTTGGTCATTTTTGGCCGATTTTTGACCGATTGTTGATCATTCTGCGACGTTTCTGGGGATATTGAGTCACCGTCAAGTCCCTCACACACTCAAGCCCAAGTTTTGTTCCCTCATGAAAGATTCTCCTCAAAAGCAGGAAATCGTTCAAGCACCATCAAAACCCCTAAGTCCCAGTTTCTGGCCCTCGCAATTTTTCTATTATAATTTTTTTCGTCCAAACCCCGTATTTCAAGTTTATTTTCAACCCCTCAAAACAGTTCATCAAGGAACTGATCCTGGGAACACCATCAGCAACCTCAAAAACGCCCCAGTAGGCCTTCTTAACCTTCAATGAACTCTTATTTGGAAAGAACTACCCCTCAACCCTGGTTCCAACCATTTACCAACATCTCATATATCAGGCCTCAACATGTTCCACCTCTATTTTCCTAAATTCCCGGAATAAACAATAAAACGTATTTTGAGGATATGCATTTAATTATGCTCCTACTACATAATTTTGCCAGCATGTTCGTTTAATCACTTTTAATTGTTGGATTACTCATTTTGCCAGCATGTTCGTTTAATCACTTTTAATTGTTGGATTACTCACAATTTCTCTCTTACGTACAAATTCTGGGATTTTATAAAATCTTATAATTATCATGGAAAATTTTATTAATCGTCGTCTGAATCGTCGTTGATGCACGCCACTACATTATCAGTCAAGAAAGATTTTGTTAAAATCAAGGCTAGTCTCAAAATTCTATCTTCATACCGTCGATTGGATAGATAATACACAATTGCAGCCACATGAGCACAGCAGTTCTGCGATCTGCAGCTCGAGTTATCGTAAAAATACTGAAAAACTGTATTTTCGAGCTAGCGGCCCCCAGCGGGATGAAAATTTAGGAAGTCTTTATTGATATCGAATCAAATGGCCTATGTCCGGTCAAAATCCCAGAGGGGGGACTTTTCACCATCTAATTGGGCTATGCCTTTTGAGCGGGAATTCATTCCACTTTAAACATCCCTGAGCTTATTATTATCTATGTGTACATTCACAATAATTACTGAAGCTTTATATTCCTTCAGCAAATACCATGTAAAATAATTCCCCAATTGTCAAGAATACACATTTTAATTTTCTCGTTAGAATTTACGCCACTTTCTAAGGGAATATGTTCCACTAAACTCGAGAATCGAGCTCCTGCAGGTAAATAAATGTTACGTTTCTGCCAATTAGCTGGCATGAATAAGATTAAATTTGTGTTAATATAAATAAAGTATATTTAAATATTAAGGTCATCGCCAAGTCCGGACCTGAGATCTGCGAACGAAGTGCGGGCTTTACTCATGATGTACCTTCTCCCAATTATTAAAATCTTAAATACGAAAAAGTAATCAAGTCGTATAAATACTGCTTTTGTGATGGTAAATAAGTTTCTTAAACTAAATGTTACTTAAACACTTTTACATAAATATTTCCGTTCTACGCATATGGACTGAAATATAGAATGGAGCTTGGGTTTTAAGAAAATCGTTTTATATTTATAATAGAAAAAACCTTTCAACTCTTCAGGGCCATCTAACACTCAAACTGAGTACATTTATAGGTACTAGGTTTATTTTAATAGACATATTTTGATCCAAAGAGCATGGGGTAGAATTTTGTAGAAACCTTTTAGAGACACTGACTGTTTATAAAAAAATGTTTTCTTAGTTCTCTCTAAAGGACAGCTGTCTAACCTTTTGATACGAATTTATTGTCTCCTCCTAAGCAATACGATATTTTATACCCTAATATAAATTTTATATTAGAACCGGCAAGAGCGGAATGCCCTTTTCTGCCTAATCTTTTCTAATTTATATGTCTAAATTTAAATAGGACGGCCCCAAGAATTATATATACCGTCGATAAAAGGGACTTTATGTGTTTTACATTGTCCGTAAATCACACTTATCTGGAATAGAATAAAACAGTATAATAGGTAGATACAATTGAAAATGGTTGTGCCTTTGAACTCTCGTAAAAAGTAGCTAGATAATTTTATTTCCTTGAATGTAAAGGTACAATCGTTTGCAATAATAATGACACTCATTAAAATGAATTTTGCGATTTCTTTACAACTTCTGACGTATTTGTAATGAAATCTACCTGACAATTTTAATATTAGTTATTAGTTGTTTCACTCACCGATAGAGATTTAATGAAATTTCTACTCAGAATTTCAAGTTCAAAAAATGTTTTAAGTCAGTGTCATGATTATTGCAAACGATTGTATATGCACTGTAACGCAATCTAATGAACTATTTGATGCGAACTTAATTAACAATGCAAACATAAAAATTACATTTGGAAATATATTTTAACTATTTGTAGTTATCGATTATTCCTAGCAAAATATCTCCAGAAAATTACGTTGCTGTCATAATAATAATTCATTATTGAGTTTTTTGACATAAAGACTGCAACAGCTTACAAGCATTTTTGTAACTCCCATTACAAGGCATTATTTTTGTTAAATACATTAATAATTACCATTGAATTATTTAAAAAATTACACAATGGTAGTTAAAAATTTTTGCTGCCTCTATTGCAAATGAGGAATTTCAGGAAACAACTACACTACACTTGAAAGATCTATAAAAAACAGCCAAAGTCATTCGTCTGTGGCAAATACGATATACCGGATGCAAGCCTGTTGCCTCTCATCGGTATGCCACTGGGTCAGGCAAAAGATCTCTCGATGAATCATCTCTAGCTGTTCATGCCTGTCACAGTCAATAGAAGTGAACCTGAGTACACATGATGTAACACATATTATACTCGTAGCCTTGCTGGCTGTTCGATCTTTGTCATATCCGACGGAAGATCAAGAATGCACGAGATGTGGGTGTCTACATGCAGCGACTACTCCATGCTGGATTTGGCGGTCTCACAAAAACTACTTTATACAATTTATAGTAAATAATGCTGCAATTGTGTCCCTGTAGTTTTGGTAATGTTGACCAAAAGTGTTGTATTAATGCAATCTATAAATATTGTTATTTTGATTGATATATATTACAAAATATAGTAAAAAGTTTTACAGTTATATTATAATTTACAACAATTCAATTATTACAATACTTTTGCATTTAGCACAACAACGAACTTATATTACTACATTTGTAGTTTATTCTACGACAAAATTGTAAGCAAAAATTTATATAACTGTTTCAGTAATATTTCTTTCAGTGTGTCTGTGTTGCTAATCTGCTTATGACAAAATTTAATAAAATAGCAAAAAACCAATATTTAATTTTACGGCAAACTTATATATACACAATATTCCAGTTCAGCATAAAACACCATCGATCCTATGACGTATAACCATTTTTTAGGAATCCATTTCCAAACATTCTGGGGTGATACAACGGCTCGTTTATAAATTCTTGTCTGTAGATTTACAAATTTATCCGCTTGTTATTGTACCTTCCTTTTACCCTTGCAATCAAATATTCATTTCATTCACCTAACCATTGTTTCAACGACGTAAATTTCATACGTGTTAATTTTTCGCCCTTTCATTAAATACAATCGCCTGGAAAGTTTTGACACAGTTACTCTCCCTGAATATAGACATCTCACTTTACTGTTAGTCTCTTTAACGTGCAACAATGACAACACAGGCGTTATGTTTATTTTCATGTTGACATTGATTAATGAATGTAAAATTACTGCCAAACAGTTTATTTTAAATATATAACATTTTTTTATTATAATTTTAAAAAATATAGGTAAGTAACAAAAATGAACCAATTATTATTATTATATTGTAACCTCTACGTTGACTTAGCCTTAAAATACATCACGTGGAAAAACAAACTTTATTGTCACTACTTGATTACACAACAAATATACTTCAAATCAATTCACAACTGTCAAATCTTTACTCTGACATTTGCCAATCGCGTTCGGCTTCTGAACTTAGAACTGACTTAAGGTTCGATTATATTGGCAGTGTAATCATGTTCACTAACTAACAGATTGTAAACAATCAGCGACAAAAGTTGAAAGCTGGGCTACTTTACTCGCTACTCGCTGACGTGTGAGGCCAACACCACCTAAAAGACGTCTTTTAGGTGGTGTTGGTGGGGCTTGTTAGCTAGTACACTAGCCATGTGTCATCATAGTTGCTAGTATACTAGTTGCCAGTATCCCGGTGTTTCCTAATTTCAGTGTCTACAAAATGTCGACGGATTTAGTACGCGAGAGAGTAGTGATTTTAACTCAATGTTATAAATGAGTTAAATAGAAAAGAAAAGCAGAAAATGAGGCAAAGAAAGGTGTGGGTAAAATCATGGATAGAAATACATGATTATGGGAACTGCTAATACCTACTATAACTACTAATATTATTTGCGTCCCACTTCAGTTCTTAACGCTGAACACCAAAAAAACCGTAAATTGAAGAGAAAAAAACAATATATTCATAGGTCATCGATGACTAATGCTAACTGTTTTTGAAACTTCACCATACGTGCTATATTTGCCTCAAATTGCTGCAAATTTTCTTCATAACGTTGTCTTCAGCCTTATAGTTGTGCTTGGTAAACGTGTTGTAGATGGGCTTTACCATATCTCATTTCTAAGGCACTCTTCAATGTTTAACAGACATTTTGTTTATCGTCAGCTAGTGTTCTTAATATCTCTATAGCTTCAGCCCGTAGACCAATTATAAGATCGGTGGCCTTTTCTTCGTCTGGCCAGTTGCTTGCCAATGCAGCTGCTTCGAATTGTTTAGAGTAAGTGCCACTGATATCCTTCCATGAAACGTTGGCGGCTTAATCCTTGAAGACGCAAGAAAACTACTTTCATACTTAAAAGGACTCTGTCACAGATAACTGTGACTTTAGATTTGTAACCTTTTGCTGTAGTTTAATTATATTTTCTTCTACGACTTTCGCGAAGACTTTCCTCTTGATTGATCTTCATTCCCTTAATATTTTCTCTCATTTCATCATGGTTCTTCTTCATATCTTTCATCACCTCCATTAACTGTTTGAATGTTTCCTCCATTTCTGTAGAATCTTGTAACTAGCATTCACTTGTCACTCAAATTCCTTCTCTACGATACGTCGCACTGCCGACACCAATATAACCTCTACGTTGACTTAGCCTTGAAATACGTCACGTAGAAAAACGAATTTTATTGTCACTACTTGATTACAAAACAAATTATACTTCAAGCAAATTAACGACTGTCGCATCTTTACTTTGACGTTTGTCAATCGCGTTCAACTTCTGAACTTAGAACTGACATAAACTGAACTGTAACAGTAAAACCGACCTGCTCATATATATATTTTTAAGTCCGAGGTATCGACAACGTGTTGAGAACTAAATCTAATATGGCCTGGAATGTTCTAGAAAACGTCAAAAGTATTACAAAAATTATAAATTCCAAGACAAACAGGAACACAATTAACAAAGTAAAAACCTAGGTGAACCATATTATTAATTATTTAAGAGCAGAAGCTAGTTTGTTATGTTCTAATAAAAATATTTTAACCTACAACGGTTGGTAACAAAATATAAAAATAATATCACACAAGAGTAGGTACGTAGAGTAGACAAATTTTAAAAATGTACAATTATATTCTTCAAAACCAAATTATTCAGAGTGAAAATTGAGATGTGCAAAGTGCATCTAGTATGTAAGGAGTTCCATAGATCAAAAATTCTGTTGGGTAGGAAATGTTGTCACTGCGGGAATGAAAATTTTCTTTCTTGAGTTTCAAGAAATTTGCTCGAAGATCAGAGTTAGTATTTAAGTGAAACATAATTTCTGGACAATACAGTTCACCATGGAGGATCCTGCATAGGGTGACTCTTAACTTATACGCATAAACTTGTGCATAGTGAAAAAAAAAATAATGTGGTAAAATATTCTTAGTTTCAAGTTTATAAAAATTTATGAGGTGCAGTTTTTTGTTTATAAAAACTAAGAAGCGAACATTTTCATACATTACATTTAAAAGCCAACTATGCTTCAAATTCTTTAGATCTTTAATGAGCCCAAATTCATTTTTCTCGCAAACTGCTGCCAATATCGAATTTCAAGAAAAGCATTTTTTTATGTAAAAATTCTTTGACTTTTAATTTTTGCCATGAAATTATCAAGTAAATATACACAAAAAAATTTGGATTTAGATTTTCGAATAGTGCATAAAAATTTCATTAATTTAATCTATGCATTTCGGAAATATCTACTAAATAAAAACGGTCATCAAGCACTAACTTTCACATCCTGTATGTCGAAAACGGAACGTTTTAGGATACATATTTATATAAACTTGTTGTGTTAGTTTGAGGTCTAGAAAACGCAATAACATTTATGCGTATAGGTTAAGAATTACCCTGTATAGGTTATGAAGTCGCCGCGGTTTCTCTAATTTTCTCTAAGACACAGGCGCGTGAGACTTTCTGCATCCGGAATATATTTGAAACCAATTGGAAGTTTGGTAATGGATCTCTAGACACTATCTAATGTCCAGTTTAATTAATAACAATCGTAGTCCACTGAATGATTTTTTGATCTGTCACGGATTTCCCAATCCGTCTTTTTCTTACTTCCAGAAAAACAATCCGTTAATAAATTACTTCTTTATTAACTACTGAACACTACTAATTACAGGTCAACTAAACACTTATTTAATTAATCGCTATCTAAATCACTTTGATATCTCCAACTAAACACTTTAATTCAGACTGTAATACAAGACTTATACAAGACTAATACAAGACTAATACAAGACTAACTAACTCGGCCGTTTATTCTTCTTTTATAGACCCAACGAATATTCCAGATATATTCCAGTATCTCTAGATCCCTTTTCTCGTACGACTGGAACGCTTCTCGTCGATTCTCGATTTTCTGGTAACGCCTCGATTTACACATGTTGTTTGTTTACCAGAATGGCGTAGGGGCGATCGGAGCAATCTTAGGCAATTCGCGGTGCCACAGTCGTCGGTTTGGGAGTGAGTGGGGCAAATTCCGTGACACTGCCCCCTCCTTAGGACCGATCGTCCCGATCGGATACACCTCTATACGGGGACAGACGCTCCAGATGGACGACCTTCATTTTACTCCTGGGAGTCCTTTGTATCCGGTAGACGACGTCATTGATTCTTTTAATGACGGTATAGGGGCCCTCCCAACGGTTCTGTAGTTTAGGCGATTTTCCTTTCTTCCGCGTGGGGTTGTACAGCCACACCAGGTCGCCTTGTTGGAATCCGACTGTATTGGCCCGGACGTCGTATCGAGTCTTCATGCGATCGCTCTCTAATCGCATTCGAGATCTGACTTGATCGTGTACGGCTGCTAGTCTTCGTTCTAGGTCATGGGTATAAGTGTCTGGCTCTGTGGGCTGTTCCGCAGGACGACCAAATACCAAATCTGCTGGAAGGCGAAGCTCTCTTCCAAAGATGATCCTTGCGGGAGTCTTCCCAGTCGTTTCATGGACAGCTGAGCGGTAAGCTAACAGGAAGAGTGGAATGAGCTTGTCCCAGTCTGTCTGGTTCTCGTTCACAAACATCCTCAGATTGGTTTCTAGTGTGGCGTTGAAGCGTTCCACCATACCATCTGACTGGGGATGCAGTGGGGTGGTCCTGGGTTTCGGATTCCCATAAGCTCGCAGACCTTTCGGAACACACCTGATTCGAAATTTCTGCCCTGATCTGAATGTAGTTCCATGGGCACACCAAATCTGCAGAACAGGTTGTTGACTAGCGCTTCTGCTACGGTTGTGGTCTCTTGATTGGGAAGGGGTATACTTCCGGCCATTTGCTGAAGTAGTCCATGGCCACTAGTAGATATCGGTTCCCACTTTGGGTTTTCGGAAAGGGGCCAGCGATATCAATCGCAATCCTCTCAAACGGTGCTCCTACGATGTACTGGCGCATTTGCCTCTGGAACGGGTCTTCGGTCCCTTGCTGGCTGCACATACGTCACATTTTCGGCACCAATCTTCTACATCCGTCCTACAGCTCAACCAGTAGAAACGCTCCTAATCTTCTGTAGAGTCCTATTGATACCGAAATGTCCACCCCCAGTACCTCCATGTACTTCCTGCAGCACTTCCTTGACCCGTGTCCTCGGGAGTAGTACTTGTTTCTTGACCTCCGTTCCGTCATTGTTCTCCCATGCTCTTTTTAGGACACCGTCTTCCAACACCAAGGAATTCCATTGAGCCCAATAGCTCTTTAATGTTGGGCTTTTACTGCTGACTTCAGCCCATGAGGGTCGGTTGTTGGCTTCTTTCCAGTCTAGTAAGGGCTTGATGTCACAGTCAGCTTGCTGGTCTTCCCGAATCGCCGCTGAACTCCATCTGTCTTCAGGTTGGGCTGCTACCACCTTACAAAGAACTGATGAGATGTCCTCTTTCTTTTCAAGACTACTACAGTGTTTGCAGTTGACAGGACAGGGTCTCCTAGAAAGGGCATCTGCATTTCCATGTTTCCTGCCGGCTCGATGTTCAACAACAAAGTGATATTCTTGCAGCCGTTCCAGCCACCTGGCCATCTGTCCTTCCGGGTTCTTAAACTGCAACAGCCATTTAAGGAAGCGTGATCCGTTCTTAGAAGGAATTCTTGGCCATACAGGTATTTATGAAAGTGTTCTAGGCTCTTGACGATGGCAAGTAATTCTTTCCGAGTCACACAATAGTTCTTTTCGGCTTTTGACAGGACTTTACTGAAGTAGCCCACTACTCGCTCTTGGCCATCTTGTATTTGGGAAAGAACTCCGCCAATTCCAATGTTGCTTGCGTCCGTGTCCACTATAAATGGTTGTCCAGGTATTGGGTATGTCAAAATCGGGGTAGTGCAGAGGGCCTCTTTCAGCGTCTCAAAGGCTTGCTGGCATTTCGTCGTCCATTCGAACGGGATGTTGTCTTCTGTGAGTTTATGAAGAGGCTTGGCAATGTCCGAGAATCCTTGGACGAATCGTCGATAGTATGTGCATAGGCCAAGAAAACTTCGAACTTGATGTTTGTCTTTAGGAACCGGCCAGTTCTTTATGCACTCTGTCTTCTCCGGGTCTGTTTTCACACCGTGTGGAGTAATAATGTGGCCTAAGTATCTGACCTCCTTTTGGAACAGACTGCACTTCTTCGGGTTCAACTTCAGGTTTGCTGCTTTCAACTTCTTGAACACTTCGGACACGTTCTTCAGGTGCTCCTGGAAAGAGCGTCCCAGCACCACCACGTCGTCCAAGTAAATCAAGCAGGTCTCCCAATGCAGGCCATGAAGTACAGTTTCCATCAGTCGTTCAAAAGTGGCAGGGCATTACATAGACCAAATGGCATTACATTGAACTGCCACAATCCATTTCCGGTAGTGAATGCTGTCTTTTCCTTGTCTTCTGGGCTGACCTCGACTTGCCAATATCCACTCTTTAAATCCAAAGTGGAAAACCATTGCGCACCAGCCAAGGTGTCCAGGGTATCGTCAATCCTCGGTAATGGGTAACTGTCTTTCTTGGTGACGTCATTTAATTTTCTGTAGTCCACACAAAATCGGGTGGAGCCGTCTTTCTTCTTGACCAGAACTACAGGAGAAGCCCAAGGACTCTGAGATGGCTCTATGGTGCCTTGATTTTGCATCTCGATTAACATCTTGTTAACTTCTTCTCGCTTGGCTAGTGGAAGTCCTCGTGGTGGCTGCTTTATAGGAGATGATGAACCAGTATCGATTCGATGCTTCACAACATTGGTTCTCCCAAAGTCGCCTGGTTTAAGTGCAAACACATCTTCATTTTCACGTAGCAGCTCTTCCAGTTGTTCCACCTCCGACTCTTTTAATCTCTGCTTGGCCCTATCCACGATGTCCCTTAGACATTCCGGTAGGCTGGTCTTATTTGGTTTCTTCTCCATTTCGTTGTTTTCTTTGAGTGTTCTGACCATGGTAACAGGTTCACAGACTCCTACTTCAGTTCCCTTTGTAATTTTCTGTGGAAAGGTTTTCAGGTTAACTACCCGTACTATTGTCGTTTTCTCTGGTTTAATCAGTGTGCGGCCGGTGACTATAGATTTATTGAACAAATCCGGATTACTGGGTTCCACCACTCCTACACTGCAAGACATTTCCCCATCCATTACAGTGGCAACCAATGTTTCGGTCTGACCAGGTAGTACCACATCTTCTTTAACAACGAGTCTCCTTACAGCGTTATTCTCAGTGATGGTCGTTAGCACTACTTCCTCACCCATTATCCGTAGCGTACCAGCATTCAAATCTAAGTTCACCCCCTTTGCTCGTAGTAAGTCTAGTCCGAGTATGACATTGTCCGATATATCTGCTACCAGGGCTCTGTGTTTGAACTTGACGTCTCCTAATTCTACTTCAAGCTCGCATTCCCCCTTGACTGGCAGTTGTTGTCCATTGGCTGTTGTAAGGACATAACGTTTGGCAGGGTTCTTAATACGCCAATCACCAATAATATCCGGCCGTACAATAGTTCTTGTCGCTCCAGTGTCGATTACCATAGGGAACATACGACCAAAAATAATGCCTTCTACTAGCAAGGAGTCAGAGTCCTGGAGACGTGATAACGTAACTTCTTCTCGTGGGGCATGGTACGAGGACGCAGCCGGCTTTTGCCCCGTCAAGCCGGCTGACCCTAGTTTTCCTGTGCAGGTGCCGTTTGGGAGTCGCGCTTTGGCAGATCCGCGACTGGGGCCCTACACTGTCTCTTTAGATGTCCTGTCTGTCCACAGTTCCAGCATTTAAGAAGGCGATCCTTTCGACTATCAGATTGTTCTTTCTTTGATCCGGTAGTTGGGCTGAGTTTATCAATGACTTCCTTCAATGTTTTGATTATGTCTCCATTTCCCATATCGCTGTTATCACTGATGGCACGAAGTTTAACATGTCTACCGGATGCCATCTTTGCTGCTTCAAATTCCAGTGCATGCGAAAGAGCGTCATTCAACGTTTTAGGTCTACCAAGCCGTAGTGCCTGCTGTGTTTCGCAATCTCTTAGGCCGTCGATAAACACTTGGATGGAGAGCTGGTCTACAAATTCGGACAGGGCTGTTGGATATGCCAATCGAACCAGTCGAGCAACGTCTGTCTCAAAATGTTGTAAATTCTCTCCACTCTGCTGGTGACGATTTTTCAATTGCGCCTGGTACACTTGCTGCAGGTGCTTATCCCCATATCTCATTTCCATATGCTGTTTCAGAAGGTCATAGTTACTCTGCTGCCCAGCAGGAACTCCTTGTAAGACGTCAAGGGCTTCCCCCCTTAGAGCAACTATCAGAGCAGTAGCTTTCTCACAATTAGACCATTCGTTTGCGGCAGCTGCTGCTTCAAACTGACGTAGATAGACATTCCATGAGACCTTGCCGTCGAATTCAGGAGGCTTCGTTTTTTGAGTTCGGAAAACAGGTCCTTCTGATTTGATTACGCCCTCCTTCGCTATCTTGTCTAATTTAAGTCGAAGCTCTTCTCTAACCTGGTTTATTTCTTCGTCTATTTCCTTTTTTTGTGCCAATAGTTTCTCTTCTACTTGTGTTTCTACCTTATGTGACTGCTCCTCTAGTTTTTCTTCTAGTGTATTTTCCAATTTTTCTAACTTTGTCTGCATTTCCTTCGTCTGGTTTTCCATTTCCTGTTGTATTGTCTGTATCTGTTCTTTCATTATATACCCTTGTTCTTCTAGTTTATTTTCTAATTTCTCCTGCATTTCTTTCGTCTGGTTTCTCATTTCCTGTTGTATTGTCTGTATCTGATCTTTCATTGTATGCCCTTGTTCTTCTAATTTTTCTTGTGTCGTCTTCGCCTGGTCTTCCATTTTATGTCCCTGCTCTTCTAATTTATTTTGCATTGTTTGTCCCTGTTCTTCTAATTTCTCTTGCATCGTCTTCGTCTGGTCTTTCATTTCCTGTTGCATTGTCTGCATCATTTCTAACAGTTTCGCCAGTTGTGCATCCATATTGACTTGGCTTCTAGTTACAGGCATTCACTCTATTCTAGAATGTCCACGAATGTATTTCTGGATATCACCGTTGCCTTCCTTACAATGAAACTAGTGCAGTGATATGCCACACTTGGGTCTTTGTCGCACTCCCGTACAAAGTTCTAGAATGTTCGAGATTGTCCTTCGCGAATACCACCGTTCACTTCCTTGAGTCACGACGAGTGCGGTGATATATCACACTTGGGTATTTGTCTCACTTCTGTACAAAGTTCTAGAATGTTCGAGATTGTCCTTCGCGAATACCACCGTTCACTTCCTTGAGTCACGACGAGTGCGGTGATATATCACACTTGGGTCTTTGTCTCACTTCGGTATAAAGTTCTAGAATGTTCGAGAATGTCCTTTGCAAATAGCACCGTTCACTTCCTTAAGTCACGACGAGTGCGGCGATATGTCACACTTGGGTCTTTGTCTTACTCCCGTACAAAGTTCTAGAATGTTCGAGAATGTCTTTCGCAAATACCACCGTTCACTTCCTTGAGTCACGACGAGTGCAGTGATATGTCACACTTGGGTATTTGTCTCACTCCTGTACAAAGTTCTAGAATGTTCGAGATTGTCCTTCACGAATACCACCGTTCACTTCCTTGAGTCACGACGAGTGCGGTGATATATCACACTTGGGTATTTGTCTCACTTCTGTACAAAGTTCTAGAATGTTCGAGATTGTCCTTCGCGAATACCACCGTTCACTTCCTTGAGTCACGACGAGTGCGGTGATATATCACACTTGGGTCTTTATTCCATCCGCGCACAGGGTTCCAGAAAGTTCTTCAAACTTCCACTTAAATCCCACTTTGCGGACAGGGTTCCAGAAAGCTCTTTAAAACTTCCAACTAAATCCACTTCCGACACCAAATTGTCACGGATTTCCCAATCCGTCTTTTTCTTACTTCCAGAAAAACAATCCGTTAATAAATTACTTCTTTATTAACTACTGAACACTACTAATTACAGGTCAACTAAACACTTATTTAATTAATCGCTATCTAAATCACTTTGATATCTCCAACTAAACACTTTAATTCAGACTGTAATACAAGACTTATACAAGACTAATACAAGACTAACTAACTCGGCCGTTTATTCTTCTTTTATAGACCCAACGAATATTCCAGATATATTCCAGTATCTCTAGATCCCTTTTCTCGTACGACTGGAACGCTTCTCGTCGATTCTCGATTTTTCCAGGCCGATCTCGATCACGGCATGTTGTTTGTTTACCAGAATGGCGTAGGGGCGATCGGGGCAATCTTAGGCAATTCGCGGTGCCACAGTCGTCGGTTTGGGAGTGAGTGGGGCAAATTCCGTGACAGATCATACAAATTAATTAGTTGCATGATTTGAGCAATATGTGCTCTCCATGAAAGATACTCGGTAACAATGATCCCTAGATCATTTTATTATACACTCGGTAGTTCGGTTACATTGATATAATTAATACACCACTTTACGATACTAGAATTAGTTCTGAACGTGTCAAGTACACAGCACTTCAGAGGATTAAGAGGTATCAATCATTAAAACACGATAATGTACGTAAGTTCACGACTTGCAGCCAACCCAACGAGATCAGTGAGGTATGAATACATTGTTGAGCAAATATATAGTTTCTAACACCTGATTCTCTTCATGATCTTGTACAAAAGTTGAACTGATTGGTAGATAACTAGTGTGTTGCCTTTTTCGAAAATTGGAGTCTTTAGATATATAGAAGAAAAACACCTATACTGTACCGGCTCCTAAATTGTAGCTATTAAATATTTCCTTCGATATTGAGAGACATTTGACATGTTTGCAAACCTAACGTAAGCAAAACCAGTAATCAGTAACTGTTCTACTTAATACTTGCGCATTAATCTTCAATTATTATACAATAAACATTTCTTAGATCCCTAATGTATTTTTTTGGTGATCTGCAGTAAGTAGTTCTGAAGGATAAAGAGTAGATAAAAATCTTGTTTACAGGCTGTTGTCTCTTATTTCACGCTGCTTAACATTATCATTACAATTACAGTTATCGGATAATTTGTAAGTTTTGTCAATTTGCAAGTTTTGCTTGAATCGTATCATTATGTAGTTGTCTAATTTGTACTGGTATATTCTTTATTATTACACAAATTTGTGTCAAAAAATGAATAACGAAAAAAAAGGAAGTATGGACAGTTGGATAAAGAAAATATGAAATAAGCATTAAGTTAATAGCAAGTCTGTCATATAAGACTGCACGAGATATCCAACCAAGATTTAAAAAAGCACTTAAACTCCTCCAATATTCAAGTCAATAAAGGAAAACAAGTTTTTGGTAGGACTTGTATCTTTTCAACCATCGACAGAAAACCAGATTTTTTAATAATATTTTCAGTTCAATTGAAATCTATATTTTTCTTCATACTGAATTGAATAGATCTTACGTTGATTCTTTCTATTAATATTATATATTTGTGGTCTCTTCCTGTGAAGCTTTTATAGTAAATTTCGAAAGATACAATTTAGGATACCTACTGGTATAATTTTGCCAACCGGTCTTCTATATCGTACCACT